>JAPVLO010000607.1:0-684113 GCA_027257055.1 Cephalopachus bancanus
ATTAGTTTACAATCCAACCTACAATGTATAAGTGTTCCCTTTTCACCACATCCTCTCTAGCATCTGTTATTTTTTGAGTTATTGATAATGACCATTCTGAAAGGAATTAGGTGGTATCTCAGTGTAGTTGTAATTTGCATCTCCTTGATGATTAGTGAGGTTGAACATTTCTTCAAGTGTCTGTTGGCCACACGTATGTCTTCTTTTGTGAAGTGTCTGTTCATATATTTTGCCCACTTTGTAATTGGGCTGTTTGTTTCTTTCTTTTCAGCATGTTTGAGTTCCTTGTAGATCCAAGATGTTAGGGCTTTGTCAGACATGGAGTTGGCAAATACTTTTTCCCAGTCTGTGGACTGTCTACCTGCTCTCTTGATGGTTTATATGGCTTTGAAGAAGCTTGTCAGTTTAATGAGGTCCCACTTGTCTAACTTATCTCTTATGGCCCTTGTGTGTTGGGTTTTGTTCAGGAATTGGATGCCAGTTCCAATTAGAATAGCAGCAGATTTATCTACAGAAACCTTCCCAGCTAGGAGACTTTGGAACCCTATCTTCAAAGTTCTAAAAGATAAATAATTTCAACCGATAATAACCTACACAGCCAAGCTAAGCTTCATCAGTGAGGAACAATTGAAATCTTTCCCAGATATCCAATCCCTAAGAACCTACCCTGCCACCAGACCAGCTCTACAAGAAACACTTAAGTAAGCATTATACAGAAGAAAAGGAAAGAAGAACAACAACGTTCTTCACAAGAGTACAGGCAAAAGATTAAAAACACACATGAAGCAACTCCAAAACCAAAATAAAGACAACGCAACGCACAAAAAGGAAGAACAACATCAACTCTGTAAAAACCTTATGATAGGGATCAACTCTCACATTTCAATAATTAGCTTGAATGTGAATGGAACAAATGCATGACTGAAAAGACATAGAATGGCAAAATGGATAAAATATCACCAGGCAAGAGTTTATTGCCTTCAAGAGACTCACCTCACTAGAAAGGACACTCACAGAGTCAAAGTAAGAGGATGGGAAACAAACTTTTCCACGAATGGAACATAAAAGAAAGGAGGAGTTGCGATCTTAATCTCAGACAAAATGCCCTTTAAGTTATCAAAAATAAAAAAGATACAGAAGGCCACTGCATAATGATAAAAGGTTCAATCCACCAACAAGAAATATCCATCTTAAACATATATGCACCCAACATAGGGGCACCAACTTTTATAAAGCAGCTTCTACGTAAACTCAAAAAAGATATCAATTCTAACACTGTCATAGTTGGGTACTTCAATACCCACTCACAACCCTAGACAGATCGTCAGGATAAAAAATCAGCAACGATATCTGAAACCTCAATGTGGCTCTTGACCAAATGGATTTAATTGATACCTACAGAACACTCCATCTAACAACCACAGAATATACATTCTATCATTACTGCATGGAATGTACTCTAAGATCGACCACATACTTGGGCATACATCAAGCATAAGCAAATTTTAAAAGATCGAAATTTTGCCATGCACCTTCTTGGACTACAGTGGAATAAACATAAACATCAACACCAACAAGGTTCTCCCCAATCTCACAAAGGTATGGACACTAAACAGCATGATGCTAGACAACTCCTGGGTCAATAATGAAATCAAAACAGAGATTAAAATATATCTGGAAACAAATGAAAATAAAGAATCATCTTACCAAAAATCTCTGGATGCCATGAAAGCTGTAGTAGGAGGGGAATTCATATCTCTGCAGACGCACATGAAGTAAATGGGATGATCACAAATTAACAGCCTAACAAATCACCTAAGGAAGCTGAAAAAGCAAGACCACCAAAATCCTAACTTCAGCAGAAGAATTCAGATCAGCCAAACAAAGGCCCAAATCCGGGTCATAGAAGACAAAAAGATAATACAAAAAATCAATGAAACAAAAAGCTGGCTGTTTGAAAGGATAAACAAGATCGATGGTCCACTAGCTAGACTGACCAAGAAAAACAGAGAAAAAGCCCAAATAAACACAATCAGAAACACAAAAGATGAAGTCACATCTGACCGTGAAGATATACAAAAGATCATTAGAGACTACTATGAACACCTGTATGGAAACAAACTTGAAAACCTTAAGGAAATGGAGGAATTCCTGAAATTACACAACCTGCCTAGGTTGAAACAAGAAAAAATAAAGATCCTAAATAGACCAATAACGATCAAGGAAATTGATTATGTAATAAGAACACTACCTACAAAAATAACCCTGGACCAGATGGCTTTCCCGCAGAATACTATAAGACATTCAAGGGGGAGCTGATACCAATACTACTGAAAGTATTCCAGGCAATTGAGAAAGATAGATCTCTCCCCAAATCATTTTATGAATCTAAAATATTTTTTAAAATGTGTGCCCCAGTGACTCATCATTCTCTGTGATTGGTGCCCCAGTGACTCATCCTTCGCTGTGATGGATGACCAAGTGACTGGCCCTCCTCCGTTATAGGTGCCCCAGTGAGTGCACCTCCTCTTTGATTAGTGTCCAGCTACTGGTCCTCCTTAATTATGGATGCCCCAGAGACTTTCATTCCTTTATGATGGGTGTCCCACTTACTTGGCCTCCCCCATAATGGGTGCTTCTCTGACTAGCCCTTCTTTATGATGATTGTCCCAGTGATGGGAGCTCCTTTGTAATGTGTGCCCCAGTGACTGGTTCTCCCCTATTTGTGCCACAGTGACTTTTCATCATATATGATTGGTGCTACAGTGACTGTCACTCCTCTGGGACAGATGCTGCAGTTACTGGGTCTCCTTCATAATAAGTGCCTCAGGTATTGGATCACATCTGTGATGGATGACCCAGTTACTGTCCATCCTCTGTGATGGGTGCTGCAGTGACTAGACTTCTCCTGTGATGGGGGTACTCATAACAGGGCATTGTCTAAAATGGTTGCACCAGTCATTAGTCCTCTGCTGTGATGGCTGCCCCAGTTTCTGGGCCTCCTCAATAAAGGGTGCCCCAGTGACTTGCCCTCCTCTGTGATATGTGTCTCATTATCTGAGTCTCCTCCATAATAGGTGCTCCTTTGATTTGGCCTTCTCTTTGATTGGTGCCCCTGTTATTGACCTTCATCCACAGTGAGTGTCCTTGTGACTAGTCCTCCTCTATGATTGGTGTGCCAGTAACTGAGTCTCCTCTATAACTGGTGTCTCAGTGACTATTCCACCTCTGTACTGTGTGCACCAATACAGTACTCTCCTCTGTGATAAGTATATGTCTCTCTCTTCTTTAATCAATGTCCCCATGAATGGGCCTCCTCTGTCATGAGTGTCTCAGTGACAGCCCCTCCTCTGTAAAAAATGCCCCGGTGACTGATCATCCTTGATGATGAGTTCCCCATTGACTAACATTACTCTATCATCTTTTCCCCAGTGACTGGTTCTCCTACATAAGTGCCTCAGTGACTTGTACTTCCCCAAAAAGAGTGCCCCAGTAACTGTACCTCATTGGTGATTTGTGCCTCAATGACTGACCATCCTTTGTGAAGAGTGTTCAAGCGACTACCCTTCTTCAGTGATGGATGTCTCAGTGAGTGGTCCTCTTCTGTGACAACTGTCCTACTGACTGGCCTTCCTCTGTGCTGGTTGCCTCAGTGACTGACTCTCCTCTATGATGGGTGACACAGTGGCTGGTTCTATTCTGTAATAGATGCCCCAGTGACTTTCCTTCCTTTGTGATAGGTGCCTAAGTACCTTGTTCTACTCTGTGATGGAAGGTCAAGTGACTGGCCCTCTTCTGTGAATGGTGCTCCAATGACTGACTGTCCTTTGTATTATTTCCCCCAATGAATGACCTTCCTATGTGACTAGTACCCCAGTGACTATCGCTCTCCTCTTTTGGGTGTCCCAGTGACTGGTTTTCCTCTGTGATGACTCTTTGTGATGGATCTCCATGACTAGTTCTCCTCTGTGTTTGTTGTCCCAGTGACTGGTTCTCTTCTGTGATGGATGCACCAGTGATTTTTCTTCATGTGGTGGGTTCCTCAGTGACTGACCCTCCTTCATAATGGGTGTTCCCAGTGACTGAGACTCATCCATAATTAGTGTCCCAGTGATTGGCTGTCTCTGTGGTGGGTGTCCTCATGACTGGCTCTCTTCTATTATGCATGCCCCACTGACTGGTCCTCTTCTTTTATGAGTGGTCTAGTGACAGGCCTTCCTTTGTGATTATTGTCTCAGTGACTTGGCCTCCTAAATAATGGGTGCCCTAGTGGCTGGTCTTATTTCATTACAGGCACCCCAGTGTCTATGCCTCCTCTGTGAATGATGCCCCTGTTACTGGAACTTTGCCATACTTATTATCATAGTAAATAGCCTCTATTTGTCAAGGTTGTCGTAATAACTGACTATTCTTCATAATGATTGTTTCAGTGACTGGTCTTTCTCTGTTATGTGTGCCACAGTGACTAACCTTCCTCTGTGTTGGATGACCCAGTGACTAACCCTCTTCTGTGAGGGGTGCTCCTATAACTGGCCCACATTTATGATGGATGGTCTGGTGATTGGCCCTCATCTGATATAGATGCCCCAGTGACTGTGTCTCCTCTTGGATGGGGACCTCAGTGACTGGGACTACTCTTGAATGGGTGCCACTGTTTCTGGGCCTCCAATGTAATGAGTGACTTTGTGATTGGACCTCCTCTGCTATGGCTGCCCAGTGACTGGCCCTTCTCTGTTAGGGGTACCCCAGTGATTGAGTCCCTTCTTTTATGACTGCACCAGTCGCTGGTCCTTCTATATGATGACTGCCTCAGTGACTAAATCACCTCTGTTATGGGTGAACCAGTGATTGTGCTCCATTTAGATTGCTTCCCAGTGATTGGCTCATTTCTGTGAGGGTTGCCTCAGTGACTGGCTTTCCTTTATGATAGGTGACTCAGTAACTGACCAGTCTCCATGATGGCTGTCTTAGTGACTGGATCACTTCAGTGATGGGTGTCTAGATTACTCTGTCTCCTCTATGTTGGTCGTTCCAGTGACTATCTTTTCTCTGTGATGTGTGCACTAGTGACTGGGCTTCCTCTGTGATGGTTGCCCCAGTGACTGGCCCTCCTACTTAGTGTCCCTATGACTGGTCCTTCACTCTGATGAGTGCTTCAGTGACCAGGTCTTCTATTTGATGGGTGCCCATTGATTGGGCCTCATCTCTGCTGGTTTTCTAAGTGACTGGCGTTCCTCTGTGGTCAGTGCCATATTGGCCCCCTTTCTAATGGGTGTGACAGTGACTGGTCCACTTCTGGCATGGATACCTCACTGACTGGCCCATCACTTTGATGGGTGTCTCTGTGACTGGCCTTCCTCTGGGATCGGTGCATCACTGACTGACACTCTTCTGTGATGGGTGCCTCAGTAACGATGTCCTCTTTGATGGCATCTCAGTGACTAGTTCTTCTCTCTGATGGGTTTGTAAGTGATTAGGCCTCATTTTCTGACCAGTGAACCTGTAATTGGTCCTCTTTATATAGGATGTCCCAGTGACTTGACCTCCTCTGTGATGGATGCTTCAGTGACTGACCCTCCTCTCTCATAGATACCTTAGTGACTGGGTCTCCTCTGAGATGCATGCCCATGTGACTAGCTCTTTTCTGTGATGATTTCCAGTGACGGGTCCTCCTCCTAATGGGTGCCTTAATGACTTTCCTTCCTCTGTGATGGGTGGCCATTGACTAGATCTCATCCAAAAATGGAAATCCAAGTTATTGACCATTGTCTTTGATGTGTTCCCCATTAAATGCCTCTTCTCTCTGATGGGTGCTCCCGTTACTGGTTGTCCTCTGCAGTGGTTCCGCCAGTGACTGGGTTACCATAATGTGTGCCCCAGTGACTTGCCCTCATCTGTGATGGGTGTCCCATTGACTTGTCTACCTCTGTTATGGGTGCCATAGTGACAGGTCCTCCCTTGTATTTGGTTTCCCAGACACCAAGCCTCCTCCATCATGGGTGCACCAATGACTGACTCTTCTCCATTACTGGTGATCCAGTGACTGGGCCTCCCCTGAGATTGATGTTCCAGTGACTAGCACTCCACCATAATGTTTGCCAAAGTGACTAGCCCTTCTCTGTGAAGACTGTCCCCAACAACGGCCCCTCCTCCATATACGGTGCTTCACTAACTGGTTCCCTTTGTTATGGGTGCCACAGTGACTAAGCCTCATCTATGTTGGGTGTTTAGTGACTAGCTCTCCTCTATGAGGCATGCCCTGATGCCTGGGCCATCTCTGTGATGGGTGGCACAGTGATGTTCCCTCATCTTTTATAGGTACTTTAATGGGCCTCGTCTGGAATGTGTATCCCAGTGACTGTATCTCTTCTGTGATCAGGGCCCCCAGATACTTGGTCTCCTCTGTGATGGTTGCCCAAGAGATAAGGCCTCATTTCTGATGGCCGTCCAGTGACCAGCCCTCCTCTGTTATGGGTGTTCCAGTGACTGGAGCTCCTCTCTAATGGCTGTCCCAGTGACTGGCACTCTTATATGATGACTGCCCCAGTGAATGGATCTCCTCTCTGCTCAGTGCCTCAGTGATTGTGCCTCCATTGTAATCGATGTCATGGTGACTGTCTGTCCTCTGTGATGGGTGTCTCAGCTACTGGTACTTCTCTATGATTGGTGACTCAGTGACTCTCCCACCTCTGTGACTGGCCCTCCTCTGGGATGTGTGCATCACTGACTGATACTCTTCTGTGATGGGTGCCTCAGTAACTGGTGTCCTCTGTGAAGGCGTCTCAGTGACGAGTTCTTCTCTCTGATGGGTTTGTAAGCGAATAGGCCTCCTCTTGTAATCAGTGAACCTGTAATTGGTCCTCTTTATATAGGATGCCACAGTGACTTGACCTTCTCTGTGATGGGTGCTTCAGTGACTGACCCTCCTCTATCATAGGTGCCTTAGTAACTGGGTCTCCTCTGAGATGCATGCCCAGGTGACTAGCTCTTTTCTGTGATGACTGCCAATGATGGGTCCTCCTCCTAATGGGTGCCTTAATGACTTCAGTGACTGACCCTCCTCTGTCATATGTGCCTCCATGAATGGCTTTTCTCCATATTGTGTCTTCCATTGACTGGCCCACAATTGTGATGGGTACACCAGTGACAATCTCTCTTTTGTGATGCATGTCATATTGACTGGACATCCTCCATTATGGTTGCTCCTGTGACTTGCCTTCCTCATTATGTGCAAATAGGTGACCGACTGTCCTCTGTGTTGAGTGCTCCAGTGATGAGCACTCTTCTGTGATGTGTGTCCCAGTGATGTGTTCCTCTGTGATGGTAGTCCCAATGACTTGCCCCCCTCTGTGATCAGTGCCCCAGTGACATGCCTTCTACTGTGATGGCTGTCCCAGTGATCAAAACTTCTCTGGAATCAGTGCTCTGGAACTAGGCCTTATCTGTGATAGTTGCCCCAATGACTGGCCCTCCTCTGTAATCAGTGCCTCTGTGACTGCCCCTTTTCCTAATGCATGCCCCAGTGACTGGTCCTCCTTTGGGAAGGGTACCACAATGACTGACTCTTTTCTATGACTGATGTCCCAGTGACTGATTCTCCTCCTAATGGGTGCCCCAGTGACAGATGTGCCTGTTATGGTGTCTCAGTGACTATTCCACCTTTCTGATGGGTGATTCAGTGACTCGACCTCTTCTGGAATGGGTGTTTCAATAATTGGTCCTCCTTTTTTGGAGGTGTCTCAGTAACTAACCTTTCTCTATGATGGTGTCCCAGTGACTGGTGCTCCTCTGTGATGGATGCCCCAGAATCTGTGCCTCTCATGGGATTGGTGCCCCAATAGCAGGTTTTTCTGTGATGGATGGCCCAGTGACTGACCCTCCTCTGCTATGGAATGCCCAGTGATTGACCGTCTTCTGTGATAGGTGCCCTGTAGGTTAGACTTCTTCTGTGATGGGTGCCCCAGTGACTTGAATTCACCCTAATGGGTGTCCAAGTTAATGGCTCTACAGTGCAACCGAATTCCCATTGACTGGGCTTCCACCCCAGGGACTATCCCATCTCTGTGATATCTGTCCTGGCTACTTGCCTTCCTCCATAATAGATACCCCAGTGATTCCCCTCTTCTGTGATGGGTGCCTTATTAACTGGCCCTGTTCTTTGATGGCTCTCCCAGTGACAGCATTTCCTCTGTTATGGGTACCTCAGTAACTGGCCCTCTGTTGTAATGTGTGCCCCAATGACTGACCTTTTTCTGTGATGGGTGCCCCAGTGACTAACCCTCCTCTATAAGGGGTGCTTCAGTGACTAACCCTCCTTTTTGATGGGTGCTCTATTGAATGGTCCACCTCTGTGATGGGTGCCTCAGTTATTGGCACTCCTCTGTGATTTGCTTCCCAGTCACTGGTCATCATCCATAATGGGTGCCCCAGTGATTGTTACTCCTCTGTGATGGGTTCCACAATTACAAGCCCTCCTCTGTGATTGGTGTCCCTGTGCCTGGCCTTCCTCTGAGATGTTTCCCAGTTTCTGGCCATCTTGTCACAGTGACAGGCCCTTCTCTGATGGGTGTCCTAGTGAGTACACTTCTCTGTGATGGGTGTCCTAGTGACTATACCTAGTGACTAAACCTCTGTAATGTGTGATCTAGTCACTACTACCCTGATGAGTGCAACATAAACTGGTCCTTCTCTGTGATATGTGCTCCGTGACTGGCCTTCCTTTATGATGGGCAACTCATTGACTGGCTCACCTCTGTGACAGTTATCCCAGAGACTGACTTTTTTTGTGATGTCTACCACAGGGATTAGGCTTCTTCTGTGATAGGTGCCCAATTGACAAATCCTCCTATATGATGGGTGTCACAGTAACTGGGCTTCCTCCATAGTAACTAGCCCACTTCTGTGATGCGTGTCACAGTGACTGGCTTTCCTCTGTGATGGCTGCCTAGGTGACTTCCTCTCTTCCATATTGGGTACCCCAGTGACTCTCTGTCCTCTGTGATATGTGCCTCAGTGACTAGACCGCCTTTTTTATAGCTTCCCCAGTGACAGGCCTTCCTCCATAATGGAATCACAATGATTGACTTCCCTCTATCATTATTGTTTCATTGACTAGATTTCCTTTGTGATGGGTGTCTTAGTGAGTAAACTCTCTTCTGCGATGAGTTCTCTAGTGACTAGAGGAGGCTCTGTAGTGAGTTTCCCAGTGATTGAACCATCTCTGTGTTTGTTCACTTACTAACTGGTGTCCCTTCATAGTGTACAATTCATTAACTGGTCCTCCTCCATAATGGGTGCCCCAGTAACCGCCTCTCTTCTGTAATGCATGCCACAGAGACTGGCACTGATCTGTGATGGGTGCACCAGTGACTGACCTTCTATTTCATGAGTGCCCATGACTGACACTTCTCTGTGATGTGTGTTTCAGTGACTAGGCCTCCTCTGTGATACGTGCCTCAGTGACTAGCCCATCTCTTTGATTGGTGTTGCAGTGACTATGTGTCTTCTGTGATGGATTGTCCAGGGAATAACCCTCCACTGTGATGTTCATTGCATTGCCTAGGCCTGCTTGTGAGGTGTATCCTTGTGATTGATCCTCTTCTGTGATCAGTTCCCCTGTGACTGGCCGTCTCCCTAATGAATGTCTTCAGGACTATCCTCAGTGAGGACTCAATAACTGAACCTTCTTTTTTATAGGTCCATAATTGACTGTCACTCCTCCATAAGGGGTGACTCAGAAACTAGCCCTCCTCTGTGATGGGTGCCCAAATGATTAGCCTTTCCTGTAATGGGTGCCCTAGTGATGGTCTTCCTTGAGATATGCTCCCCAGTGACTGACTGTCCTCTGTGATAGATACCACAATGAATGGTCCTCCTCTATGATGGGTGCCTCAATTACTAGCTTTCCTCTGCAATAGCTGCCCCAGTGACGAGATTTTCTACGTAACAGGTGTCCCAAGTGTCTAGCCCTTCTCCATTATGGGTGGCCAACGGCAGGGACTCTTTTGTGATGGATGCCTCAGTGTTTGACACTCCTCCATAATTGACACCCTATTGATTACCCCTCCTCTGTTATGGACATATCAGTAACTGGTCTTCCCCCTAATTGGTGCTCCAGCGACTTTTGCTCCTATGTAATAGGTGGTCCAGCAAGTAGCCTCCTTCTGTCATGGTTACCCCAGTGACTGACTCTACTCTTTGTTGGGTGCATCAGTGACTTTCTCTGCGCTGGGATCTGTGGTCTAGGTACTTGTCCTTCTCTGTGATAGGTGTCTCAGGGACAAGTCTTCCCTTCTGTGATCAATTCCCTAAGGACTGAACTTTTTTCATATTGGTTACGCCAGTGACTGATCCTTCTCTGTGGTGGGTGCCTCTGTGATTGCCTTTCCTATGTGAACAGTGCACCAGTGAATGGTCTTCCTCTGACATTAGTGCACAAGTGACAGTTCCTCCTTTAGAATGTGTGTCTCAGTGACAGATTCTCCTCTGTGATGGGAGTCCCAGAGAGTCGGCCTCCTTTGAGATGTGTGCCCCAGTGACTTTCTCGCCTCTGTGATGGATGCCCCAGTGTCTGGCCCCTTTCTGTGTGGGTGCACTAGTGACTGGCCTTCTTCTGTAATGGCTGGTTCAGTCATTGTCTCTCCTCCTTAATGGATATCCTAGTTACAAAACATATTTTGTAATGGGTCCCTCAGTGACCAGGTCTCCTTTGTAATAGGTGTCCTAAAGACTGGCCCTCCTCTTTAATGTGTGCCTCAGTGACTGGCACTCATTTGAGATGGATGTCCAAGTAACTATCCCTCTGTAGTGATGGGTGCCTCAGTGACTGGGCTTAACCCCAATGAGTAGCTCAGTGTCTGGTCCTCCTCTATGATGGGTTCTTCAGTGACTGAATGTCCTGTGTAGGTGCCCCAGTGACTGTGCCTCCTCTGTGTTGGGTGCCCCAATGACTATCACCCCTTAGTGATGGGTACCGCAGTGACAGATTCTCTTCACTGATTGGTGCCCCATTGGTAGGTCCTCCTCTGTGATCTGAGCACCAGTGACTGAGTCCCATTTCAACGGAAGTCTCAGTGACTGTCCCTCTGTTATGTATGCCTCAGTGTCTGGTTTTTCCTCTGTGATGGTTGCCTCAAGTTCGACTGGCTTTTCCATGTAACGTGTGTCCCACTGACTGGTTATATTCTGTGGTGATTGTCCCAGTGACTGGTCCTCCTCTATGAAAAATGCTTGATTCTCCTCTGTGATGGATATCCCAGTGACAAACTTTCCTCTATGATCGCTGCATCAGTGACTGGGTCTTCGCCCCAATAAGTGTCCCATATGACTGGGTCTCCTAAGAGATTGATACTATAGTGACAGGCCCTCCTTCATATTGGGTTCTCTAGTAACTAGCCCTCCAAAGTGACGAATGTTCCAGTAACTGGGTCTCCTTGCTAATGGGTGCCACAGTGACAAGTCATCCTTTGTATTGTGTGTCCCAGTGACTGACACTTCTCAGTGATGGGTTCTTCAATAACTGTCTCTCCTTTTTGATGGTTGTGATAGACCATCCCTCATTATGGATTTCCCTGTGACTCGCCCTCCACTGTTATGTGTGGCACAGTGACTAGCCCTCCTCTTTGAGGAGTGCCTCATCTGTGAGGTGTGGCTCCATGACTTTCCCACCTCTTTGATGGGTGCCTCAATGACTGACTCTCTCTTATATGGATTCTCTCATGACTGTTCCTTCTTGTGATGTGTGCATCAGTGACTACTCCTCCTCTGTGATGCATTCCTCAATGACCGTTCATCCTCTGTTTTTTGTTGTCTCAATGAATAAGCCTCCTCTGTGATGGGTGTCCCAGTGAATATCCTTCTTCTGTGATGGGTGACCAATTACTGGCCCTGCTCTATAATCTGTGCCCTGGTGACTGACCCTCCTTTGTGATGGATGTACTAGTGACTGACCATCTTCTGTCATGGGTACCCAAGTTACAGGCCTTCATCTGTGGTCATTTTTTAATGACTAGCTTTTATTCATAATGAATGCCCAAATGACTAGCCATCCACTGTGATGGTTGCCCAGTGAATGGTTCCTCATGACTGGATCTCCTCTCTGATGGCTGTTCTAGTAACTTGGCCTCCTCCATTATGGTTGCCCAAGTAACTAGCCCTTCTCATGATTAGTGCTACAATGACTGGTACTCTTCTGTAGTGGATGCCCCAGTACCTGACCCTTCTCTGAACCACGTCTCAGCTACTGGGCCTCCTCCACAATGAGTGTCTCCAGAATGAGTTGCCCTACTTCATTATTGGTGCCGCAGTGATAGGACCTCTTCTCATTGGTGCTGCAGTAACTGAACCTCCTCTGTGATGGGTGTTCCAGTAACCAACCTTCCTTCATAATGACTGCCCCAGTGAGTGGTCCTCCTCCATATGAGTGTCCCAATAACTGCCCCACATTTTTGATGGATGAAGAAGTGACTAGCCCTCCTCTGCTATAGTGCACAGTGAGTACCCCGCTTTTGATGAATACTCAATTGACTGGTCCTTCTCTCTGTTGGAGCCCCAGAGACTGATCCTCCTTTGTGATGGGTGCCTCAGGGAATGTCCCACCTCTGCATTTGGTGCCTCACTGACTGGCCCTCTTCTGTGATCTTTGCTCTACTGACTGGCTCTTCCATAATCAGCGCACCAGTGACTGGACCTTATCTGTGATTGGTACTCCATTATCAAATCTCCTCTGTGATGGGTGTTCCAGTGACTGGGTCTCCTCTAATGGGTACTTAAGTGTCTGACCTCCTCTATGATGGCTGTATCTGTGACTGGCCCTTGTCTTTAATAGGTGCCACAGTGACTGTGCCTCCTTTGTGTTGGGTACCCCAAGGACTAGCACTCATCCATAATGTATATCTTATAGACTAGCCCTCCTCCATGGTGTGTCAATGAATTGCTCTCCTGTGTTATGAGTGTCCCAGTAACTGGCTCTGCTCTGTGTTACTCATGTGACTGGGCCGCTACATAAATGTTGGCTCTGTGATTAGTTCTCCTCTCTTATCTGTATACAAATGACTGACCCTCTCCCTGAAAAATACCTCAGTGACTCATCCCCCCATTCATGGGTGTCCCAGTGACTAGTTTTCTTTTGTGATTGCTGCCCTAGTAACTGGGTATCCTATAAAAGGGGTGCCCCAGGGACTAGACCTCCTCTATTATGGGTGTGCCAGTAACTTAGCCTGTTTACTTATTGGTGCCCCACTGACTGGTCCTTACCCATAGTGTGTGCCCTAGTGATTCATTCACATTTGATGGGCGTCCCAGAAACTGGTCCTCCCCCATAATGGGTGTCCGATTTACTGCCACTTCTCCATTAAGTGTGCACACATGAATGCACCTCCTCTTTGATTGGTGCTCCAATGACTGGTCTTCATCCAAAATTATTGATCCAGTGACTATCCCTCCTCTGTGATGGGTGTCCCACTGCCTTGGTCTCCTCAATATTAAGTGTTACAGTGACTGGATCTCCTCTGTGATGATTGTCCAAGTAACTGGCCCTCCATTGTAAAAAAAAAAAAAAAAAAAGGACAAAAACCTCAATAACGGATCCTCTTCATTGAAGCATTACCCAGTGACTAGATTTTACCTCTGTTCACTGCCTCAATGACTGTATCTCCTACATAATGTTCTCCCTAATGATTAGCGGTCCTAAATTATGAGTGTGCAAGTAACTTGATCTCCTTGGTGGTTTTTTGCCCCACTGACTGGCCATCCATCATATTGAGTGCCCTAGTGACTATTCGTCCTCTGGGATGGGTGTCACAGTACCTGGATCTCCTTCATAATAGGTGCCCCTGGGACATGCCCTTCTTTTCTATGGGTGTTCCAGTGACTGGCCGCCTTCTGTGATTTTTGTCTCTGTGAGTGGACCTCTTCCATAATGGGTGTACCATTGACTGGGAGGTCCACTTTGTTATGGGTGCAACAGTGACTAATCCTCCTCTTGAATAGGTGTCCCAGTGAATAGAGTTCCTCTATGAGGGTTGCCACCATGACTGCCCCTTCTCTGTAGTGGGTGCACAGTCTCTGGAAATCCTCTGTTATTGGTGTCCCAGTGACAGGCCCTCCGTTGTGGTCAGAGCACCTGTGACTGAGACCCTTCATAATATGCACACCAAGGACTGTCCCTTTCTGTTTAATGGATGCCTCAGTGACTGGACTTTTTGAAATGGGTGGCTGATGTGCTGACTCTCGTTTATGATGGGTGCCCCAGTGACCAGCTCTCCTCAGTGAAGTGTGACCCTGTGCATGGCTCTTCTCTGTGATGTTCATCCCAGTGACTAGCTCTCCTCAGTGATGTGTGTCCTAGTATCTAAACTTCTTCTAGTCCTTCTCGATAATGGTTGGCCCAGTGATTAACCCTCTTCTATGATGGGTGTCTCACTGAGTCTCTTTGATATTTGCTGCCCCAGTGACAGGCACTTCTTTTTGATGAATGCCCCAGTGACTGCCCCAGTTCTGTAATGAGTCCATAATGGCTGGCTCTCCTCTGCGATGGGTGTCCCAGGGGTTGACCCTCTTTTTAAAGACTGTCCCAGTGAGTTTTCCTCCTCCATGATGTGAACTTCAGTAACTGTCCCTCCTCTGTGTTGGGTGTCTTAATGAATGGTCCTACCCTGTGATCAGTGTTCCAATGACAAGCTGTTTTCTGTAATTGGTGCTCTGAAGACTGGCCCTCTTTTGTGATGGGTGCCCCAGTGGCCGGTATCCTCTCTTTTATGTGCCCCACTATCCCTCCACTGTAATGGGTATCTCAGTGACTGATCTTTCCTTTTATGGGTGCCCCAGAGACTTGTTCTCCTCTGATGGGTTCGTCATTGACTGCCAGTCCTCTGTGATGACTTCATTCACTGGACTTTCTCCATGATTGGTGTCTAACTCACTAGGTCTCTTCTGTGTTGAGTGTCCCAGAGACAGGTCCACCTATGTTATCAGTATCCTAGTGATTAGCCCTTCTTCCAATGGGAGTCACAGTGACTGAGGCTCCTCTGTGATGGTTGCCTCATTGACTGGACCTTCTCTATGATATCTGTGTCAGTGACAAGCTCTCTTCTGTGATGGGTGCTCCAATGACTAGCCTTTCTCTGTGGTGGGTACACCAGTGACTGGTCATCCTCCTAATCAGTGATGGAACTATGGATGCTCTTCTATTATGGGTGCTTCATTGACTGTGCTTCCTCTGTGATGGGTACCACAGTGACTGAGCATCATCTGCGATGGGCATCCCAGTGATAGATGTTCCTCTGTGATTGGAGCACCAGTGACTATTCCTCCTCTTAATGGACCACCCAGTGACTGGGCCTCCTCTGTGAATGTTGCTTCAGTGACTGGCCCACATCATTGATGTGTACCTCAGTGACTAATTCTACTTTGTGATGGGCGCCTCAGTGACTGGCTCCCTGCTGTGATGGGTATCCCAGTAACTGGTCTTCCTTTGTGATAGATAACCCAGTGACTGAGACTCCTCTATAATGGTTGTCCCGTGACTGGCTCTTCTCTGTGATGGGTGCCCCAGTGAATGAACCTCCTCTGTAAGAAATACCCCTGTGACTGATCTTTCCCATTGATAGGTTCCCCAATAACAAACTTTTCCTCTGTGATCGCTGCCTCAGTGAATGGGACTCCTATATATTGTGTGCCCCAATGACAAACCCTCCTCCATTATGGGTGCACAGTGACAGGGCCTCCTTGGTGATTGGTGCTCCAGTGACTGGGTCTCATACATAATGGGTGCCCTAGTGACTAGCCCTCTAGTTATCCGTGTCCCAGTAGTTAATCCTCCCCCATAACGTGTGTCAGTTACTGGCTTTTCTCCATTATGGGTGTCCTTGTGACTGTAATTCCTCTTTGACTGGTGCCCTTTAGACTGGGCCTCCTGTATAATGGTTAATCCCGTTACAAGCTCTCCTCCGTGATGGGGGTGGCACTTACTGGGCTACCTCCATAATGGATGACCCAGTAACTGGTTTTCCTTTCTTATGGGTGCTCCAGTGGTTGACCCTCCTCTGTGATCTGTTCCCCAGTGACTAGCCTTCCTCTGTGATAGCTGTCCCAGTGTTTGTTCTATCTTTTTTATGGGTGCCTCAGTGAATGCCCCATCTATGTATTTGTGCTTTATTGACTTGTTCTACTCTGTAACTAGTGTTCCAGTGACAGGCTTTCCTCTGAAATTGTGACTTTAGTGACTAGACCTTTTCTATGATGTATACATCAGTGACAGGCCTCCTCTCTAATGTGTGTCACAGTTACTTTCCCTCCAATGTGATGACTGTTCCAGTGACTGGCCCTCATCTATGATTGGAGACTCAGTGACTCTCTTCTATGAGACGGTTGCCCCAGTGACCGGCCCTCCTCTTTTATGAGTGCCACAGTGATTACCTGCCTTCTGTGATGGCTGCCCCAGTTACTGGCCTGCCTGTGTTATCAGTGACCTAGTGATTTACCCTCCTGCTAATGGATGAACAGTGACTGGGCCTCCTCTGTGTTGGCTACTTCAGAGACTCTCTACTCTAATAGGTTCCTCAGTGACTGGCTTTCCTGTTTGATGAGTTCAAGTGACTAGCCCTCCTCTATGATAGATACACCAGTAACTGGGTCTTTTCCTAAAGGGTTCCCTGGTACTGGCCCTCCTCTGTGATGGGAGCAACAGTGACTGGCCATCCTCTGTAATGAGTACCTCTGTGACAGTGTCTCCTCGGTGAAGGGGGCCCATTTACTAGTCCTGCTCCATTATGGATTCCACAGGTACTAGACCTCCTTTCTGATGTGTGTCTTAGTGATTGACCCTCCTCCTTGATGGGGATCCCACTTTCTGGGCCTCCTCCATAACTGGTGCCCCAGTGACTGGCCTTCTTTTTGATGAGTGTACCAGTGATTGGGCATTCTTAATAATGTGTGACCAAGTGACTGAGGCTTCAATGAGATTGGTGACAGTGTCTGGCATTCATATATGATGGGTGCCCAAATAACCAGTCCTCCTCTGTGATGGGTGTCATGGTGACTGGGCTTCCTCCATAAAGGTACCCCAGTGACTGGGTCTCTTTTGAGATTTGTGCACCAATTACTGGTCATCTTCTGTTATGGGTGCCCCAGTGACTAGCACTCTTTTTAATGGGTGTCTTAGTAAAATGAGTCTCCTCCAAAATGACTGGGTTTGTCACTGATCTTCCTCTACAATGGATGTCCCAGTGATAGTGTCTCCTTCATAATAGGTGCTGTATTGACTGGGCCTCCTTTGAGATTGATGTCATAGTGACTGACCCTCTTGGATGGCTGCCCAACTGACTGGCCCTTTTCTGTGATGGGTGTCTCAATGATTGGTTCTCCTCTGTGATGAATGCCCTTGTGACTGAAACTCCTACATGATGGGTGACCAATGACTGTGTCTTCTTTCTGAACAGTGGCTCAGTGAGTGGGCCTCCTCTCTAATGGGTGCTTCAGTGACTGGTCCTGCTCTTTAATGGGTACCCAGTTGTATAGTCCTCCTCTGTAATGGGTGTCCCAATGACTGTGCTTCCTTCAAATGGGTGACACAGTGACTGTACTTCCTCATTTGTGTGCTTCTGTGACTGGTCCTCCTCTGTAATTGGTGCCTCTGTGACTGATCCTTCTCTATAATAGAGGTCTCAGTGATTGTGTCTCTTCTGTGATGGGTGGTCCAGTCACTAACCCTCATCCATAATGGATACATTTGTGAGTTGCCCTCATCTTGATTGGTGCCCCAGGAACTGGCTTTCTTCTGTGATGGTGCCTCAGTAATGGCTCTCATTTCTTATTGTTGCCCCATTGATTGTACCTCCTCCATTATGGATGCTGACCCACTTCTGTGACGGGTGCCCCAGTGACTGTTCCACTTCTGTGATGGGTACTCCAGAGACTGGCACTCCTCTATTTTGGGTTCCCCAGTGACTAGGTTTCGTCTTGTTTGGTTACCTCAGTGAATATATCTCCTCTGTGGTGACTTCACAGCAACTGGCCCCCATTTATTATGGGTGCACCAATGACTGGGACATCTCTTTGATGGCTGCCCCAGTGACTGGTCCTATTCTGTCATTGTTGCCTCAGTTAATGGTCCTCCTTTATGATGACTGCTCCAGTGACTGTACCTTCTCTGTGATGGGTATCCCAGTGATTGTGCATTCTCTGTTACCAGTATCAAAGCAAATGGCACTCCTGTGTGTTGGGTGTCTCAGTGGTGGGCCCTTATCTATGATTGTTGGCACAGACACTGGGTCCTACTTTGTGATGGATGTACCCATGCCTGGCCTTCTTCCATGAGTGTCCCTGTGACTGGACATCATTTTGATAGGTGACCCAGTGACTTTCCTCCTTTGTGATGAGTGTCTCCATGACTAGCTCTCCTCTGTGATGGATGCCCCAGTGACTGACCCTCCTCAGCGATGGTTGCCTCAAAGGCTTGTACTCCTCTGTGTTCGATGTCACAGTGACTAACTCCCCTCTGTGATGAGCGCCTCAGGGATGGGCCCTCATTTATGTTCAATGACCCTGTTGATGACCCACTTCTGTGATGGTTGTCCCAATACTGTTCTCTTCTGTATTGGGTGCCCCACTGTCTACATCTCTGAGATAAATGCCCAAGTGAGTGGGTCTCCTCTGTGATCACTGCCCCCAAAACTGGACCTCCTTAGTGATGAGCGTTTCAGTGACTGACTCTCCTCTATGACGGGTGTCCCAGTGACTAGCTTTCCTCTGTTATGAGTGCTCTAGAGACTGTGGTTCCTTTATGATGTGAGTCCCTATTACTGGCCCGACATTGTAATTAGTGCACCCAGAGACTGGCCCTGCTCCTATAGACTGTCCCTCCTCTCTGATGGATTCTGCATTGTCCAGACTACCTCTGTTATGGGTGCCCATGACTGGCCTAATCTTACATGGGTGCCCGAATGATTGGTGCTAATCTGTGATCAGTATCCCAGTGACTGGCCCTCCTCCTAATTGGTATCACAGAAATTGACCCTCCTCTCTTATGGATGCCTTAGTGACTAGCCCACCTCTCTGGTGGGAACCTCAGTGACTGAGCCTCTTCTGTGTGGGTGCCTCAGTGACTATCTCTCAACTGTGATCTTGCCTCAGAAACTGGTCCTCTGCTTGAGGGTACCCCAGTAACTCGCACTTCTCTTTGATGGGTTCCCCTGTGACTAGACTTCTTCTGTGATGGATGCCCCAGTGACTGCCCATGCTGTATAATGTGTGCCCCATGGAACTCACTCATGTGATGGGTGCCCCAGTGACTGGAATTCTCTGTGATCTGTGCCCCCAATGACTCCCTCCTTTGTGATCAGAGCTCCAGTGATTGACCAACCTTCATAATGATTTCCCTAATGACTAAACCTCTTCTATCATTAAAGTTCCAGTGGCTGACTCTCCTCTGTTATGCTTGTCCCATTGAATGGCCTTCCTCTTTGCTGGGTCCCCAAGTGACTGGCTTTCCCTTGTGATGGATGTCTCAGTTACTTGCCCTCTTCTAAGATCAGGGCCTCAGTGACAGACCCTCTGTGAGAGGTGTCCCCGACTGGTCTATCTCTGTGGTGGGTACATCAGTCACTGACCATCCTATGTAATAGGAACCTCGTGACTACCCTTACTCTCTGATGGGTGCCCTTTTTTACTGACCTTCTGTAATGGGTTCCGCCATGATTGGCTGCTTCTATGATGGTTATTCCAGTGATTGGCCTTTTTTTGATCAGTGCTTCAGGGACTGGATGTTCTCTAAGATTGGTGCCTCAATGTCTTTGCCTCCTCTGTTATGGGTGCCCCAGTGACTTGCTTCCTCAATGATAGGTCCCACAGAAACTGGACTTTCTCTGTGATTGGTGCCCTGGGGACTAGACCTTATTCTAAATGTTTGTACCAGTGACGAGGCCTCCTCCGTGAAGAATATCCCATTTCCCGGTCCTCCTCCAATTTGGAGGTTTCATTTACTGGCCCTCCTTCATGAATAGTTTCCCAGTGATTGTGCTTCTTCCATAATATGTGCCCCAGTGACTGAAACTGCTCTGTGTTTGCTCACCCAGTGACTGGATTTCACATATAATGAGTGTCAAAGTGACTAGCCCTCCTCTCTGATGGGTATCATTTTGACAATGCCTCTTCAATTATGGGTGTCTAAGGTGCTGGACCTCCATTGTGATTCGTGCCCAATGACTGGTCATCCTCTATAATGTGAGTCCCAGACTAGCCGTCTTATCTGATGGAAGTCCTAGCAACTGGACTTCTCCAAAATTGGTTACACAATGACTAGTCCTCCTCTTGATGGGCACACCAATTTCTGAACCTCTTCCATAATGGATGCCCCAGTGACTGGCCGTCCTCTGTGATAGGTCTCCTCCAGAATAGATGCTCCATTTATTGGTCCTTCCTTGTGATTGGTGCCACAGTGAATTGCCCTCTTTTGTGATGAGTGCCATAGTTAATGGAGGTCAACTTTGATGTGTGTCTCAGTTACTAGCTGTCCTTTGTGATGGGTACCTCAGTGACTAGATATCTCTGAAGGGTGCCCCAGTAACTGGCTCTTCGTTTTCATCATTTTCCCAGTGTCTGGACCTCCTCCATAATAAATGCCCTGGTAACTTGTCCTCATTTTTGTTGGTGCCCCCATGACTGGTAATCCTCTGTGATGGCTGCCTCAGTGACAGGTTTTCCTCTGTGGTCAGTGCCACAATGACTGGGCCTCCCCCATAATGGTATCCCAGTTAATGACCCTCCTTGGATGAGTGTCCCAGTGACTGGGCCTCATCCATAATGTGTGCTCCAGTGATTGTGCCTCCTCTGTGTTTGCTGGCCCAGTGGCTGGCATTCATGTATGATGGGTGTCCCAGTGAATAACCCTCATCTGTGATGTGTGTCATAATGATGGTGCCTCCTCCATAATAGGTGCCCAGGGACTGGCCATTGTCTCTGAGAGGATCCCCAACTTTAGTGATGGGTGTTCATGTAACTCCAAATTTCCTGCTCCAAACACTAGACCTCCTCTGTGCTGGATTTACCATCTCAATTTCTGGGTCTCCTGCATAATGTGTGCCCCTGTGATGAGTGTTCATAATAGGTGCTCCATCGACTGGGACTTTTCTGTGATTGGTCCTCAGTGAGTGCCCGTCCTCCAAATAAGGCTTCCTAATGACTAGCCCTTCTCAATGATGGATGTCCTGGTGACTGGTTCTCCTCTGTGATGGGTGTCACAGTGACTGGCTCTTTATGATAGATATCCCAGTGATTGAGGCTCATCTTTAGTGGGTGTCCCAATGATTAGCACTCCTCTGTGATTGGTGCCCCTGCAACAGGTTCTTTTTGTGAAAATACTCCAGTTATTGATCCTCCTCAGTGATTGGTACCCTACTAATGAGATTTCCTCTCATTGCTGCTGTAGTTACTGCGTCTCATGCATAATTGATGCCCCCAGTGACTGACTCTCCTCCCTAATGTTTGCCCTAGTGACAAACCCTAATATGTGATGTGTGTCCCAGTTAATTGAGTCTCCTCTACAATGGGTATTCCAGTTACTGATCATTCTCCATTACTGGTGCCCCAGTGACTGGGCATCTTCTGTGATTTTGTCCCAATGAATGGTCTTCCTCCCCATCCCTTCTCTGTGATGGATTTCCCACTTACTGAGTCTCCTCCATTGTTGATTCCCCATTGATTCGTCCTTCTTTTTGAAAGGTGTCCCAGTTACTGGGCTTCCTTAATAATGTGTGCCCCGTTTACTGGGCCTCCTATGCTATTTATGACCCAGTGACAGGCCTTCATATATGATGGGGGCCACAGTGATAAATCCACCTCTTTGATGGGTTTCACAGTGACTGTGCCTCCTACGTAATGGGTGCACTAGTGACAGGTACACCTCTGTGATTGGTGCCACACTGGCTATTCTCTGTCATGGGTGCCCCAGCGACTAGCCCTCCTCTGAGATTAAGTCCTAGTAATTGATCCTCTTCCATAATCTTTGTCCCAGTGTCTATTTCTAATTTGTGATGGGTGCTCCAGTTTCTGTCCCAGTGTCTATTTCTTCTGTAATGGGTGCCCCAGTGACTGGTCCTCCTCTCTGATGGGTGCTTCAGTGACTAGACTTCCTACATGATAGGTGCTACATTGCTTGATCCTCCTTGTGATTGGTGCCACAGTGACTAGCCCTCCTGCACATTGGGTGCCCCAGGGACTAGGCCTCCTCTGTGATTTGTGCTCCAGTTATTAGCACTTCTCTGTGATCTATGTCCCAGTAACTAACTCTCCTGTATAATGGGTGTTCCAGTGATGGATTTTCCTCTGAGATGGGTGCCCTAATGACTGTTCATTGTCTACACTGGTTGCCACAGTGACTGGCACTCCTCTGTAATTGGTGTTCCAGTGACTAGTCCTCCACCAGAATGAGTGACCCTGTGGTTAGTTCTTTGTGATATGAGTGCCAGTGACTAGCCTGCCACTCAGATGGGTGCCCCAGTGACTGGCTCTCTTCTGCAGTGGGTGCCTCAGTTATTCAGCTTCATCTGTGATGGGTGTCACAGTGACTTGCCCTGCTAAGTGGTTGATTTTTCACTGAGTAAGCTTCTGCTAAAATGGATGCCCCAGTGATCAGACTTCCTCCGTGATCTCTACCTTGTGGCTGGGTCTCCTCTTTCATAAGTCTCCTCAGTGACAGGCACTCATCCAGCATGAGTGAGTAATTGACTGACTCTCCATTTTGAAAAGTTTCCCAGTGACTGGCTTTTCTCTGAAATCTGTGCCTAAGTTACAAACCTTCATTTGTGATGGGTACACCAGTGACTGGCCTTCACTGTGTTTGGAGTCTTAGTGACTAGCCATCCACTGTGATCAGTGTCCCAGTTACTGACCTCTTCTGTGATGGGTGATCCAGTGACTGACCCTCCTGTGTGATGGGTGTCACAATGAGTGTGCTCCTCCATAATGGGTTGTTCTAGTGACTGGGTCTCCTCTTTGGTGACTCAATGAATGACAGCTCTGTGTGAAGGGTGCCCCACTGCCTGGGCCTCTTCTGTGATGGATGCCTTAGTAACTGGCTCTCCTCTAAAATTGGTGCCCTAGTAACTAACCCTCTTCTGTGATGGGTGTTCTAGTTTCTGGGCCTCCTTCATAATTGGTGTCCAAGTGACTGGGCCTCCCCTATGATAAGAGTCTCAGTGATGTGCTCTTCTCCAAACTGAGGACCCTCTTGACGAGTTTTCACTATGATGAGTGTTCTAGTAACTGGGCCTCCATTGTTGGTGTCTTAGTGCCTATTCGTCCTCTGTTATGTGTGTCCCAGTGACCACCTCTCCTCTATAATAGATGCCTCAGTGATTGGCCCTCCTCTATTATGGATCCAGGGTTTGGACTTCCTCTGTGAAAAATGCCCCAGGGATTGGTCCTCAACTGTGATGGGTGCCCCACTGAGTAGCTTTCATCTGTGATCATTCCACTAATGAATGAGTCTCTTACATTAGATGGACCCCAGGAACTAACCGTCCTCCATCATGGGCGCCACATGACTGTCCCTTCTCCATAATGCATGCATTATTGACTAGCTCTCAACTTTGGTGTGCCCCTATAACTGGGCCTACTTCCTAATGGGTGCCTTAGTGACAAGCCCGCTTTGTGATGAGTGTCGCTTGACTGGCTCTCCTCATTTATGAGTGCCTCAGTGACTGATCGTCCTCTGTGGTGGGTGCCAGTTGGACAAGCCAGCTTTTGTGATGATGGTCTCTGTGTATAATCCTTCTCTGTGGTGTGTGCCATTGTGACTGTTCCATCTCTGTGATTTGTGCCAAATGACTGGCCTTTCACTGTTATGTTTGCCCTAGTTGCTGCTCCTCCTTTCTGATTGATCCCTCAGTGACTGCCTCTCTTCTCTTTTGAATGCACCAGTGAATTATCCTCTTTGGGGAGAGTTGACCCTGTGAATGGCTTCCCTCTGTGTTATGTGTTGCAATGACTACCCTTCTCTGTGATACTTTTCCTTTTTATTGGCCTTCCTCTGTGATGGCTGCCACAGCAACTAGCCTTCTTTTGTGATGGTCGCCCCAATGATTCATCTACTCTTTGATGGATTCCTCATTTACTGGCTCCCCTATGTGATCAGTGCTCCAGTTACTGGCTCTTCTCTGTGATAGGTGTCCCAGTGACTTGTCCTCCTCCATCTTGGTTCCCCAATGACTGGCTCTCCACTGTGAAGGGTTTTCCAGTGACTGACCTTTTCTGTGATTTGTGCCTCAGTGACTGGCTCTCCTTTGTGATGATTGTCCAGTGACTGATTCTATTCTGTGATCTCTGCTTCAGTAAATAGCCTCCTGTGTTGGGTGCCACAGTGACTGACTTTCTCCAAAATGGGTGTCCCAGTGAATAGCCTTCCTTTGTGATGAATGTCTTAGTGACTGGACTTCTTCCATAATAAATGTCCAACTTACTGAGTGTCCTCTGTGAATACTACCTCTGTGTCTAGCCAGCCTCTATGATAAGTGCCTCAGAGTCGGATTCTCCTCTGTGATTTTCTTCTAAGCGACTACCCTACTTCATTATGGATGCCCCAGGGAGTGGGCATTCTTTATATTGGCAGCCCCAAGATTTGGACCTCCTCTGTGATGGGTGCCCCAATTACTGAGCCTCATCTGTAATGGGTCACCTGGTGACTGTCCCTCCTTTGTGATCAGTTGCCAAGTGATTGGATATCCTTAGAATGGGTGTCACAGTGTCTGGACACTCTGAAGTCTGAAACTACTCTGGGATGGATGCCTCAGTTTCTATGTCTCCTCTGTGATGGATGCCCTCATTGACTGGCCCTCCTCTGTGATAGCTGCCTCAGTGACTGACTTTCCTCTGTGATAGGTGTGAAAGTGACTAGCCATGCTCTGTAATGGCTGTTCAATGACTGGGCCTCCTACTAATGGGAGTCCCAGTGCCTGAACCTCCTCCTGATTGATGTCCTGATGACCGGTCCTCATTGGTGATGTGTGTCTCAATGAATGACCCTTCTCTGTGATGGGTGCCTCAGTAACTGACTCTCTTAACTGGGCATCCAGTGCGCCAGTGACCGACTATACTCTGTGATGGGTGTCCCAGTGACTGTTTCTCCTCTCTGATGGTTGCCCCAGTTACTAGACCTCCTCCATAATATGTGCACAAGTACTGGTCATGCTCTGTGATGGGTGCCACCATGACCGGTCATCCTCTGTGATGTGTTCCCCAGTGACTGACCCTCTTCTGTGATTTGTGTCCCAGTAAGTGGGCCTCCTCTGTGATTGGCATCACATTGCCCCTCTACCACAGTGATGGACCCAGTGAAGGGTCTCTTCAGTGATTGATGACCCAGTAACTACGTCTCTTCCATAATTGGTTCCCTAGTGAAAAACCCTCCTCCGTGATGGGTGTACCAGTTACTGGCCCCCCCTGTTATATGTGTCTCAGTGACTACCTTTCCTCCGAGATTGGTGCCCCAGTGAGAAGCCTTCCTCTGTAAGTGGTGCTCCAGTGACAGGGTCTCCTTCTAATGGATGCCATGTGATGAACCCTCCTCTGTGATGGGTGCCTCAATGACGGACTCTCCTCTCGATAGATGCCTTAAAGACTGTGCCTCCTTTCTGATTGATGCCTTAATGACTATTTCAACTCTTTAATGAATAATACAGTGACTGTGTCTTCTCTGGGATAGCTGTCTCAGTGATTTGTTCTCTTTTGTGATTGTAGACCCAGTGACTGAGCCTCCTACTGGATGGCCCAGTGACTGACCCTTGTCTCTGATGGGTGTCCCAGTGACTTGCTCTCTTCTGTAATGTGTGCCTCAGTGATTGGCTTTCCTTTGTGAAGGGTAATCCAGTGACTGGCTCTCCCCTGTCATGGGTGACCCAGTGACTGGCTCTCCTTTGTGATAGTTTTTTCAAGTTACTGCCTTTCCACTGAGATGAGTGCATTCATGAGTAGTCATATTCTGTGATTTGTGCCTTAATGACTACCCCTACTCTATAATATGTGCACAAGTGACTGCCATCCCTCGGTGATGGGTACCCCAGGAGTTATTCTTCTCTGTTATCAATGTACAAGTGACTCACCCTCATGAATAAAAGATGTTCTGGTGAATATTCCTCATCTGTGTTGGGTGCATGAGTGACTGGCTCACTTTCGTGATTTGAACCTCTGTGGCTGGCTCTTTTCTCACAGACGGTTTCCCCAGTGACTTGGGCTTCTCCGTAATGGGTGCCCACTGACTGGTCCTCTCCTGTGATTGGTTTCTCAGTGAGTGGCACTCCTCCATAGTTATTGTCACAGTGATAGGTTTCTGAGCAACTTGCCTTCATAGATGATGGGTTCCCCAGTGACTAATTCTTTTCTGTGATGAGTGGCCTATTAAATGAACTTCTTCCAAATAAGTGCTCAGTTATAGCCTTCCTCTGTGAAGGGTGTTCCAATTACTGGGCCTCCTCCATAATGAGTGTCCCAGAGACAGGCACTCTGTAATATGTGCTCCAATGACTGGCCCTGCTCTGTTATTGGTGAGCCAGTGACAGTCCTTCTTTAAATTGGGTGCCCCAGTGACTAGCCAACCTCTGTGTTGGGTGTTCCAATAACAGGGTTTCCTCCATAATTGGTGTCTGAATGTTTAGCCCTCCTTTGTGAAGGATTCCCCAGTGACTGTCTCCTCTATGATTGGTGTTTCAATGACTGGCTCTCCTCTGTGATAGGTACCCAAGTGACTGGGCCTTCTTCATCCCGGGAGCTCCAATGCATGAGCCTCCTCTGTGATTCATGCCCTTGTCGTGGGTCCTGCTCCATAATGGTTGTCCTAGTAACTAGTCCTCCTTTGTGAAGAATTTCCTGTATTTGTGCCTCCTTAATAATGGGTGCATCAGTGACAAGCCCTCCTGTGTGGTGGGTGTGCCAGTGACTGACCCTCATCAGTGATGGAGGCCCCAGTAGCTGGTTTCCTCTGTGGTTGTCCCTGTGATTTACTCTCTTCCATAATGCATGCCTCAGTGATTGTGTTCCTCCATAATTCATTTCTCAATTAAAGGCTTTCCTCTGTGATGGGTACCACAGTCAATAGCCCTCCTGCATGATGAGTGCCCCCGAGACTGGTACTTTTCTGTGACGGCTGTTTCAGTAGCAGTCTGCCTTCTGTGATGGCGGCTCCAGTGACTGGGCTTCCTCTATGATGAATTCGCAAACACCTAGGCCTCTTCTGTGTTGTTTTACCCTGTAAATGGCCCTCATCTGTTATCAGTGGTCCAGTGACTCATCCTGTATCTAAGGGATGGCCCAGTGACTGAGCCTCCTCTGTGATGGGTGGCTCAGTGACAGGCCCTCCTTTATATTAGTTTCTCGATGACTGGCTCTCCTTTTGATGTGTCCCCACGTGACTAGCTCTTCTCTCATACCTGTTAGAGTGAATAGGCTTTTTTATTTTATTTTTGTGTTTTTGTTTTTGTTTTGTTTTGTTTTGTTTTTGAGTTGGAGTCTCACTCTGTTGCCCAGACTGTAGTGCAGTGGCCACTCCCGGCCACCTCAGCCTCGACCTGCTGGGCTCCAGTGAACCTTCCACCTCAGCCTTCCAAGTAGCTGGCACTAAAGGCACGTGCTACCACACCTGGCAATTTTTTTTTATTTATTGTAGAGATGAGGTCTCGCCTGCTCAGGTGGGTCTTGAACCCGCGGGCTTAGGCAATCCACTCACCTCAGTCTTCCAAAGGTGTGGAATTACAGGCTGAGCCACTGAGCCCCGCTTCTTTTCCTTGGAGTCTCACTCCATTACCCAGGCTGAAGTACAATGACATACTCATGGTCACCCCAGCATCGACCTGCTGACTCTGGTGATCTTTCTGTCTAAGTCTTCCAAGTAAACAGAACTATATACTTGCACTACCACACCCAGCTAAATTTTTTATTTATTGTAGAGATGAGGCGTTGCCAAGATGCCCTTTCTTGTCTCAAAACTGCAGGCTCAGGCAATCTACTCACCTCAACTTCCCAAAATGCTGAAATTACAGGCTGAGCCACCAAGCATGACTTGGGCCTCCTAGTGAGTGCCCCAATGACTGGTCCTCTTGTATGATGGTGCTTCAATGATTGATCCTCCTCTGTGATAGTTGCTTCATTTACATGCCTCTTCTTGACTGATGCCCCAGTGACTAGACCTCCTCTTTGATTTGTACCACAGTGATTGGGTCTCCACTGTATTAGATACCCCAGAAACATACTGCTCTCTGTGATTCGAGCCCCAGTGTTTAAGCCTCTCCTTAATGGTGCCCTAGTGACTAGCACTACTCTGTGATTGGTGGATCAGTTACTGACCCTCCTCTGTGATGGGTGTCTCAGTGAATAGCTCTCTTTTGTGATACTTGTGCTAGTAATTAGCACTGCGGGGTGATGAGTGCTCCATTGACTAGATTATTCTGTGATGACTGACCCTCCTCTATAATGTGTGCCAAGTGACCTGTTCTCCTCCATGATTGCTGCCTTGGTGAATGACTGTCTTCAGTGATCAGTGGTCCAGTGACTGGCTCTTATTTGTGATGGTTGTTTTAGTGACTAAATCTCCTTTGTGATGAATGCTGCAGTGACTACTCTTCGTCTATGATGGGTGTGCATTTAATGACCCTTCTGTATAATATGTATCCAGTGGCTGGAACACCTTTATGATGGACACCCTAGTGATTGACCCTACTATTTGATATGTGCAACAGTTATTGGTCCTCCTCTGTGATGGATGCCCTCATTGATGGATGCCCCTCATCCATAATGGATGTCCTAGTGACTAGCCATCCTTTGTGATAGGTGACCCAGTGACTGGCTTTCCTCTGTGACAGGTGTCCCAGTGACTGATCCTTCTCTGTACAAAATGCCCCAGTGATTGATCTTCTGTAATGGGCACCATGTTGACTGCTTCCTCTGTAATGGCTATTCCAGTTACTGGTCCTTCTCTGTGATTGGAGGTCCAGTGACTAAGGCTCGCCTATTGGTTTGCCCAGTGTGACAGGCCCTCCTCTGTTTTTGGTGCCTCAGTGACTGACTTTTCTTTGTGATAATTACCCCAGTGACTACCTCTCTTCTGTGGTGGGTGCCCTGGTGTTTGATCCTTTTCACTAATATATGTTCAATGTCTTGCCTTCCTTTGTGATGGGTGTTTCTGTGATTGGTCCTTATCCATAGTGAATGCTCTAGTGATTAAGCCTCCTCTATTATGGCTGGAAAAATATCTGACTCTTCTCGGTGATGTGTGTCCCATTACTGGTAGTCCTTTGTGATGATTGCCCCTGTGACTGGGCCTCCTCAATAATGGGCTTCTCAGTCACTCTCCCTTATCTATTATTGGTGCCCCAGTGACTGTGCCTCCTTGATGATTCATGCTCAATGAATAATTCTACTCTATAATGTTTACCCAAGTTACTAACCCGTCTCTGTGATGGTAGTCTTATGTACTGGGCTTCCTCAATAATGGGTGCCCCAGTGACTCGTGCTGCTGTCTGATTGGTGCTTTAGTGAGTGACTCTCCTTAGTAATGAGTGCCCTAGTGTCTTTCACTTCTCCATTATTTGTATTCTCTGACTGGACCTCCTCTGTGAAGGCAACACAAAGAACAATCCTCTTTTATGATGTATCTCATTACTAACCCTTATTTCTGTAGCATGCATTTTTTGATTGGTCCTCCTCAGTGATGGGTGCCACAGTGACTGACCTTGCTTTTTGTTGGGTGCCCCAGTGACTGGCTCTCCTGTGGGATGGTTGTCCCAGTGACTGGGTCTCCACTCTTTTATGTGCCTCAGTTACTGGATGTCGTCTGTTATGTGTACCTCATTGACTCATGTGACTCCAGTGACTGGCTCTCCTTTCTGATGGCTATCCCAGTGACTGGCTGTGTTCTCTGATGGGAACCCAACTAAGTAGCCTTCTTTTGTGATGGGTATCCCAGTGACTGTTCCTTCTTCACTAGGTGTGCCCATGTGACCAGCCCTCTTTTCCCACTTACTGGGCCTCTTCTGTAATGGATATTCCAGTGACTAACCCTCTTTTGAGACTGATTTTCCCTGATTGGTCTTCCTGCGTGATGAATGCCCCAGTAATTTGTTATCCTCAGCAATGCATGTCAGAGTGACTTACCCTTCTTTGAAATTGATGGTCCAGTAACTGGATCTCCTCTGTGATGGGGAAAACCATGACAGGTCCTCTTCTGTGATGGTTGCCCTAGTGACAACCTTCTCTGTAAGGCATGCCTTTGTGACTGGCCCTCCTCTATGATGGATGTCACAATGACTGGGCTTGCTCTGTGATGGGTGCCCTAGAGATTAGCTCTCCCCCATTATTGGTGCTCCAGTGACTAGCCCACCTCTGTTATGGGTGAACAGCAACTGACTCTCTTATAAATTGAGCACCCCACTGACTCACCCTCTTCTCTAATTGGTGCATCAGTGATGGCCTCCTTCAAATTGGTGCCCCCCTGACAGGCATTCTTCCATTATGAGTGCCTCAATTACTAGTCCTCTTCTGTGGTGGGTGTCCTAGTAGCTGGGTCTACTAAATAAGTGCCCCAGTGACTAGCATACCTCTGTGATGGGTTTTCCAGTTTCTGATCCTTCTTCATAGTGAGTGCCTCAGTGACAAGCCCTCCTTTGTGATTATTATTCCAGTGACAGGTCCTCCACCATACTGGGTGCCTTAGTGACTGGCCCTTGTCTGTTATGGGTGCCATGTTGACTAGTTCTCCTCTGTGTGTGTATCCCAGTGAATAATCCTTCTTTCTGAGGAGTGCCTTCGTGACTGTCCCACCCCTATGAAGGGTGCCACAGTTACTAACCTCCCTTATTTATGAGTTTCAAAGTGACTGCTCCTCCACTGTTATGAGTGTCCTGGTGCTTTGCACTCTTCTATGATGGGTGCCTTAGTGACAGGCCCTCCTGTCCGATGGGAGCCTCGATGACTGGCCTTCTTCTGTTATTGATTTCCCACTGACTGGATCTCTACTGTAATCCATGATGCAGTGACTGCCACTCATCAGTGATTGCTTGCATTGTGACTGGCCTCCTCTGTGTTGGGTTCCCCAGTGGCTACCCCTCCACTGTTATGTGTGTCCCAGTAAATGGCCTTCTCTGTGATGTGTCCCCAATCTCTGGATCTCCTCTGTGATAGGTGCCCAGTGACTGATTTTTCTGTGTAATGGGTGTCACAGAGACTAGCTTCCTTCTGGGATGTTTGCACCAGTGATTACTCTTCTGTGATGGTTACCCAAATGACTATGCCTCCTCCATAACTAGGACAGGCTCTTCTTTGATTAATGTCTTAGTGACTGGAACTCATCCATAATGTGTACCCCAGTGACTAACACGCTTCCGTTATTTGTGTCTCAGTGATGACCCTCTGCCAATATGTGTGCCCCAATGATTTGCCTTCTTCTGTGATGACTACACAAGTGACTGATTCTCCTTTGTAATGTGAATTGCAGTGTTTACCTCTCATCTTTGATAAATGCCTTAGTGATTGGGTATCTTCTATAATTTTTCTTCGCTTGTAGCTGGCCCTCCTCTGTGGTGGGTGCCCCAGGAACTGGCCATATACTGTGTAAAATGCCTTGGTGACTGATCCTCCTCAGTGATGAGTGCCCCAATGACTAACGTTCCTTTGTGATTGCTGCCTCAGTGACTGAGTCTTGTACATAATGGGTGCCTCCTTTGTGATTATTATTCCAGTGACAGGTCCTGGACTGACACTTATCCACTAAGGGTGACCCAGTGACCATGCCTCCTTGGTGATTTGTGCCCCAGTGACTGTTCTTCCCCAATAATGAGTGACCTGCTTCCTTTCCTTCTCTGTGATGGATGTCCTAGTAACAGGGCCTCCTCCATAATGGATGCCCCAATAACAAGCCCTAATTTTGTGATGGTTGTCCCAGTGACCGGCCCTCCACCATAATGTGTGACCCAGAGACTGGCCCTTCTCTTTTATGAGTGCCACAGTGACTAGGTGTCCTCTGTGTGAGTGCCCCAGGAAACAGCCCTCCTCTCTGAAGGGTGGACCATCTACTGGTCCATCTTGATGATGAGTGTCCAAGTTAGTAGCTCCCCTCATTCATAGGTGACTGAGTGACTGGCCTTCTTCTGTGGTGGATGCTCCAGTTAATGATCCTCCTCTGATAGATGCTTTCATGATTGCCCCTTCTTTGTGTTTTATGCCTTATTGACTCCTTCTTTGTGATGGATACCTCAGTGGCTTTTCCTCCTTTGTGTATCATGTCTTATTGACTAGACCTCCTCTGTGATCAGTGCCTCAGTGTCTGTCCCTCCGTTGTGTATCATGCCCTATTGACGGGCCCTTCTCTGTTATCAGTGTTTCACTAACTGTCCCTATTCTGTAATCCATGCCCCAGTGACTGGTACTCATCTGTGATGGGTACCCCAGTCATTAGTCTCCTACGTTTTGGGTTTCCCAATGACTAAGCCTCCACTGTTTTGGATGCTCCACTAAATGGACTTCTCTGTGATAGTTGCCCAATGACTAGCTCTCCTCTATGATGAGTACCCAGTGACTGGCTCTCATATGTGTGATGGATGTCACAGTGATGGACTTCCTTCTGTGATGTGTGCACCAGAGATTATTCTTCTTCTGTGATGGTTATCCCAGTGTCAATGCCTCTTCCATAATTGGTGCCCCAGTAACTGGTCCTCTTCTGTGATGAATGTGTCAGTGACTGGGCTTCCTCCATAATGGGTGTCCCAGTGACTAGCCCACCTCTATGATGTATGTCCTAGTGACTGGCCTTTAGCCCTAATGTGTACTCCAGTGACTCACCCTCTCCAATGATAGAAACCACTGACTGACTCTCTTCTGTTTTGTAAATTCCAGTTTCTAGCTCTCCTCTTTGATAAATGCCACAGTGCCTGGGTCTCCTCTATAACTTTTTCCCCTGTGATGGTCCTCCTCTGTGGTGGATGTCCCAGAAATTGGCTTCTTCTGTGAAAAATGTCCCCGTGACAGATCCCCCTCAGTGCTGAGAACCCCAGTGAGCAGCTTTCCTCTGTGATTGGTGCCCCAGTGACTGAGTGTTCTGCATAATGGGTGCCTCTGTGACTAACTTTTCTCCATTAATGGTGTCCCAGTGACTGACCCTCCTTGGTGATTCGTGCCGCAGTAATTGTCTCTCAATGCTGGATGATCTACTTCCTAGATCTTCTCTGTAATGGATGGTCTAGTAACTGAACCTCCTTCATAATGGATGCCCCAGTGACAGGCCCTTCTTTGTAATGGTTGTCCCAGTTATTGGCCCTCCATCATAATGGGTACCACAGAAATTGGACTTTCTCTGTTATGGTTGCCTCTATGACCAGCTCACTTCTGTGTTGGTGTACCTGTAAATAGCCTTCCACTCTGAATGGCGCACCCACAACTGAAACACCTTGGTGATGAATGTCCAAGTTACCTGCTCTCCTCATTTATGGGTGAGCCAATAACTGACTGACTGTCTTCTGTGGTGAATGTCACAATTACTGGCCCTCCTTTCTGATGGATGCCTCTGTGACTGTCCCTTCTTTGTGTTCCATGCCTTATTGACATGGCTCTCCTCTTTGATCTGTGCTCCACTGAATGGCTCTCTTCTTTAATTCAAGCCCTAGTGACTAACATTCATCTGTGATGGGTAGCACTATGACTGGCCTCTGTGTTGTGTTCCCCAGTAAATAGCCCTACAGTCTTACTGGTATTCCAGGAAATGACCTTCTTGATGTTGGTGTTCCAGTAACTGATTCTCCTGTGTGTTGGTGTCACAGTGGCTGACTTCCTTTTGTGATGGGTGCACCAGTGAATAAACGTTTTTTTTCTTTTTTTTGTTTGAGTTGAAGTCTTACTCGGTCGCCCAGACTGGAGTGCAGTGGCCACTCCCGGCCACCGCAGCCTCATCTGCTGGGCTCTGGTGATCTTTCCACCTCAGCCTTCCGAGTAACCGGAATTACAGGCATGCGCTACCAGAATAAACTTTTTCTGTGATGGTCACCCCAGTGACCGTGCCACCTCCATTATGGGTGCCTCAGTGAGTAGTCCACCTCTGTGATGGGTGTACCTGTGACTGAACCTCTGCCAAAATGTGTGCCCCAGTGACTCACAATCCTCTGAGATATGTGCCCTATTAACTGGCCCTCCTTTATTATGGGTGCACCAGTTTTCTGCTCTCCTCTGTGATGGGTGCCTCAGTGTCCCATCCTTCTATGTAACAGGTGCCCGGGACGGGTCCTTTTCTGTGATGGGTGCATCAGTTACTACCCGACTTCTGATATGGGTGCTCCAGGGACTGGGCTTCCGCTGTGATGGAATCCTCAGTGATGAGTCTTCTTCTGTGATGTGTGCCCGAGTGAACAGATCTCCTCTCTGATGGATACCCCAGTGACTGGTACTCCTACTAATGGGTGAATCAGTGGCTGGCCTTCCTCTTTGATGAGTGCCACAGTGACTGGCCCTACTCTGTGACAGCTCTCCCAATGACTATGCCTCCTCTGTGATGGGTGCCAGTGTCACTAACCATCCTTTGTTATGGATGCCACAGTGACTTGGCCTCCTCTGCCATGGCTGCCCAGTGACTGCCCCTCCTCTCTGATGGTGAACGTTCCTCCTCCTAGTGAATGTGCCTCCTAATAGGTGCCCCAGTGATTTATCATCCTCTGTGATTACTGCATTAATTACTGTTCTTCTTCTGTGATATGTTAGGAGCCATCCATGGAGGCCCACTGAGCGTTAGGGATCATGGAGGGCCGTTGACCTCGAGACCACTAGGGTGTGTTCAGGAGCTGTTGACCCCATTGCCTCTCCCTTTTTCTTGGTATAACAGCCTTCTGTTAGCTCACGCATGAAAACTCCAGACAGGGACGAACACAAGCTAACATTAGAAACTCACTGTTCCCATTTCCCTCTGTCTGCGGTTTTGACTTTTGTCTGGTAAAAGCCCGGACCACATCAAAGATCCCAGGAACTGAGAGCCCAGAATGACATTTTGATAGTGCAACATTATGTAAAACTGGTTTTAGTTATTTTAAGTTCCATTGATTATGTTAGGGTAAAGAAAAGGAATAGATAAACTGTTTATCAATAGGAAAGCTATTCATAAGTAAACTAAGTAGAATAAAATAAAATATAGATTACAATTGATAGAATAGTGTAATATTTATAGAAATTGTAATAATACTTCTAAGGGACATTAGTCTAGCATAGGAACTGGAAAGACAAGTTGGGTTTGCTCTTTACCATGCTTGAAGAAATATCTGGTGCATAGGGGATGCCCCCATGCACCTGGTTGTCTGTTTACGTGGGAGACAGCTGAGTCTGAATGTGCAAAATTTGGAGATTAAAAACCCTCTGTACTTTTCAATAAATGGCTTCTATCACTCAAACAGTAGTCCAATCCTATTTCTTTCTCCTCCTGTTTCTCATTCTTTTTACAGGCGCTGAATCCATCTCACCTCCAAGGACCCCAGACCCTGTGGGAGCAGGACTCTGGCAGTGGCATCTAACGTGGGAGCCATTGGAAAGATAAGCTTTTCTCTCATTTCAGGACAGCTAGGATCTTACCCAGGGTGCTGCAGACCCTTCTGTAGAGACAGGCAGAGTAAGTATGGGTAAGGATTGAATTTTTGACACCAGAGCCACCATGGGCCAGAGCGTGTCTAAGGAACATAAAATATTCATCAGTATCTTAATGAATACTTTGTCAAAACGTGGAGCTAAAGTTTCTTCTTCTAATCTAGCTCGTTTTCTACACTTTGTGCAAAAGCGCTGTCCTTGTTTTCCTGAAGAAGGAACAGTGAGTTTCAACTCCTGGATTAAAGATTGGGGAGGAGTTATGGCTATATTATTCACATTATGTTCCTAAAAAGGTTCTTCCCAATGCCTTTTCCTTTTGGAACTTAATTAAATATGTTCTAGATCCACAGCATGATTTTGAGACATTTCCATCAAAGAAAACTACCATTGATGATGAGGAAGATGAAGATATTTTTCTTTTCACTGCTGCCTCTGCGCCTCCTGAGTATGATGACAAATTGTCCCCACAGGATGCAGCTGATCTGGAGAAGGAGGCTGCTAAGTATCATGAGAATGTGCATTTTGTTAACTCCATGCTTCTACCCAAACAGGTTTATCCTTCTAATGTTAAGGTCATGAAATCTAATTCAGCTCCCCCACTTTTCTTTTTGGAATGCAGGCTGTATGAGCCGAGGCAGAAAAGGGAGAGATTTCAGCTTTATGACTTGCTTCCCTGTGCAGTTCTATGCAGATGCTAATGAGGCAGATGGTAAAATATCATGAGCAGAAATATCCTAACAATGTTACTGCACCTCTTTCTAAGGTTTTCCTTTAAAAGTTGAGAATACTAAAATAAAGCGTGGACTTAGTTACACTTTTCCTTTTCTTATAAGAATACAGGGAGGTCGAGCAATAATAAGCAAAAGTATATAAGTAAAATAAGTAATATAAGCAATATATAAGTAATATAAGTAATATAAGCAAAAGTATATAATTAATGTATAATATAAGTAAAATAAATAATATAAGTAATATACATAAGCAATATAAACAATATATAAATAATATAAGCAAAAGTATATAAGTAATAAGCAAAAAAAATCTCATTACAGTCTTGCTTTAACTGTGGTTAAGCCGGACACATTAACAGAGATTGTCTGGCTAGCAAGGTAAGGCCAGCTTACATGGCATACCATCAACACTTACTGAGGCTAATCGACCAAAAACCTTGTGTCCCAAATACCAAAAAGACTTTCATTGGGCTAGAGAATGCCTATCTAAATTTCATAAAAACGGCATTCCTTTAAATCAACAGCAAGCAACCCCGGCTCAAGGAAACTTCCAGAGGGGCCAGCCTCGGCCCCAGCTGACAATAGGGCCGTAGCTTCCACCATGAACCCGTTCGTTCCTTCTGCTCCATCGCAGAACTCATCTGAGCCACCCCTGGGAGTACAAGACTGGACTTGTGTTCCTCCACCACTACAATATTAACTCTGGACGTTCCAGTAAGCCCAATTCCTATGGGAGTAAAGAGCCCTCTCCCGGAAGGAATAGTAGATATAATATTAGGCAGAAGTTCCTTGTCTTTACAAGGAATTTCCATTATTCCTGGAGTGGTGGATTTGGATTACACAGAAGAAATCCAGGTACTTATTGCTCCCCCTAACAAAACAGTGCAGTTTAACAAAGGTCAGAGAATAGCCCAGTTGCTGCTCTTGCCTTATCACAAAGCAGGTAAAACTTTAACCTGCCTAGAGGTGACTCTAGATTTGACTCTAGCGATGTTGTTTTTTGGGTTCAGGAGGTCACCGATTCTGACATTTTACTGGCACGAAAATCGTGCCTCTTTACATGAGATCCTTGATGAAACTATGACTGCTCTCACTGATTATGGTTCAAAAATTTCTCCTGAAAAGATTCAAACCAATTCTCTATTCACATATCTTGGCCATGTGTTAAACATACAAACAGTGAGTCATCAACATTTGCAGTTACGAAAAAATCATTTGGTGACCTTAACTAATTTCTAAAAACCGTTGGGAGGTATCAATTGAATTAGACCTTATTTACACATTACCACGTCAAATTTGAAATCTTTATTCAATATTTTGCAGGGACCAACTCTAAAAGAAGTATAACACCAAAGGCCAAAAAAGCCTTGTCCCTTGTGGAAAAGGCTATTAAGTCTCAAAAGGTGAAAAGGATAAACTGCCACTTGCCTTGGGACTTAATTGTTCTGGTCACTCTCTATACTCCCACAGGGTGTCTGTGGCAGAAAGAACCAATAAAATGGCTCCATCTACCGATAACTTCTAAAAAAAATTGGCTTCTTATCCTTATTTAGTAGCTTTGCTTGTAACAAAGGGGAGAGAAAAAAGCGTTACATTTTTTAAAAATGATGTACACCGTATAATTGTTCCTTACAACAAATTTCAATTTCAGACCTTACTCTAAACTAACAACGATTGGCAAGTAGCATTAACTTATTACAGAGGACAAATTCCATTCCACTTGCCTAAAAGTCCTCTATTACAATTTGTGAGACAAAATCCTATAATTTTTCCTCGCAACTGTTCTTCAGTCCCCCTTGAGGGGGCAGCTTTGGTGTTTACTGATGGCTTGTCTAATGGTAAAGCCGTGGCAGTTATTAATAATTAATCTCATGTGCTGAACACCTCTAAATCCTCAGCCCAGAAGACAGAGCTGAGGGCAGTGTTGTATACCTTCACTGCCCTGGAATTTTCAAATTTAATTTATACACTAATTCTTGTTATATCGCAGAATTGTTTCCTCACATCAAAACAGCTTCCATCCTGAGCAACAAAACTACAATTTTGGAAATATTAACTCAATTACAGCAGCTGAATAATAATAGGAAGGAACAATTATTTGTGGACCATATTAGGTTCCCTTTTGGTCTTCTGGGACCTTTACACCAAGGCAATCGATGGACTGATGCCTTGACTAAGCCTACTGTGTGTGCTGCAATAAAGGCTGAGGCAGTTACTCAGGTTCAACTTTCTCATAAAATTCATCATCAAAATGCTACTGCCTTACGTTATCATTTCTATTTACCCAGGGTAACGGCTAAACAAATTGTTAAGAATTTTCCTGCTTGTCCCACTTTTGTTCCAGCTCCAGGAGGAGTCAACTCTCAAGGACTAACGTGCTATGGCACGTTACCTAACGTGCTATGGCAAACTATACCTAACGTGCTATGGCAAATGGATGTAACTCACTTTCCCAGATTTGGAAAATTGTCTTATGTGCATGTGACTGTGGATACATTTTCTCATGTTATTTTAGTTTCAGCAAAAACTGGAGAAACCTACAAGGATGTGGCACAACATTTATTCTTTTGCTTTTCACAGCTATGTATGCCAAAGCAACTGAAAACCGATAACGGTCCTGCATATACATCTAAATCTTTCCAGCAATTTTGCTCTCAATTTAATATTTCTCATTCCACAGGAATACCCTACAATCCACAAGGTCAAGCCATAGTTGAAAGAGCTCACCAAACTTGAAAAAAATCAATTAAGTTAAAGAGGGGGAGTTCAAGTATAGCTCTCCTCACATCCTGAATTACACTTTATTTGTTATTAATCATTTAAATTTGGACACTTCAGGCTATTCAGCTATGGCTGGACATTGAAATCCAGAAGGAAGTTTAAAACCTCTGATAAAATGGAAGGATCTTCTTACAGGAAAATGAGAAGGCCTGCTTTATTTCATGCTCAAGTCAAACATATTACTAATCATAATTTTTCTTATGAAGGGCATTCCAATTCCCTCCCTATTTGTTTTTATGATAATTTTGCTTTTAATAATTACCAGGTTTCTTGCCTAATGTCTACCTTTAAGTCTCTGAGTACAGAAAGCCCTTATCAGGACAATATCAAGGACGGTTGGTGACTGGAGATGTTAATACCTGGAGGAACTGACCCTAGTCATGCGACTAGAGCTTCACCACCACTCAGCGTACCTGCTTGCCCTTTTAATGATATGGAAAAGAACCGGTCACTCATCCAGTGAAATACTGGCTTCCCGAAATGGAAAGACTGTGCTTATAACTCTAAGGAGGACTATCCTGTTCCTGGTGAAAAACTATATATTAGTGACTGGGGTTTTAATGACTCTATGTTTGCCACAGCTAGAAGGCACTCCAATGGATGGGAATCCCCAATACTTTCACTTAAAATTGGAATCAGACAAACCATTCAACCTCATTTGTGGAGAGCCCTCGTAGCCTTTCAAGCAGTCAGCCTGTCTAGGCCTGTTGGACAAACTCAGCAGTACCACATTAGGGCATGCTTACAGTCCTCTTATGTGTTTTTAGTATGGAATGAGTACCAAACTGTTAAAATTGAGTATCATAACAATGTTTATAAGGTGTCTTCTACTAAATATATTTTAAGTAATTGTTTAATTAATGCCTTTTACGAAGGTTTTGTTATTCTTAAGCAGCCATTTTATTTGATGATTCCTGTACACTTGTCATCTCATTGGTATGATGAATATGATTTGCAGACACTGTATGAGGTTAATTCCTTTTTGGAAAGACAGAAAATATTTTTAGCCACTTTAATTTTAGGAATTATAATATTAATAGCTATTTCTACTTCAATAATAGTTTCAGCTGTAGCTCTATCTAAGGAAAGTCATACAGCTACCTTTGCTGATCAGTTATCTAATAATGTTTCTATTGCATTAGCTACTCAGGAGATTATAGATCAAAAGTTAGAAAATAAAGTTAATGCTTTAGAGAGGCACTTTTGACAGTAGGACAAGAACTTGTGACCTTAAAAATAAAATTGGCTCTCCGTTGTCATTCTGAGTTTAAATGAATTTACCTCACTCCTTTGGAGGTAAATAAGTCTGTTTATACTTGGGACAAAGTAAGAAATCACATTCTTGGAATTTGGAACCACTCAGACCTGAGCATAGACCTAATTAAATTACATCAACAAAATTCAGGACATGGCAGTTGCTGAAAAGCAATCTCGGTCCACTGAATTGGCTAGTTCTATATTTAATAATTTTTCATCATTTGTTAACAAAAAATCATTGATGTCTGTACTTATCAATGTGGGCATTTGCTGAGCAGTGATTCTTTTGTTGCTGTGTTTACTCCCAATCATCTTCAGAGTATTAAAGAAGAGTATATCTCAGCTCACTATGGAGTTTCATGGTTGGTTTTGTGCTAAAAAATAAAAAGGGGGAGATATTGGGAGCCAGCCACGGAGGCCCACTGAGCGTTAGGGATCAGGGAGGGCCATTGACCTCGAGACCACTAGGGTATGTTCGGGAGCTGTTGACCCCATTGCCTCTCCCTTTTTCTTGGTATAACAGCCTTCTGTTAGCTCAAGCATGAAAACTCCAGACAGGGACGAACACAAGCTAACATTAGAAACTCACTGTTCCCATTTCCCTCTGTCTGTGGTTTTGACTTTTGTCTGGTAAAAGCCAGGACCACATCAAAGATCCCAGGAACTGAGAGCCCAGAATGACATTTTGATAGTGCAACATTATGTAAAACTGGTTTTAGTTATTTTAAGTTCCATTGATTATGTTAGGATAAAGAAAAGGAATAGATAAACTATTTATCAATAGGAAAGCTATTCATAAGTAAACTAAGTAGAATAAATAAAATATAGATTACAACTGATAGACCAGTGTAATATTTATAGATACTGTAATAATACTTCTAAGGGACATTATTCTAGCATAGGAACTGGAAAGACAAGTTGGGTTTGTTCTTTACCATGCTTGAAGAAATATCTGGTGGGTAGGGGATGTCCCCATGCACCTGGTTGTCTGTTTACGTGGGAGACAGCTGAGTCTGAATGTGCAAAATTTGGAGATAAAAACCCTCTGTACTTTTCAATAAATGGCTTCTGTCACTCAAACAGTAGTCCAGTCCTATTTCTTTCTCCCCCTCTTTCTCATTCGTTTTACATGTGCCTAATCCGTCTCACCTCCAAGGACCCCAGACCCTGTGGGAGCAAGACTCTGGCAGTGATGGATGTCTAAGTATGTGCCTTTCCTCTGTAATGTTTACCCTGGTCACTGGCTATATTCTGTGATGGTTGTTCAAGTGAATGTTTCTTCACTGTGATGGGTGCCACAATGAGTAGTCTTTCTCTGTGATGGGTGCCTCAGTGAGTGGCCCTTCTCTACATGTACTCCAGTGACTGGGCTCCTCTGTGATGGGTAGTCCAGTGTCTGTCACTCTTCTGTTATAAGTAGTTTGTGACTGGCTCTTCACTGTGATCAGTGGTGAGTGACTGATTCATAATGGACACCACAGTGTGTCCACAGTGTCATAATGGACACCCTGTGATGGGTGTCACATTGACTGTCTATTCTCTCTAATGATTGCCACAGTGACTGTGTTCCTTTGTGATGGGTGTCCCAGTGAGTAGTACTCCTCTATGTTCAGTTCCCCAGTGACAGGGCCTCCGCTGTAATTGGTGCCACTGTGGCTGGTCCTCCACCATAGTGGTTGTGCCAGTGATTATCCCTACTCAAAGATTGGTGTCCCAATTACTAGGCTTCTTCCATTTTGGGTGACCTAATGTTAGGCCTTCCTATGTGATTGGTTCCCAGTTGCTAGGCCTCCTCTATAATGTGTGCACCAATTACTGTGTCTTCTCTGTGATTGGTGTTTCTGTGACTGGTCTTCAAAAATGATTGGTGTCCCAATGACAAGCTCTCCTCTGTGAAGAGTGTCACAGTGCCTAGGCTTCCTTATAATGGGTGACCCAGTGACGGGGATTTCTCTGTTATTGGAGTATTGTGATGGGTCGCCCAGTGATAAGTCCTCTTTTGTTTTTTTTGTTTTGTTTTGTTTTTTTTGAGTTGGAGTCTCACTCTGTCGCCCAGACTGGAGTGCAGTGGCCGCTCCCGGCCACCGCAGCCTCGACCTGCTGGGCTCTGGCGATCCTTCCACCTCAGCCTTCCGAGTAGCTGGAATTGCAGGCATGCGCTACCACGCCCGGCTGATTTTTTTTTTGATTTATTGTAGAGATGAGGTCTTGCTGCCCAGGCGGGTCTCAAACCCGCGGGCTCAGGCAATCCGCTCACCTCAGCCTCCCAAAGGCGCAGGATTACAGGCTGAGCCACCGAGCCCGGCAAGTCCTCTTTTGTAATGTTATTCCTAGTAACTGGGCCTCCTCCAAAATGGGTGCTCATTGGCTTAACTCCTTTGTTTGGTTGCCCCAGTTTCTGGGCCTCAACCCTGATGGTTGGTCCAGGCACTGATCCACCTCTGTTAAGTTGTCTCAGGTACTGGTCCACCTCCATAAATGGTGTTATGTTTACTGGACTTCCTCTGTGATTGGTGTCCTAGTGACTTGACCTCTTCCACATTTGGTGCCCCAGTGTCAAACCCTCATGTGTGATGGGAGCTCCAGTAACAGGGTTTACTCTTAATTGCATCCCAGTAAATATTTCTCCTTTGTGATGGGTGCCCCAGTCACGGACTCTCATTGTGATAGATGTCCCAGGGACTAAGCCTTCTCTATAATGGGTACCAGTGACTGGCTCTCCCTTGTAAAAAAAATGCCCTGGTAACTGATCCTTCTCAGTAATGTGTGCCCAGTGACTAACTTTTCTCTCTGATCACTGCATCAGTGACTGGGTCACATACATAACAGTTTTCTCAGTTACTAGCCCTCCTACTTTACTGGTGTTCCAATGACCAGACTTTCTAGATGACTGGTGACTTTCTAGATGACTGGTCCTCCTACATAATGGATGTACTGCTGACTAGTCCCCCTCCCCATTTATGTGTCCCAGTAACTGAGTCTCCTCAATAATGGGTGTCCCAGGGACACGTTTTTCATTTGTGGTTGCTGTACCAGTGACCAGCCCTCATCAATGATTGGTTTCCCAGTGACTGGTCCTCCTCTGTGATGATTGTCCCAGTAAATAACCCTCCTCCATACTGTGTGCTCCCAATGAAAGCCCTTCCTCTGTTATGGCTGCCACAGAGAGCAGTCATACTCTGTGATGGATATTCCAATGAAAAACCGTCCTCTGTGATGGGTGCTAAAGTCACTGACCCTCCTCTGTTACAGGTGCCTCAGTGACTGCCCCATCTCTGTGATGGATGCCCCAGTGTCTGGCACCCTTCTATGAAGGCTGTCCCAGTGACTGGCTCGCCTATGTGATGGTTGCCTCTGTTACTGTCTTTCCTTTGTTTTTGGTGTCCCATTGACTGGCCTTACTCTCTGGTTTGTATTTCAGTGACAGTCTCACATATGAAATTGGTTCCCTAGTGACTTTCCTGCTTCTGTGATGGGTACCCAGTGACACCTCTCTTTGGGATGACTGCTCTGTTGACTGGACCTCAACTGTGATGGATGTCTAAGTGACTAATCTACTCTTTGATGGGTGACACTGTGACTGACTCTCCTCGGTGCTGTTGCCCCAGTGAGTGGCCCTCTTCTCTGCTAGGTGTCCCAATGATTGGCTGTCTTCTGTGATGGATACCCCATGACTGTTTCTCCTCCATAATGGATATCTGAGTGACTGGCCCTCCTTTTTTATGACAATCCCAGTTACTGGGCTTTTTCTTAATGGGGGGCAAAGTTACTAGCCCATATTTGTGATGGGTTGTCTCAGTGACAGGTCCTCCTCCAAAATTGGTGCCCCACTTACCCACTCTGCTCTGTGTCATGTGTCCCAGTGATTGGACCTCCATCTTTTAGGGTGCCACAGTTACTGGTTCTCCTCTGTAATTGGTGCATCAGTGACGAGCCCACCTCTGTAATTAGTGCCCCAGAGATTGGTCCTCTTCTGGGATAGGTGCCTCAGTGACAACCCATCCTCTCTGATGCTTGCCGCAGTTATGTGACTTCCTCTGTGATCAGTGGCTAAGTGACTAGGCCTTCTTTGTGATGAATGGCTCATGAATGGCCCACCACTGTTATCAGTACCCCAGTGATTGACTCTCCTTCTAATGTGTGCCCACAGTGATCTAGCCTCCGCTGTGATAGGTGCCCATGTGACTAACTTTCCTCTCTGATCACAGTCCCTGTGACTGGATCTCTTATATAATGGGTGCCACATTAACTAGGTCTTCTTCATAATGTGCCTCAGTGACTGGGCCTCTTAAGTGATCTGTGCTCAGTGACTGACCCTCCTCAATAATGGGAGCCCCAGTGATTGGCTTTTCATGGTGATGGGTGCTTCAGTGACTATTCCTCCTCTGTGATACATGCCACAGTGACTAGTTCTTTTCTCTGAGGGGGTTCATCTGTGTCTGGAGCCTCTTCTGTAATAGGAGGAACAGTGACTAGAACTCCTCTCCATTTGGTCCCCTACTGACTGGTGCTTCTTCATAATGGGAACCCTAGTGACTAGCCCTTCATAATGGGTGCCCAAGTGACAGCCTTTGCTCTTGGTGGGTGCCTCAGTGACTTATGCTCTTCTGTGGGGTGTGCACCAGTGACTGACCATCCTTTGTGATACATGCCCCAGTGACTGGTTGTCTTATGTGATGATTCTTCTCTTTGATGAGTGATGCATTGATTAACCTTTTTCTGTGATGGTTGCTTCAGTGACAAGTCCTTCTCGAGAATGGATGCCACAATGATTGGCCTTCCTCTGTGATGAGTGTTGACTGGCTCTGACTGGCTCTCCCTTGGGAAAGATGCTCCAGAGACTGGGCCTCCTCTATAATGTGTGCCTCAGTGACTAGCCCTCCTCTTTGATGTGTGCCTCAAGGATTAGTCCTTGTAGGTGATGGATATCGATTGATTTTGCCTCTTCGGTGATTGTTACACCAGTTACTGGCTGTCCTCTGGGATCAGAGACCCAGTGACTAAATCCCTCCTGTTGGGTACCTCAGTGACTTGCCCTTATCTGTGATGTGTGTCTCAGTGACTGGTTCTCATTTGTTATGGCTGCCCTCAGCAAATAGTCTTCTTCTGTGATGAGTGTTCCAGTAATGGTCCTTCCTGTATAATAGGTACCCAGGTGACTGACAATTCTCTGCAGTGAGTGCCCCAGTGAATGACCCTTCTTTGTTATGGTTGTTCCAGTGACTGTGTCTTCTCCTATAATGGGTACCACAGTGACTGGGCCTCTTCTATGATAGCTGCCACAGTGACTGGCACTTCATAATGGTTTCCCCAGTGACTATCTCTCCTCTGTGGTGAATGTTCCACTTACTGGGCATGCTCAATAATGTATGACCCAGTTACTAGCCCTACTTTGTGATGAGTGTCCCAGTTACTGGTCTTTGTGTGTATTGGGTGCACCAGTGAATGGCCCTCTGTAATGGTGCACCAGTTACTGGCCCTTCTCTGTGGTGGGTGTCACAGTGACAACTTCTCTTCTTTGATGGTTGTCCCAGTAACTAGCCCTCCTCTGTGATGTGTGCCTTTGTGGCTGCCCCTCCTCTATTATTGATACCACAGTGACAGGCCCTGCTGTATAATGGGTGCCCCTGTGACTGCATCTCCTCTGTGAAGAGAGTGCCAGTGATTGACCCACCTGTGTCATGGCTGCCACAGTGACTGGCACTCACCAGTGAAGGTTGACACAGTGAAAAGTCCTGCCCCAAAATTGGTTCCCTAGTGACTAGCACACATTGATTATTGGTGACAAGTAACTGGCCCTCATCCAAAATGGATGTCCCAGTGACTTGCCCTATTTGGTGATGTGTGATTCTTTGACTGGCCTTTCTGTGTGATCAGTATCTCAGTGATTGGATCTCCTCCACATTGCTGTCCTAGTGACTGACCCTTCTACATAGGGGTAGTCAAGTTGCTGTGCATCCTTTGTGATTGGTGCCCAGTGGCTAGTATCCTCCATTATAAATGTCCCAGTGAATAGTCATCTCTGTGATGGGTTCCTACTCACTGGGATTCCTCCATAATGGGTGCCCCATTGATTGGTCCTGCTTTATGACGGTTATCCAAGTTATTAGGTTTCACCCTTAATGTGTGCCCTAGTGACTTGGCCTCCACTGCTCCAGTGAATGGTCTTCATATATGATGAGTGCCCCAGTGACAAAGCATTATCTGCAATGGTTGTCACAGTGACTGGGCCTCCTCCATAAGGGGTGTGCCACTGACTAGGCAGCCTCTGTGATTGATGCTTATTTACTGGTCTTGCTCCAAATAGGGAGCCTCATTGACACTCAATTCTCACAGGTGTTCCAGTAACTGGACCTCCTTCATAATTGGTTTTCCAGTGTCAAGCCTTCCTCTATGTTGGCTGACCCTGTGACTGGCTCTTTTCTGTTATGTGTGTCTCAGTGACTCTCATCTGTGATTGTTGCTCCAATGACTGGGCCCCCTCCATAATGGGTGACTCACTGACTGGCTGTCATTCCTCATGGGTGTTCCATTGAATGTGTCTTCTCTGTGATTTGTACCCCAGTGACTGGCACTACCCCATAATGGTTCCCAAAGTTACTATCCCTCCTTTGTGATGGATGCTTCCCTTACTGGGCCTCCTCAACTATGAGTGCCTCAGTTACTAGCTCTTCTTTGTTTAAGGTGTACCCATGACTAGCCCTCCTGTGTGGTGGGAGCCCCAGTGACTTGTCCTCCTCTTCAATGAGTGTCTCAGTGACCAGCCCTTCTCGATAATTAGTACGCATGACTAGATCTCTGCTTTTATGGAGCCCACAATGACAGACTTTTTTTCCTGATGGGTTCCCCAGTGACTAACCCTCTTCTGTGCTGTGTGTTTCTGTAACTGACCTTACTCTGAGTGGCATGCCACATTGACTCTCCCTGCTCTGTGATGGGTTCCCTATTGAGTAATCCTTCTGTGTGATGGATACCCCAGTAACTGAACCACATCTGTGATGGTTTCCAAATGACTACCCCTCCTTCATAACTGGTGCCCCAGTAACTGGCACACCTTTGTGATGGGTGGTAACTGACTTTCCTCCAAAATGGGTGTCCCAGTGACTCACCCTCCTCTGTGATGGGAGGACAAATGACAGACCTTCCTCTTTGATCAGTGTCCCAGTGACTAGGCCTCTTTAATATTTGGCCCCAAGTGACTGATCATCCTCAATTAAGTGGGTTGCTCTGAGATTAGTGTCCCCATGACTGGCTCTCCTTCAAATATGCTGCACCACTGAAAAACCCTCCTCTGAAGTGAGTGTTCCAGAAACTAGGTCTCCTTCATATTTGGTGTTCCATTGACTAGTCCTCCTTTGTGGTGTGTGCCAGTCACAGTGATAGATTCTTCTATGATGGGTTTCCCAGTGATAGGCTCTCTTTTGTGATAGATGCAGTGCTGGAGTCCTGCTCCAGTAAGGCCAGAGTTTCCTGGAGGTGGGGCAGCTTCGGTGACTAGAGAAAGAAAGTGAACTCCTGTTCAGGGTTGAGCAGAAGCTGTTTATTGCGTGTTATCCAAGGGATTTTATCCTCAACTCTGTAAAGTCATCATCACAGGAACCACTGCTGCTATGGTTACACAAAAGTTAGCATGTGCCTTTCATATGAACAGGTCCAGGTGCACACAGGACACCCCCCACTCTCAAGCAGATGTATTTTCCAAACATGAGTAAGAACATGAGAAATAACAAGCACAAATTGTCTTTTTTTTTCTTATCCAGTTTCTATGTACCCTTAATTGTTTACAGCTACATAACATCATTCAATGCTTACATCCGAAACCAACATAATGATATATTACCTTTTACTATTCTATGCTAATTCAAACTAGTTTCTATAAAACAGTTGCTGATATGGTTACACTCTCCTAGTACCAGCTGGCCTAATTTAAACTTCATTGGCCCCCCTGAATCAAGCTAAACTAACCATACTTCTACAATAAAATGGTTACTTAAATTTTCTTCAATCTATATGAGCTATTTCCTCAAACCTATATCTATAAATTTCTAAAGTCACATCAAGAAAACCTGTGACCTGCACTAAGACTCCTCAATATGACTCAAAGTTCAAATTGTTTGAAAGCAAAAACCACAAACTGTGGAAAATTGGAACAACAGATTCCCAAGTTTAACTGCATATGTTCTGGTCAGAGTTTTCTGTTAGAGTCAGAAGGAGCCTTTCCTGGTTGCAGTGCCAAGTGAAAAAGAAGGAAGGGAATGGGGTCAACAGCTTCTGAACACATCCTAGTGGTCTTGGGGTCAACGGCCCTTCCTGATCCCTAATGCTCAGTGGGCCTCCATGGCTGGCTCCCAACAATGCAGTAGTGTCATGGCTTCCTCTGAGTGTCCCAGTGACTGGTCCTCCTCTGTGATAGATGCCCCAGTTACTGACCCTCCTTGATGAAAAATTTCTCAGTGATTCATTTACTCTGTGAGTGGTACCTCACTGACTTTGATTCCTCTGTGATGGATGCCCCTATTACTGGCCCTCATCTGTGATGGTTTTCCCAGTGACTACCAATCCTCCATAACTGGTGACCATGACCAACACACCTCTGTGATGGGTGATAAGTAACTGACCCTCCACCAAACTGGATGCCTCAGTGACTCACCCTCCTCTGTGATGGGTGGACCAGTTACAGAACTTCCTCTGTGACTGGGCCTCTTCTCTACTGGTACCCCAAGTGACTGATCATCCTCCATTGTGGGTGCCTCAGTGGCAGAACTTCCTTTGTGATTTGTGCCTCCATGACTGACTATCCTCTGAATATGCTCTCTCGTTTTCTAGTCCTCCTCTGATGTGAGTAAAAATGTGCCCTGTAATTGGAACACCAGTGACTGAGATCCTCCTAATGGGCACCCCAGTGACTAAACCTCCTCTGTGATGGGTGCCTCAGTGGCTGACACTCGAATTTGATGGGTGCCTCAGTGATTGGCTCTCCTATGTGATGGAGTTTCAGTGTGTGACTGTTCTCTGTGATAGTTGTTCCCTTGAATGACTCTACTCTTTGATGTGTGCCCCAGTGAGTAGACTACTTTTGTGATGTGTACACCAGCGCCTGGCCCTCTTGTATAATATGTACCCCAGTGATTGACACCACTCTGTTATGTGTCCTCTTGAATGGCCCTCCTCTGTGATGAGTGCCTCAGTTACTGGCTTTCCTCTGTAATCAGTGTCCCCGTGATTGACCCTCATCCATAATTGATGTGCTAGTGACTAAACTTCCTCTGTGATGGGTGAATATTGTTTCTCTTCTGTGATGTGTGTTCCAATTACAGGCTGTTCTCTATGATCATTGCCTCAGTGACTTGACCTCCTCCATAATGGTTTCCCCACTGACAGACCCTTTTCTATTATGGGTGACCCAGTGACTGGGCCTCCTCTGTGATTGGTGCTCAGGGACAGGCACTCCTCCATAATTATTGCTCCAGTAACCTGCCCCCCTATATGGTGTGAGTGCCACTTACTGTCTCTGCTCAATAGTGGGTAGTCTAGTGACTAGCCCTTCGTTATGATGGTTATCACTATGACTGACACTTCTGTGTGAATGGTACCTTGGTAACTGACCCTCCTTTATAATTTGGGTCCCAGTAACTGGATCTTCTCCCAGATTGGTGCCCCCACTGACTTTGTGAAGGGTGGCACAAAGACAATCCCTCTCCTGGGTGGGTGTTCCAGTGACTAACCCGTATATGTAATGCATGTGTTCTGTAATGGGTGCCACAGTGACTGGCCCTTCTCTGTGATGGGTGCCCAATGACTGCCCCTCCTCTGTTATGGATTCCCTATTCACTGGTCATCCTGTGTGACTGGTTTACCATTAACTGTCTCTCATATGTAATTGTTTGCCTAAGTAGCTAACCATCCTTCATAATTGGGGACCCAGTGACTGGCCATCCTCTCTAAACAATTTCCCAAAGACTACTACTCTTCTATAACAGATGCCCTTGTGATTAACCCTCCTCTCTGATGGGTTGCTTTATGCCTGGCTCTCCACTCTGATGGATGTTTCACTGACTGGATCTCCTCTCTGACTGTTGAATCAGTGACTGGGACCCTTCCATAATGATATCCCCAGTACCTGGTCCAGTTCCATTTTATATGCCCCAGTGACTGTAACTTCTTAGTAATTTGTGCCCCAGTGACTGATCATCCTTATAATTTTTGCCCTAATGACAAGTCCTTCTCTATGATGGTTGCCCCAGTAATGTGGCCTCCTCCATATTTGGTGCCCCTGTAGTAAGCCCACTTTAGTTACGGTTTTCCCAGTGACTGACCTTCCTAACTGGTGTAAGCTCCAGTGACTGGCTCTAGTCTGTGATGGTTTTCCCAGTAACTAGGCTTCTCCATAAAGGATGCTTCTGTAACAGACCCTCCTCTATTATTGGTGGAACAGTGAATAGCCTTCTTCTTTGTGGGTGTTCCAGTTACTTGGTCTCCTTTGAAATATATAACCCTTTTACTGGCCCATATCTCTAATGGATGCCACAATGACGGGTTCTCCTTTTAGTTGACTCAGACACTGGTCCTCTTCTGTGGTAGCTGTCCCACTGACAGACCTCAGCTCTAATGGGTGCCACAGTAACTGGACCTCCTCTGTAGTGAGTGCCCTAGTAACTGGTCCTCCTCTTCATGGGTGTTCCAGTGATTTGTCTCCTTCATAGTGGTTGCTTTACTTATTGACATTCGTCAGTAATCGGTGTTTCAGTGTCTAGCTCTCCCCTGTGATAGGAGCCAAAGAGATGTGTCCTCATCTGTGATGGGTGTCTCAGTGACTTTCCAAGCTCTGTTATAGGTGCCCCACTGACTGAGCTTCTTCTCTGATGGGTATTCCAGTGATGGTCTCGTTTGTGATGGTTGTTCCAGTGACTGGCCCTCCTTTTTGATGGGAGCTCCAGTGACTAACCTTCTTCTTTTAAGTTTACCCCAGTTACTGTCACTGCTCTATAATATGAGCTCTAGTAACTGTCACTATTCTGTGATGGGTATACCACAGATAGACCTTGCTTTTTATAGGTGCCCCAGTGTCTGATTGTCTCCTGTAATGTGTTTCACAGTGACTGGCTCTTGTGTATATTGGTTGCCTCAGTGTCTGGCTTCCTCAATAATGGGTGCCACAGTGATTGGACCTCCTCCATTATAGTTGCCCCAGTGAATGAGTCTCCTCTGTTATTGGTGTCCAAGTTATTGCTGCTCCTCCATAATAGTCGCCTCCGTGTTGGTTGTCCCACTTACTGGGCCTCCTCAATGAGAGCCAAAGTGACTCTCCCTCCATCATTATTCAAGGCCCAGTGATTATTCCACCTCTGTGAAGGGCGAGCAGTGATTAGCAATGCTTATAATGAATGTCTCCAGTGACTAGGCTGAATTGTAATAGGTGACTGGCCTTCCTCAGTGATTGCATCTGTGACTGGGACTCCTCCATATTGATGCCCCGGTGACAGGCCTTCCTCCATTATGGGTGCCTCACTGAGTGTTCATCCTCTGTGATTGGTACTCAATGACTGATCTTCCTCCATAAAAGTTTTCCCGGTGACCACTCTTCCTCTGTAATGAGTGTCCCATTTTCTGGGTCTTCTCCACAATGGGTGCCCCTGTGACTGGACCTCCTTCCTGATGGATATCCCAATGATTGGTCCTTCTTTATAATATGTGCCCCAGTGACTGGGCTTCGACTGTGAATGGTGCTCCAGTGTCTACCCTTTGCATGTGAAGGGTGTCCCAGTGACTAGCCCTCCTATGTGATGGGTGTCACAGTGACTGGGTCTCCTAAATAATGGGTACCTCAGAGACTAGAACTTCTCTGTGATTGGTGTCCCGATGACTATCCATCCTTTGTTAAAAGTTCTGCAGTGAATATTTGTTGGGAGCCAACATCTATAACTACATGTATGAAGGCCTATAAGGGCCCCTCTGGAGAATTGTCTCTGACACAAGGAGATCAGTACAGCTACAATATTGGTATATGAATAAAGACCAATGCATATACATAATAATAAAGTTTATACAGTAATATACCAAATTCAACTGTGATTAAAAGAAATTCACAGCAGAATCATTTTCTATTTCTCCCTCTTTTCTTAAACTGTTTTCTCCTTCTCAAGATATTTTTTAGCTGTTATTTCCTGGTAAACTGGTTAGTCAGCCTTTGTTCTTGCTAGAAAGTTTTCCCTTAGGTTAAAATTAAACATTATAATTGTGATAATAGTTTTGTTATGTTGCCTTAGGTCAAGCAGAACGTTCTTGGTTTCTGCACGTGCTGAAACTCTCAGCCCCCTGGTTATCGTCATGGCAACGGTGCAGCTCATTGTCCCAAAGTAGTGTGACAGGTTCCCAGACACAGGTAGCTTTCACATAACAGGAAATAAGATTTAGATTTTTAAGTAGAATTACAGATTTATTAAGTTTTATAAAATATAGAAGTAAGTTTATAGTTTGGATATTAATTAAGGCTAATGATAAGGTTTATAAGAGTTCTATTAGAATAATACATAGTGTTAAGAGTTAAATAATGAAGTATATAAGGAAGTAAAGTTTAGACACAAGAAATTCATAGAAGTAGTGTTAAGATTTTAGTTTAAGGATAAGTTTTTAGGTAATTAGTATAGGATTTTAAGACATTGCATATTATAAATCAGTAGGTTATAAGGATAATAAAAATAAGTTCATAGATATAGTGTAAGGTTAAGTAATACTTAATGTGGTGTTTGATTATAACTTAGAAAGTTACAATAATAAGAATATAGGCGTAAGTTAATAGGATAAATATAAATTGAGTAAGGATAAAAGATTAGTATAAAGTTAAGGTAATAATAAGTTGATAGTTTTAATTGTTAAGAATCATTAAAAGTTATTAATTTTGGATTTAATGTTAATCAGAGTTTAGCTCATTGGATTGATTAGAATTTAGAATTAATTAAGAAGTTTAGAACATAAAGTATAACATGAATGGGTTATGGGAAACATCTTGTGAAACTATTGATTAATTTGTGTACCTGTTACATTGTGGGCAGCACGTCATGCATCATGAAATTGTAATTGTGTGCATGGAACTTGAAAGTCTCGTGACAATCTTGTGAGGATGTGTATGCACCCAGCAAGTGATTGTTACACTGCTGGAGGGTATGAAAAATGGTATATAAGTTGGAAGAAGTTTGAATAAAGTTGGCTTCAGTCTTGGCCAGACTGTTCCCAGAAGAAATCACCTCTGAGTGGTCTCTTCTCGCCATCTGGAATCTCCGTTGCGGTCCTTACCCACCCTCCGTCAGGGCTGGTCCCGACAAATATTCCTCTTTTTTATTTGTGTTCTGCAACTGGGCCTCCTCCAACATATGTCCCCCAGTGACTAAGCCAAATCTGTGATGGGTGCCAGTCTCTGGACCTTCTTTATTATGGTACCCCCGTGACCAACCCTCCTCTGTGATGGGTGTCCCGGTGACTGGGCCTCCACCATAACATGTGCTCCAATGACAAAACTTCCTTAGTGATTGGTGCTCTAATGACTGCCCTCCTCCAAACTGTGTGCCCCAGTGACTAGCCCTTCTGATGTGTGTCCCAGTAACTGAGTCTTCTCCATAATTGGTGTTCTAGTGATTAGCCTTCCTCAGTGATGGTTACCCCAGTGACTGGGTCTCCTCTGTGACAGATGTCACAGTGACTGTTCCTTCTCTATGAAAAATGCCCCCACGACTGTTCCCCCTTGGTGATGGATGCCTGATTATCTTGCTTTCCTCTATAATCGCTGCCCGAGTGATTTGATCTCCTACATAGTGGGTGACTGAGTGATTAGGCCTCTTTTATTATAGTTGCCTCATTGACGGTGCCTACTCCATCATTTGAGCTCCAGTGATTATCCCTCCTCCATACTGGATGCCTTAATATCTAGTTCTACTCTGTAATGTGTGTCCTTGTAAATTATCGTACTCCATATTGAATGCAACACTGACAGTTCCTCCTTAGTTATCAGTTTTCCACTGACTGTTTTGTTTCAGTGACAGGTGCTGCAGTGACTGGAACCTCTGTGATTGATGTCCAGTGACTAGGTTTCATCCATAATGTGTGCCCCAGCGACTGCCTCCTCTGTGATTGGTGTCCCAGTGATTGTCCTTTATATATTATGGGTGTCCAAGTGACTAGCCTTCCTCTGTGATGAGTGTCACAATGACTGGTCTCCTCCATAATGGGTTTCCCATTTACTGGGCTTCTTGTGTACATGGTGCCACAATGAATAGTCATTCTCTGTGATGGGTGCTGCAATGAGTAGCCCTCATCAGTGACGGGTGTGTTTTTAGCAGAGACTTCTCCATAATGGGTGCCCCAGTGTCTGCCCCTCCTCTTTGGTGAGAGTCCCAGTTACTGGCCTCTTACATTGCTGGTGTTCCAATGACTAGCCCTCCTTTATTATGGGTGCCTCAGTGACTGGCTGTCTTCTGTGATTGGTGTCACAGTAACAGGCTATACTCTGTGATTAATGTCCCAGTGACTGGACCTCCTCTTTAAATGGTGACACTTTGGACCTCCTTTGTAATGGGTGTGCCAGCGATTGACTTTTTTTCTTTGAAAAATGCCCCATTGACTGACCTCCTAGATAATGGAATCACCAGTGACTAGCATTCCTCTGGATTGCTACCCTAGTGACAGGCCTTCCTCCATAGTACTTGCATGTCCATGTGTTGGGTGTCCAAGGAACTGGACCTCATTCATATTAGATGCACGTGTGACAATGCTCCTTTGTATTGAGTGTCCCGATGATTGACTCTTTTCTGTTATGTTTATATCAGTGACCAGCCCTCCTCTGTAATGAGTGGCCCAGTGACAGGTCATCCTCTGTTAGTGCCACAGTGACTAGCTCTTCTCTCTGATGATGTTCCAGTGACTAACCCTCATCTGTGAGGAGTGCCTCTGTGACTGGTCCGCCTCTGTTAATTGGTTTCTCAATTAATTGGTTTTCCAATTATTTCACTCTGTTATGGGTGCCCAAATGACTGCCGCTACTCTGTGATGGGAGTCCCAGGACAGGACCTCCTCTGTGATAACTGTCCCAGTGATTGGTCCTCTTCTTTGCATGATTCCTCACTGACTGGCTCTCCTCCATGACTGGATGATCCAGTGACTGTCCCTCTTTGTGCTTGTTGACTCATTAACTGGCCCCCCTCTTTGATCTGTGCTTCATTGACTGGTTCTCCTTTGTAATTCACGTCACTGTAACTGGTCCTTATCTGAGATTGTTACATAGTGACTGGGCCACTCTGTGTTGGAGTCCCCATTGATTAACTGACCTTTGTGATTGGTGGCACAGTATCTGACTCTCCACTGTGATGTCTTTTCAAGTACCTGGCTCTCCTCTGATGTTTGCTCCAGTGACATGTTCTCTTCCATAATTGGTGCTCCAGTAACTGGCAGTCCTCCAATTTGGGTAGCCCAGTGACTAAACATCCTCTGTGATTGGTGTTCCAGTAAGAGGGTCTCCTCCTTAGTAGATGTCTCAGTAACCAACCCTACTCCATAATGATTGCTTTAGTGACTAGTTTTTTGTTGGGTGTCCCAGTGACTGGCACTTTTATCATATTGATGCCCAAGTGACTGGGTCTTCTCTGTAACAGGTGCCCCAGCGACTGACCCTCCACTGTGATGGTTACCACACTGACTTTACCTCATTTGTGATGGCTTTCCCAATTCCTGGCTCTCCTCTGAAATCAAAGCTCCAGTGACTAATCCCCTTATAATGGACGTCTCTGTGATAGATCCTCCTCTGTGATGAGTGCCTCAATGAAACTCCCTCATTTGTGATGTGTTTCCTGGGCACTGGCTTTCCTCTGTGATGGGTACCTAATGACTGGCTTTCCACTGTGACAGTTGTCTGAGTGACTGGTTCTCCTATCTGATGGGTACCCATGTGAGTAACCCTCTTCTGCGATGAGTGTACTGGTGATGGGCCTTCCTTTATAGTATGGGCACCAGTGACTGGTACTTCTCTGTAATGGGTGACCCAGTGAATGACTCTCATCTGTGATAGGGGACCCTGTTTCTGGCTCTCCTCTGTGATGAGTGTCTTAATGACTGAACCATATCTTTGATTTTTGCGAAAGTGAGAGGCACCCACCATATTTGCCCCAGAGGCTAGCACTACTCTGTGATGAGTGTCCCCATGACTGGCCTGCCTGTGTGGCAGGTGATCCAGTGACTGGGCCTCCTTCATAGTGGTTTGCCAATGACTGGGATCTTTCCATTATGGGTGCCCTAGTGACCAGGTCTCCTCTGTGATTGGTGTTCAGTTACTGGCCCTCCTTCTAAATGGTTACCCTAGTGACTAGACCCACTCTGTGTTTGGTGTCCCACTTACTGGTCCTCCTCCCTACTAGGTGCCCCATTGACCCATTATCTGGAATTTCTTTGTGATAGGTGTCCCAGAGACTGGGCTCATCCAAAACCCCAATTAGTGTGCCACCTCTGTGATTCATGCCCAGTTACTGACCATCCTCCATAATTCTTCTCTAGTTACTAGCCATCCACTATGATGGGTGGCCCACCACAGGGCCTCCTTCAAAATGGTTGTCCCAATGACTGGCCCTCCTTTGTGATGGAAGACCCAGTGACTGAACCTTTTCCAGATTGTCTTCCCAGTGATTGAGTCTCCCCTGTGATTGCCGCTTCGGCGACTGGACTTCATAGGTAATGGATGCCCCGGTGACCAGCCCTCCTCTGTGACGGGTGTCACAGGGATAGCACCTCCTCCATAATGCATGCTCCTTTGATTGAAAAGCCTCTGTGATTGATGTCATAGTGACTGCCCTCTTGTGTGTCAGGAGTTCTGGCAACAAGGCCCCCTCCATAACTGTTGTACCAGTGACTAACCCATCCCTGTGCTGGATGCTCTAGTGACTGAATCTCCTCTGTGATGGGTGTCCCAGTCACTGGCTCTCCTTTTCATAGATAACCTAGCTATTGGGTCACTTCACTGTTCACCTATCACAAAGGTGGGCTAGTCACTGGAACAACAACCACAGATTAGGCCCAGTCACTATGGCATCCATCACAGAGCAGGGTCAATCACTGGGTCTCATCAATGTCATAGTGACTGCCCTCTTGTGTGTCAGGAATTCTGGCAATAAGGCCCCCTCCATAACTGTTGTACCAGTGACTAACCCATCCCTGTGTTGGATGCCCTAGTGACTGAATCTCCTCTGTGATGGGTGTCCCAGTCACTGGCTCTCCTTTTCATAGATAACCTAGCTATTGGGTCACTTCACTGTTCACCTATCACAAAGGTGGGCTAGTCACTGGAACAACAACCACAGATTAGGCCCAGTCACTAGGGCATGCATCACAGAGCAGGGTCCAGTTACTGGTCCTCCAAAGTGATGGGTGCCTCAGTCTTTGGCCCTCCTTTGTGAAAAATGCCCCAATGTCTGTTGTACCTCTATGCTTGGTGGCAGACTGATTTTTCTTCCTGTCTGATCACCTCCCCAGTTACTGTACATTTTCTGATTGGAGTCCAAGAGATTGGGCCCTCTGAATGGGTGCCCCAGTGATCTCTCCTCATCTGTGTTTTGTATTCCAGTTACTGGATCCCCTTTATGATGTGTAGCGCAGTGACTAGCTCCTCTCTGTGATGGTTTACCAAGTGACTGTCTCTCCTATCTCATGTGTACTTCAATGAGTAGACTTCTTCTGTGATGGGTGTCCCAGAAACTGCTCTCCTCTATAAAATGTACCCAGTGACTTGCATTCCTCTGTGATGGACGCCCAGCTGACCGGGATTTCTCTTTGATGAGACCCAGTGATTGACCCTGCTCTGTGATGGATGCCCTAGTGACTGGGCCTAATCTGTGGTTGTTGTTCCAGTGACTAGCCCACCTTTGTGATAGGTGAACAGTGACTGCCCCTCCTACAAAATGTGTCCCCTTGTGACTAACTCTCCTTTGTGATGGGTACACCAGTAAGACTAGCCTTCCTCTGTGATCAGTGACCCAGTGACAGGGCCTCCTCCATATTGGTGCTCCAGTGACTGGTCCTCCCCCATTATGGATGCCATAATATGACACTGCTGCCCTTGAGATAGGTTGCAAGGGACAGGTGTTCCTCCACTGTTTGTCCTACTGACTAGCCCTCCAGTGTAATGGGGATTCCACTTAATGGCACTCTTCCATAAAGGTGCCATATTGACTGTCCATATTTTTTGATAGTTCTCCCAGTGACTGGGTCACATCCATATGTATCCCAGTGACTGGGCTTCCTCTGTGATTTGTACCCCAGTTACTGATCTTCATGCATGATGGATGTTCCAGTGACTAGACTTTTTCTGCAGTAGGCATCACAGAAATTTGGCCTTCATAATGTATGCCACAGACTGGGCCTCCTCAGTAATTGAGTCATCAATGACTGGTTATCCTCTGTGATGGGTCTCACAGCGACAAGCATTCTTTTGTGATGTGTGACCTAATAACAGGGCCTCCTCCAAAATGGGTGCCTTGGTGACTAATCTTTTCCTGTGATGGATGCCCCAGTTTCTGAGACTCTTAAACAATGGTTGCCCAGTCACTGGTCCTCCTCTATGATATGTGTTCCAGTGACTGGACTCCTCTATAATACGTGCTCCCTTGGCTGTGCCTTCTATATAATTGGTGCCCATTAACTGGCCCTCCTCCAAATTCAGTGCCCAAGTGACTAGCCATCTTCTGTGATGGATGTTCAGTAGCTGGGCTCCTCCATTATATGTGTCCCAGTGATTAGCCTTTCTCTGTGATGGATACCCAAGTGACTGGGTCTCCTCTGTGATGGTACCTGGGACTGTCCACCTCTGTGAAAAATGGCCCAGTGACTAATCATCCTCTGTGATGAGTGCCTCAGTGACTACATTTCCTCTGTGATCTCTGCCCAGTGACTGTGACTTCTTGCCTTCTTGGAGATCTGTGCCCCTGTTATTGGTCCTCCATCATAATGGATGCAATAATGATTAGCATATCTCTGTGAAGATTGTTCCAGTAATTGTTCCTCCTCTATATTTGATGCCTCAGTGACTAAACCTACTTTGTGATAGGTGTCCCTGTGGTTTGCCTTTCTCTGTGATGAGTATCCCAGTGACTGGCCCTCCTTTGTGATGGCTGTCACAATGACTGGGCCTCCACCATAAGTTATTGGTGCCACAGTGTATATCCCTTCACTGTGTGAGAGTCACAGTGAATAACCATCCTCTGTGAGGGTTACCTCCATTATGAGCTCACCTGCGTGATGGGGGGCCCTTTACTGATCTCTCTCAATTATGGGTAACCAAGTTACTGCCCCTCCTCTCTGATTCATGCCCCAGTGACTGATACTCTTCTGTAATAGCTGTCTCAGTGACTGGTTTGCCTTCGTGATGGGTGCTAGAGGGACTGATTGTCCTCTATGGTGGGTGCCCCAGTGATTGGGCCTTTTCTGTGATTATGGTCCCAGTGACTGAGTCCCTTCTATGATGAGTGCCTGCCTCAGTGAATTTCCCTCCTTTGTGTTTGATGCCTCATTGATTCACCCTCCTCTGTGATAGGTGCTTCACTGGCTTTCTCTCATCTGTAATTCATGCCCCATGACTGACCCTCATCTGTTATGGGTAAACCAGTGAATGGCCTCCTCTGTGATATGGTCTCCAGAGACTTGTTTCCCACTGTTATGGTTGTCCCAGTAAATGACTTCCTTTGTGAAGGGAGGCCCAATGGCTGGCTGACCTTCGTAATGGGTGCACCAGTGATAAACTTTCTTCTGTGATTTGTACTCCTCTGACTGGCCCTCCTCCATAATGAGTGCCCCATTGACCTCCCATTTTATGTGATGGGAATCCCAGTGACTGGGTTTCCTCCATGATGGGCGACCTGGTGACTAACCCACCTCTTTGACTGGTGTGTGATACCTGACCATCCTCTGTGATGCAGGCCCTAGTGATTTTCTTTCTAAATAATGGATGTCACATTTTCTGGCTCTGCTCTCTGATGCTTGCCTTTTTGTCTAGCTCTTGCCTGTGATGGATGCTCCAGAGACTGGTCCTCCTCTAAGACCTGTAGGTGGGTTTCTTACAGACTTCACAACCTCCACAATGGGTGCCGTAGTGACTGAGTTTCTTCTGTAGTGGATGTCTCAGTAACTGACTCTCATCCGTGATGGGTGCCCCAGTGAGGGGCTCTTCTCTGTGATGTTGATCCCAGTGACAAACTCTCCTCTCTGATGGTTGCATAGGTGGGTATTATTCTTCTGAGATGCATTTCTCAATGATTGGCCTTTCTATGTAATATGTCCCAAGAAACAGGCACTCCCCTGTGCTGGGTACCACAATGAAATTGTCTTGTTGAGGTCTGCCCTTGTTACTGATCCTCCTGTGTGAACATAGCCCCAGTTACTGATCCTCAACTATAGTAGGTGCCTAAGTGAGTGATCCTCTTCTATGGTATGTACCTCAGTGCCTGGCACTCATTTTTGATGGGTGCTCAATTGTCTGGTTCTCCTCTGTGTTGGGTGCACCAGTGACTGGTTCTCCTCTCATGGGTCCCCAGTGAGTAGTCTTCTTTGATGGGTTCCTCAGTGACTGATCCACCTCTATGATATGTGCCCCTGTGACTGGAACTCCTCTGTATTTTATGTCCCAGTGAATGGTTCTCTTCTATAATTGGTGCCCAAGTGTCTGGCTTTCATCTTTAATGGATTACTTGGTTTCTAGCTCTGTACTGTCATTGGAGCTCTAGTGTCTGACTGTCCTCTATGGTTTGTGTCCTAGTGGATGACTCTTCTCTGTGATAGTTTCTCAGTGACTGGGTGTCCTCTGATGGGTGACCTGTAACTGGTTCTCATCTGTGATGGTTGTCACAGTGACTGGCTCTATTCTGTGATAGTCAGACAAGAATTAGTCTTTTTCTGTGATGGTTGCTCCACTGACCAGTCCACCTTCATAATGTGAGTCCCAGTAACTGACCCTATTCTGGGATGGGAGTCCCAGTGAATGGATTCCCTCCATAATGACAGCTCCTGTGAATTACCCAGCTTTGTGATGGGTTCCCCAGTGATTTGCCCTCCTCTGTGATGGCTGTCACTGTGATTGACTCTCCTCTATAATAGAAGATCCATTACCTGATCTCCTATGTGATCGTTGGCCCAGTAAATGTGCCTCTTCTGCAGTTGGTGCCATATTGATTGATTGATCCAACTTCAAATGAGTTCCTCAGTGTCTGAATCTCCTTTGTGTTGGGTGCTTCAGTTACTGGCTAGTGACTGGCTAGTGACCTCTTCTGTGACTGGTGCCTCTCCTCTGTGATTGTATGTCCCAGTGACTGGGTATCCTTTGTGATGTGTACCTTAATGACTGGCCCACCTCTTTGATAGGTGCCTATAATACTGTCTCTTCTGTTGTATGTACCCCATTGATTAGCCCTCTTCTGTGATGAGTACTACAATGACATTACCTCCTCTTTGATATCTGTGCCAGTTATTGACTCTCCTGTGTAAGCAGAGCCCCAGTGACTGAACCTTTCTTTATTATGGGTGAATGTCCCTCATCTGTGATGTGTGCCTCAGTGCCTGGCTCTCCTTTTTTGATGGGTGTTCCAGTGACTGGTTTTTCTCTATGATGGGTGCTCCAGTGACTGGCTCCCCTCTGTGATGGTTGCCCCGGTGCCTGGCTTTTCTCTATAAGGGGTGCTGCAGTGAGTAGTCCTCGTCTGTGATGGTTTTTCCAATGACTTTTTCCCCTCTAAATATGTGTCACAGTGACTGGCACTCCTCTGTGTTCGGTGCCCCAGTGGCTGGCCCTCTTTAATGATTTGTACCCCAGTGACTGGTGGTCATCTATAATGGATGCCATAATGACATCTTCTGTGATGGATGTCTCAGTGACTGGGCACTCTCTATGGTCAGTACTCCAGTGATAGGCTACCCTCAGTAAATCATGTCCCAGTGACTGGCCCTTACCTGTGATTGGTATCGTAGTGTCTAGCTTCTTCTGTTGGATTCTTCAACAAGATTTTGGATGTTGCGCCTAGGGTTTGGATGCCCCAGTGAAAGACCTCCTGTTTGCTGGGTATCCCAGTGATTGACTCTCCTCTGAGATGTGTACGCAGTTACTGACTCTTTACTGTGATAGGTAGACCACTGGTATGACTTCTTCTGTCACCTGCCCGTCTTCATAATGGAGCACCTGTTACAGGCCGTCCTCTAAGATGCGAGCCCCAGTCACCGGGTCTCCTCTGTAATGTCAGGTTACTGGCTTACCTTTTTGATGGATGTCCTGGTGAATGGCCCTTCTCCAAACTAGGTGCCCCAGTGATTCACCCTCCTCTATGATCGGTGTTACAGTGATTGACCTTCATAGTAGGTGCCCCAGTTACTGGGTCTATTCTGTGACAGGTGCTTCAATGTATAACCCCCCTATGTGATGGGTGGCCCAGAAGCTGGTCCATCTCTGTCATGAATGTCTCAGTTTGTATCTGACTTTTGTTATGGGTGCGAAAGTGACTGGACTTCCTCTGTGATAGATGTCCCAATGACTATCCCTCCTCAGTAATGGGTGCCTCACTTACCAGTCCTTTTCTGTGTCTGGTGCCTGGTGGCTGGACCTCCATTATGATCAATGCACCAGTCATTGGCCCTCCTTCAATTGGTGCCTTAGTGTCTGGGCCTTCTTTGGAATGGGTGCCTTTGTTACTAGCCTTCCTATGTGATGGGTTCTCAGTGACTAGCCCATCTCTGTGATGGATGCCCTAGTCACTGGACCTACTGCTAATGGTTGCCTCAGTGACTGACCCTCCTGTTATGGGTGCCCAGTAACAGGACCCACTCTGTGATAGGTGCCTCAGTGACTAAGCATCTTCTGTGATGGGTACCATATTACTTTACCTCCTTCCTCTGTGATGTCAGCCCGTTTCTAGTCCACCTTTTTCATCAGAGTCCCAGTCATTGAGCTCTCCTAATGGGTGCCCAAGTGACTGTCCCATCTCTACTTTTGGTCTCTCAGTGACAGGCCCTTGTCCGTGATGTGTGCCTTAGTGTCTGCATCTCCTTTGTGATTGGTCTTTCCATGACTGGTTCTCCTCTGTGATGGGTGCCCCAATGACTAGCTCTACTCTGTGAGGGTTGTCCCAGTGGCTTGGGTTTCTCACTGGTGGGTTCCCCAGTGAGAAGCCTTCTGTGATAGGTGTCTCGGTGAAATGGTCTCCTCTATAATATACGCCAAACTGACTGTGACTCCTCTGAGATGGTTTCCCCAGTAATTGGACCTCTTCTGTGATGGGTGTCCCAGTGACTGGCCATGCTCTGTGATCTGTGACCCAGTGACTAGCCCTCACCCATAATTAATACACTAAAAACTAGCCCTTCTCTGTGATTGGTGCTTCACACTTTCCTCTGTGATATATGTCCCATGTAATGACTGCCCTCTCTAATGGTTGCACCACTGACTGTGACTTCTTCTTAATGGTTGCTCCAATACTACCCAACCTCTATTATGAGAGCCACAGTGACTGGGTCTCTAATTTGATTGGTACCTCAGTGACTGGTGCTACTTCATGATGGTTGCCCCCAATAATTAACCCTCCCAGTAACTAGACCGCCTTTATGATGGGTTTATGCATTACTGACACTCCAATGTAAAGTGTGCTGCAATGACAGGTCATCCACTGTGATAGGTGCCCCACTGATTTACCCTCATCTATAATTAATGCCCTAGTGACTACCCATCCTTTGTGATTGGTATCCAGTGCCTGGTTTTCCTCTGTAATATTTGTCCCAGTGACTAGCTTTCCTCTCTGATGGTTGCTCCAGTCACTGTGCCTCCTTTATAATGGGTACCCCAAGACAGCACCTCTTCTATTATGGGTGCCTCAGTGACTGGGTGTTCTCTGTGATTGGTGGCCTATTTGCTGATACTCATCAATAATTACCCAAATGAATGCCCTCCTCTGTGATACGTGCCCTACTTACTGGGCCTCCTCAATAACGGGTGACCAATTGACGAGCCCTCCCTTGTGATGGGTGATACCATGACTGGCCCTCTGGTGTGACTGGTGCCTGAATGACTAACCCTCCTCAGTAATGGGTGTCCCACTGATTGGTCCTTCTCCATAATTTGTGCCCCAGTGATTGACCTTTCTCTGTGATGGATGCCACAGTGATAAGCCACCTTCTGTGGGGTTCCCAATGAGTAGCTCTCCTCTGTTATGTGTGCCTTTTTGACTGACCCTCTTCTGTAATGGGTGCTTCAGTGTTTGGCCCTCATTCATAATGAATGCCCTTAGTAACTAGCCCTTCTCTGTGATTGGTGCCCCACTGACTGTGCCTCCTTCAGAAAGTGTGCCCCAAGATTGCCCCTACTCTCTTATGAGTTCCACAGTTACTCTGCCTCCTCTGATTGGTGCCTCATGGAATGGCGCTCATCCCTATGCTTGCCACAGTATTAAACATTCTCTCTGTCTTCCCCAGAGACTAGCCTTCCTTTGTGATGAGTGTCCCCATGACTGTAACTCTTCTGTGATGTGTACCCCAGTGAAGGGTCCTCCTCTGAAATGGAAGTCCCAATTACTGCCCTTCTCCATGATTGGTGCTCCAGTTAGTGTCCCTTTCCTGTGATGGGTGCCTTAGTGGCAGGTACACTTCTTAGATGGGTGTCCCAGTGACTAATCCTCCACTGTTAAGCATGCCTTTGAGACTGTCCCTTCTGTACGATGAGTGCCACGATGACTGGCTGTGCTTTGTGATGATTGTCACAGAGACTGACCCTCCTCTGTGAAGCTTGCCCTCATAACTTCCCTAATTAGAGATGGGTGCCAAATGACTTGTCCTTATCTGTGATGGTTGTCCCAAAGAATAGCCCTTCACCATAATACGTGTCCCTAGCCCTTCTCTGTGATGATTAAACCTGTGACTGGCTTTCCTCTGTGACTGGTGCACCAGTGATGGGGCTTATCACTTATTGGTACTTCAGTGACTGGCCCTGCTCCATAATGGCTGCCCCATGAGGTGTACTCTTTGGTGATTTGTGACCAATTTACTTAACCTCCTCCATAATGGGTAACCCAGTGATTTGCCCTCCATTTTGAAGGGTATTACAGAGACAGAGACTCCTTCATAATAGTTTCCCCAGTGAGAAGACCTCTTCTGTGATTGGTACCCTGTGACAGGCCTTCATATATGGTGTGACACCGTGACAAATCCTCTTCTGTGGTGGATGTCAGAGTGACTATGTCTCCTCCATAATGATTGACACAGTGTCTGGTTCGCTGTTGTGATAGATGCTTTAATGACTATTCATCCTCTATGATGGATACTGTAGTGACTAGCCCTCCTCTATTATCGGTGTCCTAGTACTGGACCTCCTCCATAATAGGTACTCTACTGACTGATCCTCCACCTTGATTGGTGACCCCATGACAGGTCTTCACCAAAATCAGATGCTACAGTGTGTATCCTCCTCTGGGATGTATGTTCCAGTAAATAGGTCTCCTGAATAATTTTTGTTCAAGTGACTAACCCTCCTCTAGATTGATTCCCCAGTGTCTGGCTTCCTGTGTCATGAGTGTTTCAGTGACTGACTCTCCTCTATAATAAATGCTCAGTAACTTGGCATTCTCTTTAATGGGTGTCCCAGTTCGTGGGCCTCCTTGTGATTGGAGTCCCATTGAATAAGGTCCTCCTATATGTTACCTCAATGAATGGACTTCATGTGTGGTGTGAGTCTCATTTATTTAATCTCCTTTGTGATGGGTGTCCCAGTGACTGGCTGTCTGTAATTTGTGTCCCAGTGATTGGCTCTTTACTGTAATGGTTTTCTCAGTGACTGGCTCTCCTCTCTGTAGGGTAGCACAGTGATTCATCTTCTTCTGTGATGGGTTCCCCAATGACTGGACTTCCTCTGTGATGGGTAACCACAGTGACTAAACTTCCTCCATAGTGGGTTCCAAAGGGGCTGTCTCTCCTTCATTAGTGTGTCCATTGACTGGCCTCCTCTGTGATTGGTGCCCCAGTGACTGTCGCTCCTCCATAATGGTGGCCCCAATGACTAGTCCTCACCTTTGATATGTGCCCCACTGACTGGGTCTCCTTTATAATGAATTACACATTTGGTAGCCCTTTTTTTGATGGATGTTCTCGTGAATAGACCTTCTGTGGGATGAGTGCCCCATTGACTATCCCACTTCTATGGTGGGTGTCACAGTGACTGGTCCTCCCCAAAACATGTGCCCCAGTGACTCACCTATCTCTGTAATGAGTGCCCTAATGACTGGTCCTCATTTGTGATGTGTACCCCAGTAATACGCCTATATCCATATCAGTTACCCCAGTTATTGGCTTTCCTCTGTGAGGGTGGCTCAGTGTCATGCCCACATTTGTGGTGGGTGACAAAGAGACTGGTCCTCCTCTGTGATGGGTACATCAGTGACTATCTGACATTTGTAAAGAGTGCCGTGGTGACTGGGCTTCCTCTATGATTGCCGCACCAGTGACAAGCCCACTCTCTGATGTGTGCCTCAGTAACTGGGCATCCTCTCTGATGGGTTCCCCAGTGACTGGCTCTCATCTGTGATTGAGAACTTCTATTAGGTGACTCAGTGACAGGGCCTCCACGATAATGTGCCTCAGTACCTGAATTTTCTTTGTGATGGTTGCTCAAGTGACTGACTCTCCTCTTTGATGAGTCACAGTGACAAACCATATTCTGGAATTGGTGTCCAAATGACTAACCCTTTCCTGTTATGCATGCCTTTATGACTGACCTTCCTTTTTTATGGGTGCCACAGTTTCTGGCTCTGCTTTGTGATGAGTTTTTGATTGAATGCCCCTCCTCTGAGAAGCATGTCCTAGTGACTGACACAATGAGAGCATGTCCTAGTGACTGACATAAATAAGGGATGACTGCCCAATAACTGGTCTTCATCTGTGGTGGTTGTACTAGTGACTAGCACACCTCCATAACTGGTGCACCAATCACTAACTCACCTCTTTAATGAGTGAGCAGTGACTGCCCTTCTTTAAAAATAGTTGCTCTTCGCAGCAGACTGGACAGCCACTGCAGCACAGATGCCGCCACCAACGGTAGCACATCACACCACCCGGGTCGGAGGCAATCCATAACTTGAGTCCTTGAAGCCCCTTAGGGAAGATCTGCTGGGATCGCTGCCACCTCTCCTGTGACTGAGATGTCCTGCCAGCCGTGAGTCTCCTGCCATCTTCCCTGAAGCAGGCATCCATCTCCAGTCTCTGTTGGTTCCTGTCTGTCCCCACCACCTCTGGGGGAGCAGCTGAGATAGCACCACCTCCTGACGATTCAAGGTAACAACACCGAAAAGGGAGAAACAAGCTTGAAAAAGACATAGGCCAGAGTGGTGAACGGAGGGTGATCTGAACTGTCCTTCACAGCAGACCAGGGGCAAATGACCCTAACTGCAAACTAATTTACTAGCTTGAAAAGAAAGCTAGAAATAAGAACTGAAAGGACATTGGACTTAAACGAAAAGTCTCAGAGTGTACTTCATTGATTCTGTTAGTTTAATGACTAGATTCTATTCCTACTGTATTGTTCCTTTTTTTTCTCTTCCTTTACTTCTCTTTCCTTCTCTCTGTAAACTATATCTTTGTATAGAGGAACAGCACACCAATAAGGTAGCTGGTTAGCTTGTATGTTAGCATCACTATATATTTTATTTTTCTTTTTTGTATGGGAGTTGGTTCGTCTATAGCTGTGGTCTATTGTTTTTATCTGTTCAGTATAGGTCTCTCTCTCCATTTGTTGGCACACTCGTTTGTTTCCCCCCTTACTCCTCTATCTCTCCACCCCCCTCTTCAACCCACTGTCTGATTCATTCTCTTCCCTCTGCTAACCACATTTTATTTCAGGGAGTAAACATACAGCCCCACTGCACGGACAGATTCCAAGGCAGTGGGAAGTGGGTTCCAGATTATCCACACAACTGTCAGCGAATACCAGGACCTGCAGATAGATTTTGAATCACATCGCCTCCCTTAAGTAAATCTCAAAAATGCAAAAAGGACCACCCCCAACCTACAGTGCAGCTCCAGAATTGAACAAAGTAAGAGGGCATACATAAAAGAATAGGAGATTGAACAAACAGAAGTAAAACCAATCCCTTTACCCCTGAATAACAGAATTAAAGAAGATGGTGATGTGGAGAGAAGAAAAAAGTAGGGAGGGGGAAAAACCGTACAAATGAAGAAAAACCAAAAGAAGAATATAGGTCGCACACAGACCCCTGGGAGACCAGACACTGAGAAAACAGATTCTGGAACACAAACAATGAAGAGCCCCCAGAACGACTGGTCACATGCAACAAACCCAGACATCAAGACATTAATGGAGAGAATCAAAAAAATTGAGGAGAGACAAGAGGAAAATAGGAAGGAACTGATGTCAGAAATAACAGTGGTAAAGAATACTGTGATGGAAATGAATAACAGACTAATAAGCATGGAAAGCAGAATTAGCCAAGCAGAAGAAAGAATCTCAGAGTTCGAAGACCAAAACACAGAACTAACCCAAACTGTCAAAAGCATAAAAAAGAAGCTCAAAAAGACAGAACAAAACTTGCAAGAGATGAATGATCACGTCAAGAGACCAAACCAAACAGTAATTGGGCTTCCTGAGGCAGAGAGAGAAACAGAAGCCACACTGGAACAAACATATCATGAAATCATTCAAGAAAAATTCCCTCATCTCATCAAGGATAGAAAAATTCAAACACAAGAGGTTCAGAGAACTCCTGAAAGACAACAAATGAGAAGACCAACTCCCAGACACATAATAATTCTCCTAAACAAAGTAGCTATAGAGAAAAAAAATCCTAAAGGCATCAAGATAAAGGCCAGACTACCTACCAGGGAAGACCAATTAGAATAGCAGCAGATTTATCCACAGAAACCCTTCAGGCTAGGAGAGCCTGGAGCCCTATCGTCAAAGTTCTAAAAGATAAACAATTTCAACCAAGAATAACCTATCCAGCCAAACTAAGCTTCATTAGTGAGGGAGAATTGAAATCTTTTCCATATATCCAATCTCTAAGAACCTATGTTGCCACCAGACCACTTCTACAAGAAACACTTCAGAAAGTACTGAACACAGAAGAAAACGAAAAAGAACAACAGCATTCTTCACAAAAGTACAGGCAAAAGATTAAAAACACACATGAACCAATTCCAAAACTCAAAGAAAGACAACAAAGAAACAGGAACAACTCTGTAAGAATCTTATGACAGAGATCAACTCATGCATTTCAATTATTAGCCTAAATGTGAATGGACCAAATGCACCACTGAAAAGACACATAATGGCAAAATGGATAAAATATCATCAGGCAACAATCTATTGCCTTCAAGAGACTCACATTACTAGAAAGGACACCCACAGACTCAAAGTAAGAGGATGGGAAACAAACTTTCAGGTGACGGAATAAAAAAAAAAGGAGGAGTAGCCATCTTAATTTCAGACAAAATACCGTTCAAGCTACTAAAAATCAAAAAAGATACAGAAGGCCACTACATAATGATAAAAGGCACAATACATCAACAAAAAATATCTATCTTAAACATATACACACTCAACATAGGTGCGCCAACTTTCATAAAGCAACTTCTAGGAAAACTAAAGAAAGATATTGACTCTAACACCATCATAACTGGGGACTTTAATACCCCACACACAACCCTAGACAGATCATCAGGACAAAAAATCAGCAAGGAGATCCGGAACCTCAATGTGACTTTGGACCAAATGCACTTAATTGATACCTACAGAACACTCCACCCAAAGACCACAGAATATACATTCTACTCATCACCACATGGAATGTATTCTAAGATCGACCATGTAATTGGCCATAAATAAAGCATAAGCAAATTTAAAAGGACCAAAATTCAACCATGCACCTTCTCGGACCACAGTGGGATAAAAATAAACATTGACACCAACAAAGTCCCCCCCAAACCCATAAAGACATGGAAACTAAACAGCATGATGCTAAACAACTCCTGGGTCAATGATGAAATCAAAACAGAGATCAAAAGATACATGGAAAAAAATAAAAATGAAGAAACATCTTACCAAAATCTCTGGGACGCCATGAAAGCTGTAGTAAGAGGGGAATTTATATCCCTACAAACACACATGAAGAAAATGGAAGGAACACAAATTAACAACCTAACAAGCCACCTAAAGTAGCTGGAAAAGCAAGACCACAAAAACCCTAATTTCAGCAGAAGAATCCAGATCACCAAAATAAAAGCCCAAATCCAGGACATAGAAGAACAAAGGATAATACAAAAAATCAATGAAACAAAATGCTGGTTCTTCGAAAGGATAAACAAGATTGATGGTCCCCTATCGAGACTGACAAAGAAAAAATGAGAAAAAAAACAAATAAGCACAATCAGAAACACAAAAGATGAAGTCACATCTGACCCTGAAGAAATACAAAAGATCATTAGAGACTACTACGTACACTTGTATGGAAACAAACTTGAAAACCTTAAGGAAATAGAGGAATTTCTGACATCACACAACCTACCTAGGTTAGAACAAGAAGAAATAGGGACGCTAAATAGACCAATAACAATCAAGGAAATTGACTACATAATAAGAAAACTTCCTACAAAAAAAAGCCATGGTCCAGATGGCTTTCTAGCAGAATTCTACTAGACATTTAAGGAGGAGCTGATACCAATCCTACTGAAGGTATTCCAGGCAATTAAAAAAGATGGAACTCTCCCCAAATCATTTTACGAAGCCAACATCACATTGATACCCAAGCCTGGTAAAGATCCAACAAAGAAAGAGAACTACAGGCGAATATCTTTGATGAACATAGATGCTAAATCGCTCAACAAGATCCTAGAAAACCGAATTCAGCAATACGTCTCAAAAATCATCCATCATGACCAAGTAGGCTTCATTCCTGGGATGCAAGCCTCGTTCAACATTCGTAAAATCATAAATGCAATTAAATACATCAACAGATGTCAAAACAAAAACTACATGATTATATCATTAGATGGAGAAAAAGCTTCTGATAAATCCAGCACCCATTCTTGATAAAAACCCTCGAACATCTAGGCATACGGGGAACATACCTCAAAATAGTAAAAGCCATCTATGAGAAACCCTCAGCCAGCATACTCCTAAATGCACAAAAATGGGAACCATTTCCCCTGAAAACTGAAACAAGACAAGAATTCCTACTCTCACCCCTCCTGTTCAACATAGTATTGGAAGTCCTGGCTCAAGCAATCAGAGAAGAGGAAGCAATCAGGGGTATCGAAATAGGAAAAGAGTAAGTCAAGTTATCTCTCTTTGAAGATGATATGATTGTGTACCTTGAAAACCCAAGAGAATCTGTCAAAACACTCCTTACACTGATAAAGGCCTTTGGTAAAGTCTCAGGATACAAAATAAATGTACAAAGGCAATCGCATTTCTCTACACCAATAATAAACAAACAGAAACCAAATAAAAAACACAATTTCATTCACAATAGCCACCAAAAAAATGAAATATCTTGGCATCTTCTGAACCAGAGATGTGAAAGACCTTTACAATGAAAATTACAAAACACTGCTCAAAGAGATCAAAGATGACACAAACAAGTGGAAAAATATCCCATGCTTATGGATTGGAAGAATCAACATTGTGAAGATGTCCATCTTACCTAAGGCAATCTACAAATTCAATGCAATACCCATCAAATTACCAGCAACATTCTTCTCAGACCTAGAAAAGACAACACAGGAATTCATATGGAAACACAAATGTCCAAGAATAGCCAAAACAATCCTCAGCAAAAAAAACAAAGCAGGTGGTATCACATTACCAGACTTCAAACTTTACTATAAAGCTGGAATCATCAAAACATCTTGGTATTGGTATAGGAACAGGCATATAGATCAATGGAATAGAATTGAGATTCCAGAAGCAAAACCTCAGTTTCTCAACCAACTCATCTTCAACAAGGCCTCCACCACCTACCACTGGGGAGAGGAGAACCTATTCAGTAAATGGTGCTGGGAAAACTGGCTGACCACATGCAGAAGATTGAAACAGGACCCCTATCTATCCCCATGCAGGAAGGTTAACTCCAAATGGATCAGAGACCTAAATGTAAAAGCTCAAACCATAAGAACCTTAGAAAATGAAGGACATACCCTCATGGAAATTGGAACTGGCATCCAATTCCTGAACAAAACCCGAAACCCACAGGCCATAAGAGAGAAGATAGACAAGTGGAACCTTATTAAACTGACAAGTTTTGCCTTGAACGCTTGCGATTTATTGTTTACTATTATTATTATTATTATTTAAGGAGAATATTAAAACAGACAAGTAACTAATAAAGCTAACTCTTGGGTTAAATGCCAAAAAAATGGTGCCGTGGGATGCAGTTTTGAAGGCACTGCTATCATCGGAAAACATGATCCTCCTAAATTAAGAGCTTCAAATGTTGACATTCACCCTGGAGGATCTCGTTGAAATGCAGATTTTGATTTAGTGGGTCTGATTCAGTGGACCCAGGCCATGTACAAAGGATCAGAAAGGAGACTATTTCTGACTTTTTAATATCTCTAACAATTTCCCAGGTTATGTCCAAGCTGCTGATCTGCAAACCACATGTTTAATAACAAGGTTCTAGTAGATAATGTGATAATTCATTATTAATGAACTGTTTTAAGATAAACTGCCAACTGTATTTTCCCTATGACAATGGCTATGAAGATTTTCCCTCTTAACCCTTTTTACTTAAGAGAATAATTGCTTCAATAAACAACCTTGAGACATCCAACCCTTTAGTTAGTCTGAATTTAATCACTATGTAAAATGTGGCTCATGTAATAATTAACAAATGATAATGTCCTTGGCAGATGAGGTAAATTATGTTTAAGCTACATTTTTTTCTTTAAAAGTTCCCTTTTCTATGACTCAAATCACTTGTGGCTTCCAAGATATATGTTATTGAAGGCATAGTCTGTGAGTAATGTAGAGCGTGGCATCTAGCAGTCCCCTCCTAACATTCCCCTGCAGAAGCAAAACTGCATGCATGGGAATAAATGGGATTCCCATCTCATGTGAGCATTTCCTAGTAATTAGATGGCTCTTGGGATAATTTAACTGACCAGGAGAGTCAATCCAGACAATCCTTAATCAGAACGCTATGTTTTCTAGTGCTTGCCATATTAGATTTTAGCCATGCCCTAGAGTTATAAAATTGCTTCCTTATCAATTCATTTTTCACAGCACTAGCATTGCTTATTTTGGCTGTGGATTCAAGGGTATACTTTTAAAATGAAATGATAGAACTACAGTCATTAGATAACATAAATTTTTCCATAGTAGTATTTAGAATCTGTAGGCTTTCATACTCAGTTTGAACGTTTTCCCACTGATATTTTCATGCTTTCCTCTTTGTTCTCAGTTTCCTCCTTGCCTTAATCAATTGATATACTGTATATAAAGTTGTGGATAAGGTAAATTCGTATGAGAAAAATTGTAACTTAAATACACAAAATAAAATCCTATTTAATTTTATAATGAATAATATGTAAGTAATTCTTTATGAATTACCATCCTCCAAATACCTGTCAACATATTTTTCAAGTTCTTTCTTATTAATTTAAAGCAGAATACACCTGCATTTTCACTTTATGCATAACTCTAACTATTTCTGTTTTGTTTATTTTTTCTTTATGACAATTATAGGCCAGCTTTTAGCTGCTGTTGCACCAAATCTTTTGTTGCCTTAAGTTTCTTAGATGGTATAGGCCATTGTTTTACCCAAAACTGGCTTATTGACATGCAACCTTAACAACAATGGCCTATAGGATAAATTTGAATAGCCAATGCCAGCTCGGTTTGTTTTTTCATTCACTTGAGCAGGTTTTTGCAATTACCTGTCCATCTTTGTCAAGTCCCTTAAAGGGATTATAGCCCATCTTTAGCATTTGTGCTGAGACTTTATCATTGGGGCTATACAAAAGCATGCCCATTTATGAAAGAATATCTCTTCCCCATAATGTAAAGGTGATAGATGGGATAACATACGGGCAAAAAGTTCCTGAAGTCTTACTATCTGTCCAATTTAAAATTTGTGAACTTTGACTACTGAGAGTACTCGACCAATGCCTATAAGTCCCAACCAATGCCTATAAGTCCCAAAGGAGCCATACAAGTTGGCCACGAGGCAGGCCAATCCTTTCTGGCAATACAAGAAACATCAGCTCCTGTGTCTAACAAGCCTGTAATTTTAACTCCTTGTATAAATAAATCTTTTAGAGGTCTAGAATTAGTAACGTCCTGAACCCAAAAAGCAACATCGCTAGAGTCAAATTCAAAGTCACCTCTAAGCAGGTTAAAGTTTTACCTGCTTTGTGATAAGGCAAGAGCAGCAATTGGGCTACTCTCTGCACTGTTTTGCTAGTGGGAGCAACAAGCATCTGGATTTCTCCTGTGTAATCCGAATCCACTACTCCAGGAATAATGAAAATTCCTTGTAAAGACAAGGAACTTCTGCCTAATATTATACCCACTATTCCTTCCGGGAGAGGGCCCTTTACTCCCATAGGAATTGGGGTCACTGGAGCGTCCGGAGTTAATATTGTAGTGGTGGAGGAACACAAGTCCAGTCCTGTACTCCCTAGGGTGACTCAGATGAGTTCTGGATGGAGCAGAAGGAACGAACGGGTTCATGGCGGTGGCTGCGTCCGTATTGCCATGTGGGGCCGGGGCTGGACCCTCTGGAAGTTTTTCTGATTTAAAGGAGTGCCTTTTTTATGAAATTTAGATAGGCATTCTTTAGCACAATGAAAGCCTTTTTGGCAGTTGAGACATAAGGTTTTTGGTTGAGTAGCCCCAGTAAGTGGTGACAGTATGCCGTGTAAGCCGGCCATACCTTGCTAGCCAGACAATCTCTGTTAATGTGTCTGACTTGGCCACAGTTAAAGCAAGACTGTAATGAGATATTCTTTTGTTTATTACTTATATACTTTTACTTATATTACTTACATATTACTTATGTATTACTTATATTATTTATATTACTTATGTATTGCTTATATATATTACTTATATTTATATATTGCTTATATATTGCTTATATATATAGCTTATATATATTGCTTATATTACTTATATTACTTATTTTACTTATATTACACATTACTTATATACTTTTGCTTATAGTACTTATATTATTCATATTACTTATATATTTCTGCTTATTATAGCTTGAGCTCCCTGCATTCCTATAAGAAAAGGAAAAGTGTAACTAAGTTCAGGCTTTATTTCAGTATTCTCAACTTTTTAAAGGAAAACCTTAGAAAGAGGTGCAGTAAGCTTAACGGGGCAGTTTCTACTAATGTGCCCGATTTGTCCACACCCATAACATGATTACACTAAAACATTTTTTCTGTTTACCTGCACCCTGCATACCTTGAGGAATCTGTGAAAAGGTTTCTCCCTTCAATGCTGCAGCCAAAGCCATCCCTTGCATAATAGCTGGGCTTACCTCCATACAATGGTGGATCAAATCAGTAACCCGTCCGGTTTTACGTATGGGTCTAAACAAAGTCTGACAAGTAGTATTAGCATTTTCAAAATGGCCAGTTGTTTGATAAGAATTTCTGCTGCTTCTTTGTTCGTAATTACACGATTAATAGCCGTGGTGAGTCTGGAAACAAAGTCCTCATAACTTTCCTTGGCCTTTTGTTTTATATCAGATAGAGAAGAAGTCTGAGCAGTGTCTTCCAGTAACTTTTTCAATGTGGGAACAGCACAATGATTTATCTGAAGCAAAACATCTTTGGGTAGAGAAATTTGATTAGCCATTTGGGTATACATACCAGTCCTGGAGAGCATATCGTGAGAAGTAATGAATGACCCAGCAGGTCGATTTAAATTCTAGTCCATTTGAATTCTAACTTGATTCTCATACTCGGTTTTCCACAGCAAATAAGCACCTCTGGACAAACAGCCTTGGGTTAATTGCTGCCAATCTGCGAGAGTCATCCATCGAGAGGCAAATTGATCTAAAATAGTAGTTGTATAAGGTGCAAGAGGACCATACTTTGGGCTTGTAACTCCTGTAACTCTCTTACCAATTTATATAGCAAGGGTTCCCAGTGAGCTTGATCCACTCCATCAGCACCGGGATAAAATTGTATCAGGAAACAAGCTGTGAAACTAAAATCTTCTTTTTCTGCTTCAGCTTGTACTGCCTGCATACCGAGAGGAAAGACTGGAGCCACAGGGGCAATACCGGCATTATTAGGCAAATTTTTTGGCTTTACGACTTTAGCATTGAAAGGAAAAGACTGTGGGAAGGAAGGCTCAGGGTTGACTGTAAGAGCACTGATTTGATACCTAGCAGCTTCTGCCTCAGGTTCAGCTTCATCCTGTGGAGATGATTTATCATTGTCATTATAATCAGGGGGAGCCAAGGCTGCGGCAAAGAGAAAAGTTTCTTCATCATCATCATCATCATTAACAGCCTTATTGGAAGGAAATTTCTCATAATCATGCTGTGGATTTAAAGCATTTTTAATTAACATTGTTACTGCACAAAATGTAGAAAACGAGCTAGATTAGAAGAAGAAGCTTTAGCTCCACGTTTAGACAAAGTATTCATTAAGATACTGATGAACATTTTATGTTCCTAGATTCCCTCTGGCCCATGATTAGATCACGGCTCTGGCTTCACAAAAACTTGCTTACCCGTCCTCGCTCTGCCTGTCTCTACAGAGGGGCCTGCAGCACCCTGGGTAAGATCCTAGCTGCCCTGAAATGAGAAAAAGACTTACCTTTCCAGGGGCCCCACGTTGGGCGCCATTTATGGAAGCCAGCCCCCCAAAAGAGATTTAGAGGGTCCCTGGAAGGTGGGGCAACGTCGGCGAATATTCTGGGAGAATTAGAAGGGAAAAAAGAGACTGGACTCTGTCTAGTGCAGAAGCCGATTCTGTAGTAGGGATAGATAGTAAAAGAAAGCAAGATGGAGGCATAGATATAAAGAGAAAGAAAGAAAGAAAGAAAGAAAGAAAGAAAGAAAGAAAGAAAGAAAGAAAGAAAGAAAGAAAGAAAGAAAGAAAGAGGACAACTGTTCAGTGAAATGAGCAGAAGCCGTTTATTGGAACCCGTCGTGAGTCTTTTATCCCAAACTTTCACATGTTAAATCACAAGACTTTCACGTGGGCACAAAGCCAGGTAGGTGAGGGGTGTCCCCCACCCACCAGGCGTTTCCTTAGGAATGAGGAAGGGCAACCCCAATCAAATCACAGGAGTTTACATGAACACAAAGCCAGGTGGGTGGAGGGCATCCTCACCCACCAGGCGTTTTCCTTAGCATGAGAAAGGGCAATATTAATCAAATCACAAGAGTTTACATGAACACAAAGCCAGGTGGGTCGGGGGCATCCCCGCCCACCAGGCGTTTTCCCCCAAGCATGAGGAAGGACAATCTTAAAATTATTTCACTGTTCCTTATGCTTGGTTTATGTTCCTCAAAAGCAATACAACAGTTTTAATATCATAAAATCCTAATAGTCAATAACTTCTAAAGCTTATGCATACCCAACACCTAATGACTGACTTAAATCCTAATACCTTTCTATTCGGTGCTAACTTTACCTGTATTATAAAAAACTCTTAATTATAGGTCAGCTCAGTCCAAAATGGACGCTGGGCCCTTAGGAATGTGGCCCAGCCCAAAGTTCGTGCTGGGCCATTTCTGGTAACCCTAGATAACCATCTCATGCTGGAAACAGCTCTCTAAATGTATATACTAATTCTACAAATATATTTTTAAATCTTATAAAGAATCTTGTATCACGTATAAGGCTCCCAAATGTGATCTGAGTTTGAACTGTGTTAAGTTTAAAGCCGAAACCGCAGTCTGTGAGAAGCGGCAAAAAATGGATCCCTAGAGTCAGCCATGCCTGTCATATTCTCAGAACTTCATGCTTAGATCGTTAAAATCCCTACCAGTGGGTAATGCTAAACAACAAGGAAAGGAGGAGGGAATGGGCCTTCAGCTCCTGTACCTGCCTGGTGGGTCTCAGGGTCCGCAGCCTGCCTGGATCCCTAACGCTCAGGCAGGCCTCCATGGCTGGCTCCCAACAGTAAACTAGTGAAACCTCTGTGGAAAGCAGTGTGGCTATTCCTAAAAGCTCTAAATATCAACCTCTCATATGACCCTGCAATCCCCCTACTGGGAATATACCCTGAAGAACTCAAATCACTCTATAAAAAAGATACCTGCACACGTATGTTTATCACAGCATTGTTCACAGTAGCAAGAACTTGGAAACAACCATGCTGCCCATCAAAAGAGAACTGGATTTAAAAAAATGTGGTACATATACACGATGGAATACTACGCAGCCATAAAAAAGAACAAAATCATGAATTTCGCAGCAACCTGGATGGAACTAGAGTCTATAATACTGAGTGACCTCTCACAGAAGCAAAGATCTGAGTATCACATGTTCTCACTCATCTAATGGACCTTGATCATCCAATGTAATACTATAAGAAAATGACTGATGGTACTGGGAAACTGGGGTGGGGGAGGGAGATGGGATTAACAGTTGCAAATATCTGTCTGGAGATGGGGAAACAACTCTTATCAACAGGGTGCCTGAATGAAATGTAATTGTACACCTAACCATTAACTATACCCTACAAAACCATAATAAAAAATATTGATTATGAAAAAAAAAATAGCTGCCCCAGTGAGTATCCCTCCTTTATTATAGGTGTCCCACTCATTGGGAAATCTCCATAATGGGTGCCCTAGCAACTGACTGTCCTTTTTGATTGGTGTCACAGTGATAGTGCCTCCTCCCCTATTTGTACACCAGTGACAAGGCCTCTTCTTTGAATATGGCCCTAGTGATTGGTATTCATATATGATGGGTGCACCAGTATCTAGTCTTCCTCTATGACAGGTGTAACAGTGACTGGTCTTTCTCTGTGATTGGTGCCCCCAATGATTGACCATCCTCTGTATTGAGTTCTGCAGTGATTCATACTTTTCAATGATGGCTGTCCCAGTAATCTGACTTCAAATATGGGTGACCAGTGACTAGGCCAACTCTTTGAAGGGTGTTTTAGTTCCTGCACCTCTTCCATAATGGGTGGTGCAATGACAGCCCTTTTCTCTGGTGAGCGTACTAGTGACTAGTTCTCCTCCAAATGGATGCCTCCGTGACTGGGGCACATCTGTGATTGGTGCCCCAATGACTGGGCATCCTCTTTGATAGGTGTCACATAGCCATCTTATATGTTGGGTGTCATAGAAACTAGCCCTCCTCCAAATGGGTGGCCCAGTGTCTGGCCCTTCTCTGTGATGGGTTCTTCAACATCTGGACCTCCTCCACAATGGGTGGGGTAATGACTAGTCCTCCTCCATAATAGGTGCTTCATTTACTGGACCTGTTCTCTCACTGGTACTCCAGTGACTCCTCCTCCAGTGGCCTCTCCTCTGTCATTGGTGCTATTGTGTGTGCTCCTCCTGTGTGATGGATGCACCAGTGACTAGGTATCATCAGTGATTGTTGTCCCAGTGACTATCCTTCCTCCATAAATGGTGTGACAGTGTCCAGACCACTTCTGTGTTGAGTTATCATTGACTGGAACTCCTCCAAAATTGATGTCCCGGTGATTCATTCTCCTCTGTGATGGTTTCACAGTGGCTGACAGTTCTTGGTGATTCATGCCCCAGTGACTGACCCTCCTCTTTTATGGGTGACCCTGTGACTTTGCCTCCTTTCTGATTGGTAACCAGTGACTGGTCCTCCTCCATAATTGTTGCTTCAGTGACTAGTCCTCCTCAGTGATGGGTTTCCCACATACATGGCCTCCTCCATAATGGATGCCTGGGTGAATGGCTGTCCTCTGTAATGGGACTCAAAGTGACTGGCCCTTCTCCATAATTGGTACCTCAGTGACTGACACTCCTTAGTGATGAGTGTCAAAGTGCTTATCCTTCCTCTGTTATCCGTGCCTTTGTGACAGGTCTTATTCTGTGATGGGTTCTCCAATGACTAGGCGTCTTATGTGATGGGGGTGAGCCCATGATTTACCCTCATCTGTGATGGTTGTCCCAGTTTGTAGTCCTCATAAAAATTGAGGTGTGCTAGCATACTTATTTAATGGATGACAAGTGACTAGCCATTCTCCAAAGTGGGAGCCCTGGTGATTTGTCCTCTTCTGTGATACATGCTCCAGTCTGGCCTTCCTCTGTGATTGGAGTCCCAATAACTTGGCCTCTCTATATTGCTATTCCAATGACTGATCATCCTCCATTATAGGTGTCCCAGTGACTCTGTCTCCTCTGAGATTGGGGTCTAGTGACTGGCCCTCCTCATAACAGTGGCCCAGTGACTAGCCTTCCTCTGTGATAGATATTCCACTTACTGGCCCTCCTCCATAGTGGGTACCTTAGGGACAGATCATCTTCTTTTATTAGTTTCCCAGTGACTGACCCTCCTACATAACATGTGTCCCATGATTGGGCCTCCCCTTTGATTGAAGCCTTGGTTTTCATATATGATGTATGCCCCAGTGACTAGCCCTTCCCTGTGATGGGTGTCACAGTGACTGCTTCCTCCATAATCAGTGCTCATATAACTGTGTCTTCTTGGTAATTGGTGCCTTAAAGACTGGACATCCTCTGTGATGGGTGCTTAGTAACTAGCCCTCTTCTATGATGAGTTTCCTGGTAACTAGGCCACATAAAAATGGGATCCTCAGAAACTAAACTTCCTCTGTGATGGTATCCAAGTTTCAGGGTCTCCGTCATAATGGGTGCTCCAGTGACTGGCCTCCTTTGATGTGGGTGTCCCAGTGACTGGGACTCCTCCATGACAGGTGCTCCACTGATCCTGTCTCTACAGTAGTTGAAACATTAGCGACTGGCCTTTCTCCAAATTGGGTTCCCCAATGACTAGCCTTTCTCCGTAATGGTTGTTCTAGTAACTGGGCTGCCTGCGTAATTGGTGTCACAGTTACTACCCTTCCTCTGTGATGGGTGGATCATTAACTGACTCTACTTTGGGATAGGTGTCCCAGTGACTAGCTCTCCTCTGATTCATGCTTCAAGGAATGGCCCTCCTCTATTATGGGTGTCCCTGTGACTGACCTTTCTATGGGAAAAATGCCCCAATGACTGATCCTCCTCTGTGATGGTTACCGCACGCATTTTGTCTTTTCTGTTATAACTGCCCCAGTTACTGGCCCTCCTCTGTGATTGGAGTCCCATTGACTGTATCACTTAATGGGTTCCCCCAGGTGTTGGGTACCTCAGTGATTATCACTTGTCTCTGATGTGTGCAACAGTGACTGGCTCTACTGTGTGATGGGTGCACCAGTCACAGATTATCTTCTATGATGATTGTCCTAGTGACTGTCCCTTCTCTGTAATATGTCTCCCAGTGACTCCCTTTCCTCTGTGATGGGTTCCCCAGTGACTGACTCTGCTCTGTGATCCATGCCCAGGTTAATGCCCCTTATCCATAATAGGTGCTCCAGTAACAGATCCTCCTTCTTTAGATGTGCCCCAGTGACTGGACTTTGTGTTTGATTAGTACCCCAGTTACTTGCACTCATCATTAATGATTTCCCCAGTCTCTAGCCCTCCTCTGTGATGAATATCCTATTTACTGGGCCTCTTCAATATTGAGTACCTCACTGACTAGCCCTCTTGTATGATGGGTGCCCCCATGCCTGACTCTTCTCTATAATTGTTGCCTCAGTGACTGGCCCTCCTCTGTGTTGGGTACCACAGTGACAAGCACTCTTCAGTGATGGGTGTCCCAGTGACTTACCCTCCTCTGTCACGTGTACCACAAGGAGAAGTGCTACTCTTTGAATGGTGCCCCAGTGAATTCCCCCTCTTTCTGGTGGAATCTCTAGTGATCGGTTCCTTTTGTGATGGAACCCACAGGGAACGGCCCTCAACTGTCATGGTTGTCCAAGTTACTTTTTCCTCCACCATAAGTGGATCCCCATTGACTAACTCACTCTCGTGGGTTAGCAGTGATTAGCCCTCCTCCAAATAGTGTGCCCAGAAGACTTGCCCTCCTCTGTAATCGGTAACCCTGTGACTGGTTTTACTCTGTGATCAGTGCCCCATTTACTGCGCCTCTTCTATATTGGTGGAAAAGTGAAGAGCCTCCTCCGTTAAGGGTATCCCAGTGACTGTTCCTCCTCTATCATTTGTGCCCAGTGTGATTCTGTCCCTCCTTCCTGATGGTTGCTACAGTGAGTAACCTGCATCTGTGATGGTTGTCTCACCTACTGATCCTTCTCCATAATGATTGTATCATTGACTGGCCCTCATTTGTGTTGCCTGTCCCAGTGACTTGGTCTCCTCAATAATGTGTGCCTCAGTGACTGGTCATTGCCTGTGATTGGAGTCTCAGCAATTTGCCTTTATATGTGCAGGGAGTCCCAGTGACTAGACCTCCTTTGTGACATAAGTCACAGTGACTGGGCCACCTCCATAATAAATGCCCCAGTGGCTGAGATTCTTCTGGGATTGGTGCCCTAATGACAAACCATCCTCTGAGATGGGTGCTGCATTGACCTGCACTCTTTTATGATGTTTGTTCTTGTAAATGGGCCTCCTGCAAAATGGGTGCCACAGTGACTGGTCCAACTCTGAAAAGGGTGTCACAGTGACTTGGACTCATCCATAATATATACTCCATTGTATGGGCCTCCACTGAGATTGGTGCCTAAGTGACAGATCCTCCTCCAAATCGGGAGTCCCCAAGACTTTCATTCACTGTTATGGATAACCAGGTGTTTACCCTTCCTCTGTGATGTGTTCCACAGTGATTACCTTTCCTCTGTGATGGAGTTCCCAGTGACTGTTCCTTTTCTGTAATACATAACACAGTTATTGGCCCTTCTCTGTGATGTGTGCCTTAGTGATTGGGCCTTCTCTGTGATTGAGTCCCCAGTGACTGCCTCTTCTGTGTTTCAGGCTTTTTGACTGGCACTCCTCTGTGGTAGTGCTCTGGAGACTGACTCTCCACTGTAATCAGTGCTTCAGTGATGGGCTTTCATCTGTGATGAGGCCCCAGTGACTGACCTTCTCAGTGATGGTTGTCCCAGTACTGGCCCTCAATTGCTTTGTGTGTCACAGTGACTGACCTCTTCTGTAATGAGGACCCCAGAGAATGGCCCTCGTTGATAATAAGTGCCCCAGTGACTGTTCTCCTTTGCAATCAGAATCCCAGTGACAGGGCCTCCTCCATAATTGGTTACCCAATGATTAGTCCACCTCTGTGATAGGTGTCCCAGTTATTATCCCTCCTCCAAAGTGAATGGACCAGTGACTTTTGCTCCTTTGTGATGGGTACCCTAGTGACTGGCCCTCCTCCAGTATGCAACAGTGATGGGTGCCCTCATCACTGGCCCTCCAACGATGTGTGCCCCAGTGAGTAGTCCTCCTTAACAAAGGGTGCTCCACTTACTGGTTCTTCTCAGTGATGTTGCTTCAGTGTTTAGCCCTCTTCTGTGTTGTATGCCACAGAGACTTGTCCTCTGTTGTGACGGGTGCCTCAGTGACTACCCTACTTCTGTTATTTGTGGCCCAGTGACTGGGCTTTCTCTGTGATGGATGTTTCAATGACTAACCCTGCTCTATAATGGGTGAACAATTTACTGGGCCTCCACTATTATGGGTGCCCCAATGAGTAGCCCTCTCTGATAAATGACCCAGTAAGTGGCCATTCTTCTAATGTGTGCTGCAGTGACTGACCCTTCTCTGGGATGGGTGCCCAAGTGACTAGTCCTTACTTGTGATGGTTGCCACAGTTATTGCACCTCCTCCTCATGGGTGCTGTAGTGACTTGATAACCTCTGTGATAGGTACCTCAATGATGAAGCCTCCACTGTGATAGGTACCCCAGTGACTAACCCTTCTCTGTGATGAAAACCACACTATGTACTCTCTGTGATGGTTTCTCAGTGACTGACCCCCTTTGTGATTGGAGCCCCAGTGACTGAGCCTCTCCTAATAGGTGCTGCAGTAACTGGCCTTCATCTGTGATTGATGCCTCAATGACTGACCCATGTCTGTGATATGTACCTCAGTGACAGTCTCTCCTTTATGATAGGCTCCCCAGTTATTGGCTTTCCCCTGTGTTGGGTGCTCCTGTGACTGGCCTTCCTCTATAATAGGAGTCCCAGTGACTGACACTTCTTCATGATTGGAGACCCACTGAATGACATGTGTGTCACAGTGACATGCCCACTTCTTTGATTAGTGTTCCAATGACTTGCTCTCCTCTATGATGCATGACTTGTAATTTACCCTGCTCTGTGTTGTGTGCCACAGTGACTGGCTCTGCTCTGTGATGTTTGTACCCATGACAGCTACTCTTCTGAGTTGTTGCCCTAATGACAGTTCCTTATGTGTGTTGAGTGCCCTTGTGACTAACCCACGTGTGTAATGGTTGTTTCTGTGACTAGTCCTACTCTAAATTTGGGGCTCTAGTGACTTGACCCCATTTGTGATGGGTGACTAGTGACTGACCCTTCTCTGAAATTGGTGCCCCAGTGACTCAATCTCCTTTGTGACTGTACCCGAGTTGAGTTACAGGCTTTTTTCTGTGAATGGTCCCCCAGTGACTGGGCTTCCTCCATATTGACTGTCCTTCCTCTTTGATGGGTACCCCATGTAATGGTCCTCCTCTGTGAAGATTGTCTCAGTGATTGATCATCCTCAGTGATGAGTGCCCCAGTGACTAGCTTTCCTCTGTAATCACTGCCCCAATTACTGGGTCTCCTACATAATTGGTGCCTCAGTGACTAACCCTCCCTCATTATGGATGTCCCAGTGAATGTGCCTCTTTTGTTTCATGCTGCATTGGCTGGTATCCTTCCATAATGGATGCCCTGGTGAGTCCCAGTCAGTGAGAAAAACATCACATAGGAAAGTCAATCACTGGGTCACCATTGCAGAGGGTTTACCAGTGTGATAGGTTTACCAGTAGCTGGTCCATTTCCTTCTTGGCTGCCCAATCTGTTTTTTGTAATAAGTACTTATCAGTGATGGGCGCCCCAGTGACTTAATCTCCTCTTTGATGTTTGCCCCAGTGACTGGCCCTACTCCATAATGGATGCTTCAGGATTGGCCCTCCTTTTTTACCAGTGACACATTGCCAAATCCTTTTCTGTGTGGATGTCCCAGTCACTAGGTCCCCTCTTTGAGGGATTCCCCATAACTCTCATGCTTGTCTGATGGATGACCAAGTGATTGGACCTACCTTAAGGGTGCCCAAGTAACAACCCCACCTCCTTATGGGTTTCCAAGTGACTGGGCTTTCTTCATGATGGACGCCCCAGTGAAAGGCTCTCTTCTGTTATAACTGTCCTGAGGCTGACTCTCCTCTGTAATTGGTGACCTAGTGACTAAGCCTCCTCTGTGATCTGGTTGTCAGTGACTGGGTCTACTCTGTGATGGGTGTCTCAGTGACTTCCCTCCTTTGAGTTTCGTGCCTTATTAATTGACCCTCCTCTATGATCAGTGTTCCAATGTCTGACAATTCTCTGTAATCAATGCCCCAGTGACTGGATATCATCTGTGATAGATGCCCTGTGACTATCACTCCTTTTTGTTGAGTAGTTCAGTGACTAGCCTTCCTGTGTGATCAATCATCCAGTGACCAGGTCTCATCCTATTGGGTGTTCTAGTGACTGGCTCTCTTCTATGATGGGTGTTCCAATGTCTGCTCCTCTTCTGTGATTGATGCCCCAGTGACTGTCTCTCTTTCTAATGGGTGTCCTGATGACTGGGCCTCTTCTGGTATGGGTGCCTCAGAGATGGGCCTTCCTCTGGGTTGGATACCTAAATACCTGGGTCTTCTCAATGACTTGTGCCCCACTGACTGGTTCTTCTCTTAATCAGTGCCCTAATGATTGGTCCTCCTCTGGTATGGGTGCCTCTGTGAAAAATTCAACTCTGTGATAAGTTCCTAAGTGACTAGTTCTCCTCAATGATGGTGCTCCAGAAACTGATCCTCCTCTGGGATGGACATCCCTGTGACGAGTCTTCCTTGCTAGTCTGTGCCCAAGTGTATAGATTTCTCCAGTAACGGATGCCTCAGAGACAGTCCCTCCTCTGTGATCAGTGCCTCAGTGACTTGCCATTCTCCTGATGGGGGCTCCAGCACCTGGCACTCCTCTTGGATGGATGTCTTAGTGATTGGCTTTCCTCTGGAATGGTTACCTCAGTGACTGTCCCTCCTCTTTGATTGGTGCCCCACTGACAGGCCCTCTTTAAAATCAGTGACTAGTGAGTAGACTTCATCTTAGATGGATGCTTCAGTCACTGGTTCTCGTCTATAATACTTTCCTCATTTTAACTTTTCTGTTATGGGTTCCCCAGTGAGACTTTTCTCTGAATTGGTGCCTCAGTGACTGGACAACCTCTGTGATTGGTGCTCCACTAACGTATCCTCCTTTTAATTGCTGCCTGAATAACTGGTCCTCCTCTGGGATGGGTACCTCAGCGAATGATTTTTCTCTGGGATACGTGCCTCAGTAACTGTCCTGCCCATAGAATGGGTGCCTCTGTGAATGAACCTCCTCTGTGATCAGTGACCAAGTGACTGGCCCTAAACCTAATGAGTATCCCATTAACTGACCATCCTCTGAGATGGATGCCTCAGTTACTGCCTGCTGTCTGGGATAAGTGCCTCAGTGATTTGTCATCATCCTAATGAGTGGCTCAGTGACTGGTCCTCCTCTGGGATAGGTGCATCAGTGACTAGTCCAACTCTCTGATGGGTGCCTCAGTGACTGACCTTCCTCTGGGATCTATGCTTCAGTGACTGGCTCTCCTCTGTGATGGTTCCCCAGTGAAATGTCCTCCTCTATGTATGGTGCCCCAAAGACTAGTTCTTTTCTTTGATGGGTGTCCCATCGCTTCGCATTCCTTTATTATGTGTGCTTCAGCGAGTGTCCTCTGCGCTCTGTTCCTAAGTGGTTTGTCCTCCATAGTTTTGAGTTGGAGTCTCACTATGTTGCCCAGACTTGAGTGTAGTGGCACGTTTATGGCTACCACATCCTCAGCCTGCTGAGCTCAGGCGATTCTTCTACACATTTAGCAGAAACTACAGACAAAAAGCATCATGTCCAGTTAATTTTTCTTGATTTATTGTAGAGATAAGGTCTCACCAAGTTGCTCCAACTGATATCCAAATCCTGGGCTCAGACACAGTGGAGTATGTCATTACTAAGGTACTGATCACTGAAGAGGAATCATCATAAGAGCACACATTATGCAGGAGGGCCAGTCACTTGGCCACCAATCACTGAGAATCCCAGTCACTGTGGATACCATAATGGAGGAAAGCTAGTTACGGAAGCACACACATTATGTAGGAAACCCATTAACTGGGGCAGTGGTCACAGAGGAAAGCTAGTCCATGGGGCACCAGTTAAAGAGAAGGTTCAGTCACTGGGATATTTTTCACATAGGAGGGCCAGTTCTGAGACACCCATCAAAAAGAAGACTCACTGTGTCTGGCCAAGTCCTCCTTATAGGTGTTCCAGTGACTGGCCCTCCTCTATGATAATTGCCCTATGATTTTAACTTCTTTGTGATGGGTGACCTAGTGACTGACTGTCTTCTTCATGCATGTCTCAGTGACTGGCCCTCCTCTGTGATGGGTGCCTCAGAGACTGGTTCTCAATTGGATGGGTGCCTCAGTGGCTGACTTTCTTCTGGGATGGTTGCCTCCAAACATTGGGTTGCCTCTGGGATACCTCTGCTCTGTGATGGTGACCCAGTGATTGACTTTTATATGTGATGTTTTTCTCACTGACTGGGACTCTTTGTGATGAGTGTCTCATTAACTAGCCTTTTTCTGTGATGGGTGCCCAGTGACTGACCCTCCGCTATAATGGGTACCTCATGACTGGAACTCCTCTGATAGGTTCCCCAGTGACTGACCCTCATCTGTGACTGGTGCTCCAGTGACTGTCCCTTCCTTGTGATCAGTGCTTTGTGACTGACCCTTCTTTATATGAATGTCTTAGTGAACAGCTCTCCTCTGTGATTGGTGTTCCAGTAGCTGGGCTTCCTCCTTAATTTGTGTCCCTGTGATTAGTCCTCCTCTGTTGTGGGTGTCCCAGTGATTGGTTCTCCTCTGTGATATTTTCTAATGTTCCTGGACCTCCACTATTTTAGGTGCAACAGTGTGAGTCTCCTCTGTAATGGGTGTCTCAGAACTGGCCCTTCTATGTGAAAAATGCCCCAGTGACAGAACCTTCTCTTTAACTTGTGTCCCATGGACCAGCATTCCTCTGTGATCGCTGTCCCAGTTAATTGGTTTCCTACGTAATGTGTGCCTTTGTGACTAGCCTTCCTCCATTTATGAAAACTACAGTGACTGGGCCTTCTCAGTGATTGGTGGCCAAGTGGCTGGCCTTCCTCCATAACGTGTGTTCTTTTGATGATCCCTCTTCTGTGCTCAGTCTCCTAGTAACAACATACTCCATAAAGAATGCTCCAGTGACAAATCCTTCTTTGTTATGGGTGTCCCAGGGATGGGTCCTCTCTTTAAGGGGTCTCCCAATGACTGGTCCTCCTCTGTGATGGGTGTCCCAATGTCTGCCCCTCTTCTGTGATTGATGCCCCAGTGACTGGCTCTCCTTCTAATGGGTGCCCTAATCACTGATCCTCTTCTGGTATGGGTGCCTCAGAGATGGGCCTTACTCTGGGTTGGATAGCCAAATGACTGGTTCATCTCAGTGATTTGTACCATACTGACTGGTTCTCCTCTTAATCAGTGCCCTAATGACTGGTCCTCCTCAACTCTGTAATGGGTTCCTAAGTGGCTAGCTCTCCTCAGTGATGGTGCTACAGAAACTGATCCTCCTCTGGGATGGACGCACCAGTGACCAGTCTTCCTCACTGGTCTGTGTCCATGTGAATAGATTTCTCCAGTGATGGATGTCTCAGAGACAGTCCCTCCTCTGTGATCAGAATCTCAGTGACTTGTCATTCTCCTGATGGGGGCTCCAGCAACTGGCACTCCTCTGGGATGCATTCCTTAGTGACTGGCTTTCCTCTGGAATGACTAGGCCTCTTCTATAATCTGTGCTCTAGTCATTGAGACTCTTCTGTGATTAATGGCCCAGTGACAGGTCATCCTCAATAATATGCGCTTCAGTGAGTCGCCCCCCTCTATGATGGGAGTTTTAGTAACTAGAGCTCCTCCATAAGGGATCTTCCAGTGACTAACTCACATCTGTAATGGGTGTCCCAATGACTAGTCCTCCTCTGAAATGGGTGCTATAGTAACTAACTTTCCTCTTTGTTGAGTACCCAGTGACTGGTCCTTCTCTGTGTTGCTTGCATCAGTTACTGGATCTCTTCTGTGATGTGTTTGTCAGTGACTAGATCTCCTCTATGATAGTGTCCAAGTGACTTGGACTCCCCTATGAAGGGTGCCCCTATTAATGAGCCTCCTTTGTGATGGGTACCCGAGTTACTGGGCCACTTCTGTAATGTGTGCCTCATTGATTGTTCCTAGTCTGTGATGCTTGCCCCAGTGAAAGGCCCTCCTCCCTAAATTGTGACCTAGTGACTGGTGCCCCAGAGACTGGGCATCCTTTGTAATCTGTGTCCCATTGTATGGCTGACCTATGGCATGGGTGTCTCCTTGACTCCTCAGTGATGAGTGCTTTGAAGACTAAATGTTCTTTGTCATTGGTGATCCACTCATGGGATCTACTCTGTTATGGGTGCCCAAGTGATTGACACTCTTTTGTAATAGGTGTCTCCATGACTGGTCTTCCTTTGTGAAGATTGTACCAGTTACTGACAATCTTACTGGGTGCCCCACACTATAAGCCTCCTCTATGATTGGTATCCCAGTGACTGGGCTTCATCTGTGATTGGGGCCCAAATGACTGACTTTCTTTGTGATGGGTGCCTCAGCGACTGTCCCTCTGTATTGGGTGCTTCATTGACTAGCCTTCCTCTGTCATTGCGCATCAGTAAATTGTTCTCCTCTGTAATCCATGCCTGAGTAACCGGTCCTCAACTGTGTTGGGAGCCAAGTGACTGGCAATCCATTATGATGGGTGGCACAGTTACTGACCTCCTCTTTGATGAGTGGCCCAGTGACTGACTCCCCTGTGACAAGTACTCCAGTGACTGGCTTTCCTCCCTCATGGGTATGCCTGTGACTGGCTCACTTCTTTGAGTGGTTCCCCAATGATTAACCTTCTTCTGTGTTAAGTGCTCCAGTGAATGACCCTTCTATATAATGGGTGCCCAAGTGACTAGTCCTCTTCTGGGAGTCCCAGTTACTGGCCCTCATCCTTAAGGAGGGCCCTGGTAACTTGCACAACTCTGTTAGATGTGTCCCAATTACCAGCCCTCCTACAAAATGGGTGCCCTGGTAACATTTCCTTCTCCATGATGTGTGTCCTACTGATTGGCCCACTTCTGTGATGGGTGATTCAGTGATTGGCCCTCTTTTTTATTGATGATCCAGTGACTGCACCTTCTCTGTGATGGATGCCTCAGGAATTGACCCTCCTCTGTAATAGGTGCTTCAGTGTTTGTCTTTCCTCTGTGATGGGTTTCTCTGTGACTGACTGCTACTCTTTGATGAGTGCCCCAGTGACTTGCTCACCTCTGTCATAGATGTCCCAGTGAATAACTCTCTTCTGTGATGAATGCCCTGGAAATTACTCTTCTTCTGTGATGTGTGCCCAATTGACTGTCCCTCCTCCATTATTTGTGTCCCAGTGGCTGGCCGTCCTCCATAGGGTGCTGTAATGAATAGCCCTTTTCTGTGAAGTATGCCCCAGTGATTGTCTCTCTGTGAGGTCTGTCACAATGACTAGTTCTCTTCCATAGTGGGACCCCAAGTGAATGGTTCTCCTTTGTAATGGGCTCCCCGACGTCTAGGCCTCCTTTGTAATGGATGCATCAGTGACTGAACCTCCTCTGTATATGGTCCCACACTGAATGGTCCTCCTTCATAATGTTGCCAAACATCTGACCCTGTTCCATACTGGGTGACCCAGTGACTGCCCCTCCTTTTTGATGGATGTCTCAGTGACTTGCTCTCTTCTGTGATGGTTGCACTAGTGACTGACCCTCCTCAGCTATGGGTGCATCATGACTGAACCTCCTCTGAGATGGGTACACCATTGACTGGGTCTTCTTTGTCATGGAGGACTCTAAGACTAGCCTACCTCTGTGATGGGTGCCCCAATGACTGGGTATTCTCTGTGATTAATACTTCAGTGATTAGCCCACCTCTGTGATTGGTGACACAGTGACTAGTTCTGCTCTGTGAGGGATATTCCAGCGAATGGTTCTCCTCTGTGATCGGTGCCCCATTAACTGGTCTTCCCCCAGTAGGTGTCCTAGTGACTGGCTATACTCTATGATCAATGCCTCAGTGACTGGACATCCTCTGTGATGCATGTCCAGTGACTCATTCTCCTCGCAGATAGATGCTTCAGTGACTTTTTGTCCACTGTGATTGTTGTCCCAATAACTGCCTCTCCTCTATAATGAGTGATGAAGTGAGTAGACTTTTCCTGTGATGGGTGCTTCAGTGACAAGTCCTCCTTAATAATGGATTCCCCAATGACTGGTACTGCTCTCAGATGGGTGCTCCAGTGACTGGCCCTCATTTTGATGGGTGTCATAGTGACTGGCCCACTTCTATGATGAGTGTCCCAGCAACTAGCTCTCCTTCATAATGGGTGCCCTTGTACTGCCCCTGCTTTGAAATGGGTTACTGGGAACTGAGACTTTTCTGTGATTTGTGCCCCAGTTACTAGCCCTCCTTCTTAATCAGTGTGCGTGTGGCATTTCCTGACCTATAAGAGGTTCTCCATTCACTTTCTCTCCTCTTTAATGTGTGTCAAAGTGACTTGAACTCCTCTATGATAGGTGCCTTACTTTGGTGCCTCCTGCCTAATGGCTGACCCAGTAATTATCCCTCCTCTTTGATTGGTGCCCCAATGACAGGGCCTTTGCTGTGATAGGTGATCCAGTGTTGGGCTCTCCTCAATGATGGATTCCTCAGTAAATGAGACTTCATTATAATTGGCACATCAGTGGCTAGCCCTCCTCTGTGATGGGTGCCTCAGTAACTGGCCATTCTCTGTGATAGATGGCAAGTGACTGGTCCTCCTCTGTGATTGGTGCCCAATTGACTACCTTTCCTCTGTTAACACAGCCCCAGTGATTGGGTCTTCTACACAATTTGTGCCTCAATGACTAGCCCTCCCTAGTGATGGCTGCCCCAGTGAATGGGTCTCCTCTATAATGGGTGCCCAGTGAGTGGACCTCCTCCATAATGGGTGCGCCAGTGACTGTCACTTTTCTTTGATGGGTGCATCAATGACAGATCCTCCTCTGTGATGGGTGCATCAGTGACAGACCCTCCACCATAATGGTTCTCCTTGTGACTAGCCTTCCTGTGTGAAGGTTGTCTCAATGGACTGAACCTTCTCCATAATGAGTTCCCTAGTGATGAGATTTTCTCTGTTATGGGTGCCACATTGTATAGCCCTCAATTGTGTTGGGTGACTAGTCCTCCTCTATGAGTGATGTTCCTGTGACTGACCCACCTATGTGATGTGTGTCACAGTGACTGGGCCTGATGTGTTGTGTGCCCTGGAGTCTGACTTCTCTGTAATAGGTGCCACAGTGACTGTATCTTCTCTGTAATGGGTCCCCAGTGTCTAAACTTTCTCTGTGATGAGGGACCCAGTGACTGATCCTCTTAAGTGATGACTGTCCCATTGATTGACCTTCCTCTGTGAAGGGTGCCCAGGGCATCTCCTCTGTAATGAATCTGCACTGACTGTCCCATCCCTGTGATGTTTGTTCCTGCGTCTAGTCCTACTTCATAATCTGTACCCCAGTGACTAACCCTCTTTGTGATGGTGTTCACATAATTTGCTCTCCTGTGTGATGGGTTATCCACTGACTAGTCTTCCATGGTGATGCACGCCCCAATGACTGTGCCTCCTCCATTATTGGTATCCCAGAGACTAATACTTCTCTGTGATGGATGCCACAAGGACAAGAACTCTTCGGTGATGTGTCCCATTGGCTTGCCCTCCTCTGTGATGTGTGTCTTTTTGAGTGGCCCCTCTCTGTAATTGCTGCCTCAATGACTGAAACTCTTCTGTCAACAATGCCCTAATAACTGATCCTCTTTTCTGATGGGAGCCTCTGAGGCTAACTTTCTTCTGTGATCACTGTCCCAGTGACTGGGCCTCCTACATAATGAGTGCCATAGTGATTAGTCCTCCTCCATTATGGGAGTCCCAGTGACTGGGCCTAATGAGGAATTAGTGCCCCAGTGACTGGTCTTCCTAAATAACGGTTGTCCTAGTAAAGGATGCCCCCAAAACAGGATATTCTACATAATTGTTGTCCCAGAGGCAAGCGCTCCTTCGGTGATTTTTCCAGTGACTCGTCCTCCTCAGTTATGGGTGCCTCTGAGACTGTTCCTCTTGTGTTTTTTGTTGCAGTGATTGACCCTCATTTATAATGAGTGATATGTGACTGGCCCTCCTCTGTTATGGATGTCACAATGACTAGCTCTCTTCTGTGATATGAACTAGTGCTCCACTGTGATTGGTGATCCAGTGACAGAGTCTCTTCCTAAATGGTGCTCCTATGACTGGCCCTTCTCTGTGATGGTACATGTGTTGCTGGCCATCCTCTGTGATAGAGATCTCAGGCTCTTCTCTGTGACAGGTGCCTCAGTGACTAATCCTCATTAGTGTTGAGTGCTCCAGTGACTGACTATCCTTCATTATGGTTTTCCTAGTGCCTGACTTTCCTCTGTCATCACAACCTCTGTGATTAGCTTTCCTCTATAATATGTGACCCAGTGACTGGCCCTCCTCTGTTATGGATGCCTCTGTTGCTGCTCATTCTCTGTGATGGATCTCTCAGTGACAGGCTCTTCTCTATGATAGGTGACCCAGTGACAGGTTTTCACCTGTGTTGGGAGCCCCAGTGACTGGCTCGTCTTCATTATGATTGTCCTAGTACCTGACATGTTCCACAGTGACTGACATTCTGTGAATGTTGTCCCAGTGGCTGACCTTCCTCTATTATTGGTCCCTTAGTGACTTGACTTCATCCATAATGGATGTCCTAGTGACTGGTCTTCTTCTGTGATGGGTGTCACAGTGATAAGACCTCCTATATGATTGGTGCTGCAATGACTGGCCATTCTCTGAGATGTGTGCCACAGTGACTAACTCTTTTCTGTGGTGAGTGTCCTATCAGCTGGGCCTCCTCCAAAATGGGTGCACCAGTGACTAACCCTACTCTGTATTGGGTGCCCCAGGTTCTGGAACTCCTCCATAATTGGAGTCCAAATTAGCACCCCTCCTGTGTGATTGGTGTTCCTCTGACAGGTAATCCTTTATAATGGGTTTTTCATAGACTGGGTCCCCTCTGTGATTGCTGCCCCAAATACTAGCCCTTCTCCAAACTGGGTGACCCAGTGAGTAGCCCTCCTCAGTGATTTGTGTTCCAATAACTGTGCCTCCTCAACAATTGGTGTTGCAATACTTAGTGGTGTTCTCTGTGATGCTTGTTCCAGTGACCTCTTTGATGGACACCCCATGACTAGCCCTTCTCTGTGAAGAGTTCTCCATTGACAGGTCTTCATCTGTGATCAGTGTCCCTGTGATTGACCCACATCCATATTGGGTGCTCTAGTGACTACTCCTCCTCTGTGATGGGTATCCCAGTGTGTGGCTCTCCTCTGTAATGGATGCATCAGCTACTGGCTCTTCTCTAGGATGTTTGTCCCAGTGACTTTTCCTTCTCCATAATAAGTGTATTCTAGTGAATAGATTTCAAGTTATCAGTGTCCCTGTTACTGGATCTTCTACATAATTTGTACTTCAGTGACTAGCTCTCCTCCATTATGGATGCCCCAGAGAATTTGACTCCTCAGTGATTTATGCCCCATGATTGGCTCTTCTTCATGAAAGCTGCTCCAGTGATTGTCCCTCCTCTGTGATGAGTGTACCAGTGACAAGCCCTCATCTGTGATCTTTCTCTCAGTGGCTAGTCCTCCTCTGTGATGTATGCCTTTGTGACTGGTACTCTTCTTTAATGGGTACCACAGTGAATGGCCCTGCTTGTTTTGAGATCCCAAGTAACTTCTCTTCCTCTGCAACGGGTTCCTTGGTGTCTGGACTTCCTGTGTCTTGGGGACCTCAGTGACTAGTCCTCATCACTGATAATTGTCCCAGTGACTAGCACTCCTCCAAAGTTGGTTCTGTGACTGTCCCTTTGTTGTGATGAATATTCCACGGATTGGCCCTCTACCATAATGGATGGCCCAGTTACTGGCTTTCCTCTGTGATGGGTGCCTCCTAGTTGTCTAGTCTCCCTCTGTTAGGCTGCCCCCAGAGACTGGTTCTGTTCTGTGATGGGTGCCTCAGTGAAAACTCGGCCTTTGCTATGGGAGTTCCTGTGACTGGGCTTCCTTTTGATGGGTGACTAGCCCTTATCTGTGATGGAAGCCCCAGTTAAGGAGTTTCCTGTATGATGAATGCCCCAGATACTGGCCCTCCTCTGTGATCAATGTCCCAGTGATTCATTGTCTTTCTAGAGGGTACTCTGGTGATTTGTCCTCCTTTGGGTACCACTGCTATTTGTGCTTCTTAGTGATGAGTGCCACAATGACTGGCTTTCTTCAATTATGGGTACCCAATTTACTAGACCTCCTCTGTGATGGAAGACCCAGTGAATGTGTTCACTCCTAATGGGTCCCCCAGTGAAGTCCCCTTCACTGTGATGAGTTCTTCAATGATTCACCCTCCTCTGTGATAATTTCCTCAGTAACTGTGCCTCATCTCTGATAGTTACCCCAGTGACAAGATATTCTCTGTGGTAGTACCATGCTGACTTTGTCTCCTCTGTGATGACTGACCTAGTTACTGTCCCTCCTCTGTGAATAACCACAGTGACTGATTCCCTCCTAAAGTGTGCCCAAGTGACTGCCCTTCTTCTGTAATGGGTGCCTCAGTAACTTGCTCTGCTCTGTGATGGTTGTCCCAGTGACAGGCTTTCCATTCTGATGCATGCCATTGTGAGTATCCTTTTTCTGTGATGACTTTCCCAGTGTCTAGTCTTCCTCAATTATGTGTGCCATAATGCCTGGCACTCTTCTTTGATGGGTGCCCTAGTGACTGGCCCTCCTCTGTGACTGGTGTCCCTGTGACTGACCCACATCAATAATGGTTGACCTAGTGCCTAGCCCACCTCTGTAATGGGTATATTAGTGTATGGGGCTCCTCTGTATTGGGTGTCTCACTGTCTGGCTCTCCTCTTTGTTAATTCCCCCAATGATGGGGTATCCTTCATTATGGGTGCCCAGTGACTGAACCTCTTCTCTATTTAAGTCCCCAGTCACTGGCCTTCTTCTGTGGTGTGTGACTTGACCTACTCCATAATAGGTACTTCATTGACTGGGACTCCTCTGTGACTGTTACCCTAGTAACTGGCCTTCTGTGATTTGTGCCCATTGACTACACTTCCTCTGTTATAGGTGCCTCAGTGAGTGGCCTTCCTAGTTATGTTTGACCCTGTGACTGCCCTTCCTCTGTGAAAAATGCCCCAGTGACTGATCCTCCTCTCTGATTAGTTCCCCAGTAAACAGCTTTTCTCTATTATCGCTGCACAAATGATTGACACTCTCCATAGTTGATGGAACAGTGACTGGTTATCTTCAGCTGTGAGTATCGCAAATGACTGGACTCATCTGTGATGGGTTTCCAGTAACTGGGACTTTCCCATAATGGTTGTCCCAGAGCCTAGCACTCCTCTGTGGCGGTTATCCCACTTATGTGGCCTCCTCAATAACAGGTGCCCCAGTGCCTAGCCTACCTTTGTGATTGGGTTCCCATGATTGCCTTTCTGTGTGATAGCTGTTCCAATGCATTCCCCTCTTCTGTAATTGGAGTCTCAGTTATTGGTCCTGCTTCATGTGTGGTGCCCCAGGGAGTGGCTTTCCTCTATGATTGGTGCAACAGTGACAAACGCTCTTGTGTAGTGTTTCCAGTGACTAGTTCTCCTCTGCGATTCTAGCTTTGGTGAAAGGCCTTACTCAGTGACAGATGACACAGTAGATGGCTCTGCTCTCTGATGGATTCCCCAGTAACTTCTACTCTTCTGTGATCAGTGCCCTGATGACTTGCCATCCGGTGTGATGACTGTGCCAATGACTGACCTTCATCTGTGATGGTTCTTTTAGTGACTAGTTCTATCCAAAAATGGTGCTCCAGTTGCTCAATTTCCTGTGCCATGCATGTCCCAGTGTCTGGCCTTTCTCTGTGATTGGTGCCCATTGACTGGACCTCCTCCATGTTTGCCACAGTGATTATCACTTCTCTGTGATGGGTGTCACTTTTTTCTTTTAATATTTTTATTGTAAAGATGTGGGATACAATTCAGGGTTAGGTATACAAATGTTCATTATACAGGTACCCTTGTTGATGAGGTGTGCCCCACTTTTTCGGGGCAGATTCCCACTACTGCCAATTCCACTTCTCCGCCCCCTCTTGGCAGTTTCCCATTACTGACAATCATTCTCTTAAAGTATTGCAATACTTGTTCAAGGTCCGCTTATGAGTGATACTCAAGTCTCTGTTTCTGCGAAAGGTGACTCAGTATTATAGACTCTAATTCCATAAAAGTTGCTGTGAATTTCACAATTTTGTTCTTTATGACTGCATAATAGTCCATCGTGTATATGTACATATTTTAAAAATCCAGTCCTCTTTTGATGGGCAGTTCAGTTGGTTCCATGTTCCTGCCACAATAAACATACATGTGAAGGTATTTTTTTTGGTAGAGTGATTTGAGTTCTTCCTGGAATATTTCCAGTACTGGGGTTGCCAAGTCATATGGAAGGTCGATTTTTCGATCTTTTAGGAATTGCCACACTGTTTTCCAGAGTCTGTACTAGTTTACACTCCCATCGGCAGTGTAGAAGTTTATTTTTTCACTGTATCCTTTTCAGCATCTATTGTTCTTTGAGTTAATGATGATAGCCATCCTAAATGGATCTAGGTGGTATCTCAGTGTAGTTTTAATTTGCATTTCTTTGATGACTAATGAGGCTGAGCATTTTCACATGTATCTGTTGACTGCTCATATATCTTCTTTTGATAACTGTTTATCCATATCTTTTGCCCACTTGGTAATAGGGCTACTTCATTTTTTTCTTTCGGCACATTTGAGTACCTTGTAGATCCTAAATATCAGGCCTTGTCAGACATACAGTTGACAAATATTTTTTCCCATTCTGTGAGCCATCTCTCCACTCTCTTGATGGTTTCTTTGGTGTTGCAGAAGCTTGTAAGTTTGATGAGATCCCACTTGTCTACCTTATCTCTTATGACATGGGCTCTTGGGGTTTTGATCAGGAATTGGTTGCCAGTTCCAATTTCAATAAAAGTATCTCCTCCATTTTCTAAGGTTTTTATGGTTGGACGTTTACATTTACATTTTTGATTGTTTAGAGTTGAATTTTGTGTATGGTGATAGCTAGGCATCTTGTTTTAATCTTCTGCATGTGGTCAGTCAGTTTCCCAGAACTATTTACTGAATAGACTCTCCTCTACCTAGTCTTTCGTGGTGGAGGTGTTGTCGAAGATGAGGTTTTGCTTTTAGAATCTCTATACTGTTCCATTGGTCTATATGCCTGTTCTTGTACCAATAACAGACTCTTTTTGTTATTGTAGCTTTATAATAGAATTTAAAATCTGGGGTGTGATGCCTCCTGCTTTGTTGTTTGTTTAGTTTGCTGGTTTGCTTTTGCTGAGGATTGTATTGGTGTTTCGTGGTTGTCTATGGTGCCATATGAATTCCTATATTGCCATTTTCAGGTCTGAGAAGAATGCTGCTGGCAATTTAATGGATATTGTGTTTAATCTGTGGATTTCCTTTGGTAGGATGACCATCTTAACAATGTTGATTCTTCCAATCCATGAGCTTGGAATCTTTTTCCAATTGTTTGTGTCATCTTAGATTTCTTTGATCAGTGTTTTGTCATTTTCATTGTAATTGTCTTTCACCTCTCTGATTAGGAAGATGCCAATGTATTTGATTATTTTCTCTGACTATTGTGAATGGATGTCACTCTTACTGAGAAGAACACCCATTATGGGTGCCCCATTGAGTGGTCCACCATGGTGATGGGTGTCCCAGTGACCAGGCTTCATACGTAATGTGTGACCCAGGGACTAGACCTCCCCTTTGATTGGTGCTGCACTGATTGGCCTTCAGATATGATGGGTGACCCAGTGACTGGCTTTTCACTGTTACAGGTGTCATAGTGACTCACCTTGTCTGTGATGGGGTAACCAGTGAATTAAACTCCACTGATGGGTTCCTCAGTGACTGGATCTCCTCTGTGTTAGGTGTGCCAGTGACTGACTCTCTTTGTGAGGGTTCGCCTTGTGATTAGTCTTCTTCTGTGATGGATACCCCTATGAATGTCTTCATCCATAATGGGTCCCACAGTTAATAACTTTATTCTGTACTTGATGTTCTAGTAACTGGGCTTCCTCCATAATTGAAGTCACTTTGACTAGCTGTCCTCTATTATGAGTGCTTCAGTGACTGGGTCTTCTCTGTGAATGGTGCCCTAGTGGTTCCATCAATGACTACTCCTTAATGATTCCATCAATGACTAGTCCTCCTTTGTGATGGGGTTCACATTAATGGGCCTCATTCATAATGAGCACCCTAGAGAATTGTCCTCATTTTTTATGTGTCCCAGTGAATGAGTCTCCTCCACAATGTGTGCTACAGTGACTGTGCCTCCTCTGTGATTGGTGTCCCAGTGGTTGGCCTACTTATATAATAGGTGCCCCAGCAGCTATCCATCCTCTTCGATAGGTGTCTCTGTGATTAGTTGAACCCCTTTTGGGGGCTGTAAGGACTGGGTCTTTTCTGTTATGGGTGTCTTACTGACTGGCTATGCTCTTCAATGGGTGCCCCAGATACTAGACCTCTTCTGAAATGATATTCATTTTAACATTGCCTCCTACACAATGAGTGTCACAATAATTATCTCTCTTCAGTGATGAGGGCCCCAGTTTTTGTGTGTCCTCCATAATAGTTGCCCCCTGTGAAGAGTGTTCCAGTGATTGTGAATCTTTCTTAATATGTGCTCCATTGCCTGGAGATTCTTCATGACTGGTGCCACAGAAACATCTCTTCCTCCAAATCAAGAATCACAATTAAAATCTCTTCATTTTGATGGGTGCCCAGCCACTGGCTGTCCTCTCTAATGGTTGTCAGAGTGACTGACTCTCCTCTGTGACATATATCCCAATGACTGGGCCTCTATAATGGTTGCAGTAGTGACTAACTCTCCTCTGTGAGACATGTCCCCATGACCAAACCTCCTCTAAGATGGTTGCAACAATGGCTTTCCCCCTTCTATTATGTTTGCTTCAGTGAATGCCCCACAACTGTGTTGGGTGCCCAGTACATGGTCCTCCTCTGTAATGGGTGCTCCAGAGACTTGTCCTCTTCTGTGGTGGCTGTCCCAGTGACTGGCCGTCCTCTGTGATCAGTGCCTCATTGACTTGATCTCTTCTAAGATCTGTGCTCCATTGATTGACTTTTCTGTGTAATTAGTACCCCAGTGACTAGCCCTCCTCCGTGATGTGTGCCCCAGTAGCTGGTCCTTTTCTAAGCTGTTCACCTATTGCCTGGCCCTCCCCTGTGAAAAATGTCCCAGTGACTGCTCTTCATCTATGTCAGTGCCATGATGACTAACTTTCTTCAGTGATCACTTCCCCAGGGACTAGGTCTTATACATAATGACTGACTCTGTGACTAGTCCTCCTTCCTTTTGAGTGCCACAGGTTTCCTTCCTCCATGGTGATTTGTCTCACTTGTTGTCCCTCCTCCATAATGAGTGCCCTAGTGATTAACCCACCTTTTGATGAGTGCCCCAGTGACTAGTCGTCCTTCATAATGGGTGCCCAAGTGACTCACCCACCTCTAAGATGGGTGCCCCAATAATGGCCACTTTTTTGTGATGACTGTCTTATGACTGACCCTTCTCTGATGGCTGTCTCAGTGACTTTCCCTGTGTTTGGTTCATCATTAAATGCCCCTACTCTGTGATCTCTGCTCCAGTGACCAAATCTCCCCTGTGACCGGGTGCCCCAGTGACTGGCCCTCATCTGTGATGGGTACTCCAGTGTCTGGTCTTCTCCTTGATGGGTGCCCCCAGAGCCCTGCCCTCTATTATGACAGGTGCCTTAGTAATTAGTCTTCTGTGATTGTTTTTCCCCAGTGACTAGACCTCCTCTAAGATTAGTTATCTAACGACTATGTCTCTTTTGTTTTTGGCTCCTAAGTGATTGGTCCTCCTTTGTGATCAGTACCACAGTGATTGACCTGTCTTCTAATAAGTGACACAGTGAGAAGGACTCCTCTTTGAGTTTTGCCTGGAAGGCTAGCAATTCACTGTGATGGGTGCTTCAGTCAGAAGGGTTCCCCCTAATGGGTGCCCCAGTGACTGACTTTCCTCTGTGATAGGTGACCCATTGTATAGTCCTCTTCCATAATGGATGCCCTAGTTACTAGCTCTCCTAAATGATGGGTGTCCCAGTGTGATTCCTCTCTTTGATATTTTCCCTGGAGAAAAGTACTTCTTTATAATGAGTACCTCAGTGACTGTCTTACATCTGTGATGGGTGTACCAGTGATGGATCCTCCTCTGTGATGAGTGCCCCAGTGACTGGGCCTTCTTATCTCTTTGTGTTCCTTGACTGGTTCTTCCTGTGATTGGTGCCCCTGTGACTGGTATTCCAACATAATGTTTTACCAGTGACTGGCCCTCCTCAATGAAGTTGTCCCAATGACTGGCCCTCATCCATAATAGGTGAGTAGCCCTCTTCCATTATGGATGCCCCAATGACTGACTATCATCTGTTATAGATGCACCAGTAACTGGTTCTCCCTAGCTTTGGATGCCACAGTAAGATGTCCTTCTCTGTGTTGGGTGTACCAGTGACTTGTTCTCCTCTGTGAAATGTGCCTCTATGACTGGATTGCTTGGGTGATGGGTGACCCAGTGAATGAATCTCCTTTGTTTGGGTGTCCCATGAGAGGTCCCCCACAGTGATGGGTACCAGCCCATCTTCTGTTATGGCTGTCCCAATGATTGGCCTTCTTCTGTAATGGGTGCCCATTGATGAGCCCTCAGCTAGGATGGCTTTCAAAGTTTCTGGTTCTCCTCTGGGAAAAACCACATTGACTATTCTCCCTTTGTAATAGGTGACTCATTGACTAACCACTGTTATTTCTGCCTCAGTGACTTGGTCTTCTACATTATGGGTGTCTCAGTGACTCGTCCTCCTTCGTTATTGTTGTGCTAGTGACTGTGCCTCCTCATTGATTTGTGCTCCACTGACTAACCATTCTCCATAATGGTTGCCCTAGTGACTGGCTGTCCTCTGTAATGGGTGTCCCAGTAACTGAGTTTCTTCCTTTATGGATGACCCATTGACAAGTCCTCCTTTTTGATGGGTGTCTCAGTGACTGTCCTTCCCCATGATGCGTGCCCCAGTGACTGTCTTGCCACTATTATTGTTTGCACAGTGACTGGCTTTTCTCTGTTATCAGTGTCACAGTATGAGTTCTGACTGTGTTTCTTGGTGACAATCCCTCTTCTGTGAGGAGTGACCCTGTGAATGCCTGCTTCTGTGATTGGTGCCCCAGTGACTGGCTCTCCTCTATGATAGTTGTCCCAGTAATTGGCTTTCATCTCTGATGGGTGACATAATGTGTAGCCATCTTCTGTGGTGGGTACCCCATTCCCTGAGCCTCCTCTATAATATGTGCCCCAGTTACTGACACTCCTATGTGATGATTGCCCAAGTGACTGGCCATTGATTATGATGGGTGGCCCAGTGACTGGCCCTTATCTAAAATCAGTGTCCCACTGACTTGCCCTCATTTAAAAATGGATATTCTGGTCACTAGCTCTCATTAGTGATGCGTGCTGTGTCTGACTCTCCTCTGTGATGGGTTTCCCAGTGATTTGTTCACCTCTGTAATGGTTGCCCCAGTGATGGAACTCCTCCATAATAAGTGTCTTTTAAACGAATTTATCCCCCTCAACTATGGTAACCCCAGTGACTGGGCTCTTTCTGTGTTGGGACTCTAATCACTAGCACTCCTCTATAATGGTTACCTCAGTGACTAACCCTATTCTGTGAAGTCTGGTTCACTTACTGGGCCTGCTCCCTAATCCATCTCCCAGAGACTATCCCTTCTTAGTGAGATGTGTCCCTGTGACTGGCACTCCTGTGTGATGGGTACCACAATGACTCACCCTTTTCTGTAATGGACGTCCCAATAAATGCCTTTTCATTATGATTGGTGCCACGGTGACTAGCTCTCCATTGTGATGGATGCCCCATTGACAAGGCTTCTTCTGTAAAGGATGTCTTTGTGACTAGACATTCTCTTCATATGTGCCTTCGTGATTGGCCTATCTCTGTAATGGTTGCCACATTATATGATGGGTTCCCCATTGATTTCCTCTCCTTTATGTTGGGTGCCCTAGGAACTGGCCCTCCTATGTGATGAACTCCCTGATGACTTGCTCCCATCTGTGATAGTTGTTCCAGTGACTAGTCGTCTTCCAAAATTTGTGTCTGAGTGTCTAGCCCACTTCTGTTATGAGTGAAAAGTTTCTGGTCCTTTGAATATGTGCCCCTGAGATTCACCCTCCTTTTGATTGAATTCCTAGTGACTTGCCTTTCTCTGTGATCTGTGTCGCATTGACTGGGCCACCTCCATATTGGTGTTTAGTGATTAACATTTCTCCATAATGGATGCTCCAGGGACTGTACCTCCCAGGTAATGGGTGCCCAGTAACTGGTCTTCATCTAATGGTTGTGCAGTGATCATTCATTCTCTGTGACTAGGCCACCTTAATGTGTGCCACTGTGATTGGGACTCCTGTGTGAATGGTGCTTCAGTGACTGACCTTCATATATGTTGCATGCCTCAGTGACTAGCCCTCCTCTGTTATATGTCTCACAGTGACTGTGTCACCTCCCTAATGGTACAACAGTGACATTCCTCCTCTGTTATCAGTGCCCAAATAATTGTCCATCATCATTGGTGGGAGCTGCAGTCATTAGCTCTCTTTTATGATGGATGTCATAATAACTTCACCTCCTACAAAATGGGCACCCCAGTTACTAGTCCTCCTCTCTATTGGTGTTCCAGTTTCTGGAACTCCTCCACAAGGGATGCTCAGTTACTGGGCCTCCACTGTGATTGGTGTCCCATGACCTCTTCTCTTCAAATTGGATGACCCAGTGACTATATCTCCTCTATGATGGGTGTTGTTCCAGCAAATGGGCCTCCTCTAGAATTGATGTCTCAGTGAATATTACTCCTCTGAGATGAGTTCCCCAGAGACTGTGAGTTCCCCGTCTCTTCTGTAATAAATGTCCTAGTGACTGCCTCTTCTATGTTATGGATTCCCTATTGACTGTGCCTCTGCTAGTATGGGTATCCAGTGACTGGCCATCTACTGTGAAAAATGTCCCAGTGAATGACCCTTCTTTCTTATGGGTTCCCCAGTGAGTGGCCCTCCTCTGTGACCAGTGCTGTAATTTCTGGTCCTTATACATAATCAATATCCTAGTGACTAGCCTTCCTTGGTGTTGGGTGTCCCAGTGTCCAGTTCTCCTCTGTAAAGATTGTCCAAGTGACTGGCCCCCCTCCATTGTGAATGCACCAGTGAACGTACCTCCTCTGTGGTTGGTACTCCAGTGAGTGACGATACTCCATTATTTTTGCCCTATAGACTAACGCTTTTCTGTGATGAGGGTCCCAATTACTGGGTCTCCTCAATAATAGGTGCCCCAGTGACTAGCCCTCCTTTGTGATGGATGTCACCATTACTGGCCTTCCTTTGTAATGTATGCCTCAGTGACTTGTCCTTTTTTTTAATTGTTGTCCCAGTGACTTGATTTTCTCCATAATTGGTGAACCAGTGACGAGTCCTCCTTTGTTATGTGTGTCATTGTGACTTGTCCTTCTCTGATGGGTGCCACAGTGACTGAATCTTCTCTGTGATACCTGTCACAGTGACTGTACTGTCAGGGACTTCGCCAGCCCCGATTTATAAGGGTGGGTTAGGACCGCAACGGTGGATCAAGACAGAGAGAAGAAACGACTCTGAGGCCATTCTTCTGGGAACAGTCTGATCAGGACTGAAGCCAAATTTTATTTGAACTCCTTCCAACTTATATACCTTTTTCTATACCCTCCATTAGTGTGATAATCACTTGTTGGGGGCATACAAATTCTTATGCAAATTACGCATCACAAGACCATCACGAGACTTGCAAGTTCCAAGCAAACAATTACAATTCCATGATACATGACGTGTTTCACAAAACTTACATTAAATTTAAAGGTATACAATTTTAATACAGATTGTTCAAAGTGTTTTTCATAATGTTCAATAAATCATTCACATTATACTCTTTGTTTCAAACCCTGATACAAAAAACTTTTCCAAGTTAAATCCAAGTTCACTGACTCCCAATATTCTCAACAATTAATATTATCAACTTAACACTATACTATAATCTATAAGTTTACTTAAATGACTCCGTTATTCTATTAATCTATTATGGTTCAACGTAGTGTCCTGTAATTCTATAACGATTAAAACTTATTCTTAAATTATAAAACCTTACCATGACTTAAATGAATTTCTTATGTCTAAACTTTAATTTTTCTAATGATTGACCTTTAACACTATGCTACATCCTATTAAGCCAATACCTTATCATTAATTCTTTTATAAATCATATAGTAACTATTATATTTGAATAATGTAGCCAAAGGAAACAAAACAGCAAGCATAAATTTACTCAAATATACTCTAAAATGTAACTATAAGTGTATAAATATATATTTTATCCTAACAAGTCTACTCTAGAAATCATATAGTGGCTGTCACACTCTTGAGTAAGGAAATGCATGGCCACATGGCCTCGGGCTTAGGCAAACAGAGGCAAACAGAGTTTCGGTATGAAACAAAGGCATAGTCGCCATGTTAATGGCTTTGGGCTGCAAACAGTTTCTGTATTTAACAGAACAAAAGCAAGGAAATGCATAGCCTGTAACGAGACAAAAGCAATCGTTTCTGCCTGGCCAGGAGCAGGGCAATAAGACTATGATGGTAATTTAGTCTCTAATCTTAGCTCTAGGGGAAACTGCTTAAGAGCTGACTCACCAGTCTACCAGAAAATAGAAGTTTGAAAAATATCTAGAAAGAAATACAACTTAGAATCATATAAGATAATTCTGCTGAGCAGCTTTTCATCAGGCTTTACTGCCATGTATGCACACTGGTCACTAATCACACACCAATATTATAGGTATAACTGATATCCTATGTCAGAGGCGATCTTCCAGATGGGCCTTTACAGGCCTCAGCCATGTAGCTATAGATGTTGGCTCCCAACACTGTACCTCATCTGTGATGGTTGTTCCAGTGACTAGCCCTCCTCCTTAATTTTTTTTTTTTTTTTGAGTTGGAGTCTCACTCTGTCACCCAGACTGGAGTGCAGTGGCCACTCCCGGCCACCGCAGCCTCGACCTGCTGGGCTCCGGCGATCCTTCCGCCTCAGCCTTCCGAGTAGCTGGAATTATAGGCATGCACTACCATGCCCGGCTGATTTTTTGATTTATTGTAGAGATGAGGTCTCACTGCCCAGGCGGGTCTCGAACCCGCGGGCTCAGGCAATCCACTCACCTCAGCCTCCCAAAGGCGCGGGATTACAGGCTGAGCCACCGAGCCCGGCTCCTCCTTAATTTTTAATCCAATAACTTGCTCTTCTCTGTGGTGGGTGACCAGTGACTGGTCTTACTTCAAAATGAGTTCCTTAGTGATACATTCTAAACTCTGATGGGTGCCCTAGTGGTTGGTATTCCTCTGTGATTGGTACCCCAGTGACTGGTTCCCTTTATATTGGAGATGCATTCACTCGTTTTCATTATGGATGTCCCTGTGACTATGCCTCCTCTGTGATGGGTTTCTAGTGATAGGGCCTCCTCCATAATGGTTGCCCAAGTGAAAAGCCATCATCTGTCATGTATGTACCAGTGACTAGACCTTCTCCATAATAAATGCCAAATGACTGTCTCTCTTCTTTGACGTGTGTCCCAATTACTAGTACTTCTCTGTTTTTGGTGCACCAGTGACAGGTTCTCCTTTGTGATAGGTTCTTCAGTGACTGGACTTCCACTATAATGGTGCCCCAGTGACTTGTCTTCCTTTACAAATGCTTTAGTGACTGTTCCTCCTCTCTAATTGGTGCTCCACTGCGTGGACCTCCACCATAATGGTTGTTATGGTGACTATTTCTCCCCTGTGAAGATTATCCCAGTGACTGCCCCTCCTCCATAACGAGTGTCCCAGTGACTGGTTTTCCTTTGTTACAGGTGCCATAGTGATTAGCCCTTCTCTGGGATGGATGTTCCAGTGACTACCCTTCTTCTGTGAATGGTGACCCATGATTGGCTCACCACTGTAATGGGTGCTTCTCTGACTGCCCCTTCTCTGTGATGGGTGACAAGTGACTGGCCCTGCTCTGTGATAGTGCCATAGTGACTTGCCTTTTCTGTGATGACTATCCCAGGCCTAGCTCCCCTCTGTGATGGGTGTCCTATGACTACCCCTTCTCAGTGATGGGTACTCCAATGACTTGTCCTCCTCTGTTATGTGTGCTCCAGTGACTAATACTTCTCTTTGATTGGTACCTCAATGACTAGATTTTCTCTGTGATTGCTGACCCAGCAACTGAGTCTACTGCGTAATGGGTGTCCTAGTCATAAACCCTTTTTTGTGTGGGTGTCTCAGTGATTGGCCCTCCTCATAATAGGTTGCCCAGGGACTGGTCATCATCTATATTGTTTGTCTCAATGACTATCCTTCCTCCATATTGAGTGACCCAGTGACAGGCCTTCCTATGTAATGGCTACCTCAGTGACCATCTGTCCTTTGTGATGGATGCCCCAGTGACTGGCCTCTTCTCTAATAAGTGCATAAGTGACTGACCTTCATATCTTATGAGTGCCACAGTGACTAACTCTGCTTTGTAATGGGTGTGCCTGTGACTGGGTTTCATTCATAAAATGTGTCTCAGTGACAGGGACTCCCCTGTAATTGGTGCCACAGTGACTGGCCTTCATTTATGATGTGTGCTGCAGTGACTAACCCTCTACTGCGATGGGTCTCATAGTGAATGAGACTCCTCCATATGGATTCCTCAGTGACTGGGCCTCCTCTGTAAATTGTCACCCTAATGACTGAACATTCTCTGTAATATGTACCACAGACTAACTCTTTTCTGTGATAAGTGTCCTAGTAACTGGGACTCCTCCATAGTTGTTGCCCTAGTGACTGGCCTTTCTATTTGATGGGTATCCCAGTTACTGTGTTTCCTCCATAATTGTTGTTCTACTGTCTAGCCCTCCTCTTTGATTGATGCCACAGTGATGGAATCTCTTTTGTGAAGAGTGTCCTATTGACTGACTCGTCTCTGTGACATATGCCTGAGTGACTGGGCCTCCACCATACTAGGTGTCTCAGTGACAAGCCCTTTTTGTGTTGGGTGTCTCAGTAACTGGCCCTTAGCAGTGATAGGTGTGCTAGTGTCTGACCCTCCTCTGTGATAGCTGTGCCGGTGAGTGACCTTCTCAATAATGGATGCCCCAGTGACAGGCCCTGCTCTGTGATACATGCCATGTGACTAACCCTCCTCTGTGTGAGTGTCCTAGTGAATAGCCCTCCACTGTGAAAGGTGTCCCTGTGACAGGTCTGTCACTGTGATTGGTGTCTCATTTACTGACCCCTCATTTATGGGCACACGTGATTTCTTCTCCTCTGTTATAGGTGATTCAACGTCTGGCACTCCTCTATGATGGGTGTCCCAATGACTGAGTCTCCTATCTGATGGGTGCCTCAGTTACAATCCCTCCTTTTTTGTTTCATGATTTTTTTTTTTACTGGCACTCATCTGTGAAGATTATTCCACTGATAGTCTCTCCTCTGTAATCTGTGGTTCAGTACTGTCACTCATCTGTGATGGGTATCCCATAGAGTTGCCTCCTTTGTGTTGGCTTAATCAATGACTAATCCTCCACTGTTGTGAGAGTCCTAGAGAATGACCACCTCTGTGTTTGTTGCCCCAGTGACTGGCTGTCCCTTGTGATGGGAGCCCCACTGACTGGTTCTCTTCTGTGAGAGAGGTCAAAAGTGACTGCTTTCCTTTTGTAATGGCACCAGTGATTAGAATTCTTCTGTGTTGGTTGCCCCAGTGATTGTCCCTCATCCATGATTGGTGCAACAGTAACTGACCCTCCTATATAATGAGATTTCAATTGACTGGGCCTCCTCCATAATGACCCCAGTGATTGTCCCTCATCCATAATTGGTGCAACAGTAGCTGACCCTCCTATATAATGAGATTTCAATTGATTGGGCCTCCTCCATAATGACCTACATAATGACCTCAGTGTCTAGTCCACCTCTGCGATGGGTGTCCCAGTGACTGGCCCATACTTCAAAGTGGATGCCCTAGTGACATGCCCTCCTCTATGATGGGTGTTCTAGTAACAGTCTTTCCTCTGTGATGGGTGCACCAGTGATTGGACCTTCCTCATAATAGTTGCCCCAGTTATCCACTCTCCTTTGTAATGGGTGCCTCAGTGTCTAGCCCTTCTCTGTGATGGTTGAGCAAGTAACTGGGCCTCCTCTGTGATGGGTGCCTCCTTGACTACTCAGCCTGTTTTGGGTTCTCCAGTGTCTGGAAACCCTCTATAATGGATGCTCCAGTGCTAGACCTCCTCTGTGATAGGTGCCCCTTTACTAGGCCCCCTCCATTATCAGTGTCCCAGTGAGAGTTTCTCAACTGTAATCAATGAACTAGTGATTGGCCTTTCTTCAAATGAGTGTTCCAGTATCTCAACATCCTCATGATTGGATACCTAAGTTCCAGGTCCTCCTTTGTGATGCTTGCCTCTGTTTCAGTTTTCCCTCCCTGATGGGCACCCAAGTGAATAGACTTCTTCTGTGTTTCTTACACCAATGATTGGGCCTCCTCCTAATGGGTGCCCCATGATTAGCCCCCTTCTGTGACTGGTTCTCCTCTGACTGGCATTCATTTCTCCTCCATGCCCCAGTGACTGGCCCTTATATGGGATGTGTACTCCAGTGACTGGCCTCTGTGTTGGCTTCCCCAGTGACTCGCTCTCCTCTATAATTGGTGCCCTAGTGTCTAACTCTTCTCTGTGTTGTCTTCCCAGTGCCTCACTCTTTTCCGTAATGGTTGCCTCAGTGACTGGGTCTCCTCAATAATGAGTGTCCAGGTAACAAATCTTCCTTCATTAAGTGTGCCACAATGACATGTCCTCCTCTTTGATTGGTACCTCAGTGATTGCTCATAATTTTTACCATAGTGGGTAACCCTCATCTGTGATGTGTGTCCTACTTACTGGGCCTATTTCATAATGGCTGACACATTGACTTGCTATCTTTTGTGATAGGTACTCCAGTGACTAACTCTCCTCTGTGATAAATGTCACAGTGACTGGGACTCATCCAAAATGGGTGCCCCAGTGACTGGTCCTTTTCTATTATGTGTGCTGGTTCTCCTCTTTAACTGATGCCCCAGTGACTGTCATTCATCCATAATGTTGCCCCATGAGTAGCCTTCTTCTGTGATGTGTGTTCTACTTATATGGCCTCTTCCATATGGTGATATGTTGACTGTCCTTTGTGATGGGTGCCCCAATGATTAGCCTTCTTCTATGATAGGTATCACTATGATTGGGCCTCTTTTGGAATTGGTGAACAAATGACTGTCCATCCTATGTGATGGGTGCAGCAGTGATTAGTCCTCTTTTGGATGAGTGTCCTGGTAAGTAAGCCTCCCCAAGAATGGATGCCCCAGTGAATAGTCCTCCTCTGTGATGAGTGCCCTAGTGAACATGGTGACATCTATAGCTCAAAGATCACATAGCCACAGAGTCTAGTAAGGCAACGGCCCCTGGTTTCTCATAGGTGAGTCCTTTTAATCATTCCATTTGTTGGTGGAAGTTTCTTAAGGTTATTCGGTTCTTTTCTGCTCAATGGTATCACACATGTGCAACTAAATGCAGGTATTGATGTCAGGTGATGGACAGTAAACAGATCAGTTGGTTAGTCACATGAATGCTGCCATGCTTGTGACATTAGCCTGTGTTCTGAAGGATACAAAGGTCTAGTTATGGCAACTTAGGTCTTATGGGTGGTGACAAATACTTGAAATAGAAAAGATAATTAGTACAGAACAAGCTAGGTAGGAGGGTTGTAAAAAATTATTAATAACAACCTCTGAGAAACTCGTTCTGTCCTTGACGAGTGATTCGAGGGTATATTAAGTGAACTGCTAGAAAAACTTGAGATTTAGGCAATATTAAAAGGAATACTCATTGGGTATAATGAATCCTTTCACCGTGTGAACGACAATAAACGTTTCATTTCCAGAAAATGGAGTAAGGTTTGCTGACATGAACAAGAGACAAAAGAGAGGAAGGTTGGTAACAGTCACTTCACTGAAGCACAATGAATGATTTATTGCTGACATTACCAAAGACAAAACAAAGGAAGGTATAGTAATAGTCACATCTTGGGGAAGTTAAATTTACTTAGAAATAAAAAATCTGAAACCCTCCAGTCAAATAGCAAAAAGCACTTATTTTAACCTTATTTGGACCAAAAGTTGTTTAGGTGACATCTGGTGACATGTCCTCCTCTTTGATTGGTACCTCAGTTGTGACCTCTGAATTACTCAGTCAATAAGGAAGCAAGGGAAGAATTTATACACTAGGAAATAAAAAGCTTGTTGTAACCACCTTGTGTGTGCCTGCCCACCACACACCTAATCTTTCTTTTTTTTCTTTCTTTTTTTTTTTTTGGAGTTGGAGTCTCACTGTGGTCCAGACTGGAGTGCAGTGGCCACTCCCGGCCACCTCAGCTTCGACCTGCTGGCTCCGGCAATCCTTCCGCCTCAGCTTTCCAAGTAGCTGGAACTACAGGCACACGCTACCATGCCTGGCTAATTTTTTTGATTTATTGTAGAGATGAGGTCTCGCCTGCCCAGGCGGGTCTCAAACCCGCGGGCTCAGGCAATCCACTCACCTCAGCCTCCCAAAGGTGCAGGATTACAGGCTGAGCCACCAAGCCTGGCTCAACACTTGATCTTTCAAGACCATCACTAAATTCTTGCTTCTGCTGCAATCCAAGTTTCTGTGTCCATCCTTTGATTTTGAATGGGTAAATTCGTTTCTTACACTAATGACTAGCCCTCTTTTGTTATGTGTGCAATGTGGTTGGCCCTCCATTGTGATGGGTTCCACAGTAATTGGTCCTGCTCTGTGATGGGTTGCCCAGTAACCACCTGTTCTCTGTGATGGGTGGTCTAGTGACTGACCCTTATGTGTGAAGTGTGCCCCATGACTAGCCATCATCTGTGATGTGTCACAATAACTAACCCTTTACAAAAATTGGTACCCTAGTGATTACCCAACCTCTGTGATGAGTGACCAATAATTGGACCTCCTCCAAAATGGGTGCCTCAGTGACCCATCCTTCTCTGTGATGAGTTTCAGGTGAATGACCTTTCTCTGTGATCAATGTCTCAGTGACTTGGCCTCCTCTACATTGGTGCCCCAGTGACTGGACCTCCACAGTGTAGGTGCCCCAGTTATTGTGCCTCCACCATAAATTATTGCTTAGTGACTGACACTCCACCGTAATGCTTCCCCAATTACTGTCCATCCTCTATGTTCGATGTCTCATTTTCTGGGCCTCCTGCATTTTTGGTGCCCTAGGGACTGGTCCTCCTTTATGATGGATGTGCCAGTGAGTGGGTCTGTTCCATAATATGTACCCCAGGGACTGGGCCTCCATTGTTATTATTGCCCTAGTGACTTGCCTTTATATATGATGGGTGCCCCGGTGCTGTGAACTCTTCTGTGATGGTAATCACAGTGACTGGGCATCCTTCATAGTGGGTGCTCCATTGATTGTGCGTTCTTTGTGACTGGTGCCCCAATGACAGTCCTTCTCCAAATAGGGTGCCCCTTTGACAAGCCCTCCTCTTTCATGGGTGTTTAAGTAACTGGGCTGCCTCCATATTTGATTACTCGCTCTTCTTCTTGTTGGGCGCTGCAGTTTTGGTTGTCCTCTGTGATATGTGTCCCATTGACTGTCTCTATTCTTTGATAGGTGCCTCACTTACTGGATTTCATCTATAATGGGCACCTCGGTGACTGGCCCTCCTATATGATGGGTGCCCCAGTGACTGACCCTATTCTGGGAAAAATGCCCCAGTGACTGATGCTTCTGTATTCCACATACAAGACTGATTTTGCCTTCTCTGTGATGACTACCCCGGTTACTGCCCTTTAATGTGATCAGGACCAGTGACTGAGTCACTCTTAATTGGTGTCACAGAAACTGGTCCTACTTTGTGATGGGTACCTCATTGTCAGACCTTCCTCTGTGATGTGTGCCACAATGACCGGCTCACCTCTTTGAGATGGTTGACCAAGAGACTGTCACTTCTATATGATGGGTAACCCAGTGAGTAGCTTTATTCTGTCACAGATGGTCCATCGAGTGGTCCTCCTCTATAATGTGTCCCAGTAACTGGACATCCTGTGTGATGAGTGATGCAGTGTCTGGCTCTCCTTAATGATGAATAGTCCAGTTACTGTGCTTCACCTCCTCTGTCACTGGTGCCTCAATGAGTGGCACCCATCCATAATGTTTGTCCAAATAACTAGCTGCACTCCCTGATGGGTGTCCCACTTATTGGGCCTCCTCAATAATGGGAGCCACAGTGACCAGTCCTGTTTTGTAATGGCTGTTCCATGACTGGCTTTCCTGTTTGACAGGATACCCAGTGACAGGTCTTCCTCAGTATTGGGTGTCCCAGTGACTGGCACTTCTCTATGAATGGTGCCTCAGTGACTGGACCTACTCTATGATGAGTCCCCATGACAACTCCTCTTCTGTTATGGGTGTCGCAATGACTAACCCTTCTTTGTAATGCATGGCTTTGTGACTGGTCTTCCTGTTTGATGGATGCCACAGTAACTGTCCCTGCTCTATGATAGGTGCCCCAGTGACTGGCTGTCATCTGTTTTGGTTGTTCAATGCCTAACCCTCCTCCGTAATTGGTACCCCAGTGACCAACCCACTCTGTGATGGGTGGCCAGTGATTGGCCCTCCTACAAATTGGATGCCTGAATGACTCACACACTTTTGTGATGTGTTACCCAGTGACTGGCCAGACCCTGTGACTGGTGTCCTAGTGACTAGGAGTTCTCTCTATTGGTGCCCCAGTGACTGCCCCTTCTCCATAATGGTTGCCCCAGCAACTAGCCCTCCTCTGTGATGGGTGTCCCACTTACTGGGTTCTCCTTCATACTAGGTACCCCATTGACTTCACCTCTTTTGTGTGTGTTACATGACAGGGCTTCCTCCAAAATATTTGCTTGTTATTCTGCCTCCTCTGTGAATAGTGCCTGGTCACTGAAGCTCACTCATAATGCTTCCACAGTGACTAGCTGCACACTGTCACTGGTGTCCCCCTCGCTGAGCCTCCTCAATATTGGTTACCCCATTGATTGGCCATCCTTTGTGATGGGTGTTCCAGTGATTGGTCCTCTTTCATAATGTGTGTCCCAGTGACTGTGCTTCCATGATTGCTACTCCAGTGACTGGCCTTCATATATGATGCTTGCCCCAGTGGCTAGTTCTCCCCTGTGATGGGTGTCACAGTGACTGGATCTCCTCCATAATGGGTGATCCATTCACTGAGGCATCCTCTGTGGTTGTTGCCCCAATGACTGCCCTATTCCAGATTGGATGCTCCATTGGCTAACCCTCATCTGTCATGGGTGTTCCTGTAACTGTGTCTCCTCCATAATTGGTATCATGGTGACTAGTCCTCCTCTGTGTTAGATGCCTCAGTAATGGCTCTCTTCTGTGTTCTGTGTTTCATTGATTAGCTTTCCTTCTCGATAGATGCCACAGTTACTGGGCCTACTTTGTAATGGTTGCCCCAGTGAATGGCTTTTCTATGTGATGGGTGCCCCAGTAACAGGCCCTCTTCTGTGATGTCCCAGTGCCGGATGTTTCTCTATGCTAGGTAGTGGACTGATTTTGTCTCTTTGTGAAGGCTACCCCAGTTACAGACCCCCTTTTGTGGTTGGAGCCCCAGTGACTGAACCCTTCCTAATGGGTGCCTTAGTTACTGGCCCTCCTCAGTGATGTTTGTTTCAATGTCTATAACTTGTCTGTGATGTGTGTGTTAGTGACTGGTTCTCCTCTTTGATGGATGACCCAGAGCTTTCCTTTGTGTTGGTTAACCCAGTGATTGGTTCTATCTGATGAGTAGCCTAGTGAGTAACCTTCTCCTATAATGGGTTCCACAGTGACTGGCCATCCTCTCTAATACGTGCTCAAGTGACTGGCAGCCGTCTGTTATGGGTGTTACCATGACTGGTCCACCTTTGTGATTGCTGCCCCCGCAGTGACTTGCACCCTACCATAATGGTTGACCCATTAACCAGCCTTACTCTGTGATGAGGATCTCAGTTACTGGACCTCCTGAATAATAGGTGTTCCAGTGACTAGTCCACCTTATTGATCAGTGTCCCCATGATTTGTGACATGTGATTTGTGATGTATGACACAGTTACTACTCATCCACACGAATAGATGTCAAATTAATTGGTCCTTCTCCATGATTGGTGTGCCAGTGACTGAAACTCCTTTGTGATGGGATCACAATGACAAGTAGTCTTTTTTGATGGATGCCCCAGTGACTAATCCTCCTCTGTGATGCATGCCCTTGTGATTGAACTTTCTGTGTGATGGATGCCACAGTGACTGGCCCTGCTCTGATCATGGTTGCACCGATGACTTTCTCTCATCTCTGATGGTTTTACCAGCGACTAATCTTCCTCCATATTTGATACCCAAGAGACTAGCCTATCTCTGTGATGGGTAATTGGTAACTGGGCCTGTTCCATATAGGTACCCCTGTGAATGGCCCCCCTCCATTTTGCGTGATTCAGTGACACTGTCTCCTTTGTGATGGCTGTCTAGTGACTGGCTATTTTCCACAATGGTTGCCCCAGGGACTAGGCCATCTCTGTAACGGGTGTCACACTTACTTGGTCTCCGCTATACTCTATGCATCACTTACTGACCCTCCTTTGTGATGAGTATCTCACTGTCTGAGCCTCCTTCATAATCCGTGCCACAGAGGCTAAGATTTTTCTCTGATTGTTGCACCAGTGACTGTCCTTCTTTTATGATGTTAGCCCCAATGAGTAGCCCTCTTTTCTGATGTGTGTCACAGTGAATGCACCTCCTCTATAATAATTGCCACAGGGAATGGTTCGCCTATGATTGGTGTTCCAATGACTGCCCAGCCTCTGTGACTAGACCTCTTTTGTAGTGTATGTCCCAGTGACTGGGCCTTTTCAAAAATGGTGACTCTGAGGCTGGAATCCTTTCCTCCAAGCCTAATAAGGTGAAGAAATTCTCAGGACAGCTTAGGGGCCCCACCTTAGTACAGTAAGATAAAAGTCTTCCCAGAATAATGAAATAGTTCTTCTAGCACCATAAGAAAAGAACTTTCTTGTATGATTCATATTAGAAAGGAATGTAGCCCCAAACTGTAGTGAGCAAGTGTAATTCTGCTGCAACCTTGAGCTATTAAATACATAATTAGCCTATATGTTACTAATATGTAAGCCTTATCAGGGGGACAAAGAAGCTAAAATTGTATAAAAGACAATGCTCCTCTGTGTTCGGGGCTCAGCCTTTGTATGTGTATACGCTGAGACAGTACCACCACAGATAAGTGCTGTTTCCAGGCAAAGTAGCCTTGGTGTCCCATCTCTCTCTGTAAACATTTCCCCTACATTTCTGGTGAGTTGGCCAGGAAGCAAGAGTTCGAAACAGTGCTTCCATCTCCCTTATCGCCACAGTATCACACTCAGGTTGCTGGAAGAGGTGACCTTGCCTGGCACCAGTAGACTGTTTGATCCGTAAGGGACTAACTCTCCTCATACGCTCGGGTGAGGACCTTGGAAATACCACAGAACCCAGTAGGCCCATCAATCAGTCAGGGGAACATCAACCTTCAGATTGGGAAGAACCCAGGTTCAATTTGGTAGACCTCCTCCTAAGAGGCAGAAGGGAAGACTGATCACCTCACAGAGTTGCCCGAGAAGTCCCATAAGGGAACAAAACTGTAACTCTAAGGCACTGGGTGGGAAGTTGATGTTGTGTTAATGTGAGTGAACGAGATGCCACTTAATGGTGAAGCAAGTACTGTAGCCCTGTTTTGGTTCAGGTGGCAACCTTCACATGGCTAAATGGCAGAAGTAGATTCAGGGGCTGGTGGTGACATTCATATGGCTAAATGGCCATAAGTCCTGTAGTGGGACCAAAACCTGGTCGGGGTTATACTGACTTGGCTATTGCCAAAAGACACCTGAAATATCTCCACAAGGGATATGGCTAGAGAAGGGCAAAATGGCTGCTCATTTCCCTTACCCCCTCATTACTTCCCACCTTGTGTGTGATTGTCATCTTTTAGTGGGAGGAAGTGGGTGGCAATCAGAGTAAGCTTACCTCCTTAGAATGCATGGTAAAGAATTTCAAAAAGGGCTATTCAAGGAATTATGATATTAAGTTAACTACCAGAAAGCTTCAGACTATCTGTGAAGTAGATTAGCCTTTGTTTGGGGTGGGTTGGCCCTCTGAGGGGTCATTAGATGAGAGACAAGTTAGTAAGGTGTTTGACATCATTGTGGGGATTCAGCTCACCCAGACCAGTTTTCCTACATTGACTATTGGCAAGATGTAGTCCTCCCTTAGCCACCTTGGATAAAAGCCTGTCTAGAAAAAAGTTATAGATTAATGCTGGCCAAAAGCAACATCTCCCTCAAGTTCCTGACCAGAGTTGAAAACTCTTCTCAGTTTGAAGAGCCTGAGGAGACTCCCTCACTTTATGTGTCACTGTACCCTTCATTGCCACCCATACATCCTGCAATTGCTGCAACTGAAGTTACATCAAATTTTGGCCTCAGTCCAGAATCCACCCTGTCCCCAAGGTCACCCAAAACACCCCAGGAAGCAACTACTCCAGAGTCACCAATATTAACTGCTTACACCTCAGGAGGAAGGTGCCAGAGAAATTTTGCTGACAGTCTCCCTGCCCATGGATGTCAAAGGCTTTAAAACTGCTGTTAAGGGAAACTAGTGGTACCCTATACTACAATCCAGATGGCCAAATCCAAGGGGTCAATGTACTTTTATATAGCAGTCTTTTATGACCACTGACCTTCTGAACTGGAAGCATTATACCCCCTCATATACTGAGAAGACTCAGGTCATTATCGCATTATTGATAAAGTGTAGTCCACCATTCAAACCCACAAACCCTGGTGGAGTGATTGCCACCAGCTCATCTTAACTTTGTTTAACACTAAATAAGCCTGCCACATTACTCAGATTGCTTTAGAATGGTTAGCAGAGCACACACCTGAAGGAACACTGAACTCACAAGCATTTTCCCAAAGTCATTTCCCCAGGAAAAACACCCAATGGGACTCTAATGATGATCATGCATTTCAAATGCGTAAACTTTATCAAGAGGCCCTTTGGGTGGTATGAAGAAAGACCATGAGTATGAATAAAACCTCAGATGTGCTCTAAGACCCCAAAGACAGACCTAGCCAGTTTTATAAGAGGCTATGCGAGGTGCTCATCTTTAAACTCCCTTCAACCCAGGGGTAACTCAAAATCAGCATATGATTAATGCAGCCTAAGTAGACCAAGCTCAGGGAGACATCCAGTATAAATCACAGAAGTCAGAAGGCTTTGCTAGGATGAATTCTAGCCAACTGATAGAAATTGCAGCAATGATATTTGTTAATTGAGACCAAGAGGCCCAAGGGAGGCAGACCACAGAATGAAAAAGAAAGTAAGTGTGCTTGCTGCTTTTTTGACAATGTGATGCACCCAGTGAGCTGCTCTAACAAGCCAAGGCTGAGACTGAGACTGAGGTCCAGGCAAACAGGGAAAACAGCAAGAAGGGCAACCCTGCCTGATGGTGAGATTGGGCTGGAACCAACGTGTTTGCTGCTTCCGAGAGGGGTACTGGAAAAATGAATGCCCAGAACCAGAAAATTTCCATCTGGCTCCTCAAGGAAAAGGGAGAAGCTAGGTGGTTCAAGGACAATGCTAGCCTGCTCCCCAACCATATGTAGCACCCAAGAATCATTTTGTTGGCTTAGCTAACACGGAAAGCTATGGGGAAGACTAGGACAGAACGGGTTCCATTTTTCTAGGTCCTCTAGAGCCGATGGTCTGAATCACTGTGGGGTATGGCCCCTTGACTTCATGGTAGACACTAGGATAGAACATTATGTAGTAACCCAGCCTGTGGACCCTCTTTCACCAAGACAAGCTACCATTGTGGGAACCGTGGGTTGCCAACCCATCTCCCATTTTTCCAGTCCTGGAGATATAATTTAAGGTGCCATGATGTTGACCATGAATTTCTGTACCTCCCAGTTTGTCCAGTGGCTTTATTGGGACAAGATCTTTTGGGAAAGTTGCAAGTCCCAGTACCTTCTACTCCAATGGCCAGGCAGCTTTGTTTCTTGGGAATTCTGAAACAAAAACATGACTCTTACAGTCCCCCAAGGAGAAGAGTAGTGCCTCTATAGCCGCATGGAAGTTTCATAGCAAAAACCTGAAATTTACTTCAAGGAGCCTGGCGTATAGACTGAGGATAATCCCTCTAGACCGATCCAGAGCATACCCTAGTAATAAAAGAACTAATGCCACGATCTGTGCCCATCCATCAGAAACAGAATTTTATCCCTCACAAGGTTCAGGTTGAGATCTAAAAGCACCTGGATAGACTTTTAAAATATGGAATACTCCAGTCCTGTCAGTTGTCATGGAATATGCAGCTATTGTCACTCATATATAGGAGACAGATGATTACAGTAGGGTTCAAAACTTTTCGGTAGTAAATTAAGTCACTGTTACTTTACACCCAGTTGTCCCCAATGCCAACACTCTCCTATGTCTTATCCCCATGAAAATCACCTTCTTTACCTGTTTATACCTGAAAGATGCTTTCTATTGTATCCGCTTGACTCCTCAAAGTCAGCTGATTTTTGCTTTTCAATGGGAATATCCAGATAATGACCATAAAAGTCAACTTACTTGGACTAGACTGCCACAGGGGCAAAATTTCCCCAACTATTTTTGGTACAGTGGTAACCTCTGACTTAAAGTCATTCCTACCAGTTCAGTATGACTGTACACTGCTCCAATATATGGACAATCTGCTGCTGGCTGGGAGAACACGGGAGAACTGCCTGAAAAGAGTGCAGCAGCTCCTTACCCTCCTATGGAAGGCCGGCTATAAAGTTTCAAAGAAAAACTCCAAATCTGCCGAGAGAAGGTAAAATATCTCAGCTTCCATTTATCCTAGGGGCAATGTCAGCTCAACACAGAGAGGAAACAAGCTGTTTACTCCATCTAGTTCCAACAACCAGAAGTCAGGTTTGGGAATCTCTTGGGGCCATAGGTTTTGTAGAATTTTGATATTTAACTTTTCACTGCTGGCAAGGCCTCTCTATGAAGCCACAAATGGGGTAGAAAGAGGAACTATGTTACTTGAAAAAGCACAAGAGAAAGCCTTCAAGGAAATTAAGAAAGCCCTCATTAGTTCACCTAACCCATGGCTCCCTGAAATAACTAAGCTGTTTGTGCTGTGCATACACGAGTGTACTGGAGTGGGAGTAGGGGTCTTAACTCAAATGTTAGGGTCATGGCATCAGCCAGTAGGATACCGCTCCAAGTAGCTCAACTCTGTTGCACTAACCTGGCTGCCTTGCCTAAGGGGACTCGCAGCCATGGTCCTTCTAGTGACGGAGGCTAACAAATTGACTATGGGGAAGAACTAACAGTCCAGGTACCACACCTGGTGTCAACATTAATGGAATATAAAAGGTAATACTGGTTGACTGATACTCGAATGGTCAAAAACCAGGAAATGTTATGTGAGAATCCATGCATTCACTAAGTAGTGTGGACTCTCAATCCTGCAAACTTGCTGCTTACTACGTCAGGTCAGCCCTGTCATGATTGGATCAAGATTAAGGATGAGGAGCTCTCCAGCTGACCTGACTTTGCAGGTCATCCTCTCAGGGATCCTAATGTTGAATATTTCAGTTTGCAGCAGCTTCATAAGGGAGGGAGAGCAGTTTGCAGGATACTCTGTAGTAAAACTGCAGTCCACCATGCAGGCAAAATCTCTCCCTAAAAAGACTTCAGCAAAAAAAAAAAAAGACAGAATTAGTTGCACTAACCTGAGCCTTCTAGCCAGTGGCAGGAATAAATGGCAATATATACACTGACCCTAAATATGTCTTCACTACTCTCCATGCACAAGGGGATTTATATAAGGAGTAGTGTTTAATCAACTCGGGAGACAAGGACATAAAATAAGGTAAATAAATTCTTGAGCTTTTAGGTGCTGTCTGGTAAAGTTAGCAGTCATACATTTCTGGGTACACCAGAGGGGAGACACAATGGTTACTCAAGAAACCCAGAAGGCAGACTGGGAGTCAAAGCTCACAACCTCCCAAGGAGCAATGAAACCAATGACTTTGGTCACAGCATTGTTCCCAAGTCCATTGGCAGAATAGGACCCTAATTATTCACAGCATGATCAAACTTGGCTCAAAACTAAAGATGGGGATTATCTCCAGTGTGAATGATGGAAATTTAAAAATGAGCTAGTTGCTGTCCTTGAGACTTTGATCCCAACTTTTGTCAAGCATTTTTATCAAGAAACCCATATGGGGAAAACAGCACTCAAGACTACATTAGGTCAGAACTTCTATGTTCCCCGACTCTCCAGTATAGCCTGTGCAGTATGTGAACAATGTGAAGTACGTGCCCAAAATAACCTGCAACAGGGGTCTAAGATCTCTTTAGGAGTGAAGATTTTTGCAGAGGACCCACTTGAAAACATAATTGTGGACATCACTGAATTTCCCTTGGTCTGAGGCCATAAATATCTATTAGTTTTTGTGTGTAATTTCTCGGATTGGGTAGAGGTCTTTCTTACCTGCACCAAAAATGCACATGAAGTGGAATGGCTGCTTCTAAAAGAAATCATTCCCCAATTTGTAATCCCAATCACTATAAGATCAGAAAGTGAGCCGACATTTGTGGCTGAGGCAATACAATCAGTGGCAAGGGGCCTTGGAATAACATGGAAATAACACACTGCATATCGCCCCCAGAGCCCCGAAAAAGTAGAATGGATAAACCAGACACTAAAACTACAACTGAATAAACTCTTTCAGGAAACTCACTTGCAATGGAACCAGCTGTTGTCAGTTGCTTTGCTAAGAATAAGGTCTAGCCCCACTAAACAAACAGGGTTGTCCCCTTTTGAAATTCTTTATGGGCACCCTACCCCCATTGTTAAAGATATAAAAGATATTTAAAGAAGGTGGGTAATCTTAATTTAAGACAACAGATGCAGGCTCTAAGCTCAGCCCTCACCATTATACATCATTGAGTTAGAGAGTGGCTGCCTGTGAGCTTAACCACACACACTCATCCCTTTAAACCAGTGAATTAAATTAGGGTAAATGAATGGAACATCCATCCCTTAAAGTTTGTTTGGAGAGGTTTGTTTACTGTTATTTTGTCCACCCTCACTGCAATAAAGTTGGCTGAGGTGGGTATCTGGATTCATCTCAGCAGAGTGAAACTGACCTTCTGAGCCTGAGAGAGCACTGCTAATCCATCAATTCCCAGGAAGCTGACTCACTGAAGAAAAGAAGCCATGACCCCAGGACCTTAGAGAACTGCAGCCCTGCTTTACTCACTCCAGAAACTGACTCATATATGCATGGCAGAAGCTTGAAGAATCAACCATCAAACAAGTAAATGGACTGTGTTTGTAGTGTAATGCAGTGTCCTCTCTTGCCATTGTCTGCTGCTGTAATTCTTGCCTTGGATTTCATTGGAAGTTTGGAATCAATTGCTCCCAACAGCTGGGCCTGTGGTGAAGGGTTACTGTTAGCACTCTTTTATCTCTTTTGGAGAGGATGTATAACCATTGTCTATTGTTACTAATCTCACTCCCCTTTGTAATTTCAAAGCCCTCTACTTCATATGACCCATATATTTGCACAACCAGTTCAGTTGAAGGAGTTACCTGGACTTTCCTTTACCAGACTCTTTTCTCTTGTTGAGGAACTATTTCAGGGACATGCAGGCATAATAGGACTATCTATTCTATTTGTCATCAAGAGAATCAGTTAACCTGTTTCAACCCACAATACTCCTCGAGTGAAGAATGACTAGAGGTCCATCGCACCAAGGAGAAAGGATAATTAACCAAACCCTAATCACTGATCCCCTTCAACTGGTGTCTGTATTCTTTGATGCCTGCTAGACCAGGAATGAAATTTGGTAGTATGATTTAAACCACAGTACCAGTACTAAATCATGTGGAAGCCTAGCCTGGGAGACAGCGTATAGGCTCAATGATCAATATATATCTTAACAGTCTGCAACTGGCATGTTGTCCCCATGTTATAGCTTATCTGAATTCTTTTGTCGTCATTGGGGTTGTGTATCATGGGCCACTTGGAGAGGTTGAGGTAAAGTTGCTTTCTTCACAGGGTGTTGCCACCTCTAATTGTAAATCAGAAGCCTGCAATACCATTAATTTTGCCAACTTTAACCTAGAAAATTCGGGATGGAATATAGGACATTGACTTGGCATATGTATCCATTGGCGAGGTCTTGACCCTGGAGCCCTACTCTATATCAAAAGAGTCACAGTCCCACTCTAAACCTCCTCCCATGAAGTTGTTTACTCTTTTCATGAAGAAATAGAAAGTAGTACACCTCCCCTCTCTGTTATGACTAGAAACCTCTTCCTAACTGTGGCAGAAACTATTGCTCGTTATCTAAAGATATCCTCTTGTTATGTATGTGAGCAAACAAATATGGGAGATGATTGGCCATGGGAAACAAGAGAACCCCACAAGCTCCACAATAAAACAGGGTATCCTAGTCCTGCCAATGGAATTTGACTACTTGAAACCTCAATTATAGGAAAAAATTCCTTTGCTCGATGGAAGTTTAACACTCCTGTTGGCAGTCTGACATGCTTAGGCCAAAGGTATTATAATGCCACGACTAATGAAACTAAGTAGTGGGGGTCCCCAGACCACCCTGACCCAAACCCTCACACTTTGTCTAATTTCTCCCACCTTTGACAGGCTTGGAATGCTGTAGGCACAAACATCAGATGATGGGCCCCAAAAGGAATATATTGGTTCTGTAGGAAAATAGCCTATGCTGTATTTCCTTCAGGATGGACAGAAGCTTGTGTGGTAGAGTCTATTCGGCCTTCATTTTCCTACTCACACTTGCAAAGGGAAAACAGTTGGGGGTCCAAATGTATAAAACCTGGAACTCCCAAAGAAAGTGACGTGCCCTACAAATTGGAGACTGGAAAGATAGTGAATAACCCCTGGAGTATATTATCCAATACTGTGACCCAGTCATCTGGGCACAGGATGGACCTTGGGGCTATAAAACCACCATTTTCATGCTAAACCACATAATTTGATTCCAAGTGGTTGTTGAAATTAAGCTAATGAAACAGCAAAGGCCCTTAATGTATTAGCCAAATAGCAAATTAAGATGTGAAATGCCATTTAGCCAAACTGCTTAGTTTTAGATTACTTGTTTGCTTCTGAAGGAGTGGTTTGTGGAAAGTTTAGCTTAAACAACTGCTGCTTACAAACAGATGATGAGGGAAAGGTTATAGTGAAAATTACCAAATAATTGAAAAAGCTTGCTCATGTCCCAGTCCAAACCTGAAAAAAACTGGGAGCCTGAAGAACTGTTTGAAGGTTGCTACTCAACTTTTGAAAGATATAAACCCTCATAGGTGTTGTACTCATGATATTGGGAATTTACTAATCCTTTCCTGTCTAGCTCCCTTAGTTATAAGCTCTGTCTCCATCCTCATTGAGGAAAAAAAAAAAACAGCACGCATGCAATGCTGTTATAGAAGTACAAACCCTTAAACCACAGTGAAGCTCTATGACCCTAAAAAGGGATTTGAGCATCAAAAGAGGAAATGAGGCAGGGAACCCTTCCCCCAAGTCCAATAAGGTGAAGCCCTTCCCAGGACAGAGTAGGTGCCCCCTTAGTACAGTAAGATGGAAGTCTTCCCAGAATAATGAAAGAGTTCTAGCACCATGAGATAAGAAATTTTTTGGAGGATTCAGATTAGAAAGGAATGTAGATCCAGTCTGTAGTGCGCATGTGTAACTCTGCTGTAACCTTGAGTTATGAAATACCCAATTAGCATGTGTTTATTAATATATAAGCCTTATCAGGGGGACAAAGAAACTAAAATTGTATAAAAGGCAATGCCTCCCTGAGCTCAGGGCTCAGCTTTTGGATGTGAATCTGCTGAGCCCATGCCAGCATAATAAACATTGTTTCCTGGCAAAGTAGCCTCCGTGTCCCGTCTCCCTCTGTAAAGATTCCCGCTACACTCCACTGGCTATCCCTTCTGAGATGGGTAGAAAATAGTTTCTGGCTCACCTCCAAAATGGGTGCCTTGTGACAGGCTCTCATCTGTGATGGGTAAGCAGTGACTGAATCTTCTGCGTAGCAGGTGCTTCATTGACTGGGTTTCCTCTGTGATTGTTCCACATTGAGTACCGCTTCTCCAATTATTGTGCCCCAGTTACTAGTCCTCTTCTGTGATGGGTGTTCCAATAACTGGGCCTTCTTCGTAATAGAAGTCCCAGTGACTGGTTCTCCTTTGTCATAGGTGTCCCAGAGCAGTTCTCTTCTGTGATGGGCATCACAGTGATGGCTCTTCTCTGTGATATATGCCTCAATGACTGGGGTTCCTTTATAATTGGGTCCTCCTCTATGATGAATGCCCCAGAGATGAACCCCATCTGTGAAAAATGCCCCAGTGACTGATTATCTTCGGAGGTGACTTCCTTTTTTTCTGTGATTGCTGCCCAGTGACTGGGTCTACTACATAATGAGTGCCTCATTGACTAGCCCTCTTACATTATGGGTGTCTTGGTAACTATGCATCCTTGGTGACTTGTGCCCCAGTGACTGGACATCCTCTATAAAGAGTGCCCTAGTGACTAGCCCTTCTTTGTGATTGGTGTCCTAGCAATTGGTCCTCCTCCATATTTAATGCCTCAGTGACAAGCCCCTTTTTGTGATGGGTGTCGCAGTTAATTTTTTGTCTTTTCAGTGACAGGTGTCCCAGTAACTGGCCCTTTTCCATAAATGGTGCTCCAGTGATTGCCCCCCACTCTGATATTGGTGCCACAGTGTCTAGTCCTCCTATATTTTGGTGTCCCAGTGACTAATCCTCCTATGTGAGGGATGCCTATGTCACTGACTTGTTTCTGTAATGGGTGTCCCAATTACAGGCCACGCTCAGTTATTGGTGCCCAAGAGACTGCCCAACCTCTGTGATGTGTGGCTCAGTGACTGGACATCCTCTGTGATTGGTGCTCCAGTGACTGGCTTTCTTCTCTTATATCTGTCTCAGTGACTAGCCCTCCTTTATGAGGAGTTCCTCAGTGATTAGTTCTCCTCTGTGATTTTGGTCCTATTAATGCTCTCCTCTGTGATGGGTGCCTCAACAAATGTCTCCTTTGTGTTGGTGTTTCATTTTCTGCCCCTCCTCTGTAACTAGTGCTCTAATTACTGACTCTTGTCTTTAATCCTTGCCCCAGTGACTGTATCTCATCTGTGTCGGGTTCCCCAGTGCCTAGCTGTCCACTGATAGCAGTGTCCCAGTGAATGGCCTCCTCTAGCATCGGTGCCCCAGTGACTGGTTCTCCTCTGTAATGGGTGTCATAGTGACTGTATCTCTTCTCTGATATCTGAAACAGGGATTAGCTATCTTCTGTGATAGTTGCAGCAGTGACAGTCCTTCACAATGGATGCTCAAGTGACTTGCCCTCTTCTGTGATGGGACTCCTCCATAATGGGCACCCCAGTGAATAACTCACCAATGTGATGGTTGCCCCAGTGGCTGGGTCTCCTCCTAAATATGTGCCCCAGTGATTCACTCTCCTTTGTGATTGGTACCCACTACCTGACTCTTCTCTGTGATGGGTGCCCCAGTGATTGACTTGCCTCCATAATGGGTGACCCAGTTACTGATACACCCCTTGATGGGCGCCTCAGCCTCTAGTCCCATCTGTGATGGGTGCCCAGTAGACTGATCCTCCTCTATGATGTGCGCCTCAGTGATTACCCTCCATCTGTTATTGGTGCTCAGTGACTGGACTTCCTGTATGATTAATGTCACAGATGCTAGCCCTCCTCTGTGATCGGTGTCCAGGTTACCAGGTCTCCTCTCTGATGGATATTCTGGTTCTCTTATGTTGTTAGTTCCTCAGTGATTGGCTCTTTATAAGATGGGTTCCCCAGTGACTGAAACTCCTCTGTGAGAACTGTCCCGGTTAATGGTCCTCCCCTGTGATAGAAGCCTCGGTGACTGTGCCCTCCTAATGGTTGTCCCAGTGACTGGATTCCTCTGTGAATGGTGACTCAGTGACTGGCTCTCCCTGTGATGTGTGCCCCAGTGACAGGGTCTTCTCTGTGATGATTGCCCCAGTTATTCACTCTGTCTTCTTATGGGTTTCCCAGTGAGAAATATTTCTCTGTGATGAGTGCCAAAGTAAGTGACCCTCCTCTATAATGTGTCCCCATTGGCTAACAATCTTCTTGATGAATGTCACAGTGACTTGCCTTCCTCTGTGATAGATTTCCCAGTGACTGGCTCTCTTCTGTGATCAGTGCTTCAATGAATGGTTCTTCTCTGTAACCTTTCCCTCATTGACTGGTTCTCATCTGATCTCCATGTTGGGTTTCCCAGTGACTCTCAATCCACTGTCATGAGTGTTCCAGTGAATTGCCTTCTCTGTCATGGTTACCACAGTGACTGGCCCTGCTGTGTGATGGGTGCCACAGTGACTGCCCCTCCTTTGTGATGGATGGCCTAGTGACAGGAAGTCCTTTGTAATATGTGACCCAGTGACTGGATCTCATCTTTGTTGGTTGTCCCGGTGACAAAATCTTCTCCAAACTTGGTGCTTTAGTAACTAACCCTCACCTGTGATAGGTGACTATTGATTGGCCTCTTCCATACTGGTGTTCCAGTGACTGATCCTTTTCCATTATGAATATCCCATCAACTCTGTCTCTTATGATTGGAAACCAGTGACTTGGCCTCCTCCATAATGGCTGCCTGAGTAACAGCCCCTTCTTTGCGATGGGTATCCAGTGAGTGGACCTTCATAATATGTGTCTCACTGACTAGGCCACCACTGTGATTGATGTCACAGTGACTGGCCATCATATAGGGTGAGTGTCCCAGTAACCAGCTCTCTTCTATGATGGTTGTCATGGTGACTGAGCCTCCTCTCAGATTGGTGTCTCAATGACTGGCCATGATCTGTGATGGGTGTCCCAGTGACTAACCCTCTTCTATGATGACTGTCCTAGTAAATGTGCCTCCTCTAAAATGGGTGCCCACATGACTAGCCCTCCTGTGTGATGGGTGTTCCAGTAACTTTGCATCCTGTATAATTGGTATCCCAGTGACTAGTCCTCTTCTGTGATAGGTTCCCCATTGGCTTTCTTTCCTCTGTAATGTGTATTTCTGTGACTGGCTCACCTCAGTGATAGTTGCCTCAGTGTCTGGGCCTTATCTATAATGGGTGCCCCAGTGATTGGTCCTCTTCTGTAAAAAATGGGTGTCCCAGTGACCGATTCTCTTTTCTGATGGGTGCCATACTGAGTTCACCTCCTCTTTGATGATTGCTTTACTAACTGGCAACAAATGGTTACCTCATTGACTGAGTCCCTTCTAATGGGTGCCTCCCTGGCTGACTCTTCTCTGTGATGGGTGCATTAATGAATTTCCCTCATCTGTGATGTATGCCTCATTGAATTCCTCTCTTTTGTGATGGGGTACCAGTGACTGTCTCTCTTTTATGACAGGTGATTCAGTGACTGGCTCACTTCTATGATGGCTGTCTCAGTGAATGGCTGTCCTCTATGGTGAATGTACAAGTAAGTAGGCTTACTCTGTGAGTGGTGTCACAGTGACTGGTCCTTCTCCATTATATGTGCCCCAGTGGCTGGCACTCCTCAGTGATGGTTGCACCAGTGACTGACTCTCCTCTGTGATGAGTCATACAGCTACTGCCTTCTGTGATGGGTTCACAAGTGATTAGGCTTCTATGATAGTAGCCTCAGTGACAGGCCCTCCTTCATAATGGAATTTTCATTGGCTGGCCCTCCTCTGTGATAGTAGTCTCAGTCACTGGGATTGCATCATAATGGGGTCTCCCCTGACTAGCTCACCTCTTTGATAGGTGTCCCAGTGACTGGCCATCCTCAAAAATTGGTGCCCCAGTGAATTGCTTTTCTCTGTTACCTATGCCCAATTAACTGTCCCTCCTTTGTGAAGGGATTCCCAGTGATTGACCTTAATTTTTAATGGGTGCCTTAGTGACTGACTTTCCTCTCTGGCAGGTGTCCCAGTGACTGGCACACCTCTCAGATTAGTGCCCCAGTGATTGGCCCTCATCTATAATGGATGCATTAGTGACTGGCCTTCTTTTGTGATTGTGACCCTAGTGTCTGAACTTCTTCTATGATGTGTTTCCCAGTGAATGACTCTCCTCTGTGATGGTTGCCCTAGTTACTGAACCTCTAACATAGTGGGTACCCCAGTGACTGGCTCTTCTTTATGTTGAGTTTCCCAGTGACTGGGTCTCCTCTGAAATCTGTTCACCAGTGATTAGGTCACCTCTATGATTAGTCCCATAGTGATTGGCCTTCATACATTATGGAAGACCCAGTAATAACCCTCCTCTATTATTGTTGTCACAGTCTCTGGGCCTCCTCTATAATTGGTGCCCCAGTGACTAGACCCTGTCTGTGATGGTTGACTTAGTTGCTGGGCCTCCTACTAATGGAGTCCCCAGTGACTGGACCTCCTCTCTGATGGGTGTCTTAGTGAATGGACAACCTCTTTAATATGCCCCATTGACTGGATCTCCAATGTGACTAGGACACCCATTGACTGGGCCTCCCATGTGACTAGCCTTCCTCCAAATGGTGTGCCTCAGTGACTAGCTCTCCTGTGGGATGAGTGTTCCAGAAATGTGCCTCCAGCATAATTGGAGTCCCAAGGACATACTTTCCTCCATGATTGGTGCCCCAGTGGTTGGTTCCCCACTGTGATGGTTGCACCAGGGACTGGGCCTCATCTGTAATGTGTGTCCCAGTGACAGTTCTTCTCTTGTGAATAATTCTCCAGTGACTGATCCTCCTCTGTGATGGGTATCACACTGATTTTACCTCCTTTGTGATGGATATCCAACTATCTGTCCCTCTTCTGTGTTCAGAGTCCCATTAACTGATCCCCTGCTAATGGTTGCCCAAGTGACTGGCCATCCTCTCTGATGGGTGACTTAGTGACTGGCTATCATCTGTGATCAGTGCTTCATTGAGTTGTTCTCATTTATGACTATTGTTCCAGGGACTCTCTTCTCTGATGGGTACCCAAGTAACTAGATCTCTTTTGTGATGGTCATCACAGTGATTGGCTCTCTCTATGATAAATACCCATGTAAGTAGACTTATTCTGTTTTGTATGCACCCATCACTCACCCTTTTCCATAATATGTGACTCAGCGATGGTACTCCAATGTGATTGGTAGCCCAGTGACAGGTCATCCTCTGTGATGGGTACCCCAGCGACTGATCCTTTTCTGAGATCAGAGCCCCAGTGGTGTGCTATAAAGGATGCTCTAATGGCTAGACTTCCACTGTGACGAATGTCCCTGTGCCTAAGGTTCCTCTATAATGGGTGACCCCATGACTGGGCCTTCTCTAGGTTTGGTGGCAGTGACTTGCACTTCTCTGCAATGGGTGTCCCACTTACTAGGCTGCAACAATTATGGGTGCCCCAATGAGTAGCCCTAATTTGTGAGTGGGGTTACTGAGACAGACCCTCTAGTGTGATGGGTGCCACAGTAACTGGCCATCATCTGTAATGGCAGTCACAGAGATTGACACTTCCTCATCATTGGAGCCCCAGTGACTGGACCTCCTTTGTGATTGGTGCTCCATTGACTGCTTCAGCTCTGTGATGGTTAGCCTAGTGACTGGACATCTTGTGTGATGGGTGCCCCAGTGAGTAACCCATTTCTGTGATGGGTGTGCCATTGACTGGTCCTCCTTGGTGATTAGGTGTGCTACTGTGAGACTGGCCTACTTCTGAGATCAGTATTCCAGTTTATAGTACCCCTACTTATGAGTGAACAAGTGACTGTCCCTTCTCTGTGATGGGTGCCTCAGTAATTGGACTTCCTCTGTGATAGGCTCCTAAGTGACTAGCCATCTTCAATGAATGCTGTCCCAGTGACTGACCTCCTCTGTGATGGGTTCCCTAGTGATGGACTCTCCTTTGTTATGCAAGCCCCAGTGATTGGCTGTCATCTTTGATGAGTGTCACAGTGACTGGCTTTCTTCTGTGATAGGTGTACCAGTGATTATCCCTCTGTTATGGTTGCCCCAGTGACATGGCTTCCTTCATAAGGGAATGCCCGAGATTGACCCTTTTCTGTGATTGGAGTCCTCCATATTTGATGCCTCTGTGAGGAGTACAATTTTGTGACGGGTGGACCAGTGACTGGATCTCCTCTATAATGGATGCCTTGTTTACTTGGTCTCCTTTGTTATGAGTGAATCAGTGTATAGCTCTCTTCTTTGATGATTGACTCAGATACTGGTCCTCTATGATGTGTGACACAGTTACAGGACCTACTCTGTGATGGATGCACCAATGAGTGGACCTCCTCTTTGATTGATGCCCTAGTGTTTGGCTCTCCTACAAAAGGGTGCCTCAGTCTGAACCCCCTCTTGTATAGGTTTTTTAGTTACTAGCCCCAGTCTTTGATGGCTATCTTAGTGACTAGCCCTTCTCTGTGATGACAGCCACATTGACTTAACCTCCTCTGTGATGGTTGCCTCAGTTACTGTCCCTCCTTAGTAATCAGAGCCCCATTGGCTAAGTCCTTCTGATGGGTTCCACAGTGACTGGCCCTCTTCTATGCTGAGTCCCTCACTGACTGACCCTCATCTATGATGGATACCTCAGTGCCTGGCTTTCCTTTGTGATGTGTACTCCACTGAATTTCTCTTGTCTGTGATGTGTGCTCTAGTGACTAGCTCTCCTCTGTGATGGTTGTCCCAGTGATTGACTCTTGTATCTGATGAATGACCCAGTGAGTTTCCTCCTTCTGTGATGAGTGCCCCAGTGACTTGCCCTCCTTTGTAATATTTACTGCAGTAACTGGCATGCCTCAGTGATGGGTGCACAAGTGAATGACTCTCCTCTGTAATTTGTGCCCCATTTCTGGTTCACATCAGTGAAGGGTGTACCTGGCTTTGACTCCTTTCTCTAATGTATTTCCCAGTGATGGTGCCTTCTTCATAATGTGTGCCTCAAGACTCCCTTTTCTCTGTTATGGGTGTCACCATAACTAGGTTTCCTCTGTGGTTGTTCCTCAGTAACTGGTGCTTCTCCATAATGGTTTCCCCAGTGATTATCCCTTCTCTGTGATGGGTGTCACACTTACTGGGCCTCCTCAATAATGAGTTCCCCAGTGACTAGCCCTATTTGTGATGGGTGTTCCTATGACTGTCCTTCCTGTGTGATGGGTGCTCTAATGACTGGCCCTTCTTCATGATGGTTCCCCAGTTAATGAGTTGCATCTGTGATGGATGCCACAGTAATTAGCTATTTTCTGTGATTGGGTGTTCCAATGACTAGCCCCAATTTGTTATGTGTTTATTTGTGACTAGACTTCCTCTGTGATGGGTGCCATGGTGTCTTGCTCTGCCCTGTGCTGTGTGCCCCAGTGACTGGTATTCCTCTTTTATGGGTGCCCCAGAGAGTAGCCCCTCTCTGTGATTGCAGTCCTTCTGTCTGAGACTCCTGTCAATGAGTGCCCCAGTGACTAGTATTCCTCAGTGATGGCTGCCTCAGTGAACAGCCTTCCTCTGTGATAGCTGCCTCAGTGACTGGGTATTTTCTGTGCTGAATGACTCAGTGACTTGGTCTCCTCTGTGATGGTTGTCCCATTGACTGGCCTTCCTCTGTGATGGTTACCCAATGTTGACTATCTTCTGTGTAGAGTGCCTCAGTGACTAGTCATCTTCTGTGATGGGTGCCCAGTGATCAATCCTCCTCTGTGATGGGTACCCAAGTGACTGGTCCTCTTCTGCAATGGGAGTTCCAGTGACCGGGCCTCCTTCATAATGAGTGACACAATGACAAACCTATATCTCCATATCTGTGAGGGGTGTCCCACTGGCTGTCCCTCCTACAAAATGTGTGCCACAGTTACTGGCTCTCCTTTGTAATGGAAGCCTCTGTGATTAACCCTTCACTTTGTTGGGGGACCTAATGAATGAGACTCCTCTTTGGTGACTGACCCAGTAACTGGACTCCCACTGTAATTGGTTCCCAAGTGACTAGGCTGCCTCAGTTTTGAGTGCCCAAGTGAATGTCTTGTTTCTATTATCAATGTTCTACTCATTGACCCTCTTATAGTGGGTGCCCTAGTGGCTGGGTCTCCTATATGATGGGGGACTCAGTGTTTGGACCTCCTCTTGATAGGTGCATCAGTGACTGGGATCTCCTCTGTAATGCCTACACACGTGACTAGCTCTCCTCTGTGATGTGTGTACCAGTGACTGGGCCTTTTAATAATGAGTGCTGAAGTGACTGACCCTTCACTGTGATGGGAGATTCAGTGATGGAATGTCCTTTGAGATGAGTGCCTCAGTGACAGTGCCCCCTCTGTGATGGCACCCCAATGACTAGCCATCTTCAGATTGGGTACTAGGGACTGGATCTTCTCCTTAATAGGTGACCCAATGGCAGATTCCTTTCTGTAATGAAAGCACCATTTATTGAGTCACCTCTTATTGGGTGCCATGTGACTGGCCCTCATTTGTGATGGGTGCCACAGTGACCAACCCTCATCATATGTCCCTCAGTGACTAACTTCCTGTGAGATTGGTGCCCCAGTGACTGTATCTCTTGTGTGATGGGTGGTCCAGTGTTTGGCTTACATCTGTGATGGTTGCCACAGTGAGTGTCAGGCATTCATCTCTGATAATAGTACCAGTGAGTAGTCTTCACTGATAGGTGCCACATTGATGGGTCCTCCTCTATAATGTGTGCCCCAGTGACTGGCACACCTCGGTTTTGGGTTCCCCCTTGACTAGTCTTCCTCTGTGATAGGTGTTCGAGTGAGTGACTCTTTTCTTGATCAGTACACACGTGAATGGCTCTCATCTTTAATGAGCATCTTAGTGACTGGCCTACCACTCTGATGTGTTTCCTAGTAACACACTTTCCTCAGTGATGGTTGCCCCTATGACTGGGCTTCCTCCATAATGGGTGCCTCAGTGACTGACCCTCTTCTGTGGTGGGTGCCCCAATGACTGGTAATACTCTTTCATGTTTTTGCTCCATTGACATGTCTTTCTGTTATCAGTGCCTCCAGTGACTGCACCTGCTCTCTAATGGCTGCCTCATAGACAGGCCCTCCTCCATTATGATGCCAAAGTGACTGGTTCTTTTTTATGATTGGTGTCACAGTGATTAGCCTTTCTCCATAATTATCATTTCTCCATAATGATTAGCCTTTCCCCAGTGACTAATCATCCTCTATGTTTTGTGTCCTACTTCCTGGGCCTCCACCATAATGGGTGCCACAGCTATTGGAACTTTTTGTCATGGGTGTCCCAGTGACTGTCCCCCAGAGATTTGGTGGCTCGATGACTGGTCTTCATATATGATGGGAGTCCGAGTGAGTAACACTTCTCTGTGATGAGTGTTCCTGTTACTGTGCCTCCTCTGTGATGGGTGCCCTAATTACTAGGCTTCTTCTGTGATTGAGGTTCCAGTGACTGGCTCATCTCTATGATAGGTGGATCCATGACTGATTCTCCTCTGTGTTGGGTGCCTCCTTGACTGGTCCTCTTCTGTGATTGGTGCCCCAGTGACTGGTTTTTGTTGGTAATTGGTGCCCCAGTTCTTGGACCTCCACTGTGTTGGGTATCCAATGACTGCACCTCTACTGTGATGGGAGTCTGAGTGACCAGCCTCTTCTTTGATGAATGCCACTGTGACTGATTTTCCTCTGTGGTGAGTACACCAGTGACTGACTCTCCTCTGTGATAGTGTCCCAGTGACGATCTCTCTTCTATGAGGGCCTCCTCATTGATTAGCCTTCTTCTGTGATGGATGTCCCAGTGGCTGGTCCTCCTACATAATGAGTGGCCATGTGACAAGTTCTTCTGTGCAATAGTAGTCTCAGTTTTTAGTCCTTTTCCTTACTGTGTGCCTCAGTAACTAGCCCACCTCTATGAATGGTGTCCCAGTGACTAACCCTCCTCCAAAATGTGTGTTCCAGTTACTCTTCCTCCTCTGTGATGAGTCTTCTAGAGCCCGGTCTGCCTCTGTGAGGGATGCCTCATTTATCTGCCCTCATTCTATTTGATGACCCTGTAACTGGGCCTCATGTGTGACGGATCTCACTTACTGTTTCTCATCTTTGATTACTGCACCAGTGACTGACTAGCTTCTGTGACGACTGCCCCAAGGATTATCATTCTGTGATGGGTACCCAACTGATGATTCCTCCTCTGTGACTCATGCTCTTGTGATAGTCCTCCTCCTAATGGGTGCTCCATTGACTAGCACTTTTCTGTGATGGGTTTCCTAGTGACTAACCCTACTCTGTGATTGCTGCCCCAGTGAGTGGTCCCCCTCCACAATGGAATAAACAGTGACTGACTTTCCTCTCTGATGTGGACCTCAGTTACTAGCCCTACTCTGTTTTGGGTGCCCCAGTGAATGGTCCTTCTTCATAATGGAAACCCCAGTGACTGGCTCTGATCTGTGATGTGTGCAAGACTGACTAACTCTCCACAGTGCTGACAGCCCTGGTGACTGGTCCTCCTCCATTAAGGGAGCACCAGTGATTGGGTCTCCTCCGTGATGTATTTTTCAGTGGCTAGTCCTCCTCTGTGATAGGTGCCTCAGTGACTAGCTCTTCTCTGTGATGGGAACCCCAGTGTCTGGGCCACATTATAATAAGTGCATCAATGCTGGACCTTCTCTATATTCTGTTCCCCACTGCCTAGACTTCCCTCTTAATGGGGGCCCCAGTGACTCAACTTCTTTATAACGTATGCCCCAATGACTGGCTTCTGTGATTGGTGTACCAGTGACTGGTCATCCTCCGTGATGGGTGCCCCATAACTGGCCCTCCTCTGAGATGGGTGCCCCATTGACTGAGCCTCCTCTATCATAAATTTCTCAGTAATTGGACCTTTTCTGTGATGCATAACCCAGTGACTAGTCTACTTCTGTGATGGGTACACCAGTGTCTATCCTTCCTCTTCAATGGGTGCTGTAATGACTAGGTCTGCTCTGTGAGGTGTGTCCCAGTGACTGGTATTCCTATGTGATTACTGCCCCATTGACTGGCCCTTTCCCTAATTGGTGACCCAGTGACTGGCCCTCTTCTGTGATAGATCCCTCATTGACTGAACCTCCTCTTTGATGGGTTCCCCAGTGGCTCTATCTCCTCACTGATAGTTGCCCCAATGACTGGTTGTCCTCTGTGTTGGTCGTCCCAGTAACTAGCTCTTCTTTATGATGAGCAACAGAGGGACTTGCTTTTTTGTGATGGGTGAATCATTGTCAGGAATCCCTCTATAATGGGTACCCCAATGACTGGCAGTTCTGTGTTGGGTGCCCAGTGATTAACCTTTCTCTGTGTTGGTGTCCCAGTGACTGATTTTCTTCTGTAATGGGTGTCCCAGTTGCTAGCTCACCTCCATAATGGGTTTCCTAGCAAGAGGTTCTACTCTTCAATGGGTGCCCCAGTGACTGAACTTGCTTTGTGATGGGTGAAGTGGGGACTGAGACTGCTCTATAATTTTTGTACCAGTGACTGACCCTCTTCAGTAATGAGTGCCCCAGTGACTATCTTTCTGCTGTGATTGTTGCCTCATTGACTGGACCTCCTCTGTGATGGGTGTTTCAAAGACTGTGCCTCTTCTATGATGGGTAGCTCAATGACTGGCTGTCTTTTGTGGTCAGTGACACAGTCACTGGCTCTCCTCTGTGATGAGTACCACAGTTATTGGTCCTCCTCCATAATTGATGTCCCAGTGACTGACCTTCAATGTGATAGGTGTCTAGTGAGTGGCACTCCTTCATAATGGTTTTCCCACTGATTGAAACTCCTCTATATTTGATGCCACAGTAACTGGGCCTCTTCTGTAATTGGATCCCCAGTGTCTGGCTCTCCTCTATAAGCAGTCCCCAGTGACTGGTCTTTATCTGTGATGGATATCTCAGTGGTTGGTCTCCTCTGTGTTAGGTAACCCAGTGACTGGTCCTCCACTGTGATAGATGTCCCAGTGATTTGTCTCCTCTTTGATGGATGTTCCAATAACTAGACCACCTCTGTGAGAGGTAGCTCAGTAACTGGCCCTCCTCCAAAATGGTTACCCCATATAACTATCCTTTTTCTGTGATGGGTGCCCTAGTGACTGGCTCACTTCTGTGATGGGTGTCTCAGTGATTGGCCCTCCTCTGTGATAGATGTCTCAATGATTGGCTGACTTCTGTGGAGGTTTTCTCAGTGACTGGCTCTTCTCTGTGATGGTTGCCCCAGTTACTGACTCCACTCTTTGAGGAGTACCCCAGTGAATAGCTCACCTCTGTCATGGATGTCCCAGTGACTGGCTTTCTTCTGTGATGATTGAACCAGGAATTATCTTTCTTCTGTGATGAGTGTCCAGTTGACATTCCCTCCTCTGTGATTTGCGCCCCAGTTACAAGGACTTCTCCATAATGGATGCTCCAGTGATTAGCCTTCTTTTATGTTTGGTGCTTTAGTGACTGGACCTATTCTGTGATTGCTGCTCCAGTCACTGGCCCTCCTCCATAACGGGAACCCCAGTGACTGGCTTTCCTCTATGATGTGTACCTCAGTGACTAGATGTGTTCTGTGATGGGTGCCCCAGTGACTGATCTTCCTCTGTCATGACTGCCTTCATGACTGGCCCTCCTTTATAAGGGGTGCCTCAGTGAATGATTCTTCTCTGTGATGGGTTCTTTATTGATTAGTTCTCCTCAGTGGTTCAGTTACTACCTCTCCTCTATGATAGACCCCTCAGTGACTGGGTCTTCTCTGTAATGGGTGCTTCTGGATTTCCTACGTATTCAGTTTCCCACTGACTGGTGCTACTTCATAACGGGTGCCACAGTGATTGGTCTTCCTCCATAATGGGAGCCCAGTGTCTGCCTGTCTTCTATGATTGGTGCATCAGTGATTGACTCTCCTCTGTGAGGGGTACACCAGTGTTTGACCCTCCTCTAAAATGGATGATTTTTGTCTTACCCTCCTGTGAGGTGAGTGCATTAATTGGGACACCTTGGTCATGATGCCTCAGTGACTAGTCTTTCTCTGTGATGAGTGCCCTAGTAAATACCCCACTCTCTGATGGGTGCCAAAGTGGCTAGGTCTTCTCTGTGAGGAATGCCCCAGCGACTGGCCCTCCTGTGTTATTGGTACCCCATTGACTGATCCTCTCCCTGATGGGTGCCCCAGTGATTGACTCTTCTCTATGATGGATAGTCCAGGGATTGGCTGTCTTCTGTGATGGGTGTCTCATTAACTGGCTCTCCCAGTGATGGATTCCCCACTGAATGTTATGTCTCTATAATGTATGCCTCAGTGACCTACACTTTTCTGTGATGGGTGGCCCAGTGACTAGCTTTACTCTGTGATCATTGCATCAGCTACTGGGTCTCCTAAAAATGAGTACCCCAGTAAATTGATTTCCTCTCTGATGTGTGCCTTAGTGACTGGCCCTCTTCTGTGATGGGTGCCCCAGTGAAGAGCCCTTTTCCATAATGGGTACCCTAATAATTAACCTCCTTTGTATGTGTGTTCTGCTGACTGGCCCACCTCTGCAATGGGTGCTCCAGTGACATGCTATCTTCTCTGATGGGTTACACAGTGACTAGCCTTCTTCTGTAGTGGCTGAGCCAGTCACTAACCCTCCTCTATGATTGCTACCCCGTAATCCACTTACATCTGTTAAGAGGGCACAAGTGATTGACTCTGCTTGTTATGGGTGCCTTATTGACTGACCCTACTCTTGGATGAGTGCCCCAATGACTGGTCCTCCTCTGTGATGCATGGCCCAATGACTGGCCATCTTCTCTGATGGCTGCCCAGTGACAGGCCCTCATCTGTAATGAGTGCATTAGTGACTGCACCTCACATATTAAGGATTTTCCAATGACTAGCCCTCCTCTCTGGTTGTTGCCATAGTGATTGGCCATTCTCTGTGATTCATGTCCAAATGACTAGACCTACTTCATAATCAGTGTCCCAGTCAATAACACTAGTTTGTGATGAATGTCCCAGAAATTAGCTCGACTCTGTGATGTATGCCCCAGTGGCTTGCCATCCTCTCTGATGGGTTTCTCCTTTACTGGTCCTCCTCCATAATGGGTTACCTAATGACTGGTCTTTCTCTGTGAAGAATGCCACAATGAAAAGTCCTCATATGTGATGAGTGTCCTAGGGACTGGGCCTCCTCTGTGGTGTGTGCCTTTTTACTGACCCTCCTCTGTGATAGATGCCAAAGTGAATGATCCTGATGTGCCCTGCTGTCACTTCCTCCTCTGTTATGTGTGTCCCAGTTTTCAGTTCTCCACTTTGATGGATGCCCCAGTGACTGACCATCTTCTGTGATGGCTGATTCAATGATAGGATTTTCTCTGTGATGTACGTCCCGGTGACTATGTCTGATCTGTGAGCTTGGCCCCAGCAACCCATTTTCTCCTGTAATGGTTGCCCCCATAACTGGACCTTCTCTTAGATAATTACCTCAGTGACTGAGTCTCCTTTGGGATCAGTGCTCTGGTGACTGCCCCTTCTCTGTGATGTGTGTCCTAGTGACAAGCCCTTGTTATTATCAGTGCTGCATTGACAATCGCCTTCCTTAGTGACAGATGCCCCAGTTACTAGCTGTCATCTGTGATGATTGTCCCATTAACTGGCTTTCTTCTATGATGAGTGACACAGTGACTTGCCTTTTTCTGTGATGGGTATCTCAGTGACAGGTCATCCTCTATAATGAGTGCCTTAATGACCAGCAATCCTGCACTTGTCCAAAGTGGTTGCCCCATTAACTTGTCCTCCTCTGCAATCTGCACCCCATTGACTGGCCCTGCTTAGTGATGGGTGCCTCAGGAACTGAAACTCCCCTGTGATTTGTGTGCCAGTGACTGACCCTCCATTGTGATGGATGCCCCAGTGATTAGCCCTCATTTGTGTTGAATGCCTCACTGACTGGGCCTCCTCTGTGATCTATGCCTCAGTGACTGTCTTTCCTCCATAATGGGTGACCCAATAACTAGTCTTACTCTGTGGTTGGTGGTCCAATAACTGGTCCTCTGTGATGGGTGCCCCACTAACTTACTCTATTCAGTGATGGATTCCACTGAGAAAGGGACTTATCTATAATATGTGACATAGTAAATGGCCCTCCTCTGTGATGGATACTCGAGTAACTGATCATCCTCTCTGATAGCCAGTAACTGATCCTTCTCTGAGATGGGTGTTCCAGTGACTAGCTTTCCTCTATGATTGCTGCCCCAGTGACTTGGTCTCCTACAATATAAGTGCCTCAGCGAATATTCCTTTTGTATAATTGGTGTTCCATTGGCTAGCCCTACTTTGTGTTGAATGCCCCAGTGACTGACCCACCTATGTAATGAATATCCCAGTTACTGACCCTCCTCCATAATGGGAGCCCCAGTGACTGGCACTCTTCCATGATGGGTGCCACAATGACAAGGTATCAATATGATAGGTGTCCTAGTGGCTAAACCTCTCTGTGATGTATCACTTTGTGATCAGCTTTCTTCTCTAATGGGTGCTACAGTGACTGGCCCTGTTCTGGGACTGGTACCCCATTGAGTGCCCTCATCTGAGAAGTGTACCAGTGACTGGCCCTCCTCTGTGATGGGTGACCCAATTACAGGTCATCTTCTGTGATGGGTGCCTAATTGTTTCTACTCTATGTTTAATGCCTCATTGATTGATCCTCCTCTGTGATCAGTGATCCAGTGACTGGTTCTTTGTCATAGGTGTTCCAGTGACTGGTCCTCATCTGTGATGGGTACCCCAGAGACAGCCCCTTCTATATGATCACTGCCCCCTGTTTGCTCCTCCTTCTAATGGGTACCACAGTACTCTCTGTGATGAGCGCCTCATTGACCGGCCCTACTCTGTGATAAATGTATCAAAGATTTGTCTCCTCTTTGTTGGCTGCTCAGATGACTATCTCTCCTCTGTGATGGGTGTTACAGTCACTGGTTTTCCACCATAATGGATCCCCTGGTATTAGGGCCTCCACTATGTTTAATACCAAAATGACAGGCCCTTCTCTGTGATTGAAGCCACAGTGAACAACACTCTTCTCTTATATGTGTCCTAGTAATTGGGTCTCCTCAGTAATGGGTGTGTCAGCGACTGGCCTCTTGTTTCATAGTCATTCCAGTGGCTGGGCCTCCTCTGAGATGCATGTCTCAGTGACTAGTCCTCTTCTTTGATGGGTGCCCCAGTTTCTTGCTCGTGTCTGTGATGAGTTCTCTAGTTACCAGTCCTTCTCTGTGATAGGTGCCCAAGTGTCTGACTCTCTTCTGTGATGAGTTCTCTAGTTACCAGCTATACCCTCTGAAAGTTGCCCCAATGACAGGTCTTCCTCTGTGATCAATGCCCCAGTGACTGATTCTTCTCCTATTGGATGCCCCCATGACTGGGCCTCCTCTGTGATGTGTCCCTCAGTGATTGGTCCTCCTTTGTGATCAGTACCCCAGTAACTGTGCCACCAAATACCTGCCCTAGTGACTGGCCCTTCCCTGGGATGGGTGCCTCTGTGACTGGCCCTCCATTGAGATGAGTGCCTCTGTGACTGGCTCATTTATGTGATTGTTGATCCAGTGACTTGCCCTCTTCCTAATGCGTGCTCCCATGATTGGCACTACACTGGGATGGGTGCCTCAATGACATTCCCAAATCTGTAATGGATGCCTCAGTGACTGGAACTTCTCTGAGATGGGTGCTTGAGTGTCTGGTCCTCCTCTGTGATGGGTGCCTCAGTGACTAGCTCTCTTCTTTGATGGTGACCAAGTGATTACTTCTTCTCTGTTATGGATGCCCCAGTTTCTAGCCCTCTTCTGATTGATGCCACAGTGATTGCGTCACCTCTGTAATATTTGTCTCAGTAACTACTGTCTCTCCTTTGTTATTGGTGCCCCAGTAAGTAGGCTGTATCTGTGGTTGGCGTCCCAGTGACTGGCCCTACTTTATAATGGGTGACCCATGATTTTAATGCTTCTCTGATGAGTGCCCTAGTAACTGACTCCTCTGTATTCAATTTCCAGGTGACTGTTCTTCCTTTGTGATTCAAGTCCCCATGACTCTTCCTGCTTTATAATGAGTACACGAATGTTTAGCCCGGCTCAATCATAGGAGGTCCAGTGTCTTGGACCTCTCTATTATGCATGCCCCAGTACTGGCCCTCCTCTGTAATGGGTGTGCCAGTCACTGGTCCTCCTCTGGATTGGTGCCTCAGTGATTGGTACTCCTTTGAGATGGTGATGCTGCCCCACTGACTTGGTCTCCTAAAATATGGGTGCCCCAATGAATATTCCTTCCTTATAATTAGTACTCCAGTGAGTAGGAGTGACTAACTGTCCTGTGATGATACCCCAGTGATGATTTCTCTTCTGGGATGGGTTCCCTAGTTAGTGCCCCAATAACTCCCTCTCCTCTGTAATGGTTCTCCCAGTGATTTTCTGTCCTGTCTGATTAATATACAATATGTAGCCTTCTTCTGTGATGGGTGTCCCAGTGCCTGGATCTCCTATATAATATGTGCTTCAGTGACTGGTATTCCTTTGTGATGGTTGACTCAATGAGTGGACCTCATCTATGAAGGGAGCCCCAGTGACTGGTCCTTCCTTGTAATTGGTGTGTCAGTGAATGTCCCTCCTTCATAATAGGTGCTCCATTGACCAACCCACCATTGTGATGGGAGTCACAGTGACTTGGCCTCCTCCATCATGTGTGCTCCAGTAACTGCTCCGCTCTGTGATTGATGCCTCAGTGACTTGTCTACATATATGATGGGTTTGCCATTACCTCTGTTATGGGTGTTACAGAAACCTGACCTCCAGTTACTGGCCTCCTCTGTGATTGACACTGGAGTTATTAGCCCTTTTCTGTGATGGGTGTCCTAGTAACTGGCCCTTTTGCAAAATAGGTATTCCAGTGTCTAGTCGTCCTTGCTAAAGGATGACCCGTTTCTGGGACTCTTCCATAATTGGTTTCCCAGTGACTTGGTCTCCTTTATCATAGGTGACTCATTGCCTGGGACTTCGCTGTGTTTAATGCCCCAGTGATTAGCTGTCCTCCAAATTGGGTGCCTAAGTGACTAGCCCTCCTCTTTGTTCTGTGTTCCAGTAAGTGGACCTCCTCCATAATTGGTGCCCCAGTGACTAGCCTTCCTCTGTGATAAGTACCCAAGTGACTGGTTCGCCTCTGTGATGGGTGTCCCAGGAACTGGATCTCCTCTGTGATAGATGCTCCAGTACTGGGTCTTCACTACAATTAGTGCCCCAGTGCCTGGCCCTTCTTTGTTATTGGTGCCCTAGAAACTGGGTCTCCTTTGCAAAAAATGTCTTAGTGACTGATGTTTTTCTGTGATAGGTGCCCCAGTGACTAGCTTGCCTCTATGGTTATTTCTCCAGTGGCTGGGTCTCCTACATAACGTGTGAAAAATGTCTTAGTGACTGATGTTTCTCTGTGATAGGTGCCCCAGTGACTAGCTTGTCTCTGTGGTTGTTTCCCCAGTGACTGGGTCTCCTACATAACATGTGCCTCACTGGCTAGCCCTATTCCATTTGGGGTTCTCCACTGACTGTAACTGCTCATTGATTTATTTACCATTGACTGTCCATTCTCCATAATTGATGCCCTAGTAACTAACCCTCTACAGTGATGGGATTCCCATTAACTGGTCCTCCTCCATATTGGATGCCCCAGTTACAAGATCCCCTTTATGATGCATATCACAGTGACTGGCCCTCTTGATTGAGGGGTGCTCCTGTAATTTTCCCTCCACTCTGATGGCTGTCCAAGTGACTGGTCTTCCTCCATAATGGATGTCCCAGTTACTCGTCCTTCTTTGTTATAATTGCCACAGTGACTGGCCTTTCTCTCTGTGCAAGTCTCAGTGACTAGTGTTCCTCTGTGAAGCGTAACTCTATGACTGGCCAATCTCTGTAATGGGTGCCCCAATGACTTGTGCTCCTCTGTTATGGGAACCCCAGTGATTGATCCACTTCTGTGATAACTGTCCCAATGACTGGCCCTCCTCTATGATGGACTACTCCTGTGTATAGCGTTCCCCAGTGACTGGGTCTCCTCTAAGATCATAGAGGCCCCAGTCTCTGTCAGTCACCTGTGATGGGTGCCGCAATGACTATCTCTCCTCTGGTGTTTCATTTACTGGGACTTAACCTAATCAGTGTTACAGTGACTGACTGCCTTCTCTAATCAGTGCCCAAAGGACTAACACTCCTTTGTGAAAATTTCCCCTGTGACTTGGCTTCTCTCTGTTGTGTGTCCTGAAGGCTGGCCATCCAATGTTATGAATGTCCCAGTGTCCAGTGACTGGTTCTCTTCTGTAATTGGTGCACCCGTGACTGCCACTCTTAGTGAAAGGAACTCCAGTGACTTGGCTTCTCTCTGTTTTGTGCCCCAATGAATGTTCATCCAATTTCAGTGACTTGTTTTCCTTTGTGATGTGTTTCCCAGATACAGGCTTTCCTCTATGATGCATGTCCCACTAACAGTGTCTCTACTCTGACAGATTTACCAGTATTAAGCGTTTTTCTGTGATAGGTGCCCCAGTGACCAATCCTCCTTATAATAAATGCCCAAGTGACTGGTCCTCCTCTGCATTGGAGAATCAGTGAATGGGTCCTTTCCATAATGGGTGTCCCAGTGACCAGCCCACATCTATAATGGATATTTCAGTGACTGGGTCTCCTCCTAAATAAGTGCCCCAGTGACTCACCTTCCTCTTTAGTGGTGTCCTAATGACAGGCCCTTCTCTGTGATATATGACCCAGTGAAATGCCATCCCCTGTGATCAGAACCCCAGTGATTGATCTTCCTTGCAATGCGTCCCTCCTGTGTCTGGCCCCACTTTGTGATAGGTGTCACAGTTTCCAGGCCTCCTTCATAGCGTGTACTCCAAATACTGGGTCTCCCTTGTGATGTGCCCCAGTCACTAGTCTTCATATGCAGTGTGTGTCTCATCAATTAGCACTCCTCTATGATTGTTGTCAGAATGCCTGCTCCTCCTTAAAAATTGTTGCCCAAGTGACTGGGTCTCTTATTTGATTGGTTCACCAATGACTGTCCATCTGTGATGGGTGCTGCAGAGACGAATCCTCTTCGGTGACAGGTGTCCCAGCAACAGTGCCTCTCCAATATGGGCATCTCAATGACTAGCCTTCCTTTGTGATTGGTTTCCCAGTAAAAGGAATCCCTCTATAATGGGTGCCCCAGTGACTGAAACTCCTCTGTGATGGTTGTCTCAGTGATTGGTCTTCCTCTGTGTCTCAGTGATTGGTCTTCCTCCGTAATGAGTGTCACATTGACTGGGCATCCTCTGTGATTTGTGCCCCAGTGACAAGCCCTCCTGCCAATAGGGTCCCCCATTTACTAGACTGTCTTTGTCATATGTGTTCCAGTAACTGAATCTTCTCCATAATTTCTATCTCAGTGAATAGCCCTTCTCTTTATTGGGTACCCTCGTGACTGACTCCCCTCTCATTTGGGTGTCCAGTGACTGGCTTTCCTGTGTGATAGATTCCCCAGTGATTGGGCCTCCTCCATAATTGTTCAAGTGACTAGACGGCCTCTGTTATGGCTGTCCCTGTGACTGGTTATCTTCTGCGATAGAAGTCCCAGTGTCAAGCACTCCTCTGATATAGATGTTCCACTGTGTTGACCTTCTCTACAATGATTCCTACAGGGACTAGAACTCTTCTCTGATGGGTTCCCCACTAATTAGGCCTCCTCCACAGTGGGTTCCCAATTTATGATACTCCTCTGTGTTGGGTTCCCAAGTGATTGGTCCTCCTCTGTGATAAATGCTTATGATTGGTCATCTGTGATGGATATCACACTGACTTTTCCTCCTTTGTGTTGGCTGCCCCAGTTACTAAACCTCCTCTGTGCTTGGAGCCCCAGTGACTCCATTGTCATGGTTGCCTCAGACATTGACTCTTGTCTGTGAGGCATGCTTCAGTGACTGTCTTTCATTTGTGATGTCTGCCCCATTGACTGGTCCTCCTATGTGATGGATGTTCCAGTGACTATCTTCTGTGATTATTGTCTAATTGACTGTATCTCCTTTCTTATTAATGTCCCACTGAGTAAACTTCTTCTGTGATGGGTGCCCAGTGCCTCGCCTTCCTCTATTATTGGTGTCCCAGTGGTTGGCACTCCTTTGTAATGGATGCCTCAATAACTGGACCTTTGTAATGGGTGCACCAGTGACTAGCCTTCTTCTGTGAACAGCGCTCCATTAACTGACTTTAATTCATAATAAATGCGTTAGTGACTTGCTCTCTCCTCTGTAATGAGTGGCACAATGTCTGGCTCCTCTCTGTGATGTGTGTCACAGTGACTGCCTCTCTTCTGAAGTGTTTACCCCAGGGACTGGACCTCCTCCAGAAGGGGTTCCCAGTGACTGGCTCTCCTCCGTTATGAGTGACCCAGGGACTGGTATTCCTCTGTGATTGGTGCCCCAGTAACTGATGCACCTCCATAATTGTTGACTCATTGACTAACCCTCCATTGTGATGCATGTTCACAGGACTAACCGTCCTGTGTGGTGGGTGCATCAGTGACTGCCCCTTCTCCATAATGGATGTCCAGATGACTGACCCATGTTTTGTATTCCAATGACTGGCTTTCCTCTGTGATGGGTGCCACAATGACTGGCCCTTCTCCCATAGGTTTCCACATGACTTCCCCCCTCCATGATAGGTTCACTAGTGATTGGCCCTCCTGTGTGATGGGAGCTCTGGTGACTCAACCTCATTTGTGAAGGCTGTCCCAGTGATGAGTGCTCCTCCATAATTGGTGACCCTGTGATTTGCCCAACTCTGTGATTGGTTAACAGATGCTGGCCTTCCTACAAAATGGATGCCCCAGTTACTCGCCCTCCTCTGTGATGGGTGACCAAGTGACTGATATTCCTCTGTTAATGGTGTCCTAGTGACTTGCCATCTGTCATTATGGATGTCCAAGTGACTATGACTCTTCTGTGATTGGTGCCCAGTAACTGGAATTCCTCCATAATTGTTTAACCACTGGCTAACCCTCTTCTGTGATGGGAGTTCCACTTACTGAGCCTCCTACTTTCTGGGTTTCTCATTGACTGGGCCCATTGTGATGGATGTCCCAGTGACTGCGCCTCCTCCATAATGTGCATCCCAGTGAATGGGCCACCCCTGTGATAGATGCCCCAGTGACTGACCTACATATATGATGGTTGCCCCAGAGACTAACCCTCTCCTGGGGCAACCCAAGAGAGTGAAAATAACCATTCCTCCTCCATAATGGGTGCCCCAGTGATTGTTCCTCCTCTGTGATTGGTGTACCAATAACTAGCCATCATCTGTGATGGGTCCCTTGGTGATTATCCATCTTCTGTACTATGTGTCCTGGTAACTGGATCTCCTCCGTAATGTGTACCCCAGTGACTAGTATTTCTCTGTGATGAGTACCCTAGTTTCCAGGCCTTCCCATAATGGGTGCCCCAGTTAGAAGCCCTCTTCTTCAATGGTGACCTAGTGACTGACCCTCCTTTGTAATAAGTAATCCATTGACTTGGCTCTCTCTTTTGCAGTGCCCAGTGACTGGCCATCCATCATAATGAGGTCCCCTGTGACTAGCCCTCCTTTGTGATGGGTGTTCCAGTAACTGGGCCTCGTCCATAATTGGTGTTCCAGTATTTAGCCCTATTCTGAGATAGGTGTGACAGTGACTGGCCCTTCTTTGTGTTGAGTGCCTTAGTGACTGGTGTTCCTATGCGATAAGATCTTCAGTGACTGTGCCTCCACTGTGATAGGTGCCCCAGTGACTACCCCCTTTGTAATGGGTACCAATAATTGGCTTTTTCCCAAAATGAATGCCTCAGTGACTCACCCTCATCAGTTATGACTGCAACACTGGCTGGTCTTCTTTTATAATCAGGTCCACAATGACTGTCCATTCTCCATTATATGTGCCCCAGTGATGGGGCATACTCTGTGATTAGTGTTCAATGACTAGCCCTCCTCTTTCATAGGTGTTCCATTTACTGGGTATCCTTCATAATGATTATCCCCATTGACTGGTCTTCCTTTGTGATGAGTGTCTCAGGAACTGGATTTCCACCATAATGTGTGCCCCAGTGAATGGGTCTTCCCTGTGATTAGTGCCCCAGTAACTTTCCTTCATATATACGTGTGTCCCAGTGACTAGTCCCAGTAACTGGGCCTCCTCCATAATGTGCGACCTAGTGACTGGGTCTTCATTGTGAATAGTGTCCCAGTGACTGGGCTTCATATATGATGGGTGCCCCAGTGATTAGCAGTTCTCTGCAACGAATGTCACAGTGACTTGTCATTCTCTATTATGGGTTCTCCAGTGACAGAGTTTGTTGGGAGCCAACATCTATGGCCACATGCATTATAGGCCTATGGAGACCTGTCTGGAGAATTGTCTCTGGTATAAGGAGAGCACTACAACTATTATATTGGCGTATGAATAAAAGACCTATGCATACACATAATAATAAAGTTTATACAGCGATATATAAAATTCAATTAGGACTAAAAGAAATTTACAGCAGAAATTATTTTCCATTTCTCCCTCTTTTCTTAAACTGTTTCTTTCTTCTCAAAGGTATTTTTTAGCTGTTATTTCCTGGTAAACTGGTTAGTCAGCCTTTGTTCTTGCTAGAAAGTTTTCCTTTAGGTTAAAGTTAAACATTATAATTACGATAATAGTTTTGTTATGTTGCCTTAGGTCAAGCAGAACGTTCTTGGTTTCTGCACGTGCTGAAACTTTCAGCCCCCCGGTTATCGTCATGGCAACGGTGCAGCTCATTGTCCCAAAGTAGTGTGACAGGTTCCCAAACGCAGGTAGCTTTCACATAACAGGAAATAAGATTTCGATTTTTAAGTAGAATTACAGATTTATTAAGTTTTATAAAATATAGAAGTAAGTTTATAATTGGATATTAATTAAGGCTAGTGATAAGGTTTATTAGAAGTTCAATTAAGATAATACATAGTGTTAAGAGTTAGGTAATGAAGTATATAAGGAAGTAAAGTTTAGACACAAGAAATTCATAGAAGTAGTGTTAAGATTTTAGTTTAAGGATAAGTTTTTAGGTAATTAGTATAGGATTTTAAGACATTGCATATTATAAATCAGTAGGTTATAAGGATAATAAAAATAAGTTCATAGATATGGTGTAAGGTTAAGTAATACTTAATGTGGTGTTTGATTATAGCTTAGAAAGTTACAATAATAAGAATATAGGCGTAAGTTAATAGAATAAATATAAATTGAGTAAGGATAGAAGGTTAGTATAAAGTTAAGGTAATAATAAGTTGATAGTTTTAATTGTTAAAAATCATTAGAAGTTATTAATTTTGAATTTAATGTTAATCAGAGTTTAGTTTATTGGATTGATTAGAATTTAGAATTAATCAAGAACTTTAGAACATAAAGCATAACATGAATGAGTTATAGGAAACATTTTGTGAAACTATTGATTAATTTGTGTACCTGTTACATTGTGGGCAGCACGCCATGCATCATGGAATTGTAATTGTGTGCATAGAATTTGAAAGTCTTGTGACAATCTTGTAAGGAGGTGTACGCCCCCAGCAAGTGATTGTTACACTGCTGGAGGGTATGAAAAATGGTATATAAGTTGGAAGGAGTTTGAATAAAGTTGGCTTCAGTCCTGATCAGACTGTTCCCAGAAGAAATCGCCTCTGAGTGGTCTCTTCTTACGACATCTGGAACATCCGTTGCGGTTCTAACCCTTCCCTCCGTCGGGGCTGGTCCCCGACAAGAGTTTCCTCTGTTTTTGTTGCCACATTAACTGGTCATCCTCCATGATGAATGTTCCAATTTCTGGACCTCCACCATAATGTTTTCCTCAGTGACTGAGCTTCCTATGTGATAGATGTTTCAGTGACTGGGTCTTCTCCATAATAGGTGCTCCATTGATTGTAACTCCTCTGTAAATAATAGTAAAGTGATTGGACTTTCTTGAAATTGGGTGCCTCAGTGTCTGGCCCTCCTCTGTGATGGATGTTCCAATAACTGAGCCTCTTCCATAATTTGAGTCCCGTTGATTAGCTCTCCTCTGTGATTGATCCACCATCCTTGCCTATACTTTTTTATGGGGGTTCTTGTTCTCCTTCCAGTGACTTGTTTCTCCAGTGTCAGGTCTCCTTATAATGGTTTTCCCTGTGAATAACCCTCCTCTGTGATGGGTGCACTATGGACTATCAAGTGTATGTTAAAAATGTCCCAGTTACTTATCCTCCTAGGTAATGGATTCTCCAGTGACTTTCTTTCATCTGTGATTGTGGCCCCCAGTGACTGGATCTCCAACATATTTGGTGCCTCAGTGACAATCCCTCCTTAATTACTGGTGTCCAGTGACTGTAATTCCTCAGTGATTTGTTCCCAGTGATTAGCCATCTTTCATTTTGGGTTCCATATTGTTTAGCTCTCCTCCATTATGGGTGTCCCAGTTGGTGGGTTTTCTTCATCTTTTGTCCCCAGTGACCAACCCTTCTTTGTGATTGGTGTCTTAGTGCCTGGTCAACCTTAGTGATGAGTGTCCCAGTGACTGACTATCCTTTGTAACAATTGTCCCAGTGACTGGCCTCTTCCATATTGCATGTCCTGGTGACTGGCACTCCTCTGCTTTCAGTGCCACAGTGACTAGCCCTCATTTTTTTAATGTCCAGGCATCTTGTCTTTCTCTATAATGTGTAACCCTGTGATTATCCTGCTTCTGTAATGGGTGCCCAGTTACTAGGCCTCCTCTTTTTTGGGTGCCTCAGTGACTAGTCCTCTTCTGTGACAGATGTCCCACTGACTGGCCTTCCTTTGTGATGTGTGCCTCAGTGATTGACTCTCATCTGTGATGGTGCCTGTGACTGATCCTCTTCTGTGATGGATATGTAAGTGACTACTCAACCCCTTTTGGGGCACTCCAGTTACAGAGCTTCCTCTGTGTTGGGTGCCCCAGTGACTAGCCCTCATCTTGGATCAATTCCCCAGTTACTGAGCCTACTTGGCGATGGGTCCTGCAGTAACTGGCCCTCTTCTGAGATCAGTCCCCAAATGATTGGTCCCCCTTCAAATGGGTGCCCAGTTTCTGGCCCTTTTCTAAGGTTGGTTCCTCATTTGCAAGACCACCTCTGTGATGGGTGCCTCAGTGACAGTGCCTCCTTTTTAATGCATTCCTTATTGTCTGACCCTCCTTGGTAGTGAGTGTCTCAGTGACTGCCACGCATCTGTAATAGGGTACTTAGTGATTGTGCCTCCTCTGTGATTAGTGCACCAGTGACTAGCCCTCCTACGTGAAGAGTACCACACTGACAGTTCCTTTCCTATGATGGCTGTCCCAGTTACTAGGTCTCCTCTTGGACCAGAGCCCCAATCACTGATTCTCTTCTAATGAATGTCTCTTTGTCTGGCTGTTCCCTGTGTTGGTTGTCTCTGTGACAGACCCTTGTCTGTGATGTGTGTTCAGTGACTGGCTCTCCTTTGTAAAGGCTGCCACAGTGACTAGCTCTCCTCAGTGATGAGGGTCCCAATGACTGGCTCTCCTGTGATGGTTGTCCCAGTGACTGGATCTCTTCCATAATGGGTGCCACAGTGACAGGCCCTTCTACATTATTTGTGCATCGGTGACTAGACCTCAGCTATAATTGGTTCTTCTGTGACTGGTGCTTCTCTGTAATGGATGTCACGGTGAATTGCTCTTCTCTATGATTGGTAATCCAGTGATTGGCCCTCCTCTGTGATGGTTGCCACAGAGACAAGATCTCCTCTGTGATGTATGTCACAGTGACTAATCCTTCTCTGTGATGCCTGCATCTGTGACTGACTTTCCTCCGTGTACTGTGCCCTAGAGATGGACTCTGCAGTGTGATGGCCCCCCCAGTGACTAGGCCTCTTCTCTGATGGTTGTCCCAGTGACTATTGCTCTTCCATAATTGGTGACCCAATGACTAGCTGACCTCTGTGATGGTGAGCAATGATCATTTTTCCTCCAATATGCGTGCCCCAGTAACACAATTCTCTTGGATGACTGTCCCTGTTACTAACTTTCCTCTTTAATTGATGCCCCAGTTCCTGGGTCTACTCCATATCAGTACCACAATGACTGGCCCTCCTCCATAATGGTTTCCCTCCTTTTTGAGGGGTGCTGCAGTGACTACATCTTTTATGATCAATGTCTTAATAATTGTGCCTCCTCTAAAATGGGTGCCCCAGTGAATAGATTTTGACTCTGATGGATGCCTCACTTTCTGGGTCTCCCCCATAAAGGTTTTCCCAGTGACAGCTACTCCTCTGTGGTGATTGTCCCAGTGACTTGACCTCCTCCATAATGGGTGCCCCAGTTACTGAGCTTCCCCTGTGATTAATGCCCCAATGATTATCCATCCCCTGTGATGAGTGTCGTATTGACTAGCCCTCATCTATGATGTATGTCCTAGTAACTGGGCCTCTTCCAAAATCAATTACCAAGTCAATGACCCTCCTCTATGATGAGTGTTCTAGTTTTGAGGACTTCTTCACAATGTGGTCCCCAGCGACTTGTCCTTATTTGTGATGAGTGTCCCAGTGACTGGGTCTCTTTCATAATAGGTGTTCAATTGACTGGATTGCCAACTGTTTTTGGTGCCCCAGTGACTGGATTTCTTCAAATCTGGTGCCCTAGTGACTAACACTCTTCTGTGATGGGAGTATTAGTGACTGATTGTCATCTGTGACAGATGTCCCAGTTTTGGGGCATCCTCTATAAAAATGCCACAGTGACTGGTCCTCTTCTGTTAAAAGTGTCGCAGTGACTGATCTTCTTCTGTGTTATGTACAACACTGATTTTACCTCCTTCGTGGTGGCTGTCCCAGTTACTGGCTTCCACAATGATTTGAGACCCTCCAAATTGGTATTCCAGTGACTGACTTTCCTCTGTGATGACTGAGACCTTCTAATTGTGTTTTCCAGTGGCTGGCTGTTCTCTGATGAGTGTCCCAGTGACTAGCTCTCCTCTGTGATGGTTGTCACAGTGATTGGCTTTCTGCTCTGATGGATGCCCCAATTGGTAGACTCCTTCTGTGATGAGTGTCCCAATGACTGGCCCTCATTTGTAATGGATGCACTAGTGACAAGAACTCCTTTATAATTTCTGCCCTAGAGTCTTTATCTCCTCTGTGATGTGTTTCCCAGTGGTTGGCTCTCCTCTGTGATGCATGTCCTGTGACTGACTCTCCCCTGTAATGAGTGTCACAGTGACTGGCTCTCTACTGTGATAGGTCCTGCAGTGTTAGCCTTCTTCGGTGATGGTTGAGCCTGAGACTGAACTTTCTTTATAGTGAAAGCTGCAGAGACTGTTTTTTCTCTAGATGGGAGTCCCAGTGACATTGAACCCTGCATAGAGGAAGCTCCTATAACTATTCCAACTCTTTGATGGTTGTCCCAGTGTCTTCCTGCATAAGGTGTGTCCCAATGAATCATATTCCTATCTGATGGGTGATCTAGTAACTCACCCTCCTCTATGATGGGTACCCCAGTGATTGCTCCCCCTCCATAATGGGTGCACAGTTACTGGCTCTCCTCTGTGATTAGTGCCTCATTGACTAGTCCTCCTCTGTGATGGGTGACCCAGTGAGTGGTCCTCCTCTGAAATTTATTTCTCAGTAAATAATTGACCGCTTTTATGTGTGTTCCAGTGACTGGACTTCTTCTGTGATGGATACCCCAGTGACTAGCCCTACAATCTGATGGGTAACCATTCCCAGACAATGCACCTTCTTCATAATACATGCTCTATTGACTGGGCCTCCACTCTGATTGGTGCCCCAGTGACCTGCCCTCCTCCAAATTGTGTGGCAAATAACTATCCTTTCTCTCTGATGGGTGTTCCAGTAACTGAGCCTCCTGTGTAATTGGTGTCCCGGTGAGTAGCCCACCTCTGTGACTGGTGCCCCAGTGAATGACTCTTCTTTGTAATGAATGTCCCATTGACTGAATCTTCTTTGTAATAGATGCCCCAGTGACTGGGCATCATGTACAATAGGTGCCCCGTGACTGGCTGTCTTCTGTGATCTGAACCCTAGTGACTAAGCCATAATAAGTGCTGTCCCAGTGACAGGCCCTCCTCTATTATGGGTGATTCAGTGACTGGCCCTAGTCTAATATGTGTGGCACAGTGCCTGGTTCTCCTATGTGATGGGGGGAGGCCCAGTGACTGTCTCTTTTCTGTGCTTGGTGCTTCAGTTACTGGCACTTCTCTGTTATGGCTGTCCCAGTGACTGACACTTCTCTCTTTTGAGTGCCCCAGTGAGTAAACTTCTTTTGTGTTGGCTACCTCAGTCACAGGCCATCCTTTATAATTTGTGCCCTGTGACTGGCACTTCTTTGTGATGGGTGCCCCAGTGACTGGTCCTCCTCTGCTATCAGTGCCCCAATGCCTGGCTCTCATTCATAATGGATGATGTAATGACTAGCATTCCTGTGATTCACGTGGTAGTATTTGTCTCTTTAGTGATGTATGTCCCAGACACTGGCTTTCCTCTGTGATGTTTACCTTTGTGACTGGGCCTCTTCAATAATGGATGCCCTCCAATATTTTGGGTGACCTAATGAATAGGCATCTTTTGTGATTGGTGCCCCAGTAATAGGCGATGATCTATATTGGTTACCCCAGTGACTACCCTTCCTCTGTTATGTGTTTCACATTGATTGACACTCTTCTGAGATGGCTACCACAGTAACTGGTAATCCTCTGTAATTTGTGTTCCAGCGACTGGCCCTTATCTGTGATGGGTAGCTCAGTGACTGACCTCCTCTGTATTGGGTGCCCCAGTGAATATACTTCCTTTCTTGATGTGTCAGTGAATGACCTCCTGTGTGATGGGTAAAACAGTAACTTGCTCTCCTATGCGATTGCTACCTCGTAACTGGTTCTCATCTGTAATGGGTGTTGCAGAGAATTGCTTTTTTCTGTGATAGGTCCATCTTTTATAAGCCTCCTGCTGTGACTGTCCTTCATAATGGTAACCCCAGAGAAAAGTCTTCCTCTGTGATAGAATCTCAGAGACTGAGTTTCCTCCATAATGGGAATACCTGTGACTAACCTGTCTCTGTGATAGGTGACACAGTGGCTGATACTCCTCCAAAATGGGTTGCCCAGAAAATTGTCTTCTTCTGTTATTGGCACCCTAGAAGCCGGCCCTCCTCTTTGAAGAGTGCCCCAGTGTATGACCCTTCTCCGTAAGTGGGTTCCCCAGTTACTGGGTATCTTCTGTGTTGAGTTCCTCAATGTCTAGTCCTACACTCTGATGGTTAGCTCAGAGACTGGTCCTCTTTTATGATGGGTGCCCCAGTGACTGGGCTTATGGATCATTGTATGCCCCAGTGATTGGTCCTTCTCTGTATTGGGTGCCCCAGTTAAAGGACCTCTTCTGTGTTTGGTATCCCAGTGAGTGGCCCTGCTCTGTAATTCGTGCACCAGTGATTTCCCCCCTTCAAATGGGTGCCCCAGTGTCTGAATCTCCTCTGAGTTGGTGCCTCAGTTACTAGCTCTTCTTGGTGACGGGTGGCCTAGTCACTGAGCTTCCTCTTAATGGATGCCTCAGTGACTGGTCAGCCTCTGAGATATGTGCCTAAGTTACTGAGCTTCTTCTATGATAGGTACACTACTGACTAGCCATCCTTTGTGATGGGTATCATGCTGACTGTCTCCTCTGCAATGGCTACCCCATTTACTGACCCTTCTCTGTAATCAGATCACAGAGACTGAGCCCTCCTAGTGAATATTTCAATAATTGGTCATCTTCTATGATTGTTTCCTCCGTGAATGGCTCTTGTCTGTGATGTGGGCCTCAATGTCTGATTCTCCTTTGTTATTGGTGCCCTAGTGAATGACTCTCCTCTGTGATGGGTACTCCAGTGACTTATTCTCCTCTGTGTTGATTATCCCAGGAACTGGGCTCCTTTCTCTGATGGGTACCCTAGTGAGTAGACTTATTCTGTCAAGTGGTGCCCCAGTCACTGACTTTTTTCCTATAATATGTTTCTTATTGACTGCCAGTGGTCTCTGATGCATTCCCAAATGATTGGACTTCCTCTGTGATGGATGTCTCAGTGGATGATCCTCCTCTATAATCACTGCCCTAGTGACTGAATGTCATGCATAATTAATGCCTTAGTGACTAGCCCTCCTCTCTGATTTGCACTCCAATATTTGACTCTCCTCTTTAATTTGTGTCTCAGTGACCGACTCTCCTCTGTGATGACTGCACCAGTAACTGTGCCTCCTTTATAATAAGTGCCCCAAGACTGCCTCTCCTTTCTTATAGGTGCCACAGTGATTGGGCCTCCTCTGTGATTTGTGTCCCAGTTGTTGAGCCTTCTCAATAACGGGTGTCCCAATGACTAACACTTCTTTGGAATGGGTATTCCCATGACAGGTGCTTCTGTGTGATGAGTGTCCATCACTAGACCTTCTCTGTAATAGGAATCTCAGTGACTGGCCTTTCTCCATGATTAGTGCACCTGAAACTGACCTTTCTCTGTGATGGATGCCACAGTGACAAGGCAACTTCTGTGATGGGTGGTCCCAGTGACTAGTTCTCCTCTGTTATGCATGCATTTGTGTCTGGCCCTCATCTGTGAGGGGTGGCTCTACTCTGCGATTGGTGCCTCAGTGACTCCCCACCCCGTGAATCATGCCCTAATGACAGGCCATAATTAGAAATGGTGCTCAATGACTGGTCCTCATCTTTGATAGTTGTCATAGTGACTAGCCCTCCTCCATAATTGGTGCCTCAGTGACTAACTTTACTCTGTGATGGGGTGATCAGTGACTGACTCTCCTCCAAAACAGGTTCTCCAGTGACTTATCTCCTCTGTGATGGATGAATCAGGGACTGGCTTTTCTCTGTGATTGATTCGCCAGTGACTGGATCTAATTTATATCATCACCTCATTGATTGTCCTTAGTTTATAATAGTTGGCTCAGTCATTATCTCTCCTCTGTGATGGATGCCCTACTTGCTGCCCTCCTCCATAATGGGTGCAGGAGTGACAGGCTCTCTTTCGTTATGGTGACTGGTATTCTTCTATAATGGAGGCCTCAATGAGTAGCACTCCTCTCTGATGAGTGCCCCAGTGACTAGCTTTCTTCTGTGATGGGTGGCCCAGTGACTGAGCCTCCCCTGCGATGACTTCCCTAGGTACTGGCCTTCCTTAGTGTTGGGTACCTTGGTGATTTGCTCTCCTCTGTGTTAGGTGTCCCAGTGACTAACCCTCCTCTGTGATGTGTGCCCCTGTGACTGGGATTCCTCGCTTATGTGTGTCTCAGTGATTTTCCCTGCTCTGTGATCAGTACCCCAGTGACTAACCCTTCCCCTATTGAGTGCCACTGTGACTGACCCATCATTCTGATAGGTGGCCCAGTGACTAATCTTTCTGTGATCAGTGCTCCAGTGACTGCCCTTTTCTTAAATGGTTGCCCCAGTGACTTGCCCAACTCTGTGATGATGAATGTCTCAGTCACTGGACCTCCTTTGATATGGGGCCTCAGTTACTTGCACCCTTCTGTGATGGTGCCTAGTGACAGGGACTCATCTGTTCACTTCTGCGATGGCTTCCCTAGTGACTAGCCTTCTTCTGTGATGGGAGTTCCAGTGACTGGTCCTCCTTTGACTTGCTCTCCAGTTATGGCTCTTCCTCATGATAGGTGCTCCTATGTAATGGATGCCTCAGTGATTGTAACCCTTCTGTGGTCAGTGTCCCAGTGGCTGGCCCTCTCCTGTAATATATGACACAATGACCAGTTTTCCTCCATAATGGGCCTCCTTTTGACTGGCCCTCTTCTACCATTGGAGTTCCAATGACAGACTATCCTCTGTTATGCATGTTCTAGTGACTAGTTTTCCTAGTGATGGTGCCATAGTAACTGTTCCTCTTCTGTGATTTATGATCCAGTGATTTTTCCTCCTCCTAATTGGTGTCCCAGTGACTGTAACACTGCTCCAATGGGTGCATAAGGGACGGACCTTCCTCTGTAATTGGTGCTTCAGTGACTGGCTCTCCTTTGTGATAGTGCCTTATTGGTCCTCCTCTGCTATGGTAGACCAAGTGACTAGCCTTCCTCTGTGATGGGTACCCCAGTTTCTGGCTCTTCTCTTTGATATTTGTCCCAGTTGCTGTCTCATCTCTGATGGGAACCCCAATAAATAATATTCTTTTGTGATGGGTGTCCCAATGACAGTTCCTTCTCTACAATTGGTTCCTTATGACTGTTCCTCCTCTGAGACGGGTGACCCAGTGAATGGTTCTTCTCCGTAATCAATGCTCCAGTGACTAGCCTTTCTTCTACAATAGTGACAGACTCTCCGCTGGTATGGGTGTGTCAATAACTTGCCTTCCTCTGGGCTCACTGCCTCAATGACTGGCCATCCTCTTTGATGGATGCCTCATTGACCTTTCTATGTGATCAGTGTCCAAGTTAATGACTCTCCTAATGGTTGCTGCAGTGATGGCCCTCCTCTGAGAAGGGTGCCTCAGTGACTGACCCTTCTCTGTGATTGGTACTGCAGTGACTGGTTCTTCTCTGTGATGGTTGACCTACTGACTAGTCCTTCTCTGTGATGGATGCCCAGTTTTTTATTATTTTCTCTGATATTTGTACCAGTGGCTGGCTCGCCTCCGTGATAGGTGTCCCAGTAACTAGCGTTCTTCTGAGATGGGTGCCACAGTTATTGTTGCTCCTCTATTATGGGTGCCTGATGACTGGTACTCCTTTTTGATGGGTGCCATAGTGACTGGGACTTCTTGGGGATTGTTGTCCCAGTGACTGGCCCTTCTTTGTGATTTGTACCCCAGTGACTTAATGAGTGCTCCGTGACTAGCCCTCTTCTATCATGGATTCACCAGTGAATAGATTTTCTCTATGATGCATGTCACACTGATAGGCCCTCTTCTCTGATGGGTGTTTCAGTGACTAGCTCTTCTCTGTTATGGGTTCCTCAGTGACTACCCATCCTCTCTTATGGTTGTCCTAGTGAATTGACTTGTTCTGTGATGGGTACCGCTGTTTGTATCCTCATCTATCTTCATGTATCTTTTGTGATAGATGCCCAGTGATTGACCTTCTTTTATCTTCTGTGATAGATGCCCAGTGACTAACCCTCTTCTATAATATGTAACACGGTGATTGGCACTCCTCTGGGATGAATGGCCCAGAGCCTGTCCCTCCTCTGTGATGGATGCCCCAGAGACAGACCTTCATCTATGATCACTGCCCAAGTGACTGGTCTTCATTCATAATGAATGTCCTACTGATTAAGCCTCCTCTGTGATGTGTCCCAGTGACTAGCTCTTCCTTGTGTTGGGTGCCCCAGGGATTAGATTTGTTCCCTGATCAGTGCCCGGGTAGCTGGCCTTTATCTTAATGAGTAGGTGCCCAAGTTACTGTCTCCCCTCTGCAATGGTCAACACAGTAACTAGGCATCCACCTTAATGGGCGCATCAATGACTAGTCCGTTTTTGTGATGCATGCCCCAGTGACTACCCCTATTCTGTGATGTATGCCCTGTAATTGGCCCTCTTCCCTAATGGGTGCCCAGTTATTGTCTTTCTTATGTGTTGGGTGCCTTAGTGACTATCCCTTCTCTGTGATGAGTGTCCCAGAGACTGGTAGTCCTCTATGAGTACCTCAGTGATTATCTGACCTTGGTGATGGCTGCCTCTATGGCTGGGCTTCCTTTGTGATCAGTAAACAAGTGACTAGGCCACATCTGTGATGGGTGCCCTAGAGATTGGCCTGCCTCTGCTATCATTGTCTCAGTGAATAGACATACTTCTAATGGGTGCCAATGAGACCGGGCATCCTTTGTGATGGGTGCCTCTGTGACAAGAAATTCTCTGCAACAGATGCTTCAGTGACTGTCTCTCCTCTGTGATGGGTGCCTAGGTAACTAGCCTTTCTCAGGCATAAGTGCCCCAGTGACAGGTTCTCCCCTAAAATGTGGCCCAGTGACTTGCTCTCTGTGATGTGTGCTTCAGTGACTGGTCCTTCTCTGATAGGTGCCACAGTGACTATGCCTCTCCATTGGGTGTCCCAGTGACTAGCCCTCCTCTGTGATACATAGTACAGTGACAAGGCCTCCTCAGTTATAGGTGCCCCAGTGGCATTCAGATCCCTGCCCTTCCTCTGTGATCTGAGGACCAGGCACTGAGTGTCCTCGTAATGGGTGTCCCTTGACTGAACATCTCTGTGATGGATGCCTTAGTGACTGGCCCTCTCCTTTATTGGGTGCATCAGTGACTGGCTTTCATATGTGATAGGTGTCCCAGTGACTGACACTCCTCTGTGATGATTGTTCCAGTGACAGGATGTCCTCTGGGATATACGGCCCAGTGACTAGACATCATCTGTAATGTGTGCCCCAATGACTGACCTTCCTCTCTAATATGTACCCCAGTGACAGGAACTGCTCTGTGATGTGCTTCTCAGTTACTGGTTTGCCAGAGTAGATGTCCCAGTGAATAGTTGTCCTCAAAAATGTGTGCTCCTAGCTGGGCTCGGTGGCTCAGCCTGTAATCCCATGCCTTTGCAAGGCTGAGGTGAGTGGATTGCCTGAGCCCGCGGATTTGAGACCCACCTGGGCAGCGAGACCTCATCTCTACAATAAGCCAAAAATCAGCCGGGCATTGTAGTGCATGCCTGTAATTCCGGCTACTTGGAAGGATCGCCAGAGTCCAGCAGGTCGAGGCTGCGGTGGCCGGGAGCGGCCACTGCACTCCAGTCTGGGCAACAGAGTGAGACTCCAACTCAAAAAAAAAATTGTGTGCTCCTATGACTTTACAGCATATCTGATGGGTGCACAGGGGGCTGGTCCTCCTCTGTTATAGGAGCCCAGTGACTGCTTCTCTGCTGTGATGGGTGCTACAGTGACTGGCCCTCTTCTGAGATGGATGCTCCAATGAAAAGTCATCCTCTTTGATTGATGTCTCAGTGACTGGGCCTCCTCTTTGATGGGTGACCCAGTGACTAACCATCCTTTATGATAAGTACCCTTATGATTGGCCCTCCTTCTGATGTATGCCTCATTGATTGAGCTTCCTCTGTAATGGATGCCTCAGTAACCTGCCCTCCTCTGTGATAGGTGACTCAACTCATTGATGGGTTTCAATGGTGAGAAGTGCCCAGGGGACTATCCCTCCACTGTGAGGGGCGCTCGAGTGACAGTGTCCCCCATCCTAATGGGTGCCCCAGTGATTTATTCTCCTCTGTGATGTGTGCCTCTGTGAGTGACTCTTCTCTGTTTTAGAAGCCTCAGTGTTTTTGCCTCCTCTGTGATGGATGTGCCAGCGATGCATTTTCCTCTTTTAGTTGCCTCTGTGTTTGAGTCTCCTCCACAATGGTGTCCTAGTGAATGGCCCTCTTCTGCAACAATCTTCCTCTGTGATGGGTGAACTAGTGACAGATTCTCTTTGGAATTGTTGCCTTAGTGACAGGAATTCCTCCATTATGGGTGGCTCTATGCCTGGGCCTCCTCTGTGATTGTTGCTACATTGACTGGTCCTCCACCATAATGGTTGCCTCAGTGACCAGCTCTCCTGTGTGAAAGTTGTCCCAATGAATGACCCTCTTCCATAATGGCTGCCAGAGTGAGAAGCCCTCCACTCTGTTTTGTGTACCAGTGACTAGCCCTCCTCCAGAAGGTGTGCCCCCACGAAGGCCCACATATGTAATGTGTGCTCCAGAGACTGTCCCTCCTCTATGTTGACTGTCAGAGTGACTGGCTTTCCTCTGTGATGGGTGCCACAGTTAGTGGCCCTCTTCTGTGATGTGTACTAAAAGACAAAACCTCTTCTGTAATGGGTGCTTCAGTGACTGGTCCTCCTCTAAAATTGGTGCCTCAAACAATAGTCCTCCTTAGTGATGGATGTCTTAGTTACTGACTCTACTTTGTGATGGATACCCCTGTGACTGACCATCCTCTTTGATGACTGTCCCAGTGACAGAATCTCCATTAGATGGGTGACAAATAGCTAGCCCTCCTCTACTATGGGTGCCACAGTAACTAGCCCACCTATGTGGTAAATGTCCCAGTGCCTGACTTTCCTCCCAAATTTTGCCCCAGTGACTTGTCTTTCTCTAGACTGGATGCCTTAGAGACTGGCGCCCCTTGTGATGGGTGCCTCAGTGACAGTCTTTCCTCAGTTTTGGGTGCCCCAGTTTCTGGCACTTATTTGTGTTGGTTATCATAGTGACAGAATCTCCTCTGTACTGTTTGTCCCCGTGACTGGTCCTCCTCTATAGCATATACCCCAGCGACTGGCACTCCTTTGTGATGTGTCACAACAAATGGAACTCTTATTGGAGGGTGTTTTTGTGACTGGCCTTTCTCTATGACTGGTTCCCCAGCGACTGGCTCTCATCCATAATAAATGTTCCCGTGACCAGTCCTACTCTGTTATGGGTGCCCCAGTTACTACTTCTTCTCTGCTGTGTGTTCCACAGTGACTATTCCTGCTCTGTGAGGTTTGATTCAGTGACTGATCCTCCTCTTTTATCAGTGTCCCAGTAACTGGTCTTCATGCATAATGGATGCTCTAATGACTAGCCCTTCTTGTGATTGGTGCCCAGTGAATGGCCCTCATGCATATTGATATCCCCAGTGACAAATGCTCATTTGTGAGGGTTGTCCCAGTGACTAACCCTCTTCTATATTGAGTGCCACAATGACTGGACTTCCTCTGTGATAGATGCTCCTTTGATTGGCCCACCTCCATTATGTGTCCTCCAGTGACAATCCCTTCTCTGTTATTGGTGGCACAGTGACAAGCCTTTTTTTGTGTTGGTGTCCCAGGTGCTAATCCTTCTCTGTGAGGGGTGCCGCTCTCACTTGTTCACCTCTGTGAAGGGTGCAAAAATGACTGGTCCTTCTCTGTTATGTGTGCCTCAGTGGCTGCCCCCTCTGTGATTTGTGCACCAGTAATTGGCCTTTCTCTATAATGGATGCCTCAGTGACTGACCCTCTTCTGTGATAGCTGTCCCAGAGATGGCCCTCTTTTGTGATGATTGCCTCCATGACTGGCTCTTCTTAGTGATGGCTTCCTCAGTGACTGATCCTCCTCTATGATCTGGGCACCAGTAACTGGCTTTCTTCTGTGATGGATGCCTCAGAGATTTTCTTTCCTCTGTACTTCATGCCTCATTGACTAGTCCTTCTCTGTGATTGGTGTTACAGTGATTGACTATTCTTTAGTCAGTGCCCTGGTGACTGGCCCTCATCTGTGATGCGTACACCCATGACTGACCTCCTCTGTGATGGGTGCTCCAGTAACTGACACTCTATCTTATGGATGTCCCAGTGATTGACCTCCTCTCTGATGGGTGCCCCAGTGTATGACTTACCTCTGTATTTGGTGTCCAGTGACAGCTCTCCTCCATAATCTGTGGTTCACTAATGGGCACTCCTCTGTGATGGTGTCTCAGTGAATGGACCCCATTTGTAATGAGTGTTCCAGTTGATAGGCCATCCTTGTGATCAATGCCCCAGTGACTGGTCCTCATATATTGAATGCAGTAGCGACTAGACCTACTTTATGTTGGATGCTCCAGTAACTGGCTTTCTTCTGTGTGATGGGTGTTTAAGTGACTGATTCTCCTCTGTGATATTTACCCTAGTGATGGAACCTCCTCCATAATGAGTGCACCAGTGTCTTGATATCCTCCATAATCAGTGTCCTAGTGTCAAGGCCTCTTCCATAGTGAGTACCCTAGTGATTAGTCCTCCACCTTTATTGATAAATCAGTGAGCGGGCCTCCTGTGTGATTGGTACAGAAGTAACAAGCCCTCCTCAACGATGCATGCCTCAGTGACTAGCCCTGTCTGTGAAGTTTGTCCCAGTGACTAGCCCTACTCTATAGTGGGTGATCTAGTGATTTGTTCTACTCTGTTATGGATGCAACAGTGACTACCCATTCTCTGGATGGTTATCCAGGTTAGTAGCCCTCCTTTGTGTGGAGTACCACCATGGCTGGCTTGCCTCTATAATAGGTGCTCCTGTGCCAGAATCTCCTGTTATTTCTGCCCCAGTGACTTCCCCTATGCTGTGAAGGGTGACTCAGTCACTGGTTCTCTTCTGTTATTTGTGTCCTGGCAACTGGCTCTCTTTGTGATGTCAATCCCAGTGGCTGGTTTTCCTTGGTAATGGGCCCTTCAGTGACTACATCTCCTCTGTGATGGGTGTCCCAGTAATTAGCTCTTCTCTGTGATAGGCTCTCTGTGACCTTCCATGATCGATGCCCCAGTTACTGGCCTTCTTTTAAATGGGTGGCCCAGTGACTTACCTTCCTCTGTGAAGTGTGCTTTTGTAACTGGCCTTCCTCTTTGATGGGTTCCACATTGAATGGTCTTGTTCAATGTGTGGCTGCTCCTCCTCTGTGCTGCTTGTCACGTGGATAGTGTCTCCTCAGGAATTGATGCCAGAGTGAAAGACCCTCATCTCTGATGGTTTTCCAAGTGACTGGTTTTCCTCTAAAATGGGTGCAGCAGTAATTTTCCCTCCTCTACGATGGGTGCTTCAGTAACTGTCCTTCCGTTATTGGTGCCACAGTGGCTGGGCCACTTTGTGCCCTCCTCCATTATGTGTGTCCCAATGACTGACCTTTCTCCATATTGGTTACCCAGTGACTAGTCCTCTTCTATCATGGGTGTCCCGCTTACTGGGCCTCCTCAAAATTGGTGCCACAATGACTTGCTTGCCTCTGGAATGGGTTTCACATTGATAGGTTCTTCTCTGTAATTGGTGTTCCAGTGACTGGGTCTCCTCTGTGATGGTGCCCCAATGACTCACTATCCTCTCTTCTGGGTGCTGCAATGACTAGAACTTTTTTGTGGTGGGTGTCCTAGTAACAGAGCCTCCTCCATAATTGGCATCCCAGTGACTAGGCCTCCTTTTTGATGCATATTCCATTACCTAGGACTCCTCTATGAAAACAACCCCAGTGAATGATCCTCCTCTATGAAGTGTTTTGCAGTGATGTGGAGAGTCATGTTGTGGGGATGCTGAGGAGACATGCTGTGGAAAGACTGAGGAGGCATGATATGGGAATGCCAAGGAGGCTTGATGTTGCAAGGCTTAGGGGGTGGAGCAAACCATGAGGAGGTTTAGGAGTGATCTTTGGAGACCAACGATGTGTGCCATGGGGAGACTGAGAAGGCACAGCATGATACAGAGACATTAAGAATGTGTGCCCTGGGGAGACAAAGGAGGCATGACACAGGGGCACATGGAGGGATTCTGTGGTGAGGACAAGGAGATATGTCCCTGTGTGACTGAGGAGGTGTGCCACTGGGAGACCAAGCAGACACAACATGAGGAGTCTGAGGAGAAGCATGGTGAAGAAGCTGAGGAGAAACACCATAAAGAGAATGAGAAGGCAAGTCATGGATATGGCAAAGAGGCATGCCACAGGTTCGCCAAGAAAGCATGCCATGGAGATGCCATGGACATGCAACATGGTAAATCTGAGGAGGCCCATCACACCATGGGGATGCTGAATAGGTACTCTGTGGGTATACAGAGAAGGTACACCACAGGATGCCAAGATGCATGCCGTGGGGAAGTAGAGGAGATGTGCCACAGGGACGCTGAGGAGGCGAGTCACAGGAAGATCAAGGAGGTGCACCATGGGAAGGCCAAGGAGGTACACCAAGGGGAGGCCAAGGAGGTGTGCCATGGGGATGCCATAAGACACACTGCAGAGATACCACAGACATGCCAAGAAGATGCAATGCAGGGATGATGAGGAGGTGACCCATGTTGAGGGTACACAAAAAACATACTCCGTTGGGATGCCAAGAGGAGTGTTGTGGGGAGTTTCAGGATGCATGCCATGGGTAGGCAAAGAAGACCTGCCATGTTTAGACCAAGGAGGTGCACCAGAGGAAGGTCAAGGAGGTGCACAATGAGACGTCCAAGGAGGTGCATCACGCAGACACTGGGAAATCATGGCATCATGAAGCTGAGATGGCAAGCTGAAGGAATGTGAAAGAGATGAGGAGGCACTCCGTGGGGACACCAAGGTGCCAATCTCTGGAGTTTCTGAGGATGCGGACTATGAGAAGCCCAAGGAGACATGCCAAGGAAAGACTGAGGAAACGTGCCAAGGGGACACCGAGGATACATTCCACAGGAATATTGAGTTGTGCCACAGGGATGCTGAGTGGGTGCATTCAGAGGAACAACATGGAGGTGAGCCATGGGGGCAAGGAGGTGAACCATAGGGATATTATAGTGGTGCATAATATGCAGGCCATGGGGAAGTAGAGGAGATGTGCCACAGGGACGCTGAGGAGGTGACGCTCAGAAAATGCACACAGCAGAGATACCATGGAGCTATGCTGTGGGGACACTGAAGAGGCAAGCTGTGGAGAAACTAATGAGGAGTGCCACGCTGCAGGAATGCTGAAGAGGCACTCTGTGGGGAAACAAGGGGACACTCCATGGTGAGGTGAAGAACACATGCCACAGGGAGACTAAGGATTCACTTCACAGGGAGACCATAGAGGCATGCTACAGAAAGGCTGAGAAGGTACACCATGGGAAGGCAAAGGAGGTATGCTAAGGAGGAATGCCATGAGTATGTTGAGGAGGCATGCCATAGGAACACCAAAGAGGTGCACCAGTGGGTTGCTGTGAGGGCACTTCACGGGCACTTGCCCTGGGGACACTAAGGAGATGTGGAGTAAGGATGCCTAGGAGGCATGCCATGGAGATTCTAAGACATACAGTACGGATACCAAGGAGGTGCACTATGGTGATGCTGAGGAGACATGCAATGGGATATCGAGGAGATGCACCACAGGGACACTGAAATGTGTGCCATAGTGAGACTAAGTAGATTCACCTGACTGTATGGAGGCTGTTGAAGCATGCCCTGTAGAGGTTGAGGAGGTGTGTCACAGAGTGGCCAATGAGATGTGTGCACAATACAGGGATACTGAGGAGTTATGCCATGGGAAGGCTAAGAAGTTGTGCCACAGGGGGCTGTGGAAGCAAACCATAGTGAGGCTGAGGTTTTGTGTTATGGGCAACTGAGGAGGTGCTCCACTGGGAAGCTAAGGAAGCACAGCATGGGGAATCCAAAGAAGAACACTGTGGAGAGTGTTCTCCTTGCGTAGGAGGATGCAAGGAGGATGAAGAGGCCTTCTGAAGATATGTTAAAGAGGATGCCTAGGAGTCATGCTTTGGGGACATTGCTGAAGAACACTGCAGAGTGACTGCCTCAACCACGGAGATGAGGAGGTGCACCACAAGAATGCCAAGGAGGTATACTACTGGAATAATGAGGAGGAATGCTGCATGGTTGCTGAGGTGGGAAACTGCAGTGACACTTAGAAACGCTACTCAGATGCTGATGCGGTGAACCATGGGGATGCTAAGGAGGTGTGGCAAGTTACAGGAATACCAAAGAGGCACTTTTTGGGGGCATTGATGTGTTGCACTGCAGATAGACTGAGGACACACACCATGGGTTGACCAAGGAGGCATCCCATGGGAAGGCCAAGGAGGCACTAGGCAGGGAGGAGGCATGCCAAAGGAACACAAAAGAGACAGGTCCTGAAGACATAAGGAGGCATACCACACCGACACTGTAGAGGTGGTGCAGGGATGCTGCAGAGGTAAGTGGTAGGCATACCAAGGAGCAACCCTGTATGGATGCTAAGGAGCTATGCCATGGGGATACCGAGAAAGCCCATCACACTGCAGAGATGACAAAGAGGCACTCTATGGTGACAATAAAGAAGAACACCATAGGGAGGCCAAGGATACCTGCCACTGGAGGTTGAGGAAGCACACCACAGTGAGGTAAAGAGACTCACCATGGAAAAGCTGAGAAGGCATGCCAAGAGGATACTGAGGAACCATGTGACAGAAATGATGAGGATGCATGTCATGGGGATGCCTAGGAGGCACACAGTGGTGACACTGTGGAGGGTCACAGTGAGAATGCCAAGGAGGCACAGCATGGCGATGTTGAGGAAGTGTTGTGTGCAATACTTAGCAGAAAAAAATGTGAAGATGCTGAGGAGGAAAACTGTGGGGACGCTGAAGAGGCCAGTTGTGGGGATGCCAAGGACATGCTCCACACTGCAAGAATGCTGAAGAGATAATCTGTAGGGATGCCAAGGAGGCATAATGTAGGGAGATCTAGGATGTGTGCCATGGAGAGGCAGAGAAAGTATGCAGTGGAAAGGTTGAGGAAGCACACCACGGGAAAACCTAGGAGACATGCCAAGGGAATGCCAAGGAGGCATGCTGCAAGAACATTGAGGAGGCATGCCTTAGGGAAGTCTAGGAAGCATGAAGCAGAGACACCAAGGAGGTGTGGCATTGGGATCTAATTAAGCACACTGTGGGATCACTAAGTATAAATGCCATGTGGATGCTGAGGTGTTGTGCCTCAAGGATGCTGAGGATGTGTGACGTGCCACAGGGACACCAAAAATGGACTCCTTGGGGACACTGAGGAAGTGCACTGCAGGGAAGACAAGGATGCCGGCCATAGGGTGGCTGAATAGACATGACACTGGAAGGCCAAGGTTGTGCAAGGAGGGATTGCTGAGGAGGTGTGTCTATGGGATACAGAGGTGTCATTCCAAGGGGACGTTGAAGAGGTATGCTATGGGGACACTGAAGATATTTGCCACAGGGACACTGAGAACACATGCTGTAGGAAAGCCTAGGAGTCTCATCATGCCACAGGGATGCCAAACAGGCACTCCATGGGGATGATGAGGAGATGTGGTGTGTGGGAGGTAAGGAAACATGCCATGAGAAGGCTAAGAAAGCATACCACAGGTAGTCTGAGGAGGTAATATGGGAAGGCAGAGGATGTGCACCATGACATGACTTTGGAGGCATGCCAAGTGGACTCCAAAAAGGTGTGTTCCTGAGATGTCAAGGAGTCATGGCATGAGTATGCTGAGAGGGAATGCTGCAGAGACACCCAGGAGGCACCCTACAGTGACACCAAGAAGATGCATCACAAGGATGGTGCAGGGTGCGCCAAATCATGGGAACACTGAATGAGGCAGTTTTTGGGGATGCCAACGAGACAACTTGCGGGAGGAGAAGAATGCATGCCATGGAAAGACATAGGCACTGTCCCATAGGTAGGCCAAGGAGGTGCTCTGTGGGAAGGCCATGAAGATGCACCAAGGAGACACTGAGAACTGAGAGGGCATACCACAAGGATGTTTAGGAAGCATGCACTGGGGATGCTGAGGAGCCATGCCCTGGGGACACCAAGAAGGAAAGCCTTGGAGTCACCAAGGAGGCATAGCATGGAGTGGGTGAGGAAGCATGCCATAGGGACACTGAAGAGACACACCATGGGAAGACCAAGGATGCATTCTGCAGGAATTCTGAAGAGACATATCACAACCATGTGGAGGAAGTGTGCTGTGGGAATGCCAAAGACACATGCTGCAAGAACACTGTGGAAGTGCACCGTGAGGACACCAAGGGGACATTCCATGGGGACACTGAATAGGCATGCTGTGAAGATGACAAGGAGGCATGCCAAGGGACACTAAGGGGGAAAGCTGTGGGACTCTGAGGTGGCAAGCAACAGGGAGGTCAAAGAGGAACAACAACGTGACACTGAGGGGGCAAACTGTAGGGATATTGAAGAGGTTTGCTGCAGGGATGCCAAGGAGGTGCACTTCAGGGACATTGAAGAGAATTGCCATGGGGACACTGAAAAGACATGCCACAGGGTTGCTGAAAAGACTCTCTGTGCCATAGGAATGCCCAAGATGCACTCTGTGAGGGGAATGAGAAGGAATGACACGAGGGGGCCAAGAACACATGCTACGTGTAGGCTGAGAAATTGTTCCACATTGAGGCTGAGCAGGTGCACCATAGAAAGACTGATGAGGCACACCCAGGGGACACCATGGAAGCAGGTCAATGGAACACTAAGCAGGTGAGTGCAGTTGCTTCAATGAGGCATTCGGGGATGTTGAGAAGGTGTGCCACACTGTGGGGACACCAAAGAATCACTTTGTGGGGATTCTAAAGAAGTGTGCCACAGGGAGACCAAGAACATATGCCACAGGGATGCTGATAAGATATACTATGGGATGGTCAGGGAGGCGCATCATGGAAGGCCTAGGTGTGCCAAGGGATCACCAAGAAGGCATGACACAGTAATGTTGAGAAAGTGTGCTACTGGGATGCCAAAGAGGTATACTGCAGGGACTCCACAGAGATGCAATGTGTGGACACTGAGGCATATGTTCTGAGGACACTGAGGAGGCACTTACCTGGGACACCAATGGGACACACCAAAGGGATGCCAAAGAAGCCTGCTATGGAAACACCAAGCAGGAGAACTATGGGGACACCGAAGATGTTCTCCACACCTCAGGGACATCAGAGGCACTCTGTAGTGACACCAAGTAGTCGCACAACAGGGAGGCTGAGGACACATGCCATAGAGAGACTGAGGAGGAATACCACAGGAAGAAGGAGGAGGTGTACCATAGAGACATTGAAGAAGCATAAAGAGGGAATATTGATGAGCCATGTGGCAGGGATGCTGAAGAGACATGCCACAGGGAGGCTGAGTAAGCATGTCACAGAGACTCTGAGGAGGTGCACCAAACTGAAAGGATGCCAAAGAGACACTCCACAGAGACACCAAGGAGGTTTACCACAGGAAAGTTGAGGATCATGCTACAGGGAGGCAAAGGAGGTGGGGCATGGGAAGGCCAATGAGTCACACCTCAGAATCCTGAGGAGGCACTGGGATACTGAGGTGTTCTGCAGAGGCATTGATGATGTGTGCTCAGAGATGCCTAGGTGCCATGCCACAGGGATGTCCCGGAAGTGTGCCACAGGAATGCTTAGGAGGCTTGCTGCAAAGATGTCAAGGGATGTGTTTAAGAGAAACTAATTAGGCATGCTGTGAGGACACCAAGGAAGCACACTGTGGGATGGCAAGAAGGTATACAGGGAGGCCAAGGAGGCATGCCATGGAAAAGTAAAGGGGGCACACCACAGGAAGGCCGAGGAGGAGCACCATTGGGATGCCAAGGAGGTGCACTGTTGTGACACCAAGGAGACATACTGCTGGAATGCTGAGGAGGTGTGCTGTGGGGACACCTGGAGGCATGCCACAGGTATGAAGAGAAGGAGTACCACAGGGAAGCTGACAAGGCACACCATGGGAATATTGAAGAGATGGGCCATGGGGATGCTGAGGAGGCCCTCCACACTGCAAGAATGCCAAAGAGGCACTCCATAATGACAACAAGGAGGCACATTGTGGGGAGACCAAAGACGTATGCCATGGGTGGGCTGAGAAGCCTGCTATGGGGGAATCCAGGAGGAATGCCACAGGAAGACTGGGGAGGTGCACCACAGAAATGTAGAGGAGGAGGCTGTTGGAATGCCAAGGAGGCATGCTGTGAGGATGTAAAAAAGGCATGATACAGGGATGTCAAGTTGGTGTGTTGCAGGGATGCCACGGAGATGTACTATGGGGACACTGAGGAGGTGAGCTGCAGGGACATTGAGGAGGCTTGCCATGCTGAGGGAATACTGAGAGGCACTCTGTGAGAAAGTCATAGACGTACACCATAGAGAGGCTGATAAGGGGCACAATGAAGAAGATGAGGAGACATGCCAAAGGGTTGCTGGGGAGAAGCTGAGAAGGCATACTGCAGGTAGGATGAAGAAGCACACTATGGGTTGGCTGAGAATGCCTACCACAAGATAGTTGAGGAGGCATACCGTGGGGAAGTCAAAGAAGTGAACTATTGAGAAGCTGAGAAGGTGTGCCACGGGAAGGCAAAATAGGCACACTATGGGGAGGCTGAGAATAAACATTGTGGGGAGGTAAAGGAGGCACCGCACACAGTGAGGAGGCTTAGAATATGTGCTATGGTGCAGCTAAAGAGGTTTGGTATGCTGTGGTGATGCCAAGGTTGTGTGCTGCACAGAGGTCAAGAAGGCATGCCACAGGAAGGCCATAGACACACACCATGGGGAGTCTGAGAAGGCATGCTGTGGGGTCGCCAAAGAGGCATGTCATGGAATAGCCAACAAAGCATGCCATGGGAAGTACAAGTTGGTGCAACTCTGGAAGAACAAATAGATGAACTACAGGAAGATCATCGAGGTGAAACATGGAGAAGTACTGGAGTAATACCAAGGATGTAGCCGGGCTCGGTGGCTCAGCCTGTAATCCCGCGCCTGTGGGAGGCTGAGGTGAGTGGAATGCCTGAGCCCGCGGGTTCGAGACCCGCCTGGGCAGCGAGACCTCATCTCTACAATAAAATCAAAAAATCAGCCGGGCATGGTAGCGCATGCCTGTAATTCCGGCTACTTGGAAGGCTGAGGTGGAAGGATTGCCAGAGCCCTGCAGGTCGAGGCTGCGGTGGCCGGGAGTGGCCACTGCACTCCAGTCTGGGCGACAGAGTGAGACTCCAACTCAAAAAAAAAAAAAATACCAAGGATGCACATTGCTGGGATGCCAAGGGAACATGCCATGAGGATACTTAACAGGTGTGCCACAGGAGACCTGCCATGGGGTGTCTGGGAAGGCATGCTGTGGGGAGGCCAAAGAGGAGAGGTGCACCACGGGGAAGCCAAGGAGATACACCACAAGAAGACCGAGAAGGCACAGCATATGGAGTTCAGGGAGGCATGCTGTGGGTAGGTTGAGGATGTGCAGTGGGCCAAAGGAAGGCCAAGGTATGCCAGGGGTCGCCACACACTCTTGGAAGGCCATGGAGTCATGGCAGAGGGGACTGAATAGGCATGTTATGGAATTTCCTAAGAAGTATGCCACAGGGAGGCCACGGAGGAATGGTGCAGGGTGCAGGGAAGACATGAATGTGTGTCACAGTGTCACCAAGGAGTCATGCAAGGGAAGACTGAAGAAGTGTGTGATAGGATTGCCAAGGAGGTGCTCTGCAGGAGGCTAAGGATGTACACCACAGGGATGCAGAGAAGGAGTACCACAGGCATGCCAATTTAGGCATGGTGTGGGAATGCTGAGGAGGTGCAAAACAGGGACGTTGAGTAAGTGCACCACATGGATACCAAAAAGGTGCACTATTAGGTCACCAGGGAGGTGTACCATGGAGGCACCAAGCAGGAGTCAATGGGTTTTCTGAGGAAGCATGCTGTGGGGATGCTGAGGAGGCACGCCACAGGGATGTCATGGAAACATGATACAGCAAGACTGAGGTGCCACATTCTGTGGTGATGCTAAGGAAGTGCACCATGAGGAGGCTGAGGAGGCACAATCCAATGCAGGAACACAAAGGAGGTGTGCCACAGGGAAGTTGAGGAGGAGCGCCACAAGAAGGCCATGGAGGTATGCTGCATGGAAGGTGAGGGGGTGTATCTGTGGGGTCAATATGAAGCACACCACTGGGAGGTTAAGCAACCAAGAAAAGGGAAGGTCAAAGAGATGCATCATGGAGAGGTCATGGACACGTGTAGTGGGAATGCCAAGGAGGACTGCCATGGGAATTCCAAGGAGGTATGCCCAAGAGGTGAGCCACAGGTGTGCCAAGGAAGCCCACCATGGAGATGGTGAGGAGACATGCCAAGGGAATGCCATGGAGGTGAGCCAAAGGGATAACACTGAAGCCATGCCACACCATGGGGATGCCGAAGTGGCTCTCCATGGGGATATCAGAGAAGCATGTTATGGGGAAGATGAGGAAACATGCCATGGGGAGCCTGAGGAATGTGCCCTGAAAAGACCATGGAGGTAAGCCACAGCAAAACTGAGGAGGCATATTGTGGGGTCACCGAGGAGCTGTGCTCTTGTGGGGACAAGGTGACACAACAAAAGGAGGACAAGCAAGTGCATTGTGGGAAGGCACACCACAGGAAGGATGAGGGATCATGCCACGGAGAACCCAAGATGTGCTGCAGGGATGCTGAGAATTCATGCCACAGAGATATCAGGGTAATGCGTTATGGGGATGACTAGGAGGCATATCACAGGGGCTCAAAGGAAGCACACCACAGGCAAGCTGAATAGGCAAACTGTGGCATGACTGTGGAGGTGAGGCATGCCATAGGGAGGCCAAGAATGTACACCCCAGGGAGGCCAAGGATTTGCATCATGGGGAGTCAGGAAGCATGACACAGTGTAGGAATGCCAAGGAGGAGACATATCATGGAGAAACTGAGGAGGTATACCACAGGGAGGACATAGAGGCACATCATAGGGAGGCCAAGAAGGGGTGTTGTAGAATCAATGAGAAGGCATGATCCTGGGAGGCCAAGGAGGCCATAAAAGTGGAGGCTGAAGAGGTGCATCTTGAACAGAGCAAGGAAGCTCCCTGTGTCTATAGCAAGGAGAAATGCTAAAAGAAAGCCAAGGAGATGAGCTGGGGGAATGCCTCTAGGAGACATGTCACACCACAGGAATGCCGAAAAGGCACTCTGTGGAGATGTCAAGGAGGTGTGCCATGGGGAGACCAAGGACACATGCCTTTGGGTGGCTAAAGATGCATGCCATGGTAACAGCATGGAGGAACTCCACAGGGAAATCAAGAAAGTGTGTTGTTGTGTCACTAAGAAGTTGTGCCCCTGGGAGGCCAAGGGGGCACATCATTGGGAAGCCAAGGATCCATGCCAGGGGGATTCCAAGGAGCTGTGCTGCAGGGATGCTTAGTAGTCTTGCCATAGGGATGCCAAGGAGACATGTTGTGGGACACCATGGGGATGCTGAAGAGGGTATGGGGAAGATGAGTAGTCATGCCATGGGGATTTTGAGGAGGCATGCTGTGGGGATGCTGAGGGGGAAACCTGCAGTGAGGTTGAGGATGTGCGGCGTGCCATGGGAAAACTGAAGATGTTCGCACTGAAGAGGCCATGGAGGTGTGCTACGGTATGGCAAAGAAGGTGCACCAAAGGGCAGTCATCGAGGCATGTCATGAGGAGGCCAAGGAGATGAGTCAAGGGGTAATTAAGGAGGCATGCCATTGGGATTCTGATGAGGCATGACAAGGGGAGCCAAGGAGGCATACTTCAGGAATGCTGAGAATGCACACCACAGGAATTCAAAAGAGGAGGTGTGCCACACCACAGGGACACCAAAGAGGCACTTCAGTGGGATGCCGAGGAGATGCGGCATGGGAAGGATGAGGTCTTATGCCTCAGGGAGACAGAAGGTGCTACATAGAAAGGCTAAGGAAGCACACCAAGGGGATGTTGAAGATACATGCTACTGGTATACCTCTGAGAAGGCTTGTGGTGGGGATGTCGAGGAGGTAAAGGAAGTACACTATAGAGATGCCAAGGAGGTACACCGTAGGTATGCTGAGAAGACAAATAATGGGGACACAAAGGAAATGCAACACACAGCAGTGATGCTAACAAGGCATTCCATGAGTACTACAAAGAGACACATCGTGGGGGAGGGCTAGGAAACATGACACAGGTAGGCAGAGTAGACATGACACAAGGAGGATGAGAAGGTGTACCATGGGAAGTTCAGGAGGTGCATGATAGGAAGGTCGAGGAGGCATGCCAAGAGAATGCTGAAGAAATGCACTATGGAATGTCAAGGAGGTGCACCATAGGAATGATGAGGAATCATGTGAGGGAAATTCGAGGAGTCATGCTGTGGTGAAGCAGATGAGGGGAAGGGCAATACTAAGGAGGCATGCCCTGAGGAGGCTGAGAAGTTGCATCATGAAGAGACTGAGCGTGCATGAAGCAACACAGGATTGATGAGAATGCATGCCATGTGTAGGACAAAAAGGCTTGCCATGGGGAAACTACAGAGGCTTGCCCTAAGGAGTCCATGGAGATTTGTCATGGCATCACTTGGAGGCATGTCACTTGGAGAATGAGAAAACAAATTAAGAAAGTCAAGGAGGTAAATCATGGAGAGGCTGAGGATGCATGCTGCAGGGATGCTGAGGAAATGTGCTGCAGGGATATTGAAGTGGTGGGCCATGGGGACGCCGAGGAGTCATGTGATGGGGATGCCAAGGAGGATTGCTGCAGGGACACCAAGAAGACCTGCCATGTGGATACTGATGAGGCAAACTGTGGGTTTGCTGAGGAGGCCCACCACACTGTGGGGACACCAAAACGCAAACCCTGCATCTGCCAAGGAGTTGCATCATAGGGAGGCAGAGGAGACACACCACAGGTATGCAGAGGAAGCACATCACAAGTAGGACGTGGAGGCACACCACAGGAAGGTAAATAAGGCACAGGGTGGTAACAACAATAAGCACACCAAGGGGATGCTGAGGGGGCTCACCACAGCGATACTAAGGTGACTTGCCACAGGGATGCCAAGGAGGCATGTCACTAGAACACTGACAAGGCATGCCACAGTAAGGAAAAGGAGATGCAATATGCCATGGGAAGACAGATGAGGGAGGCCCCAAGGAGTCTGAGGTGAGGCTGAGGAGTCACTGCTCAATGCAGAAAGAAGAAGACATGGCATGTAGAGGTCAAGGAGGCATGCCATGGGGAAGCCATTAAGGTTCACCATGTGGAGGCTAAGGAGATATATCATGGGGTTTCTGAGGATGCATGGAACCGAGAGGCCAGGGAAGCATGACAAGGGGAGTCTGAAGAAGCACATCATAGGTAGGCCAAGAAGGCTTGCTGTGGGGATGCTGAGGAGGTGTGCAGTGGGGAAGCCAAGGAAACACATTGTGGGGAGGTTGAGGAGGTGCTCCACAGGCATAATAAGGACACAGGACATGGGAAAGACAAGGAGGCATGCCATGAAAAGGCTGAGGCAGCACACCAAGAGAAGATCAATGAGGTTCACCAAAAATATGCCAAGGATGCATGCCACAGGGACTTTGAGTATGTGTGCCATAATGATGCTGAGGAGGTATGTTGCAAGAATGTCAAGGAAGCCCACCATGGGGATGCCATGTAGGCACCCTGCAGGAATGCCAAGGAGGCACTCTACATGGATGTCAAGGAGTGCATAATGTATATGCAGAAGAGGCATGCTGTGGGGAGGCCAAGGAGTTGAGTTGTGGGGGACAACGTGGAGGAATGCCTTGCCACAAGGATACTGAAGAGACTCTGTGGGAGTGTCAAGGAAGAATGCCACTGGGAGACTGAGGAGGCATGTCATGGTTAGGCCATGGAAGTGCGCCACGGAGAGACTAAGAAGGCCCCTGCAGGATCACTGAAGAGGAACACCAAGGAGACACCAGGGAGGCAAACTGTGGGGAGGCCAAGGAGGTATGCCATGGGGAGGCTGAGGATGAATGCCATGGGAAGACTAAAGAGGAATGCCATGGGGAAGTCACAAAGGTGTGTCATGAGGACACACAAGATGTGTGCCTTGAGGAGGCCAAGAAGACATTCCACAGTGAGAAAAAGAAGGTGCAGCATGACATGGGGAGGCAGAAAATTATTTCCCTAGGAAGGCTGAGAAAGTAAACCGCGGGGTGACTGAGGAGGCACAGTGCAATGCAGGGACAAGGATGCATGCCACTGAGAGTTCTAAGAGATGTGCCACAGGAAGGCCATGGAAGTACACCACAGAAGACAAAAGAGATGTGCCACAGGCTCACTGAGGAAGTGAACTACTGAGAGAAAAACCAAAAAGACATGAGAAGTGGAAGCCAAAGAGGTTTGTCATAGAGAGCCAAGGAGCCATGTCATTGGAATGGCAAGGAGGTGCACCATGAGGAGGCATGTTTTGGGGAAGTTGAGGAGGCATGCTGTGGGCATAATGATAATGATAACCATAGGAAGGCCCAGGAGGCATGCCATGGGAAGGCTGAGGAAGCACACCAAGGGAAAGCTTAGGCATGCCATGGGAAGGCTGAGGAGGCGCATGTGTGTCTTGGGGATTTTGAGAAGGTATTCCAAGGGCATGCTGAGGAGGTGCACTACAAGAATTCCACAGAGGTCCACCATGAGGACACTGTGGAAGTTCATCATGGGGACAACAAATGGGCACACCATGGGGATGCCAAGAAGTGTATCAGAGGGATGCTGAAGAGGAATACCAAGGGGACCCCAAGGAGTCAAACTTTAGGGACAACAAGGAGGTGTGCAATGCCACAAGGATGCTGAAGAGGCACTCCATGGGGATGTCGAAGAAGTTTGCCATGGAGAGGCTAATGAGGCATGCCATGAGGAGGCCATGGTTGTATGCCACAGTGGGGGGGCAAGGAGGTGTGCAGTAGGGTCACTGCAGAGGTATGTCAAGGAAAGGTAGGAGGAGGCATGCTGCAGGGAGGCAGACGAAGGGGATATTGTGGATGCATGCCATGGGGAAACTAAGGTGATGTGCCAAAGGGAAGACTAAGAGGCATACCACAGGGAGGCTGAGGAGAAATATCATTTTGAGGATGAGGAGGCACAACATGGGGATAATGAGTAACTGCAGTGCATATTTGGAGGCCAAGAAAGCATGCTATGGGGGATCTGAGGAGTTGCAGCACCCTGTTGAGATGCTGAGGTGGTAAGTTACATGGAGGGCAAGGAGAAATGCTGTGTTAAGGCCATAGAGGCACACCATGGAGAGACCAAGAAGGTGTGCTCCTGGGTCACCAAGGAGGTATGCCACGGGGACGCTGAGGAGGAATAGCCGGGGGAGGCCAAAGAGATGAGACACAGGGAGACCAAGGAGGCACTGTGTAATACAAGGATGACCAGGAGGCATGCCATAAAGAGGTCAAAAATTGTGCCATGACAAGGCTATGGAGACATGCTACACAGAAGGTAAGGAGACATGTCACGGGGTCATGGAGGAAATGTAGCACTGGAAGATTGAGGAGACACAACAAGGGGTGGTCGAGGTGTGCCACAGTGACATTGAATAGGTGTGTTGTATAAACACTGAGGAGGCCCAACTCAGGGGAGCTACAGAGGTGCTCCATGGTGACAACATGGAAGCACATCACAGGGATTCTAAAGAGGTATGCAACAGGGACACTGAAGAAATGCACCACCAGGATACATAAAAGGTGCATCCAACCATAGGGACACTGAAAAGCCAGTTTGTGTGGACACTGAGAAGGCACATTGCAGAGTGGCCAAAGATGCATGCAACAAGTAGGCAGAGGAGATGCACCACGGGGAAGCCAAAAAGGTGAGCCACAGGAAGTTCAAGATGGTATGCTACAGGAAGGCTGAGGAGATGCACCAAGGGGAAGCTGGAAAGGCACTCCATGAAGAAGTTGAAGAGGCATGCCAAGGGGTTCAAAGGAGTCATGCTACAGAGAGAACAAGGAGGTGTGGCACACTGCATGGAGGTCCAGGAGGTGTTCCCAAGGGAGGCCCAGGAGGCATACCACAGGGTAATCAAGGTTGTGTGCCCCTGGGAGGCCGAGGAAGTATGAAAAAAGGAGCACAAACAATAGCATTGTACAGAGGTCAAGGAGGCGTGCCATGGGGATGCTGAGGAGGCATACCAAGCAGGTTCAAAGGAGACATGTAACAGTGAGGTCAAGGAGGTGTGTTATGCTGCATGGAGGGCGAGGAGGTGTTCCCAGGGGAGGTTGAGGAGGCATGTTATGGGGTCACCAAGAGGCATGCCACTAGAAGGTTGAAGAGGCATGAAAAAGGGAGTACAAGCAACAGCATTGTGCTGAGGTCAAGGATACATGCCATGGAGATTCTTTAGAAGTGCACAATGGGACACTGAGGAGATATGCCACATGGACACCAAGGATGCCCACCACTCTATGGATACGTTGAAGAGACACTCCATGGGGATGCTGAAAAGATGTGCTGTAGGGAGACAGAGGACGCATGTCACGAGCAGGGTGAGCAGGCATGCCACGGGTAGGCCAAGGAGGTACTCAAAGTGAAGGCTATGGAGTAGCATCAAGGGGATGCCAAGGAGGTGTGCCATGGGGACGATGAGGAGGTGCACTATGGGGACACCAAGGAGGCACGCTGCAGAAATGCCAAGGATATATGCCACAGGGATGACAAGGAAGTATATCACCCTACCAAGATTATGAATATAGAATAAGTGGGGATTATGATGAGGTGCACAGCAGGGAGTTCGAGGACACATGCCACAGAGAGGTTGAGGAGTTGCATCATGGTGAAATCAAGGAGACATATGACAAGAAGGCTGAGGAGGCACACCATGGTAATGCTCAGGAGGCATACCAAGAAGATGCCAAAGAGGTATGACCTAAGGATATTGAGGAGGGGTGTTGTGGGGATGCCTTCGAAGAGCACCAAGGTATCTTGCCATAGGGAAGCTTAGGAGATGTGGCATGACAACATCCAGATAATGTGCTGTGAGGATGCTTATGAGGCATTCCACTGGGATACTGAGGAGGTGCATAATGGGAACAATGAAGAAGAACACCACAGTGATGTCAAGGAGGAGTGTAGTGCAGATGCCAAGGAAGCACACCACGGTGATGACAAGGAGGTGCAGCATGCCAAAGGGATGCCAAAGAGGTGCTATGTGTGGACACTGTGGAGGCATATCATGGAAAGACCAAAGATGAACACCACGGGGAAGCCATGGAGGAACACCGTAGAAGACTGAGGAGGCATATCATGGGAAACTTGAGGAAATGAACTGCAGAAAGTCCAAGGAGAAACACCAAATTTATATTAAGAAATTGTGCCATGGGAACATAGAGGAGGTGTGCCACAGTACACCAGGAAGGTATACTATGGTGATGCAAAGAAAGCATGCTATGGGGATGCTATATAGGCATTTGCAGGGATATTGAGATGTGCCACAGGGAAGCTGAATAAACTCACCATGGGGATGGTGAGATTTAATGTGGAGATACCAAGGAGGCCTGCCAAGAAGATGCCATGGAGGCATGCTACCAGTGAGGCCAAGGAAGTGTAGAACACCATGCATAGGCTGAGTAGGCACACCCCAGAGAGACTGAGGATGTGTTTCACAGGGAGACCAAGGAGACACAGAACAATGCAGGGAAGATGAGGAGGCATGTCTCAAGGAGTCTAGGAGGCATGTCATGAGGAGGCCATGAGGCATGCCATAGGTAGGCTGATGAACTGAGCCACAGAGTCCCGTAGATGGTGCACCACAGGCAGGCTGAGTAGGCATAAGAGAAGTTCAAGAATTAGCATTGTGGAGAGACCAAGGAGTCATGCCACAAGGAGCATGAGGAGGTGTGTCGTGGATACACCAAGGAGGCATTCCATGGGGTGTTAAGAAGGCATGCCTCAAAAACACAGAGGAGGTGGGAGCTATGGAGATACTGAGGAGGCACACCATGGGGATGCTGAGTACGCCCAACATGGGACAATGAGGAAGCACCTTGTGTGCATGCCAAGGATATGTTTCACAGGGATGCCAAGGAGACACACTGCAAAGACACTGAGGAGGTACACTGCAGGCACGTCAAGAGGGTGCATCATAGTGACAATGAGAAGACTCACCATGGGGTCACAGAGGAGGTGCATGGCAGGGATACTAAGGAGCTGCACCATGTTATATTGACACCAAAAAGGCGTGTTGTGGCAGCAACATAGAGAGGTGTCCCAGTGAGTTTGAGAAGTGCCCAATTGTGAGACCAAGGAAGCATGCCATGGTAAGTCTGTGGAGGCACACCATGGGGAGGCCATGGAGACATGCAGTAGAGTCAATGAGGAGGTGTGCCAAAGAGTGGATGAGAAGGCATGTTATGGGGATGATGAGGAAGCTCACTGTGGGGAAGCTGAAGAGGATGATACAGGGAAGTCAAGCAGGTATGCCATAGGAAGGCTGAGGAGGTGTGTCATGGGAGGTACAAGGATGCACATCACAAGGAGACTAACAAGGTCCACCATGGGTGGAGGAAGAGGGGTGCTGCAGAGATGCTGCGGACATTCACAACAAGTACCCTAAGGAGGCAAGCTGAGGATACACTTAGGTGTGATGTGGGGCTGCCAAGGAGGTGTGGTGTAGGAATGTCAATGTGGCAACCCCCTGGAGGTTGTGGTTTTGCTGTGAAGGGACACAGAGAAGGAGCTCCATGTGATACTGAGGAGGCCCACCATGGGTATGCTGAAGTGGCATGCCACAGGTACACTGAGGAGGTGATGTGGGGCCAACCAGGCGGTGTGATGTGACAACACCAGGAAGATATGACTCAGTAAATTTTAGGATGTGTGGCACAGCGAGTTCAAGAAAACATATCACGAGGAGGCTGAGGAAGCATGCCATAGGGAGGTCAAGAAGGCATACCCTGGTTTGAAGGCACTGCATGGGGATTCTGAGGAAGTCTCTGTGAGGATGATGAAAAGGTGTACCATGGTATTGCCAAGGAGGCTTGCCCTGGAGTTAGAGAGGAGGTGTGCCACAGGGAGGCCATGGCGAGTATTAGTTGTGGCAACTCTAGAAGACTGAGGCGGTGTCTCAGGATGTCCAAGGAGGTGAATCATGGAGATGTCAATATAGGGTACTGGGGGGATGCTGAGGATGCAGAACATAGGATGCTGAGGGGGAGCTCCATGGGGGATGTTGAGGAGGCATGCTTTGGTGAGATTGAGAAGGTGCTTTGCACTTTGGGACTCTGAGTTGGCAAACCATGGGGTAGTTGAGGAGGAACAGCAAGCTTCAAGGATGTCAAGGGGGTAAGTCACATGGAGGATGACAAGGTGTGACAAGAGGTGATCATGGTGACATGCTATGGGGAAGCTGAGGAGGTATACCACATGTTTATCAATCAGGTATGCTGAGGAGATGCCAAGTAGTCATGCCACCAGGAGGCTGGGGAGGCATGTCATGGGGTTGTTGAGAATGCACACACCAGGAGGCTGAGTGTGCTGTATATGGGAGACTAAGGAGGGAGGCTCTGGGGAATATGAAGATGAACGCCAGGGGGAGACAGAGGAGGTATGCAACAGGGAGGTCAAGGAATTATGCCATTGGACAGCTGAGAAGGTTCACTGTGGAGGGGCCAAGAAGGCATGCTCTTTGGAGGCTGTGGAGTCACCAAAGAGGCATGCACTGGGGAGGCTTTGAAGGTGTGCCACGTGGATGATAAGGAAGTGCACCATAAGAACACTGAGGAGATGTACTATGGGCAGGCTGAAGAGGCATACCATGAGGCCACGAAGGAGTCATGCCACAGTAAGGCTGAGGAGGTGCACCTTGGGGAGGTTGAGGATATGTGGTCCAATATAGGGATGCCAAGTATGCATGTTGTGAAGAGGCCAGGGAATTGTGCCAAGGGAAGACCAAGGAGGAATATAGTGGCGAGGCCAAGGTGGCATGTCACTGAGGAGGCAAACCACTGGGAAGCATAGAAGGTGTAAAAAGGGGAGTCCAAGAAGGAGCATTGTGGAGAGGCTGAGGAAATGGGCTGAAGTGATAATGAGGTAGTGTGCCATGGATATGCCAAGGAGGTGTGCCACATGTATGCTAAGGAGACTTATCACAAGGATAAGGAGGTGTGCTGGGGAGATGCTGAAGAGGTGCACCCTAGCAACACCAAGCAGACGATCTTTGGGGATTCCAAGGAGGCGTGCAACAGGAGGCTGAGGAGGCATGCTGCAGTGACATCAAGGAGGCATGCTGCAGGAGTTTGAAGAGGTGCACCACGGGAAGTCTGAGGAGGCATGTTGTGGACACGACAATGAGCCAAGTTGAAGATTAGTCAAGGAGGCATGTCACAGGGAGGTTGAGGCTGGAAGGCCAAGGAAACTTGCTGCAGGGATGCTGAGGTGGTGCATCATGGGGATGCTGAAGAAGCATACCATGTAGATGCCAAGATGGTGAGCCAAGGGTTTAGCATGGAAGTGTATTATAGGGGCATTGGGAAGATGTGTTGTGGGGATGCCAGAGATGTGTACTATGAGAAGGCAAAGGAGTTGAGCCAAGGGTAATGCAAAAGAGGCATGTCATTGGGAATCCAAGAAGGAATGTTTAGAGGTGCACTGCTGGAAGGATGAGGAGGAACAAGTTTGGGAGGCCAATGAGGTGCACAGCAGTCATGCCAAGGAGGCACACAATGGGGTCACTGAGGAGGTGTGCAATGGGATGCCAAAGAAATGCAGCATGCTGTGGGGTCATTGAAGATGGGCACCATGGGACACCAAGGAGGCATGCCATGGGGACACTTAGGAAATACACCAGGGGGATGCTGAGGAATTATGTCAGAAGAATGCTGAACTGGCACAGCACAGGTATACCAAGGAGGTGCAGCAAGCTCTGGGTACATCAAGAAGATGTGCTGTGGGGACATTGAGGATGGCCAATGAGGGGAAGCTGAGGATTTGTACCATAGAAACTTTGAGAAGATGTGCTTAGGGGGGTCATGGATGTGGGCTTCATGGAGGTTTAGGAAGCATGTCATGGAGAGGATGAGAGGCAACACACAGGGTGGTCAAGGATGCACAGCACAGGGAAGAAAAGGAGTGCCATGGTGATGCTGAGATGTACAGTGTGAACGTCAAGGAACCATGCCACAGGGAGGCTTTGGAGGCACAATGTGGGGATGGGTTGGTGTGCTCAGAGATGCCTAAGAGGCATGCCTTGGAGATGCCAAGGACTTGCACCATGAAGATGATGTGAAGGCATGCTGTGGGGACATTGAAGAGGAACACAGCAGACACACAGAGGAGGCACTTTTTGGGAATACTGAAGAGGCACACCATGGGGATGCTGAGGATGCATGACATGCTATGGGGTCACCATGGTGGTGCAACACAAGGATGTCAGGGAGGTGTGCCACAGGAGCACGTAGGAGTTATGCCACAGAAAGTACAAGGAGTCACATCATGAGGTTGTCAAAGAGGAATGCCACTGTTACATCAAGGAAGTGTAGAATGGGACCACTATGGCCATGCTGAGGAAGCATGCCACGTATAGGCTGAGGATGCATGTCAAAGGGAGGTTGAAGAGAAATGGTGTGGTGAGACTGGGGAACCATGCTACAGGGAAGCCAAACAGGCATGCCACATAAGTCAAAGTGGCATACCAAGGAGAGGCCAAGGAAGTGCATGGCAAGGATGCCAAGGAGTTGCACTGCAGGAAGTTTTAGAAGATTCATTGCAGAAAGGCTGAGGAAGTACCACAGGGAAACGGAGGAGGTATGCTGTGGGGAATACTAGAAGGTGTGCCTCTGAAAGGTTAAGGAAGCATTTTGGAGGAAGGTCAAAGAGATGCATTGGGAAGATGCAAGGCAGGGCACCAGGGGGCTGCCAAGGATGCTTGGCAGAAGGACCATGAGGAGCCATGCTGCAGGGATGCAGAGGAAGCATGCTGTGGTGAATCTGAGAAGGCACTAAGTGCTGTTAGGAAGTTGAGGATGAGCGACATGGGGTGGCTGATGATGTAAGTAATGGAGAGGACATGGAGGCACATCACAGATTTACTGAAGAGGTACACAAGGAGATCCCAAGGAGACAAGTTGTGGGGAGGCTGAGGATGTACACCATGGGGAGGCCAAGGATGCACATGACGGGGAGGCTGAGGAGGCACAATGGGGAGGCTAAAGAGGCATGCCATTGGGTGGCCAAGGAAGCCTGCCATTGAGAGGCTGAGAAAGCACACAGTCATGAGATCAAAGAGATGCAGTGCATAGTGGGGAGGCTGAGGTGGCCTGCCATATGGAACCCAAGAAGGCTACAGGAGATGGGGAGGCACACTGCATAAGGGCCAAAGACACACACTGAGAGAAATTCATGGAGTCATGCCATAAGAAGGTTGTGTGGTCACTAAAGAGGTGTGCTGTCAGAATACCAAGGAGACATGCCATGGAAGTGAAAAACTTCACCACAATGGGAAGTTTGAGAAGTTATTACCATGGGGAGGCTGAGGAAACCCATCACAGGAAGACTGAGAAGGCGTGCTGTGAGGAGGACATGGAGCCACACCATAGGTAGGTCAAGAAGGCACACCAAAGGTACACTGATAAGATGTGCCACAATGATATCGAAGAGGCTCATTATGCAGAGAAGTCACCAAAGAAGCACTTTGTGTGGATTCCAAGGAGGCAAACCATGGGGAGAATGAGGATGCACACCACAGGTAGGCCAGGGATGTGTACCACAGAGATGTTGAGGTGGTGTGTCGCATGAACATGAGCACTGAGGAAGTACACCATGGGTATGTTCAGGAGGCACACTTAAGAGAGATCAAAGCCGGGCTCGGTGGCTCAGCCTGTAATCCCGCACCTTTGGGAAGTTGAGGTGAGTGGATTGCCTGTGCCCGCGGGTTCGAGACCCACCTGGGCAGCGAGACCTCATCTCTACAATAAATCAAAAAATCAGCCGGGCGTGGTAGCGCATGCCTGTAATTCCGGCTACTCGGAAGGCTGAGGCGGAAGGATCACTGGAGCCCAGCAGACAAGGCTGCGGTGGCCGGGAGCGGCCACTGCACTCCAGTCTGGGCGAGCGAGTGAGACTCCAACTCAAAAAACAAAAAAAGAGAGCGAGGATGCATGCCACAGGAATGTTGAGGAGGTGTAACACAGGAAGGACAAGGATGTTTACCATATGAGGCTGAGGAGGTACACCAAGGGGTTGCCAAGGAGGCATGCTGCAGGGACATTGAGGAGACGTGCCATGGACACATTGAGGAAGCATGCTATGGGGACTCTACAGAGGCACCCCACAGGGAGGCCAGTGATGCATGCCATGGGGAGGCAGAGGAGTGCACCACAGGGAGGCCAAGGAGGCATGCCACAGGGATGTTGAGACATCATGTCATGAGGATGCCACAGAGATGCACCATAGGGATTTTACGGAGCTGCCACGTGCTGCATGGTGGCTTAGAAACTGCACCTTGGGGAGGCCAAGGAGGAGTGGCCCAATGCTAGGACACTTACGAGTCATGTCACAGGGACACCAAGGAGTTGTGCCACAGAGTCACTGAGGAGGTGCACCACAGAAAGACCAATGGAGATTTTGAAGGGGAATTTGAGGAGGAACATGCTGTAAAGATGACAAGAGATGCCAGAGATGCAGAGATGCCAAGGAGACATTTTTTAGTGACATTGAGGAGGTGTACTGCAGAGATGCTGAAGAGCCACGCCACAGGGATGCCAACAATGCAAACTATGGGGACACTGAAGAGGCACACCATACTCTGGTGATGCTGAAGAGGGAGTATTGGGAATGCTGAGGAAGTATGCTGTGGAGAGGTTTCGTATGCAAGCTGAAGAGGCATGCCACAGGGAGTCCAAGGAGACACACCACAAGATGGCCGAGGAGACATGCCAAGAGGCCAAGGAGATGTACCACAGGGATCATGAAGTGTGGCATGGGGATGCCAAGAAAAAGCTCCACTGGGTTGCCTCAGAGGCTCTTAATGGTAATGTTGAGGAGGCACTCAGTGGGGAGGCTGGGGAGGCGTGCCAAAGGAATCCAAAGTAGGAGATCCACAGAGATGCTGAGGAGGCTCACCATGCTGTGAATACACTGAAGAAGTAATCCATGGGTATGCTGAAGAGTCATATGGAGAGGAGACTGAGGACAAATGTCGTGAGCAGGGCAAAAAGTTCTGTCACAGGAGGCCATGGGTGTGTGACAGAAAGGCCAAGAAAATGCACTGCAGGAAGGTTGAAGAGGCATTATAAGGGGAAAGTGAGGAGGCACGCTACAGAGATGCCAAGAATGCTTGCTGTGCAGTGGCCTAGGAGGCATGCCTTGTGAAGGCTGAGGATGAGTACCACAGGGAAGTTGAGAAAGCAACTGTGGGGAGGTCAAGGAAGCATGCCATGGGGTAGCCGAATAGTCACAGAGCTGAATACTCTGTGAGGAGGCCAGGTAGTCACACAATGGGAAAACTGAGGAGGCACATTGTGGGAAACCCAAGGAGCCCTGCCATGGGATGGCCAATCAGGTGCACCACAGGGAAGCTAAGGAGATGCACTGTGAGTATGTTGAGGAGGTGTGCCACCAGATTCTGAGTATGTGTATCTGGGGAAACCAATGAGCCATGCCATGAAGTGGCCAGTCAGGTGCACCACAGGGACGCTGAGGAGATGCACTGTGAGTATGCTGAGGTGTGCCACAGATGCTGAGTATGTGTGTCATGGGGAAACCAAGGAGGTGTACCTCGAGAAAGCTGAGGGGATGTGTCATGTTGAGGCCAAGGAGGTCAGCACGCTGCCCAAAGACTGAAGAGACATGACTGTGAGGCGTAGGAGGCAGGGTGCAATGCAGGGATACTGAGGAGGCATGTTAAAGGATGGCCAAGGAGGTACACCATAGTGAGGTTGTGAGGCATGATGTGGGGAAGTCACAAAGGTGCACCATGTGGAGGCTAAGACTATCACTTATGGGTAATCACTGAAGAAGTGTGCTGAGAATGAGCTCCTGGGTAACCAAGGTGATGCAACATAGGTATGTGATGGAAGAGTGTTGGGGAAATGCTGAGAATGCATACCATGTGGACACCAAATAGGCATGCCACAACAATGCAGAGGAAATGTGCCAAAGTAAGGCTGAAAAGGTAAAGCACGCCATGGGGAGGCACAGAAAGTGTATTGTGGATAGACCAAAAATGCACATTGTGGGTTCTCCTAAACGGTTCACAGAGAGGAAGGCAAGAAGTTGTGCTGCACAGAGGTTAAAGATGCACACACTGAGGGAAGACCAAGGAGGTGTGCTGCAGAAGGGCCAAGAGGCATGCTGCAGGATTGCCCAAAAGAGTCCAAGGAGGTGCAAATTAGGGATGCCAAGTAGGCATACCATGGGGTGTCTGGGGAGGTGTACTGTGGGGAGGCTGAGAAGGTATGTCACAGGGAGGCTAAGGAGGTGCTTCATGGGGAGTACAAGGAGAAGCACCTCTGAGAAGCCAAGAAGGCATGGCATGGGAAGGCTGAGGCAGTTGGTGGTGCACCATGGGCAGACCCAAGATTCATGCTGAAGGGTGTCTGAGGAGGCTAAGGAGGATCACAAAGGGGATGCTGATGTGATGTACCATGGATATACTGAGGAGGTGTACAGAAGGATGCCAAGAAGGCATGTCATATGGATGCTGAAGAGACAAACTGTGAGGATGCTGAGGAGGTGTGCCACAAGGCTGCTGGTGAGGTGCTCTGTGGAAACTCCAAAGTGGCACACCATGCTGTGAGGATGCTAAGGAAGTGCACTGTGGAGAGGCTAAGGAGGCATGCTTCATGGAGGTTGGTGAGGTTCACTGTGAGGAGGCCGAGAAGTTGCACCACAGGGAGACTAAAGTAGCAAGCTGAGGGGACACTGAGGAAACACAGCGAGGGATACCAAAGTTGCATGGCATGGGATGCTGAGGAGAAGCAAATCATGGACATTGATGAGGCACACCATTACAGAGAATATGTGCCACAGGGGGGCCTAGAAGGAACATCATGCCAAAGGGAGGCCATGAGGCATGCTGCTGGGAGGATGAGGAGGCATACTGCAGGGAGATTGTATAGGAGTACCGCAGGGAGGCCAACAAGGCATGCTGAAGGGTCACTGAAGATTCATGCTGCAGGGAGGCCAAGGACATGTGCCATGAGTATAATGAGGAGGTGTGCTATGGAAAGGCTGAAGAGGCTTGCCATGCGTGGGTTGAGGAGATGCACCTCAGGGATCCAAAGGAGGTACACCAAGAAGAGTACAAGAGGGTATGTTGTTGGGAGGCCAAGGATGTGCACTACAGAGAAAGCCAGGAGTCACACCATGGGAACACCATGGAGGGAGCCAGGAAAATGCCATGAGTGAACACTATGGGAAGATAAGGAGTCATGCTGTGAGGATGCTGAGGGCACGCCACAGGAAGGCTGATAGACAGGTTTTGTGTCTCCAAAAGTTTGTTCCATGGAGAGGCAAGGAGCTGTACTGTGGAGTTCCAAGGAAGGGCATTGTGAGGTGTCGGAGGAGGTGCTCTGTGGGGAAGCCAAAAAGAGGAGAGGGTGAGGATGTACTCCTTGGGGAGTACAAAGAGCACCACTGGGAAGTCAAGGACTGGTAGGCATGCCATGGGGAGTTCAAGGTATATTGCTGGAAGGCCAAGGAGGTGCACCATGGGGAGGCCAAGCAGACACACCATGGGAAGACAAAGCCGTGTACTGTGAGAATGCTGAGGAGGCACACCAGATAGGAGGTGCTAGGAGCGGCACTGCAGGGACACTGAGGAATCTCTAAGAAGGTGCACTGCATTAATGTAAAGGAGGCAGCCTGCAGTGATACAGAGGAGGAAGGCCATGGGTTTGCCAAAGAGCTGCACCAAGGGACACCAAGGAGGTTCACCATGTGGTCAAGTAGATGTTCTGTGGTAAGACTATGAAGGCATGCTGTTGGGATGCTGATGAGATGCACCACAAGGAGGCTGAGTAGGGATGCTGTGAGGAGAATTAATAGGCATATTCTGTGGAGGTTCAGTGGCATGCCACAATGAGTCTAAGGAGGTATGCCATAAAAAGGCTGAAAAGGTGATCCACAGAGTCAGAGGAAGTGCACCACTGGGACCATGAGAAAACATGCCATGGGTATACTGAGGAGTATATTGTGTATATTGTATATTGAGTATATTGTGTATGCCATGGAGGCGCACCACAGAGATACTGAGGAGGTGCACCACAGGGATGCCAGAGGTGCTCTGTGGGGACACCAAGAAGGTGCACTGTGGTGATGCTGAGGTGGCAAACCTTGGGGATGCAGTGGAGGTGTGCTATAGGGACGGTGAGGTTGCAGGCTACACAGCAAGGATGTTGAGTGGCACACTGTGGGGACACTAAAGTGGTGTACAATGTGCAGATTTAGGAGAAGTGTCACAGGGAGCCCAATAATGTGCACAGCAGAAACACCAAGGAGGCACACTACATGGAAGCCATGAAGACACACAGCTGGAAGTCTGAGAAGATATGCTGCTGGGAGGTCAAGGGGGTGTGCTATGGGGAGACCAAAGATGTGCACCACAGGGAGGCCAATGAAGCACTGAGCACACATGCAGAAGTGTTGTGTTGTGGGGATGCCAAGGATGTGAGCAGAATGGAGAGTGAGGAGGCATGCCACAGGGTTCCAAGGAGTCTCTGAAGAGGCACGTCATGGAGACATCAAAGAGGAATGTTGCAGTGATGGAGATAAGACACGTTGTTGTATGGCCAACGAGCATCCTGTGGGGATGCTGAGGCAGTGATCCACAGGGAGACCAAGGAGGCATTCGCTGGTAATTATGTGGAGTTGTGTCACAGGGTTGCCAAGGAGGTGTGATGTGCCACAAGGATGCTAAGGGAGTGCACCATGGGTACACCAATGAGACTTGCCCCAAGAGGCCTGTGTAGGCACCCTGTAGGAAGGCTGAGAAGTGACCAACAACGAGTCTCATTTGGTGTACCATGGAGAGGCAGAGAAGCAAGATAAGATGAGGCTAAAGAGGTGTGCTGTGTAGACGGTGATGAAATGTGACATACAGGTTGAGATGGCATGCTGAAGACATGCTAAGGAGATGCACCATGATATTGCTGAAGACATGTGCCATGGTGATGCTAAGGAGGCATGCTGTGGGAACACTGAGGAGGCCTTCTGAAGGGATGATGAGGAATCACACTGCACGAATGCCAAGGAGGCATGCAGCAGGAATTCACGGAGGCATGCCAGAGGAATACCAAGGAAGTATATCATGGGGATGCTAAGGAGGTGCAGCGAGCTGTGGGAACACTGAGGAGGCAAGCTGTGGAGATTCCAAGAAGGCAAGGTACACCACGAAATCATTGAGAAGGTGCACCACAGGATACCAAAGAGACACACCATGAGTATGCCAAGGAGAAGAATCACATGGAGTCTGAGGTTATGCATCACAGAAACACTGAAGAGTCATGTTGAAAGTAGGCTGTGTAGGTGTGTTGCTAGGAGGCTGAGAAGGCATGCTGCATGGAGGCTGAGGAAGTGTGCCACAGGGATGCCAAGGAAACATGTCACCAGGATGACAAGGAGTCACAAAGGAGGCACACTGAGGGTATATCAAGAAGGAATGCCATAGGGACACTAAGGAGGTACACCCCAGGGTCACTAAAGAGGCTCACTGCAGGGATGTTGAGGAGGTGTGTTGCATGTATGACAAGGAGGTATTAAGTGGTGATGCTGAGGAGGCACAGAATAAGGATGCTGAATGGGTTTGCCTTAGGGACCCCAAGAAAGGTCATCATGGAAATGCCAAGTAGGAATTGTGCAGTGATGCTGAGTAGGCACACTGCAGGGAAGACAACAAGGTATGCCATAGGAATGCCAAGGAGGCAAGGCGCAGCTATTTTAGGGAGGCATGTTGTGGTGACGTCAGGGAGGCACACCACAGTGATGCTGTTGAGGTGCAGTGCAGGATTACTTGGGAGGTGTGGTTTGAGGATGCAAAGGAGGCATGCCACAGTTATGAGAAGGTACACAATTGGGTCGCTGAGGAGGTGTGCCAACAGATGCAGAGACACCAAGAATACAGGAAGGAAGCATGTTAAGGAATGGTGACGCATTTTGGGGATATGGGGGGAAGTGCCATGGTACGTTGAGGTGTGTTGCAGAGAAGCTGAGGAGGCATACCATGGGGATGCTGAAGAGGCATTCTGCAAGTACATGAAACAGGCGCACTGCAGGGATGAAAAAGAGGTATGAAATGCAACAGATATATCAAGGAGGTGTGATGCAGAGTTGATGAGGAGTCAGGCCAATAAAGCATGCCATTGGGACACTGAGAAGGTATGCTGTGGGGACACAAAGGAAGAATGTCATGGGGAGGCTGAGGTGGAGTGATGTGGTGATGCCCAGGAGAAGGTGTACTGTGGGTACACCGAGGAGTCATGCTGTGGTTTCTCTGGGGAGGTGGCCCAAAGGAACGTCAAGGTACACCACTGGGACACGGAAGAGGTGCACTGCAGGGAAACTAAGGAAGTGTGTTGAAGGGAAACCGAGGAGGAACTCTACAGGGATGCTAAGGAGGTGTGCTACAGGGTCGCTGAGGAGGCATGAGATGCTGATATAATGCTGATTGGGCATGCTGCAGTGATGCTGAGGTAGTGCACTACAAGGAAACCCAAGGAGACATGTCACAGGGTCTCCAAGGAGGTGCCGCATGACACAGGATGTTGAAGAGCTGTGAGGTGCAGATGCTGAAGAGATGAACTGTGGTGACTTCAAGGAGGCCTGCCGAAAGGGTGCCAAGGAGGCATGTTGCAAGGTCACTGCGGGGGCGTGCTGTAGGCCTGGTGAGGTGACATGCCACAGAAATCCCAAGGAGGCATGGGATGCTGAGGGTCTACAAGGAGGCAGGCACACTGGAGGAACAACAAGAATGCATGGAGTGCCATGGGGTTTCTGAAGTTGCTTGGTGCATAGTTGCTAAGGAGGCATGCTGCAGGGACACCCAGGAGCTGTGCCACGGGGACCCTGAGCAGGCACAATACACCATGGTGACACTGAGGAGGTGTGCTGCGGACATGACAAGAACATGCATCATGGGGAGGACATGGATGTGATCCAAGTGGAGGCCAAGGAAACATGACTTTGGGAAGACCATGAAGCATGCTGAGGTGATGCTAAGGATGCACGTCTTGGGAATACCGAGGAAACATGCCACAAGGTTCTCAAGGAGGTGTAGCACAGTGCAAGGATGTAGTAGAGGTGTTCTGAAATGACATCAAAGAGTCACACCACAGAGATAATGAGGAGGCAGCCATGGAAATGTTGAGGATGCTTGTCACTGGGAGACTGAGGAGGCATGCCATGGGAATGCTAAGGAGGCATGACACTGGGTTTCTGGGGAGGCATTCTGTGGGGATGCTGAAAAGGTGTGCCAAAGAAATGCTGAGGAAGTGCGCTTTAGGCTTGTCAATTAGGAAAGATGCAGCAAAGCTGAGGAGGTGCACCATGAATACACTGAGGAGGCACATTGAGGGTGTACCAAGGAGACACACTGTGGGTAGGTGGAGTAGGCACAATGAGCCAAGGTGAAGATAAGGAGTGCCACAGAAATGCCAAGGATGCACAGCAAGCCATAAGGACTTTGAGGTGACATGCCATGTATTAGGAGGCATGCCACAGGGAGGGAGAAGAGGTGCACTGAGGTGACACCAAAGAAACATAGTGAGGTGACACCAAAAAGCTGCACTGCAGGTGTGCCAAGGGGGCACACCATGGGGAAAATGAGGAATGCAAAAGCGATGCTGAAAAGACATGCAGCAGGTAAGTTGAAGAGATGTGCAACAGGGATGTTGAGGGGGCATCACAGGGACAGCAAGGGGATGTGCCACCATAATGTCAAGGAAATGTGCCTCGGAGACACCATAGAGGCATGCCACAGGCTTGCTGGGGAGACATGCCATGGAGATGCCAGTAAGTCTCTGAGAAGGGGCACTATAAGGATGACTAAGAGGAATGTTGTGACGATGCTGAGGAGGCTTGCTGCAGGGTTGCCAAAGAGGCACATTTCTGGGATGATAAGTATGTATGCCACAGGTATGCTGAGTTCACAGTACCTGGGAGGGAGTGATAAGGAGATGCAAAGCAGTGATGCCTCAGAGGATCCCTGTGGGTATGCTGAAGAGACATGTCTCAGTAGAGCACTGTGGCTATGCTGAAGAGGCATACCTCAGTTATGCCAAGAAGGCACATCATGGGTTCAGTGAAGAAGCGTGCCAGTATTGCCAAGAAGGCTGTCATAATTATGCTGAGGAGGCATGATATAGGCTGCGAAGGAGGTATGTTGTAGATATTACAAGGGTGCATGCTACAGAGACCTTGGAGAGACATGTCACAAGGACACAGAGGAGGCATACAGAAGGGATGCTGAGGAGCCCTACTGTATGGATGTCAAAGAGGCTTGCCATGGTGATGCTAAGGAGGTGTTCAATGGGTAAACTGAGAAGGTGCACCGTTAGAATGCCAAGGAGTCAAGCCACAGGGACGACTAGGAGGCATACCACAGGGAGGCTGTGTTGTGATGTGGGAACTTTGAGCAGCTGCACCACAGGGATGGTGAGAAATTGAGCCATGGTTGCACTGAAGATGTGTGCCATGGGGACAGAAAGAAGGTGCACTGCAGAGACGATGAGAAGGTGTGGCACTCCACAGGCATGCTTCAGGGACACTGAGAAGGCAAACAATGGAAATTTTGAGGAGGTGCATCATGGGGATGTGGAGAAAACATGCTGCATCGAAACAAAGGAGGCATAACATGGGGACATTAAGAAGTTGTGCTATGTGGTCTGTGAAGAATTGTACTGTGGGGACACCAAGGATGGACACAACAGAGATGCCATGGAGACATGCTCTGGAGATGCCAAGAAGGTGCACTACAGGGTCTCTGAGGAGATGTGCCATGCCTACATGATGCCAAGGATGCATGCCAAAGGGATGTTGATGAAGTGAAACACAGGGACACTGAGGAGTCATACTGTGGATTCCCTGAAGAGGCCTGCCATAGGGACCCTGAGTAGGTGAGCTATGGGGATGCTGGCAAGTCTTGTCATAGGAGCACTGAGGAGACACACCATGGGGATGATGAAGAGACACACCATGATGCATGGATGCTGAATAGGCACTCCATGGGGAGGCTGAAGAGAAATGCCATGGGGATACTGAGGATGCACACCATAGGAAGGCTGGTGAGGCTCAACACTGGTAGACTGAGGAAGTGCACAGCAAGAAGGCCAAGGAGTCACAACATGAAGAGGCTGAGGATGCATGGCACAGGAATGTTAAGGAGGAAAGCTGTAGGGAAATCAAGAGGAATACTGCAGGGATGCTGGACGTATACTGCAGGGATCCTTCAGAGGCACACCGCAGGGATGTGGAGTAGTTAAGCCATGGGGAAGTCCAGGAGGGGCACCACAGGAAGCAAAGTGGTGCACCAAGGGGATACTGAGTAAGTGTGCCACGAGGATTACAAGAAGACACACCATGGAGAAATTGAGAATGCATGCCATGAGGACACCACGGAGGTGTGCTGTGTGGATGCTGAGGAAGCATGCAGCAGAGATGTTAAGGAGGCATGCCATGGGGATCCTGAGGTGATATGCTACAGGGAGGCTGAAGAGGTGTAGCACATTGCTGGAATGCCAAAGAAACACTCTGTGGGGATGCCAATGTAGTATGTTGTGGGGAGGCCAAGGAGCATACCAAAGTAGGGAAGGGAGGCACACCATAGAAAGGACAAAGTGGTGCACTGGGGAGGACACCAAGGATTTGTCCCATGGTGAAGCCAAGAAGGCATGTTACGGGAGGCTGAAGGCAAGTTACAGGCTTGGTGCATTGTAGGGATTACAAGAATGTGTGCCATGGGGAGACCCAGGAGGCAAGCCATTGGGAGGCCAAGGAAGCATTCCGTGGAGAGGTTGAAGAGATCCAGTGTCACTGGTGATCTCTGTGGCTAGGAGGCTAAAAAGACACAACAAGGGGAGTCCAAGGAAGAGCACTGTGGTGAGACCAAGGAGGCACACCATAAAGAGTATGAGTTGTACCAGAAATATGTCGAGGAGGTATGCCACAGAGATGCTGACAAAGCACTCTTCAGGGACACCTAGGAGGCATGCCATGGAGATGCCAGAGAGACAGGCCACTGGGACACTGAGGAGGTGTGTGATGGGTATGCAGAGGAGACACACTGAAGGGACCATGGAGATGCTGAAGAGGCATGCTGTGAGCACACTGAGGTGTGCCACAAGGATGCTGAGGAGGCATGCCATGGGAATGATGTGGAGTGATGGATGTTATGGTGATGCTGAGCCATGGAGTCATGCTGCAGGAAGGCTGAGGAGATGCTGCATGTCATAGAGGCCAAAAAGTTGTGTCCCAGAGAGGCTGAAAAGGTACACCATGGGAGACCAAGGAAGCTTTGTGAAATGCAGGGACACCAAGGATTTGTCCCATGGTGAAGTCAAGAAGACATGCAACGAAAAAACCACAGAGGCGTGCATGGGGAGGCTGAAGAGGTGTTTTGCAGCATCACTGAGAAGCTGCACCACTGGGAGGCTGAGGATACATGAAAAGGAGAATCCATCAAAGAGCACTGTGGAGAGGTCAAGAAGGCACACCATAAGAAGGATGAGGAGGCATGCTGCGGAAATTCCAAGGAGATGCACCACAGGGAGTTCAAGAAAGTATGCCTTGGTAACACTGAGGAGATGCACCATGGAGCTGCCAAGGAGACATGCTGCAGGAATGCTGAGGTGGCATACCACGGGGACACTGAGGAGAAGTGCTACAGGAAAGCCGAATAGGTGTGTTGTGAATATGCTTCGAGGCTTGCCAGAGGTATGTCAAGAAGATGTTCCATGGGTACATTGAAGAAGAGCATCACAGAAATGCTGAGGATATGACCAGATATGACTAGATAGTGTGCCATGGACACTGAATATGCATGTCATAGGGATGCAGAGGAGAAGCACAGCAGGATAACTGAGATTGCACACCATGGAAACGACAAGGGGACATGCCACAGGGATTCTGAGGAGGTACACCATGGGCATGCCAAGGAGCAGCATCATTCCACAGTAAAACTGAGAAGGTGAGTCAAGGGGATCATGATGTGGTATGCTGTGGTGAGGCTAAGGAGGCATTGTGTGCACTGGGGAGGCCAAGGAGGTGTACTGCAGTGGAGTCAAAGAGATACACTATGGGAAGGCTGAGAAGGTGCTCCGTGGGAACTCCTGGGAGGTATGCCATGGGGATGCCATGGAGGCACACCATGGGGATGCTGAAGAGGGATGTGCAGGGACACCAATGAGGCATACTACAGGGATACTGAGGAGGCATGCTTCAAAGACGTCAAGGAGGTGGGCTGTGGGGACACTGAGGTGGTGTGCCATGGGGTCAACAAGAAGATATGACACAGTAATGCAGAAGAGGCATGGCACAGGGATGCCAAAGAGTCACATCATGGGGATGATAATGATGCATGCTTTGGAAATACCAAGGAGGTACATCGTCCTATGTGAAGCCTGATTAGTTGTGCCCCAGGGAGACTGAAGAGGTGTACCAGGAGAGGCTGAGAAGGCATGGTGCAATGCAGGGATGCTGAGGAGGTGTGCCACGAATAGGTCAAGACTGTAGCATGGGGAGGCCATAGGAGCATGCCATGGGGAGACTGAGAAAATGTCTTGTGGGGTCAACTAGGAGGCATGCCACTGGGAGGGCAAAGAGTCATGTAAAGGAGAGGCCTCAGAGGCGGGTTGTACAGAGGATGAGAAGATGTGTTGGAACATGAGGTGGTGTACTGCAGGGATACAGAGGAAACCCACCATGGGAACACCAAGGTGGCACACCATGGGGGCACTAAGGAGATGTACCATGGGGATGCTAAGAATGTGCACCAGGGGATGTCCAGGAGGCCTACTGCATGGATGCTGAGCAAGCAAATCATGAGGATATCCAGGAGTTGTGCCATGGCATGGGGATGTCAAAGAGAGACTCCTGTGGATGCAAATGAAACACGCTACATGGAGGCCAAGGCAGTGTGTTGCAAGAAAATGATAAGGTATGCCACAAATGTACAGATGAAGCATGCCTCCTGAATGCAAAAGGAAGCATACCTTGGGGACACTGAGGAGGTACACAATGGAGATGCTAAAAAAAAGCATGCCAAAGAGACACTAAGGAAATATACCATACTGGGGACACCAAAGAGGCACTTTGTGGAGATACCATCAGAGGGAGGTGGAGGACATAGGACACAGAAAGTATGAGAAGGTGTGTCATGGGTTGACTAAGGTCGCATGCCATGAGAAGGCTGAAGAGATGTGTCAAACAGATGACAAGGAAGTAAATGGAAAGAGGCATGCTTCAGGGATGCCAAGGAGGCAGCCTGCAGGGACATCAAGGAGGCATGCCTTGTGTAGGTTGAGGAGAAATTTCATGGAAAGACCAAGGAGGTGCACCACAGGGAAGCCAAGGAGGCACGCCATAGGAATGCTGAGGAAGCACACCATGCCCTGGGACACCAAACAGCCACTCCATGAGAAGTCAAGGATGCATGCAATGTGTAGACTGAGAAGGTGCTCCATAGAGAGGCTGAGAAGACACCCTACATGAAGGCTGAGGAGGTGAAACATAGGAAGGCCAAAGAATTACATCAAGAGTACACCAAGGAGGTGTGCCACGAGGACGTTGAGGAGACACTGCACCGGGAAACCAGGGAGACATGCCACAGAGACATAGAGGGAGTGCACTACACTGCTGTAGAGGCACTCTGTGAAGATGCTGAGGAAGTACATCATGGGGAGGCCAAAAATGCATGCCACATGTAGGGTGAGGCGATGAGCCACAGGGAGTCTGAGGATGTACACTACAGAAAGGTTAAAGTGGTGTGGCACAATGCAGCGAGAGTGAGGAGTCTTGCCACTGGGAGACCAAGAATGTATGCCACGGGATGGCCATGGAGGCATGCTGTGAAAAGGTTGGGGAGACATGTTGTGGAGTCATAGATGAAGGGCACTACTGGGAGGGCAAGAAGGCACACGATAGAGATCCCAAGGAGGTGTGTCATGGAGAATGTGAGGAGGCACGTTGTAAGGAAATGTGGAGGTGTACCTTGGGGATGCCAAGGTGACTCATTGCAGGGATTATTATGAGGTTCACTATGGGGATTCCACAGAATTGTGCTGTGGATACACTGAGGAGACACATCACAGGGATGCCGAGGAGGGCCAGCATGTTGTGGGAACACTCAAGAGGTTTTCCTTGCGAATGTTAAGGAGGCATGCTGTGGGGAGGCTAAAGACACACACAAGGATGCTGAAGAGGCATGCCACAGGGAAGCTGAAGAGGCATACCATGGGAAGACCAAGGGCGTGTGGCACAGGAAGTTCGAGGAGATGCTCCAAGGAGATACTGCAGAGGCAGTCCACAGGGCAACAAGGAAACAGAATATGAGGACACCAAAGAGGTGCACCACAGGAATATTGGGGAGGTGCCCCAAGGGGATGCACCATGGGGACACAGAGGAGGCACACTATTCCTTGGGGATGCCAAAGAGGCCCTCCATGGGGACACTGAGGAGACATGCCATGGGGAGGTCTAAGACATTCACCAAAAGAGGCTGAGGATGTGCAACACAGGTAGGCCGAGGAGACACAGGATGGCCAAGGATGCATGCCACCGGGATTTCACAGAGGCATGCCTTCAGAATGTTGAGGAGGTGTGCTATGGAGTCACTGATGGGGTGAACTACAGTGATTTCATGGAGGTGAAGCACAGGGAACCCAAGAGGCATGACACAGTGATGCCAAGGAGGTACAACATGGGAATGGCAAGGAGGTACACCACGGCAATGTTGAGGAAGCATAAGAAATGCCAAGGAGTTGCACTGCATGGATGTCAAAGAGACCTGCCACTAGAATGCCAAGGAAGCCACCATTCCATGAGTGTGCCAACGATGCACTCTGTGGGGTGCTGAAGAGTGCCATGAGGTGGCCGAGGTCACACATCACAGTAGGCTGAGGAGGAGCATGTAGGGAGGCTGAGGAGGCTAACCATGGGGATGCTGAGGAGGTGTGCCATGGGAAAGCAAAGGAGGTGCACCATGGGGATGATAATGAGGCACATTGTGGGGACACCAAGGAGGTGTGCCATGGAAACAATGAGAAGGCATACTGTGGAGATGCCAAGGAGGTACACCATGGCAACGTCATGGAGTTATGCAGTAGGGATACCAAGTAGGCAAGCTGTGAGTACATTGAGGAGGCACGCCATGGGGATGCCAAGAAGGTGATGCCAAGAGGCCTTGGAGGCTTGCCACAGAAAGACTGAGGAGGCACACCAAAGGAAGATTGAGGATCCAATCTAAGGACACGTAGAAAAGGCATGTTGCAAGGACATTGAGAAGGCATGCCATGGGGACACCAAGAAGGTGCACCATGGTGACATAATAGATGTGTGCCCTGAGGTTGCTGAGAAGGATCACCAATGGGATGCTGAGGTATACCAGGGGTATGGCAAGGAGGTGTGACATGAGATCACAGAAAAGGCAATCTGTGGGGATGTCAAGGAGGTGAACCATGGGGGTGTTGAAGTGATGTATCACTAGGATGCTGAGGAGGCCCACCACACAATGATTATGCTTAAGAGGTAATCCATGAGGTGCCAAGTAAGGGTGTCATAGGTAGTGCGATGACACATGTCATGGGTAGACCAAGGAGTCTTACCACAGGTAGGCTGAGGAGACATGTGGTAGGAATGCTAAGGAGGCATGCAACAGGGACGCTGAGGTGGCACACTATAAGAATAATAAAGAGACAAGCTGGGAGGATGCCAAGGAGGTGAGTCACGGGGACACCAATGAGGATCACTATGGGGATGCTAAGGAATTGTGACTCAGGGAAGACAAGGAGGCACAACACAGGAAAGCTGTGGAGGTATGCCATGTGGAGTCTGAGGAAGTGCACTGCAAGGATGTTGAAGAAGTGCACAGGGCTGCTGAGATGGCATGTCACAGAAAAGGCAAGGTGGTGCACTGCAGGGATGCTGAGGAGGGGCTTATTGGGACACCAGTGATGTATACCATGTGGAAACCAAGTCATAAAGTGGCCATGGAAGTGCACCGTGGGGAACTCAAGGAGTTTCTCAGTAGCATTGCCAAGGAGGTGCACCACGAGAAAGATGAGGAGGCACACTTTGGTGAAGTGTGGTGCAATGCAGGGAGCGTGAGAACTTGCACCATGGGAAAGTTAAAGAGGTGCACCAAGAGTATGCTGAATAGGGGCACTACAGTGTCACCAATATGGCCCTCCATGGGCACTGAGGAGGCAAGCCATGAGGATGCTGAGAAGGTATGCCATGGGGACACTGAGGAGGTGTGAAACAAGGAGGTTGAGGAGGCTCACTCTGGGATTACCAAGGAGATGTACTGTGGGGAGATGGTGGAAGCAAATCATGGGGAGGTTAAGGAGGTATGCCATATGGACCCTGAAGAAGCACACCACAGGGATGCCAAGGAGGTGTGATGTGGTGAGTTCATGGAAGCACACTGTGGGGAGGATGATGGGCATGTGGTGCAGAGTACTAGGAGGCATGCCAAAAAAGGCTTGCTATGCATAGGCCTAGGAGGAGCACCATGATGACGCTGAGGATATGTGCCACAGGGACTCTGAGGAGGTATGCTACAAGGATGCTGATTAGGCAGGCTATGAGGACGACAAGACGGAATACCCTGGTGAAGCTGAAGAGGCATGGTGTGCCATGTGAAGCCTGAGGAGGTATGCTCAGGGAGCCCAAGAAGGCATGCAAAGGAGAGGCTGAGATGTGGTGCACAAAGGGGAAACTGATGAGTGTGCCTTGGGGAAACCAATGAGACATTTTATAAGGATGCCATGAATGTGCATCATGGGGTGGTCAAGGAATCACTCAGCAGGGTCACTCAGGAGGTGTGCCATGGGGAGGATAAGGAGGCACACCACAGGAATGCAGGAATGTGGGGAGGTTGAGGAGGCATGCCACAGGGAAGTGTGTCACACCACACACACCACAGAGAGAGGTGTGCCACAACCCGCACACCACACGGAGCTCATGAAGACATGCCTTGTGAAGGTTGAGGAGTCATGCAGTGAAGAGGATAAGGAAGTGCATCACAAGGAAACCAAGGATGCATGTCATGGGGAGACTGATGAGATGAACCATGAGGACACTGAGAAGGCATGCCATGGGAATGCTAAAGCAGTATGACATGAAGAGTCCAGGGAGGTATGACACTGTGACACATTGACACTATGGAGGCACACTGTGCAGAGGCCAAAGAGATGTGTCATGGGGTTGCAGAGGATGTCACATTGATGCCAAAGAATTGTGCTGTGAGGACTTGAATGAAGCATGTCGTGGGAATGTCAAGGAGACGCACCATTGCACCATGGGGATAACAAGGAGGCACCCCACGAGGAGGCCAAGGAGGTATGGTATGAGGACATCAAGGAGGTGTGCTTCAGGGATGTTGAAGAGGCATGCCCCAGGGTTTCTGAGAAGGAGTGCTGTGGAAATGCAAAGTAGGTGTGCCACCAGGAGGATGAGGAGTACAGGGGAAATGTGAATGATACACACTGCATGTATGCAAAAGGGGCAAGAATTAAGGAGGACATGGAGGTGCACAATGAGACTGAGGAGTCACTCAGTGACATCACTGAGAAGGTGTACCATGGGAGGATGAGGAGGTGTGCCATGGATAGGCTGAGCAAGTGCACTGTGGGAATGTCAAAAATATGTGCCATGAGGAGTCTAGGTATAATACAAGATAGACAAGGGGGTGTACCACAAGGAGGCAGAAGTGTCACTGTGGGGGAGGTCAAGGTGGTGTGCTTTTTGGGACCAAAGAATTATGCCTTAGGTGTACTGAGGAGGCTCACTGAGGCGATGTCAAAAGACATTTTGGGGCCACCATAGAGGCATGTTTCAGGAATGCTGAAGAATGCCAAGGAGGCATGCCCCAGTGAGGCCAATTACTATGAATGTCAGAGGCCCAAGGAGACACATCACCAGAGACTGAAGATCCACACTGTGGGGAGACTGAAGAGGCATACCATAGGATTGCTGAGGAGTTGCTGTCGGGTTTCAGAGGAAGAGAACTGCAGGACGGAGGTGTAGGAGTGCTGTGGAGTTGACAAAGAGGCATGCCATAGGGATGCCAAGGAGGCTAGTGATGCCATGGGGACACTGAAGAGGTGCTTCACAGCCAGTCCAAGAAGGCACTCAGTGGGACCACCTAGGAGACATGCTGCAGGGAGACTGAGAAGACATGGTACAAGGAGACTGAAGAGGCAAGTTCTGGAGATGCGGAGGATGTGTGCCATGGAGATAATGAGAAGGCATGAAGACAGACGTGACCCAGTGAGACCGAGGGGTTGCAGTATGCCACACAGAAACCAAGGAGGAACACTATGGGGAGTTCAAGGAGCAAACAAATGGGAGAAAAAGGAGATAGGGTGCACAGTGGAGATGCTGAGGGATTATAGTGCAGGAGGGCCAAGAAGGTATGCCATAAGTAGCCTGTGGAGGAAAGCCATAAGAAAGTCAAGAAATCACTCAGCAGAATTGCCTAGGAGGTGTGCCATGGGGAGGAAGAGGAGGCATGCCACAGGGATGAAAATGAGGTTTACTCTGGGGACGTCGAGGATGTACACTGCAGGGAGGTTGAGGAGTGTGCCATTGGGGAGTAGAGGAGGCATCCTGTAAAGACACCATATAGGTGAGGTACACCACATGGGTGCTGAGCATACATGCCAGGGGGATGCTGAGAAAGAATGCCATGGGGAACTGAAAATATGCATGATGAAAATGCTGAGGAGGAATGTCATGTAGAGGCCATGGGGCAAACTGCATGAAGGCCAAGGAGGTGTGCAATGGGGAGGGTGAGAAGGCATGCCAGTGGGTGGCCAGGATGCATGACAGGGGGTGGCTAAGAAGCTATGCAGCAGGGATGCTAAGAAGATGTGACAATGGAACACCAAAGAACTATGTGAGGAGGATGAGCAGGCACTCTGAATGTATGATGATGAGACACGCTGCAGTGACACTGTGGAGATGCACCATGGGGATGTTGAGAAGGCATGCCACAGGCAGAACGAGTGTGTGCAGTGTGCTGCACAGAGGATAAGGATGTGCACCATGGGGAGGCCGAGAAGGGAATCACGTGTGAGGCTGAGGATACACGCCTTGCAGACAACAAGGATGTGCACTGATGGGATGATGAGGGTGTGTGCCCCAGCAAGGCCAAGGAGGCAAAATGTTCCACCCAGAGGCTGAAGAGGTGCACGATGTGGAGTCCAGGGAGGCACACAAAGGGAAGTCCAAGGAGACAGAGTGAACAGCAAAAATGCTGGTGAAGTGTGCCACAGTGAGGCTGAGGAGACAAACATAAGAAGTTTGTGGAGGTGCGCTACTTGAAGGCTGAGGACTTGCACAGTAGGATCATGAAGGATGTGCATCATGGGAATGATGAGGAGGCATGCTGCAGGGAAACTGAGAAGAAGCACCATGGGGAAGTGGAGGTGGCATGCCACAGGCAGTCCAGGGAAAGGTGCATGGGGAGGATAAAGATAGGCACTGTGGAGGCACTGAGGAGGCATGCCACACAGAGATTGTGGAGGTACACCACATGGAGACAAAGGAGGTGCACAATGAAGAGAATGAGGAAGGCTGCCATAGGGAGGCTGAGTGCGTGCAGCATGGAGAGTCTGAGGAGGTGTGCTGCAGAGAAACCAAGAAGGCATGCCACTGGAACACTGAATAGGCACAGTGCAGGGAGACTGAGGAGGCATGCTCAGGGAGGATGATGAGGTGTGATGCAGTGACACCATACAGATGCACTAGGGGAGGCCAAGGATGCTGGCTGTGGAGATGCTGATAATATGTGTCATGGGAATTCCAAGGAGGTTTGCTATGGGGAGGCTGAGGAGGCACAGCACAATGAGGTTGAGTAGGTGTGCCTTGAGGGCACAAGTAGGTGTAGCACAGGGACTTTCAGAGGCAAATCGCAGGGCTAAAAAGGTATGTTGTGGAAATGCCAAGAAGGCTCTCTGCAGGAAGGCTAAGAAGATACAATGTGGGATGCCAAGGATGCACATCACTGGGATGTCGAGGAGGGATGCTAAAAGAGTCCATGAGGGCACAACACGGGAAGGCCAAGAAGTCACTCAGCAGCATCACCATAAGGAGGAGGGGTACCATGAAAATGAAGAGGCATGCTCTTTGAATGCTGAAGAGGCATACCACAGAGAGGCCAAGGAGGTGCACTGTGGAGAAGCTGAGGAAGTGTGCCATGGTGAGGGCAAGGCGCGATGAAGGAGCTCAAATGGGTGCACCACGGGGCAGATGAGGACACACTGCAGAGAACGAAAGGCATTGTGCCACAAGGATGCTGAAGAGAGACATTGTGTGGATGCCAAGGAAGCACCCTGCAGAAACTCTGTGAAGGCATGCTGCAGGGATGCTGAGGAGGTGTGATGTGGCACTACCAAGGAGTCACGCTGCAGAGACACCCTGGTGTGCTGCAGGTATGCTAAGGAGGCATGCTGTGAGAAAGCCGAGGAGGCCCAGCACAGAGAGACTCAAGGAGGAATGCTGCAAGGATATCAAACGGGTGCACCTCAGGGACGTCAAGAAGGTGTGCTGTAGGGCTGCCATGAAGACATGCTGTGGAAACACAGAGAAGATGCCCTGTGGGGAAGCTGAGGAGTGATGCTGGGGGATTCCAGGGAGATGGGCTGTGGGGAAGATGATGAAGTGCAGTGTGGGGATGTCAAAGATGGGCACCACAAATATGCCAAGGAAGCAGGCCATGGGGTTGATGAGGAGTTGTTCCTCAGCAAGGCTGATTTGGTGCAGTGTGCCTCATGGAAGGCGAGGAGGCATGCCACGGAGAGACCAAAGAGGCATGCAACAAGGAGGCCTAGGAGACATGGTGTGCAGTGGGTATACTACAGAAGCATGTCAGAGAGAGGCCAAGGAGGCATGCCATAAGGAGGCTGTGGATGCACGCCACCTGCATGCTGAGAAGTCACTCTGTGACCTGCCAAGTAGGTGCGCCACAGGAAGGATGAGGAGGCATAGCACAACTGTGAAAATACTGAGGAAACGTGTCCTTGGGAGACCAAGGAGGCATGCCATAAGAAGGCCCTGGAGGTACACCATGAAGAGGCCAATGAGGTGCTCCATGGGGTTGCCCAGGGAGTGGCCATGAGGAGGATGAAGAGGCATGCTGTAGGGATGCCTAGAAGGCACGCTGTGAGGTGGTGTGGAGGCATACCATAGGAAGGATGAAAAGGTGCACCAGGGTGAAGCCAAGGAGGCATCCCACAGGGACACTGAGAAAGAACAGCACACCACAGCGTTGTCAAAGACGCATGTTTGGGAACATTGAGGAAGGGTGCCATGGAAGGTTGTGGATTTGCACTGCAGAAATGCTGAGGAGCTATGCCACAGAGAGGCTGGAAGTGCACTAACTGAAAGCCAAGGAGGCAAACGATGGGGAGGATGAGGTGTGCCACTGGGAGGCTGAGGTTGAGAAGCGTGGGGAGATTGAGGAGGTGTGCCCTGTGGATGCCAAGAAGTTGTGCCACAGGAATGCTGAGAATTCATCATGCAGAGAGGCCAAGGCTGCATGTTGTAGAGTCATCTTGGAGGTGCTGCATGTAGAAACTGAGGAGGAATGTCATGGAATCACGGAGGAGAGACACTGCGGGAATGTTGAGGAGATGCATCGTGATCATGCTGATAAGGTTGCGCATGGGAATTCTGAGGAAATACATCAGAGGGAGGCTGAGGGGAAATAGCACTGGAAGGCCGAGGAGGTTCACCAATAGGATGCTGAGGAGATGTGCCACAGGGATGTTGAGGTGGTGTGCAGTGCTGCTGAGGAGGGTGCTACAGAAAAACCAAAATGTCTTGTGGCAGGAAGACTGAGTAGGGGCATGGGGGGATGCCAATGAGGTATGCCATAAGAAGGCCATATAAACACACTCCAGGGAGACCAAGCAGTTGCTCAGGGGTATCGCCAAGGAGGTGCATACTGTAGTAATGCCAAGGTGGTGCACCACGGGGAGGTAGAGAAATCAGAACATGTGGAGGCCAAGAAATCATGCTGCAGAGTTACCAGACACTCCACAAGGGTGCTGAAAAGGTGAACAGTGGGCACTCTAAGGAGGCACGTCATAGGGACACTGCAGAGGCATGCTGCAGGTATACTGAGGAGACACTCAGGGAAGGAAGAGTATGTGCAGTGTGGAAAGGCCAAGGAGGCACATCACAGGGAAGCCAAGGTGACACACAATGGGGAGGCCAAGGAGGTGCATCGCGAATTTGCTGAGGAGACACGCTGTGGTGACACTAAGGATGGGTGACATGGGGTCACAAAAGAGGTTCACTGCAGGGAAGCCCATGAAGGATGTCACAGGGTCACAGAAGAGGCCGAGGGGGCAAGTCATGGCAAGGAAACACTAAAGATGTGCTTTGAGGGTATGCCAAGAATGTGCACCATGTTTCTGCCTAGGAAACATTCTGTGGGACCACCTTAGAGGCATACTATTGGGAGGTCGAGGAGCTGTGGCACAAAGAGACCAAGCTGGTGCTTTGGGAGGACACCAAGGGGGCAGAACTACAGGGATGTCAAGGAGGCATGTCATGGGGATGCTGAGGAGGCATGCTGCAGGACTGCTGAGGGGCTTGCCATGGGAATACTGAAGAGGCATTTCACAGAAAGCCTGAGGAGGCACTCCATGGGGTGGACAAGGAGGCACACTATGGGGTGGTCAAGAAGGTGTGCCACAAAGAAACCGAGAAGGCTTATTGTGGGGACCCTGAGAAGGCATGTCACAGGGATGCCAAGATGGCATACCATGGGAAGACTAAGCAAGAACACCACAGGGAGGATGAGTAGGCATGCCATGGAAAGGTTCACTGACAGGAGACTGGGGATGCATGCCATGGAAAGACCAAGGAGGGCTACACTGACAAGGTGTGCCACAGGGACCCCAAAGAGTCATTCCTCGTAGTTGCTGAGGAAATGTATTGGAGAAAACCGGAGGAGGCACAACCCAGCAACTTCAACAAGGCAGGTCGTGGAGCCACCAAGGAAACGTGCAGCAGAAATGCCATGGAGGCACATCCTAGGATGCTGAGGATGTGCCATGTGAGATGGTTAGGAGTCACAAGACAGAAAATCAAAGGGGGTACACCAAGAGGTCAGTGAGGTGTGCAGCAGGGATGATGATTAAACATACCATGGGGATGGCAAGCTGTTGGGGGCTGCAAATCTTGAAGAAACAAATCACAGAGCGCCTGAAAATAGGAAAAACGCTGGCTAAGAGAAATCTGGCATATAGCGACCATGATGGAGGCAAAAGCCCCATGGAAAATACGCTGGCTAAGAGAAAGGCTCCAACATATAGCGGCCATGTTGGAGGCAAGGCCCCATGGATCCTGTTTGACGGACTCTTTTGTTTCTTTAAGAAAGCATGCTCAAAATCATAATAAGATTTTTTGATCTGTTAATAAAAACTTCAAATAAAACCTTGAGTTAATTGGACATGGTTAAAATATATAAAAGATTTAATAGTGAGAATAATACTTAAAAATGTTTTAGTCTTTCTTTGAGAAGCTAGGTTTCTTTTCCCAGAAGTTATTTTGAGAGGCTAACTTTAGACTGTTGGTTAGTGTACCAAAACCTTCTTAATTACAGCTTTGTCTTTAGCTAGGTGTATTGATAATAGAACAGGCTGCATACCGAAACTCCCTCGTTACATACAGTAATTATGGTCATGGGATCTTTTACACAATAGACGTGCACAAGCTTGTAAGGAAATAGGTTTTAAAAATAGTTTGATAAGTTTAAGATGTTTTAACATTAGAAAAGAATAAATGTGTAGTTTGTACTGATAAAAGATTTATAATAAAATAGTTAAGGTTTAAGGATATGATCATAAGTTTATAAAATTGTTTTTAGTATATTTTTAAGATAAGAATGTAGCATTAATATAATTAATAGACAAGCATATAATCGGTTTGTTTTGAGAATAGTTAGAATGATAAGTTATAGTTATAGTTGGGTGATTTTGGATTAGGATTTAAGAAATAGTATGAGAATATGATTTATGAGATCATGGAAAGGTTAATAGAAAATGTAAGGTCATGCATTAATAATAAGAATAATAGCCTTGAAGTTTAAGGTTATACATTGAATGATTTTGGGGAACAGTTTGTGAAACTAATGTAAGAATTAAGCATTTGTTACCTTAATGTACAATTCTTTGAAGTACGTTATGCATCATGAGATTTGTAAGCCCCCGGCAGATGATTGTTTCTCTGCTGGAGGTTATAGAAAATGGTGTATAAGCTGGAGAGAGTTTGAATAAAAGTTGGAACGGTCTTGGCCAGACCTGACCCAGAAGAACTGCCTCTGAGTTGTTTCTTCTTCGCTGTTTCCTGATTCCCTGATTCAGGCCCAACCCCCCTCGATCAGAGCCGGTCTCCAACACCAAGCAGACGTGCCATGGTGACACCAAAGAGACATGCCATGGGGGTGCTGATGAGGCATGCCACATGCCATGGGAAAAGCCAAGGAGGCACATCTCAAGAGTCTGAGTATGTGCCATGTGAGATGACTGAGGAAGCACATGATAGAAAATCATAGGAAGCACACCACAAGCTCACTGTGGAGGTGTGCATCAGGGATGCTGAGTAAGCATACCATGGGGATGCCGAGCAGACATGCCATGGTGTTACCAGAGATGTGTGCCATGGGGATGCCGATGAGGCATGCCTCATGCTGCCCAAAAGTCACGACATGAAGACAGAATTGTGTCATGGGGCTGCCAATGATGTGTGCCATTGGGCCGCCGAGGAGGTATGCCCTGGGTAGGACAAGGGAGAATGGCACAGGGAGGCAAAGAAAGACTACTGTGGGGTTGCTAAAAAGGGTGTTGGCTGGTGAACTGAGGAGGCACACAACACAAATGCTGAGGAGACATGTTGCAATTAGGACCCTGAGGTGTATCATGGAGAGGCTGAGGAGACATGCCACAGGGAGGCCAAGGATGACTCTTCACGTCATGAAGAGTATCAGGTGGCATGCTCTGGGAAGCTGAGGAGGTGTACTATATATAGTATATAGTGAGACCAAGGACCCTGGAGAGGCCTAGGAAACACTTCGTGGTAAGTAGGAGGAGGTGTACTACCAGGAGGTCGAGGAGTCACATCGTGGGTAGGCCAAGGAGTCCCACAATGAAAACGCCAAGTAGGGGCGCTGGGAAAATGCTGAGGATGCATACCAAAGAGACACTGAGGAGGCACACCATAAAGAGGCTATGGAGGTTTGCCAAATGGAGGCATTGAAAGGGTACCAAGGGGTCGCTGAGGAGGTTCACCATAATTAGGATGAGGAGGCACAATGCCAGGATGCTCAGGAGGTGCATTGTGGAGAGATTGAGGAGGCATGCCAAAAGGTGGTTGGGAAGGTGCACTGCAGTGAGGCCAAGAAGGCATGCAATTGAGCCATCAAGGAGGAATGCCACAGGGAAGCCAAGGAGGTGGGTCATGTTGCAGGAATGAATAGGCTGCACATCTTTGGGAGGTAAAGGATGCATGCTGCAGGGAGACTGAAAAGGCAGGCTACAGGGAGACAGAAGAATAGTGATGCAGGGAGGAGGTACATTGTGTGGAGGTTGAGGACATGGGCTGTGGAGAGGCCAAAAAAGCATACCATAGGAAGCCAAGGAGTTTCACTGTGGGGATTCCAAGAAAGCATGCTGTGGGTTTGCCAAGGATGTGCAAGACAGGGATGCCAAAGATGCATGCCACACCATAGGGATATATAAGAGGTTCTCCATGGGGATGATGAGGAGGAATGCCATGCAAGGCATGCTGCAGTGATGCTGAGGAGGTGCATTGTGGAATGGCAGAGGAGACTCATTGCATGGAGACTGAGGTGTGTCTTAGGTGAACTAGGAGGTATGTCAAAGGTAGACTGAGGAGGCATGCTGCATGGAGGCTGAGGAGGCATGCCACTGGGAAGTCAAGAAATCATGGTGTAGGAAAACTGAGGAAAGGGGCTTTAGGGAGGCCAAGGAAGTGCACCGTGGAAATGTTGTGGAGGCACCCCATGGGGAGGCTCTAGAGGAGAGCTGCAGTGCAACCAAGTAGGCACACCATGGGGAGGACAAGGATTAATGCAGCAGGAAGGCTGAGGATGTGTGGTGTGATGAGACGAAGGAAATGTGCTATGGTGAGGACTAGAAGGCTTGTCCCAAGGAGGACAAGGAGGCCTGCTATGGTGTGGCAGGAGATTCACTGTGGGGAATGCTGAAGCAATACACCATGCGGAGACCAAAGAGGTATGCTGCAGTTTGACCAAGGTAGATGAAGATTGACCAAGGTGGTTGATCACAGGGAGGTTGAGGAGGTGTGCTGTTAGCAGTCTAAGAACAAGCACTACAGTGAGATTTAGGAGAAGCATGCAAAATGTCCAAGGAAGCACACCATGGCAAGCCCGAGGAGGCAAGCCACAGGAGGCCAAGGAGTTGGAAAAGGCATGCCATGGGGAAGCTGAGGTTTCATGACATGGGAAGACTGAGGAGGCATGAGTTCCATGGGTAGACTGAAGAGGGGCAATGCAGATAAGCCATGGTGGCGTACCATGTGGTGGCCCAAAAGGTGCACATACCATTAGGAAGCCAAAGATGTGTGCCACATAAAGGCCAAATAGGCACACTGTGGTGAGGTCAATGAGGCATATTGCAGATCAGATGAGTGGGCATGGAGGAGGCATGCTGAGGGCAGACTGAGAAGAAAGACTGTGGGGAAGCCAAGGACGAGAGCTTCAGGGAGGCTGAGGAGGCATGCCATGCTGTGGCTGAGGAAGTGCCCTGTGGCAAGGATGAGAATGTGTGCCACAAGGAGTCCAACGAGGCTTGCTTCGGGTTGGCTGAGGAGGCACACTGCCAAGAGACCAAAAACGTGTGCCATGGTGAGGTTGAGGAGGTATGCCAAGGGAGGCCAAAGAACTGCACAGCAGACAGGCCAGGGACACATGCCACAGTGACAATGAGAAGGAGCACCACAAAGTGGTCAGTGAGGCACTCTGTGTGGAGACTGAGGATGGGTGCCACAGGGAGGCCAATGATGTATACCATAGAAACACTGAGGGACATGCTGTGGGGAGACAAGGAGGTATGCTGTGGGGCTGATTAGAAGGCACACTGTGAAGACACCTAGAAGGCATGCTATTAAGAGACCAAGGAGGAGATGGACCTTGAGGAGGCCAAGGAGGCTCACCCTGGGAAGGCCAAGGAGGAGGGTGCACATTATGAGGAGACCAAAGAGGTGTACCACAACAAGGCTGAGGAGATGCACTGTAAAGAGTTTGAGAAAGTACAACATTGGAAGGCTGAAGAGGCATGCCATAGGTAGTAGGAGGATGCACACTGTGGCGAGGATGAGGAGGCAAACAACAAATAGACCCAGGAAGTGCACTGCAGGGAAGCCAAGGAGGCATGATGTGGAGAGGCCGAGGAGTCACACCTTGGCAAGAATGAGGAGCTGTGCTACAAGGAGTCTGAGGAAGTGCACAGCAGAGAAGTGAGGAGGCATGCTACTAGGAGGACAAAAAGGTGCGCTATGGGGAGGTAGAGGAGGCTAACCAGAAGGTTGCCTAGGAAACACATCATGGGAAGTCCAAGCAGGTGCACCACATGGAGGAGAAGAAGGCACACCGTTGGGCAGCTGAGAAGATGCATTACAGAGAGATCAAGGAGGGGAAATGGAGGTAGAGTGAGAAGGTATGATGTGGGGAGACTGAGGAGGCAAATGCACCATAGGGAGACCAAGGAAATGTGCTGTGAGGAGGCAGAGAAGGAGTGCATGCTGAGGAAGCTGAGTAGGCATGTACACCACAGAGGGGGCTGAGGTATGACACAGGGAGAGCAAGGAGGTACACCAAAGGGAGGCAGATTATGCTTGCCAAGTTTAGGTTCGGGAAGCACAATGTTGAAAGTACAGGAAAGAATGCTGCTGTGAGGACAAGGATGCACACCATGGAGAGACCAAAGATATGTACCACTGGGAGGCCAAGAATTTGTGACACTGGCAGACAGAGGAGGTGCACACACCATGGGTAGACCGAGAAGGTGCACCATGTGTAGACCAAGGAGTCACACCATGGGGAAACCCACCGGATATGCAGCAGGGATGGACACCACAGAGAGGTCAAGGAGGCTCACAGTGAAAATGCTGAGAAGTTGTCCCATGGAGTGGGCTATGGAGATTCGCTGCAGAGTCAATAAGATGTGCCACAGGGACACCAGGAGGCATGTTGTGGAAAGTCCAAGGAAGCATACATGGGACAGTTAAAGAGGCATATCTCAGCATGACTGAAGAGACAAGTCATCAGGACTTTGAGGAGGCATTCTTGTGGGGAGGCTGAGTAGGTACACAAAGAAGTCAAGGATGTGGGAGGTCAAAGAGGTACACAGCTGTGAGGCCAAGGAGACATGCCATGCTGAGGCTGAGGAAATGCAATATGGGATGCTGAGAAGGTTTTCTACAGGGAAACCACAGAGGGTTGTGGCAGGGAAGATGAGGAGTTGCATGGCAGAAACTGAGGAAGCAAGATGAGGGGTGGCCATGGGGGGGAGTGCTGCAGGGAGGTGGAGGAGGAATGCCATGAGTACAAAGAGAATGTAAGGCACCAGAAGGTCAAGGTGGTTCACCACAGGGAGGATGAAAATGCATACAGTGGGGAGGCCAAGGAGGTGCAGTGTAGGAAGGCCGATCAGACATGGAATGTGAGTCTGAGGAGGTGCACCATGGGGCGTTTAAGAAGGCATACCACATGAAGGCTGCGGAGTCACACCAAGGCTAGGACAAAGATGTGCACCAAAGGGTGGTTGAGGAAGTGCACCAGGGCTAGGATGAGAAGGTGCACTATGAATAGGACAAGGAAGCAAACTCTTAGTAGGCTGAAGAAGATACCATGGAAAAGCAAGGAGTCTCAACTTGGAGAGTCCATGGAGGTGCACTGTAGGGAAGAGGAGTTCTGTGAGGTGTAACATATGGAAGATAAAAAGGCATGGTACAGGGAGGGTGAGAGACATACACTGTGGGGAGGCCAAGGAAGCATGCCACGAGAGGTGCACTGTGGGGAGGCCAAGGAGGGGGCTCACACCATTGAGAAAGCTGAGGAAGCACATGTACTGCTGGGAAAACAAGGAGGCATGCCACAGGAAGACTGAAGAATCTTGCTGCTGGGAGGGCATGATGCAAGGAGGCCTAGGAGGCATGCCACAGAGAGGCTCAGTACCATGGTGAGGCTTAGCAGGTGCAACATGGAAATGCCAAGTAGGCACTCCATGATAAGTCCATGGATGCACATCATGGGAAGCCAAAGAGACACCACACAGGGAGGCCAAGGATTTGTGACTCAAGAAAACCAAGGAGGCATGCCCCATGAGTAGTCTGAGGATATGCACTGTGGGTAAGCGAAAAGGGTGTACCATTGGAAGGCTGAAGAGCTGTGTGCACCATGGAGTGGCCAAGAAGGTATGTAGTGGGGAGGCCAAATAGGCATGCTGCAGGAAGACTGAAGAAGTGCATCAAGGGTTAGGATGAATAGGTGGGCCATAGGAGGGAGAGAATGCACACTGTGGGGAAGCTGAGGATGCACAACATGGGGAGACCAAGGAGTTGCACCCCAGGGATGCAGAGGGAGAGCAGCACACAGTGGTGTCGCCAAGGAGATGTGCTGCTGTAATGCCAAGGAAGCACATGCAGGGAGATCAAGGAGGTAGAGTGCACCATGGGGCACCATCGAAGTTCGCAATGAGTAGTATGAGAAGCCACACCAGCAGGAGGTCAAGAAGGAGTACTGCTGGGATGCTGAGAAGGTGCATGCTAGGATAGTCAAGAAAGCTCACCACAGAGAGGCTGAAGAGGCATGACACACCGAAGATACAATCCTTGGTGATACTGAGGAGGTCCACCATAGGGTCACTGAGGAGGCACACCATGAGGATGCTGAGAAGGCATATTGGGGGATCAACAAGGAGGCATATCATGGGGATACAGAGAAGGCATGATGCATGGGGGCCAAGGAGGGGCACTATGGAGTCACTGAGAAGGAACACTGCAGAAAAGCCAAAAAGGCATGGTGTGAGGTGGCCATAGAGGAATGCCATGAAGAGGCCAAGGAGGCACACTATTGGGAGGCCTAGGATGTTGCAGGTGAATTTTGTGGTGTGAGAAAGCTTAGGATATGTACCACAGGGATGCAGAGGAGGCATGCTATGAAATGGCAGAAGAGGTTCATAGAAGGGAGGTTAAGGAGGGACACACAAGGAGGGCTAGGAGGGAGACTGATAAGGAATCAAGTCATGGGGAGGCCAAGGGGGCACACAATAGGGAGGCTAAAGAGGGTTGCTGTTGGGAGGCCAAGAGGGATACCATAGAAACACACACCACAGAGAGGTTATGCAGGAGAAGTTTGCTATGGCCAAGAAAGCAGACCTTCGGAAAGATGAGGCACATCAATAGGAGGCATGCAGTAGGGAGTCTGAGGATGCATGATGCCAGGAGACTGAGGAGGTATGCCATGAAAAGAAAAGGAGGTGTGCTATGAGACTGAGGAGACATACCTCATGGAAGCCGAGGATGTATGACAAAGTGAGCTAAAGAGGCTCCCCACGGTGCCAAGGAGGCATACTGTGAGAAGACCAAGGAGGTATGCCACATGGAGGGTAAGGAGGCACTACTGTCCATATCAGAGGAGATGTGCCGCAGTGAGGCTTAGGAGGCACCATGAGAAATGTGAAGGAGGCATGCCACAGTGAGACTAAGGGAGCATGTCACAGAAGGCTGAGGAGGTGCATCATGAGGAAGCAGAAGAGGTGCAATACAGAGAGACTGAGGATTTGTGGTGTGGGGAGCCTGAGGTGGCATGCACAGCACAGGTAGTTCTTGGAGCATACTGTGGGTAGCCTGAGAATGTGTATTACGAGGAGTCTGAAAAGGTAGACCTGGCATTGGGAAACTAAGGAGACTTGCTGGATGAAGTCCAAATAGGTGTTCCATGGCAAAGCCAAAGAGATGTGCTTTGTGTAGGATACATGAATACACCACAAAGGGGCTGAGGAGGTACATGGTATACCAAAAAGGCATGCTGTGTGGAGGCTAAGAAGGTAAGTCACAGGGAGGCTAATGAAGCACACCCTAGAGAGGTCTAAGGAGTCATTCCCTGTGGCAGCAAAGTGGTCATTCCATGCTGTGACCAAGGACTCATACCATGGTAAAGCTGAGGTGTTATGCTGCAAGGGATCCAAGGGAGCACACAGTGGGGAGGCCAAGGAGGTGCACCACCAAAAGTCTAAGAAGGTGTACCATGGTGATGCCAAAAAGGCACGCCAAGAGAGGCCAAGGAGATGCAGAGCAAAGAGGCTGAGGAACACCACAATGAGGTTGAGGAGGTACATCACAGGGAGCCTGAGGAGGCATGCTGTTGGGAGGCAGAGGAGGGTTGCCATGGGGAGACTGAAGAGGTACACTTCAGAAATACCAAGAAGGTACACTACAGGGTCATTGAGAAGGCACGCTATGGGTCAATGAGGAGACACACTGTGAGGACTTTGAGAAGGCATGTACCAAGGATGCTGAAAAGTGATGTGTGGGGGGACGATGAAGATGTGCAACACGGAGATGCTGAGAAAGCACATTGCAGGCCTGACACGGAGTCGCACCACACGGATGCTATGGATGCATGCCACGGTGAAGCCAGTGAGGTACAGTAAACTGCAAGGAGACTGAAGAACTGTGTTCTAGAATAGCCAAGGAGGTGTGCCACATACATACAGAAGAGGCATGTTATGAGGAGTTATGCCATGGAATTGCCGATGAGGATGGTCATAGGAATGCAAAAAAGACATGTTGTGGGAAAGCCAAAGAGGCATGCTGCAGGGATGCCAATGAGGTTTGGCATGACACAGGGATGCTGAGGAGGTATGCAGCAAGAATGTCAATGATGAACGCCATGTGGTAGCCAAGAAGGTGCACCGAAGGGACACTGAGGAGGCATGCTGTGGGGATGCCAAGAAGGAACACTATGGAAAAGTCAAGGTGATGTGGGATGGCAAGAAAAATGAGGCATACGATGATACCAAGGATTTATGCAGCAGAGATGCCAAGAATGCACCCCTGCGGATGCTGAGAAGGCAAGCTGTGGGGATGCCAAGAAGTTGCACCATGGGGATGCTAAGAAGGCATGCTGCAGCAAAGCTGAGGAGATGCAATGTGGCACAGGGATGCTGAGGAGTCATGCCAAAGTGAGTCCATGGAAGCACACATTGGGGAGTCAGAGAAGGCAAGCTGTGATGTGGCTTAAGTGGCATGTAACAGGGAGGCTGTGAAAGAAAACTGTGGGGTTGATGAGGAGGTATGCTGGAGGTGGCTAAGGAAGAAAGTCACACAATGGTGCCATCACAGAGGCACATGGCAGAGACCTTGTGGAGGCACATGGTGGCAACACAGCCATTATGATATCATACAATGAGGTCACCCCAAAGGAACAGGGTGATTCCAACACAGAGGCATATGGTTGGTGCACTGTGGAGACCCTTGGTAGGTCCAATGCAGAGGCATGTGGTGGGACCACTATGAAGGCATCTGTAGGGTTCATCACAGTAATGTAGTGGCATCACCTAAAAAACACATAGTAGTGTCCTTGTATGGTCCATGGCAGGGCCACCAAGGAGGCACAAGGCCAGTTTATCATGAAGGCACACATTGAGCTCACCATGGAGGCAAATGGTGGCGCCCCCATGGATACACATTTTGGAGGCACCATGGGGGCATGTGTTGGGGCTACTGCAAAAGTATGTAATAGGGCTACTTTGGTGGCATGTACTGTGTACATTCTGGAGGCACATGGCATGACCATCATGGAGGCACACAACAGGGTCACTGTGGAGGCATCATGCAGGGCCTCTACAGAGACATATGGCAGGTTCGCAGTGGAGGCATGCTGTAGGTCCTTTGCAAAGACATACAGTGTGTCCAATTTGCTGGCACATGGCAGATCCATGATGAAAGTTCATGCATGGGGACACATAGCAATTCCTCCACAAAAACATGTGGCAATGCCAACATAAAGGCATGTGACAGAAATAATGCAAAGGCATGTAGCAGAGAGAAATGTGAGGGTCCACCATGAAGGAAATTAGCATAAGGCACATGGTGAGTCACTCACGGAGGCACACAGCATGGCCACATTTCAGACATGCAGCAGTTCCACCATAGAGACCTGTATGTAACAAGTCCATCCCAGAGGCAAATGACATGGCCACCACAGAAGAATGTTGTGATTCCAGGATAGAGGAATGAAAAAAGGACACCATTGAGGCAGAGGGCAAGTCAACCACGAAGGCACATGGTGAGTTTGATACAGAGGTAAGTGGCAGGTCCATTGTATAAGTAGTGGGTCCACAGCAGAAGTACGTGATGTGGTCAACGTGAAAACATGCAACAGGTCCAGGGCAGAGGCACAATGCAAGACCACTGAGGAGGCAGTGCAGAGGCAAGTCCATCAGGTAAGCACATGGCAAGTTCACCACAGAGGAATGTGGTACATAACAGAGGCATGCAATGCGACCATTGTGGAGGCACTAAGTGATTCTGTCATAGAGGCTTGTGACAGGGCCACCAGAGAGAAATGTGACTGTTCCACCATGAAGGAAAAGAGCATAAGGTACATGGTGAGTCACTCATGGAGACACACAGTGTGACCACATTTCAGACATGCGACAGTTCCACCCTAGAGACATGTGACAGGGCCACCACAGAGGCATGCAACAGATCTACCATGATGGCATGGGGTGGGTCCAGTGTGGAGGAAAACAGTGGGTTCACCATAGAGGCACATGGAAGGTTCACCACAGAGGAATGTAGTGCAGCCACTATTCAGGTATGTGTCTGGGCAAATGAGCAAGGAAATGGAAGGATCACTGCAAAAGTATATGGTAGTTCCATCCCAATGTCACAGGGTGGGGTCACCCCAGAGGAATAAAGAAGATTCATTGCAGATAAATTCATCAGGGCCACTCCAAAAGTACATATCAATTTAACCACAAAGTTATGTGCCAAGTCCATTCCTGAGGCATACAACAGGACCACAGCAGAGGCACATGGCAGGACCATCACAGAGGTACACATCAGGGCCACCCTAGAGGCACTGAGTGGGACCACTATGGAGGCATGCTGTAGATCCATCCCAGAGGCCTTAGTGTGGCCTCTGTGGAGGCATGAGACAGGTTCATCCCAAAGCCAAGTGGAAACCACACCATGGAGGAACACGACTGAGCATACATAGATGAATGTGACAGGGTCACAGAGGAGGCATGCATTGGGGCTTCCATGGAGGCAAGTGGTGGTTCCACCACAGAGGCAGGTGACAGGTTGCCTGAAGAGGCAAGTGGCAGGTCCAATGTTGAGACACACAACAGGAACATCACAGATGCAAACAGTGGTGCTGTCATGGAGGCATTCATGGGGAAACTGTAAAGGTATGTGGTGGGTCCGTCATGAAGGAATGTGGTGGGTCCACCACTGAGGTACATGGTGAGTTCCCTGCAAAGGTGTGTGGTAGGTTCCCCCTGGAGGCACATGGTAGGACCACTGCAGATTCATATGGTGGCCCCATTGCAGAGGCATATGACAGAGACATTGTGGAAGCACATAGTGAGGACACAACAGAGGCATGCAGCAGGCCACTACAAAGGCATGAAATTGGGGCCATTGCAGAGACACACAGCAGAGACACTGTGGTGGAAAAAAGTGGTGCCATCATGGAGGTATGTGACTGGATCACTGCAAAAGCACATGGCAGGGCAACCACAAGGCATGGGGCAAGTCCATCCAAGAGGAATGTGGTGGGTTCATCACTGAGGCAAATGGTGCCTTCATGGAGGCGTGCAGTAGGGCCACCTCAAAAGCACATGGAGATTTCACCATAAAGGTATACACTGGGTTCATTCCAGAGGCACACAATAGGGCCATTGTGGAGTTAAGCAGTGAGACCACTGCCAGGGAATGTGGCAGGGCCATTTCACAGGAATATAGCAGGTCCAATGCAAAGGCACGTGGCAGTGTCATTTAGGAGACATGCAGCAGGGCCATCACAGAGGCAAATGGCAGGGCTAGCATAGAAGCATGCTGCAGTTCCAACCCAGAGTCATACAGTGTATGCACCACAGAGGTATGCAGCAGGTCCACCATGGAGAAATGCAGTGGGTTAAACATGGAGGCACCTGGCATATCATCCATGGAGGCATGTGGTGGGTCCACCATGAAGGCACATTGTGGGTTCTCTACAAAGGCACAAGGCAAGGTCTCCATGGAGGCATTTGGTGTTGCCATCACAGAAGCACACAGTGGGGACACCACAAAGACATGTGGTGGGCCACCATGGAGGCACACAATGAAGACAGTGCAGAGGCATGCAGTTGGGCCATAGCAAAGGCATGCAATGGAAACACCAAAAAGGAACGCAGAGGTATGCAGCTGGTCCATTCTAGGCACATGACAGTCACTACAGAAGAACATAATGGGTCCACTGTTAAGGCACGAAATGAGACCACTGTGGATGAACAATGCAGATCTACCACTGAGGTGTGTGATGGAACCACCACAAAGGCACATGGCAGGACCATACAAAAGACACACAGCATGACCACCATGGAGGCACATGACAAATCCATCCTAGAGGCATGTGACAGAGCCACCAAGGAGACACACACCAGGTTCATCACAGTGTTATGTGGCAGGGCCACCATGGAGGAACACAGCCATGCCATTGCAATGCCACATGGCAGGGCCACCATTGAGGCACATGGATTGTTTACTATGAAGTTTCATGGTGGGTGGACCATGGAGGCATGTAGTAGGGTCTCTGCAGTGACACATGGTGGAGGCACCACAGAGGTATGTGGCAGGGCCACTGAAGATGAACATGGCAGGGCTATTGCAAAGGCCTGCAGTGGGTCCATCCTGGAGGCACATGGCATGGCCACCATGGAGGTATACAACAAGGCCATTATGGAGGTATGTGGCAGTCCCACTGCAGATGCACATGACAGGACTATCACAGAGGCATGTGGTGAGTTCACAATGGAGGTACACAGCAGATCCTGTGTAAAGGCACTCAGCAGGTCAAATGTGCAGGCATGTGGCAGGCCCACCACAGAGGCATAATGACATGGGCACCAAGTTGGCATATAGCAGTCCCATCACAGAGACATGTGGCAGGGCCATCTTTAAGCTATGCAGCAGGTCCACTACAAAGACATATGGAAGGTCCAATATGGAATATGGAGGCATATGGCAAGTCCATCCTGGAGGCACACAGCATGGCCACTGCAGAGGCATGCAGAAGTCTCACCATAAAGTCACATGACAGTGACATTGAGGAGGCACATAGTTGGTTGACAGCAAAGGCACACAGCAGGTCCAGTGTAAAGGCATATGGTGGGTTCACCACATATACAAACAGTGGGTCTACCCAGAGGCATGAAACATGGCACCCATGAAAACATGCAGCTTGTCCACTGCAGAGCCTCAATGCAGGGTCACCAAGGAGGCACAGAGCAGGTCCACCAGGAAGGCATGTGGAGGGTACAGTGTGAAAGCATATGGTGAGTTCACTGAGGAGGCATGCAACAGGACCATCATGGAGGAATGCAGCAGGTCCAATGTGAAGGCATGTGGCAGGTTTAATGCAACGACACATAGCAGGTTCATACTGCAGGTATGCAGCATGGCCACCATGGAGACACATGGCGGTTCCACTCTACAGGCATGCGACAGGGCCACAGAGGAGTCATGCAGTGAGTCCACCAAGAAGGAACATGGTGGATCCACTGCAGAGGCACATAGCAGGTTCACCATGGAGGAGCATGTAGTGAGTAGACCATGGGAGACCCCAAAAGGGTATGACAATTCCACAGACATGCACAGGGTTTATCCTGGAGGCATGTGGCAGGGCCACCATGGAGGCATAGGATGGGGCCACCATGGAGGCATGCATTGGGGTCACCCTAGAGGTACGTGGTGGGGCCACTGTGGAGGAATATAGGAGGTACACCCTGAAGGCATGTGGTGGGACCATCATGTAGGTGCATAACAGATCATCTGCAAAGGCATATGGCAGGGCCACCAAAGCGGCACGTGACAGGGCCACCATGGAGGCCCTTGGTGGTTTCACCATGAAGGTAGGCAGTTAACCCAATGTGCAGGCAGAGGCATGTAGTGGGACAATTTCAGAGACACATGGCAGTTCCATTGTGGATTAAACAGCGGGTTCACCACAAAGGCAGATGGCAGGTCCTCCAAAAAGGCATGTGGCAAGTCCGCAAAGAGGAACCTGATGGGACCACCATTGAGGTACACAGCCATGCCATTACAGAGGCTTATGTTGAGGACATTGTGGAGGCATGCAGTGAGTCTCCCTCAAAGACTTATAGCAACTCCCCAGGAGAGGTATGCGACATGTGGCAGTGCCATTGTGGAGGCATGTTGTGGGGACAACATGGAAGTGTGCAGTAGGGCTACCACAAAGGCACACAGTGGGGCCTGCAGATGTACATGGTAAGGCCTCTGCATAGGTATGTAGTAGGGCTTCCCTGAAGGTTTGTGGTTGGGCTGTTGTGGAAAGACATAGCAGGGTCTCTGCAAAGGCACATAGAATTTCCATCACAGAGATTCACAGTGGAACCACCCTATACACGCAGTGTTATCATTGCAGAGGCACATGGCAGGACACCCCAAAAATACAGAAATTTCACTCTAGAGACATGTGCAGGGTCCTACCTAAATGTAGGTGGTAGGACCACTGCAGAGGCACATGGCAAGGCCAGCACAGAGGCATGCGGTGGAACCACACCAAGAGGCATGAGGCAGAACCACTATGGAGGCATACGACAGGTTCATCCTGGGCCAGGGGGTGTGGTCTGCACAGATGCATGCACCAGATTCACCCCTAAGGTACATTACTAGTCACCATGGATGCATATGGTTGGGCATCCACAGAGTTACACAGTGGTGTCACAGGGAAGCATGTGCCAGGGTCACCATGGAGACATGCCATAGTTTCACTGCAGAGGCATGCAGCAGGTCTTCCACAGAGGCACACAGCAGGTCCCACAGGGAGTCATGTGGCTGGGACACCACAGAGGCATGTGGCAATGCAAATGCAAAAGCACATGGCAGGGCAACTCTGGAGGCAGAGAGCAAGTTCACCACAGAGTCATGTTCAGGTCCCCTACAGACAACAAGGCAATGGATTACCTGTAGAGACATGTGATAGGGCCATCACCAAGGCACATGGTAGTGCCATCATGGAGACACGTGGCAGGGTCACTGTGGAGGCACATGACTGGTCCATTGTGAAAGTCTGTGATAGCTCCCACACAGAAGGATGCAGTGGGTCTATCCCAGAGGAAAACAGCAGGGCCACTGCAGAGGAACCTGGGAGGACCACCATAAAAACAGACAATGGGTCAATTTCAGAGGCACATGGCATGGTCACCACAGAGGCACTTGCCAAATTTGGGTTCATCTGGAAGGGGGCAGCTAAGCCACATCAGAGGCATATGGCAAGTCCACCACAGTGACACATTGTGGGGCCACTGTGGAGGCACACAGCAGTGCCATTGTGAAGGCACATGGCAGGGACGCTATGGAGGCACGTGGTGGAGTCACCTCAGATGCATGTAGTGGTGCCACCACATAAGCAAAAGGTGAAGTCACTGTGGAGGCACACAAGTGGTCCACTGTGAAAGCACACAGTAGGTCCCAAGCAGAGGCATATCGTAAGTCTTTGCCAGAGGAACATGGCAAGATCACTGTGAAGGCACATGGTGGTCACCACAGAGCCCCACGGTGGGCTACCATGGAGAAATCCAATGAGGCCATAATGGGGGCACAAGGTGGCTCCATCCTGGAGGCATGAAGTTTTGCCACCAAAAAAACATGCAACAGGCTCACCCCAAAAGAATGTAGTGGGCAACCATGAAGACACATGGCAGGGTTTTCATAGATGCACCTGATGAAGTCTCTGAAGAGACACACAATATGGCTACTGGGGAGGCATGTAATGGGACCATTATGAAGGTACATGATGGGTACATTTCAAAGTCATGCAGTGGACAACCTTAGTGTTACACAGTGTGGCTACTGCAAAGGCATGCCGTGGGTCTATCCAGAGGTACGTGACAAGGCCACTAAGGAGACACAGAGTGAGTCCATCATGGAGGAACATGGCAGGGCCACTGTGGAGGCATTTGGCAGGGCCACAACAGAGGCATGTGGCAAGTCCACTTCAGGGGAACATAGTGGGGTTAACATAGAGCCATGCAATGGGTCCAATGTGGAGGTGTGTTGCAAGTACAATGCAAAGGCATGTGGTGGGTCCACTACAGAAGTATGTGGCGGGACCCCTGAAGTGACCCACAGCAGTGCCCTTACAGAGGCATATGGTGGGTCCACAATGAAGGCATATGGCAGTGACAAATGGTTGGTCCCATGTGAAGGCTTGTGGTGGCTCCTACACAGAGGCAAGTGGCGGGTCCATCACAGAGAAACATGGCCAGGTCACCTCAAAGACACATGGCAGTTCCACTCCAACCCCAAAACACATAGTAGGGCCACCACAAAGGCAAACAATGGGTCCCTTCCAGAGACATGTGGCATGTTCACCATGGTGGCTCATGGTGGATTCATCTGGGAGGGGTACAGCAAACGTGGAGATACATGTCATGGGGTCACACAGCAGGCCTACCATGGGGGCATACAGCAGTGCCATTGTGGAGGTACATGGTGGATTCACCATGGAGGCATACAGTGGAGCCACTGCAGAGGCACACAGTGGGGTCCCTGCATAAGCACAAGTTCCACTGGAGACACATAGCTGGTCCATTGTGAAGGCATGCAGCAGGTCCCAAGCAGAGGCTTGTGGTTGGTACATCCCAGAGAAACATGGCAGGGCCACTGTGGAGGCATGCAATGGGGACACCAAAGAGACACATGGCAGTGCCACCATTGAGAAACATGGCAATGCAATTGTGTAGGCATATAGACTCTTTCCTAGAGGCACATGGTGTTGCCAACATGGAGGGATGCTGCAGGGCCACCTGGAGGGCACATGGTGGGACAATCACAGAGGTACATGGGAGGGTTTTCATGGAGGCACGTGGTGAGGCCACCAAGGAGGCACATAACTGGGTCACCATAGAAGCATGCAGTGGGGCCCACCATGAAGGCACATGGTGGGACCATTTCAAAGGTATGCAACATGCCACATGAAGGCATGCAGCAGGACCACTGCAATGGTACACAGTATGTCCGTCACAGAGGCAGGGAGCTAGGCCACCATGGAGTCACATGGTGAGTTCAGCATGGAGATTTAAAAGGAGGCAATCAGTGGGACCACCTCAGAGGCATGTGGGAGGTCCACTGAAGGGAAATGTGGTGGGGTCAATATAGAGTCACATAGCAGGTCCACCATGAAGACATGTTGCAAATTCAATGCAAAAGAAGTGAGAGGTTCACTACAGAGATATATGATGGGTCTACCATGGAGGTGTGTGGCCCGGGACCCTGTAGAGGCCCATGGCGGGGCCCTTTTAGATGCGTGTGGCAGGGCCACAGAGGAGGCACATGACAGTGCTAATACAGAGAAACACATTGAGGACACTGTAAAAGCATAAAGCAGGGTTACCATGGAGGTATGAGGTGAGACAATCCCAGAGGCCAGAGGCATTACTATTGCAGAAACATGCAGAGGGCCAATCAGGTTGGCATGTAGCAGGTCCTACATAGAGGCATGTGGTGGGTCCACCAGGAATACATGTGAGGGATCCATCCCAGAGGCAGGTGGCAGGGCCACTGTAGTGGGATCAGGACACCATGAAGGCAGGACCCCATGAAGGCATGGGGCAGTGTCATTCCAGAGGCATACACCAGAGGCATACATCAGGGCCACCTAAAAGACATGTGGTGTATCCATCATGCACACACACAGCAGGTCCGTCATGGAGGCATGTAGTGGGGCTACCACAGAGGCATACAGTAGGGTCACTGCAAAGGCACAGGTGGGGCCGCTGAAGAAGCACATGGCAGAGCCATTATGAGGGCAAGTGGCAAGGTTATTGTGAAAGCACATGACAGAGCCAACATGAAGGCAGACCATGGGTTCAATTCAGAGCCATGCAGTATAGCCACAATGGAGGCATGTAGCAGGCCCACTGAGGAGGCATGTGTTAGGTTCAACATGGAAGCATGAGGCTCATACATCATGAAGGCAGGTACCATGGCCCCCACAGAGGCATGTGGCAAGACAAACTTGGAGGCATGGGGTAGATATGGCATTAAGGCACATGGCAGAGCCATCACAGAGGCACATGGTGTGTTGATTGCAGAGGTGCACAGTGGGGCAACCACGGAGGCATGTGGTGGGCGCACCATGAAAAAACAGCAGATCCACTGCAGAGGCATGTGGCAGGCCCCCTAGAAAGGCATGCAGTGAATCCCACACAGACTTCCAGTCAAACAACCACAAAGGCAAAAGGGAGATCCACTATAGAGGTGCATGATGGGACCACAACAAGGCATATGGCAGGTCCATATAGGAAGCATGCAGAGTGGCCCCCACAGAAACATGTGGCAAGTCCATCATGGAGGCACAGTGTGGGACCACCTTGGAGGTAGGGGCAGGGCAATTGCAAAGTCATGCACGGATTCCATCACAAAGTCCTGCAGAAGGGCCATAATGGAGGCATTCAGCAGTTTTATTGCATTAGAAAATGACAGGACCACTGTAAAGGCACATGGTAAATTTTTCAAGAAGACATTCAGTGGGTTCACCACAGAGACACACAGCAGGATCTCTGCAGAGGCACACAGTGTGTTCACCATGGAGGCACACAGCAGGGACTCTGTGGAGGCACGTGGTAGATACACCATGAAAACACACAGCGGTGTCTCTGCAGAGGCACATGGTGGATACACAATGAAGGCACAAAGCAGAATCTGCAGAGGCAGAGAGAATACACCATTGAGACATGCAGCAAGACCACCACAGAGGTATGCAATGGGGTTAATGCAGAGGCATGGGGCAGGTCCATCCTGAAGGCACATGATGTGGCCACTGTAGAGGTACAGAGTGGGTCTACCGCAAAGTCACATGACAAGGTCACTGTGGCGGCATGCAGCAGTTCCACTGCAAAGGCACACAGCAAGTCCAACAGGGAGGTACACGGTTCACGCTAACATGAGGCATGTGATGGGTCCACCCAAAGGAATGTGGCAGGTCCAACATGGAAGCATGTGACAAGTTCATCCCAAAGGCACATGGTAGTTCTACAATAGTGGCATGTGATAGGAACAATGTAGAGGCAGGCAGTGTATCCACCTGGGAGGCACACAGTGGGTCCACCATAGTATCATGCAGTGGGACCATCATGAAGGGATATGGTGCTTTCACTTCTGAAGCCCCTGGCACATCCACCACAAAGAGACACAGCAGGTTCATCCTAGAGACACGTGGCATGGCCCACATGGAAGCATGTGGTGGGTTCATCTTGAAGACACACTACATGGCCAACTCAGAAGTTGGTGCAGGGCATGATGAAGGCATAAGATGAATCCATCACAATCATGAAACAGGGCCACTGTGGAGTCACTTGGTGCCTATGTGTTGGCATGTAGTGGGGCAACCATAGTGGCCCAATACCTGGTTTTACAAGAATGTACATGGTGGTTTCACTGTGGAGGCACACAGCAGGGCCTATGTGGAGGCATGCAGTGGATACACCATGGAGGTGAACAGTGGGGTTAATGCAGAGGCATGGGGTGAGTCCATTACAGAGTCACATGGCTTGATCACCAAAGACATGCAATGGGTCCACTGAAGAGGCACATGTCAGGACCAGTGCAGAGGCACATGGCACATCCATTGTGAAGGCACATGGCAGTTCCAACATAGAGGCACATGGTAGTTCCACCATAGAGACATGTGACAAGGCCTCCATGGAGGCATGCAGTAGGTCCCCTGAAGCATGTGGCAGGTCCAATGTAGAGGCATATATATGGTCAATCCTGGAGGCAAAGAAATATGACAGGTCAACCACTGAGGCACAAAGTAGGGTGATCAAAGAGGCATGCAGTGGGGCCAATGCAAAGCCATGTTTGGGATTCATCCCAGTGGCATGCAGCAGTGCCAATGCAGAGGTATGTGGCGTGGCAAATGTGGAGAACATGGTGTTTCCACTGCAAAGGCATATGGTGGTCCATATTGAAGGCAAGTGGCAATTTTATCCAGAAAACATGCAGCAGGGCACCCATGGAGGTATGTAGTGGGGACACCACAGAGGCATACAGCAGGGTCACTGCAGAGCCATTTGGAAGGGCCACCTTGGAGTCACATGGTGTAGCCACTGTGAAGGCGTGCAGTGGGTCTGAGAGGCACACAATAAGGACATTGAGGAGGCATATGGAAGGGCCACCATGAAGGTATGTTGTGGGACTACCACAAATCCACACAACAGGACAATTGTAGAGGCATGCAGTGGTGCCACTGCAGAGGCATGCAACAGGGGTTCTTTGTGAAGCCATGTAGTGGAGCCACTGTAGAGGTACGCAGATGGTGGGCAGGGTCCAGGTAAGTGGCAAGGCCACCACAGAGGTACATGATGGGGCAACTAGAGGCTGGTGTCAGGTCCATCCCAGAGGCATGGTGGTACCACCATGGAGGAAAGCATCAGGGTCACCGTTGAGTCACACATTGCAGCTGAGGAGTGATGCAGTGGAGCCATTGAAGATTCATGCAATAGGACCACTGGGGAGGCACATGGAGGGGCCACAGCAGAATTACATGAAAGTTTGATCCTGAAAACATTTGGCAGGGCCACTGAGGAGGTACGTGGCAGATCCACCTCAGAGGCACATGGCAGGTCTGCAACAGTGGTAAAAGGTGGGTCCATCTTGAAGGTACATAGTGGTTTCTTCTAGAAGGCACACAGCACAGCAAACAAGGAGTCATGTAGCAAGGCAACCATAAAGGCATGCAGTGATGCAACCATGGAGGCACACAAGTTAGCCACCACAGAGGACAGTGGTGGGGCATCCATGGAAGCATGACACGGGTCCACCACAAAGGCAAATGGTGGGTCCGTCCTAGAGGCAGGAAGTGGGGCCACCAAGGAGGAAAACAGTGGGGCCACAATGGAGGCACATATCAGGGCCACCAAGGAGTCATGCATTGGAGCAGTTGCAGAGTCACACAGTAGGCCACCACAGGGGACAGTTGCATAGCCACTACAAGGGCATGTGGTGAGGCCACCATGTAGGCACATGGCAGATCAATACCAGAGGCATTTAGTGAGGCACCCAAAGATGCACATGGGACACCATGGGGGCATGCAACAGGGCCACCATGCAGGCACATGGTGGAAACATGGCAGATGTATACCCCACATAGAGGCACTGCAGAGGCACAGTGCAAGGCCATCATGGAGGCACGTGGAGGTCCCAACCTGGATGCACATGGTGGGTCCATCCCAGAGACACATGGCATAGCCACTGAGAAGGCACATGGTGGAGGCATGTGAAAGCATTCTATGGGTCCATCTCAGAGGCATGTGAAGGGGCCACCAAGGAGGCAGGCAGTGAGGTCACAATGGAGTTGTGGGGCCATTGCAGAGAGACATTGTGTGGCCAATGTAAAAGCACACATCAGGGCCACCACAGAAGCATGTGGTGGATCCATCCCAGAGTCAGAGAACAGGTCCACTGACAAGGCACATGGTGGGACCACGAAGAAGACATGTGATAGGTCCAACATGGAGGAACAGAGTGAGTTCATCGTGAAGGTACCTGGCACACCCCTCCCAAAGGGATATCCACCATATCACTCCCAAAGGGATATGGTGGATCTATCCCAGAGACACAGGACAGGGTCACTGTGGAAGCACATGATGGTATCACTGCAATGTGTGAAGCAAGGCCATAATGGAGCATGTGGGATGACCACCACAGAGGCACGTGGAAAGGAAACCACAGGGGTAAACAGCAAGGCCACTGCAGAACAACGGAGGCATGTGGATGGGCCATCAAAAAGGCGCATGGTGCAGTCTTCACAGAGGCATGTAGTGGGTCCTCCACAGAAGCATGTGGTAGAGCCATCACAGAGGTATGTAGCAGGGCTACTGCAAAAGCATGCAGTGGGTCTACTGCAGAGGAATGCAGAGGGTCTACCATGGAGGCATGCAGCATACTCATTCCAGAGACATACAGTGGGACTACCAAGCAGGCAATCTGTGTGGCCACTGTGAAGGCACACTATAGGTCTGTCCTGGAGGCACATGGCATGTCCATCCCTGAGGTACATGGTGGATCTATCCCAGAGGCTTGTGGTGGATCTATCCCAGAAGAATGCAGTGGGACCACCGAGGTGGCATGTGGAAGACCAATGGGGAGACAGGTGGCAGGTTTATCCTGAAGACACACAGTGGTCTTATCTCAAATGCACATGGTGAGGCAATCACAGTCATGCAGTTGGGCTACCACAAAGGCATGTGGCAATGCACTGTGGAGGTATGTGGTGGGGCCACCATGCAGGCATGTGGCAGGGCCATTTTGAGGTATGTGGTGGGGAAACTGCAGATTCATGCAATGGGGTCAACTCAAAGGCATGATGCAGGGCCCCCATAGAGGTACATGGCAGGGTCACTGCTGCAGCACACATCAGAGCCACCACAGAAGTACATGGCAGGTCCATCCCAGATGTATGTAATGGGTCCATTTCAGAGGCACATGGTGGGTCTACCACAAAAGCATGACTTGGGGCCATAGAGGAGGCATGTGTTGGGTCCATTGCAAAGGCCCACAGCAGGTTCACCATGAAGGCACTCAGCAGGTCCATACTGATGTCACAGTGTGGGTCCAGCCCAAAGGCACATGGTCAGTCCACCCTGAAGGCACATAGTGATGCCAACATGGAATCATATTGTAGGGTCACTGCAGAGGCACTAGGTGGGGCTACAGAGGAAGCAGAGACATGCAATGTGTCCACCATGGACGAATGTGGCTGGACTACTATAGAGGCACACGATGAGGCCACCACAGAGTCATATGGAGGGAACACCACGGAGGGACTTGATAGGGCTACCACAGAGGCATGTGGCAGGTCTAATATGAAGGCATGTGGAAGGTTCATTGTGGAGACTTATAGTGGGATCATTTTGGAGGCACGTGGCAGGTCCATCTTGAAGGTTCATGGTGGTTTTATTCCACAGCCATGCAGCAGGGCATCTGCCGAGGCTTAGGGGTATGTTGTCACAAAGACATGTGGCTGGGCATGTGCATAGGCAAACAGAAGGGCAACTGCAAAGACAAGAAGTGGAAAAACTGCAATGGCATACAGAAGGATGATCCTGGAGGTATGCTGTGGGTTCACTTTAGAGACACATGATGTCTATCCCAAAAGCACATTGTGGGGTCATGACAAAAACACAAGATGGGCCCACCAATGAGGCATGCAGTGGGTCAATACTGGAGGCACATAGCAGGTCCATCCCAGAGGCACATTCCAAAGAATGTGGTGGGCCATTGCAGAAGCATTTGGCGAGGCCACCATGTGGACAAGAGCAGGACCACCATGGAGGCATGTGACAGGTTCACCATGGAGGTACACAGCAGGTCTGCCATGGAGGCATGTGTTTGGTCCATATTGAAGGCACATGATGGTTTTATCCTGCAGAGGCTCACAGGAGGGTCACCACAAAGGCACACAGTGGAGTCTCTGTGGAGTTACACAATAGATCCAAAACAGAGGCACATGGCAGGCAACTGTGCAGGCATGTGGCAGGGCCACTGTGGGAATATGTGGCAAGGCCGTTGTGGAGCTACACAGCAATCTATTCCAGAGACATGCAGCAGGTCCATCCCAGAGGCATGTAGCAGACCAATCCCAGGGTCACATAGTGGGTGTATCTCAAAGGCATGCAGTGGGATCACCACAGAGGCACATGGCTGGGACACAAATAAGGTGCATGACAAGGCCACCATGGAGAAGCATGGTAGGTCCTTTGGGAAGGTACGTGGCAGGGCCACTCTAGAGGCACATGGCAAAGTCACTGTGGAGGCATGTAATGAGTCTCTGCAGATGTATGTAGTGGGTACATACTACAAATTAATAATGGGTCCATCCCAAGGCTCAGGCCAGGTTCTCTGTGGAGGCAGCAAATGGATCCCTCATGGAGACACAAGCTGTATCTCTGTAGCTTGCCACAGGTCCATCCCTGTAGTTTGCAGCTGGTCCATTCCATCCTAGAAACATATGGCAGGGACTCTGAGGAAGCACTCGGTTGAACCACCATGGAAGCATGCAGTGGTTCCACCATGAAGGTACATGGGGAGGCACACATGGGTCCACCACACAGGTACTAGGCAGATTAACCAAGGAGGCACACTGTGGGTCAATACAAAAGGCACACAGCAGGTCCATCCAAGAGGACCTACCACTATGTAGATATATGCTGTTGGGTGACAGCAAAGGTTATGCTCCTGAACCACCACAGAGGCATGTGGCCTCACCACAGAGAAACATGACAAATTCTTTCCATTCCAGAGACATGTGGCATAGCCACTGAGGAGGCTAACATCAGGATCACAATGAAGATATGTGGCATGGTCACCATGAAGGCACATTGCAGGTGCATCCAGAAGAAGGCACATAGTGGGTTTATCCCAGAAGTACATTATGGGTCCACAATGATGGCACACAACATGTCCTCTACTGTCATGTGGCAGAGACACCAAAGAGTCATGAGACTGGGCCATGGTGGAGGCATATGGCAGGGCCATCATGGAGGCATGCAGCATATCCATTTCAAGGGCATGTGACTGGGCTACTGCAGAGACAATTGGCAGGGACCCTGCACAGACACAAAGATGGCCCATTTTCAAGGTATGTGGTGGGTCCACTGCTGAGGCACATGATGGGATGATTTCAGCATTTCCACTGAGGAGACACACAGCAAATCGACCTTGGAAGCGTATCGGAGGCCCATTGCACAGACACACAGTGGTTCCATCTCAAAGGCAAGCAGGGGTTTTATCTTGAAGGCATACAGTGGGACAGCCATGGTGTCACATAGAGGGACCAATGCAAATGCATGCATCAGTGCCATCACAAAGGCACATGGCAGAGCCACCATGAAGGCACATGACAGAGTGGCTGCAAAGGGATTATGTGGGGCAACCATGAAGGTATGGGTTCATCATGAAGGCATACATTGGGATCACAGTGAAGGCATGAATCAGGGTCACCCATGCATAAGGCAGAGTCACCATGGAGGCATGTGGCAGGGCCATCACAGAGGCACATGGCTGTGCCATCACTGAGGCACAAGGTGGAGATACAAACAAAGTATATGGTGTGTCCATTGTGGAGGCATGTTGCGAGGCCAAGAAAAAGATACCCAAAGATTCCCTAGTGAAGGCATATGTCAGGATCCTCCCAGAGACACAAGGTAAGTTGATACCAGAGGTACGTGACACTGACACAGAGGAGGCAAATAGAAAGTCCACCACAGAGACACATGACAGGTCCAACATGAAGGCACACAGCAGATCCATCTTGAAGGCATGTGGTGGTATTAAGCCAAAAACCTGTGGCAATGCCACTGTGAAGGTATGTGGTGGGGCTACTGTGAAGACATGTGGTGGGTCCTCTTTGCAGGCATGTGGCAGGGTGACCACAGAAGTATGTGGCAGGGCAACCGCAGAGGTTTGAGTTGTGGCCACCTCAGAAGTACTAAGCAGGTCCATCTTGGAGGCATGCAGTCGGGCCAACATGGAGGTAAATGGCAAATCCACCATGGAATCACGTGATGGCTCAAACAACAGCACAATTAGGAGCCACTATGAAGGCATGTGGAAGGTCCACCACAAAAGTCCATGGCAGGTCCAACATGGAGGTGAACAGTGGGCCCATGGTGGAGAAACACATTGGGGCCACCTATGCATGTGGTACAGACATCACAAATGTTCATGGTAGAGGCACACAGTTGGACCACTGTGGAAGCATGTGATGGATCCACCATGGAGGCACACAGTGGGTCTATCCCAAAGGTAAACAGTGTGGCCACTACAGAGGCATGTGGTGGATACACCATGGAGGCACAACATGGGTCCACCACGAAAGCAAGAGACAGGTCCACTATAGAAGCATTCAGCAGGTCAATACCAGTGGATCAATACTGGAGGCATGCACCGAGCACATCCCAGAGGAATGCAGTGTGTCCATCCCAGAGTTAAACTGCAGTATCACCATGAAGGCTGCTGTGGAGCACCACGCAGGTCCACCTTTAAGGCACACACAGGTATATCACATAGGCACCACTGTGGAGGTAAGTGGCAGGGCCACTCCAGAGGCAAGCAATGGGTTCTCCACAGAGGAATTTGACAGGTCCACCAAGGAGGCATGCCATGGATTCATTTTGGAGGCACACAGTGGGCCACCAAGGAGGCCAGCTACAAGATGACCACACAGGCAAGCAACAGGGCCTCCATGAAGGCAAGTGGCAAGACAATCCCAGAGGCAAATGGTGAGTCCATCTCGAATGTGGTGGGGCCACCATGGAGGCATGCTGAAGATCGACCATGGAGACATGTGGCAGGGCCACTGCAGAGACACATGGTTGGGCTGTAGTGGAGGCATGGGATGGGCTACCACAGAGGCACAGAGCAGGTTTATTGCAGAGGCATACAATGGTGCCACCACATAAGCATATGGCGGGTCCATCCCTGAAGCTCATTTTAATTCTATTCAGAGGCACAGAGCAAGGCCTCTGTGGAGGCACAAGACAGGACCACTGCAAAGTCATGTGCCATACCCACTGTGGAGGCAGGCAGCCAGTCTCTCCCAGAGGCACACGGTAGGGGCACAACAGAGACATACAGATGGGGTCAACATGAGGTTGCAGGGCAGATCCACTAAGGAGGCACATGTCAGGTCAATACCGGAGACACACAGCAGGTCAATGCCAGCGACATGTCAGGGCCACTGTGCAGATGTGTGGTGGGGCCACCCAGGAGGCATGAGGAGAGCCAAACGTGAAGGCATGCTTCAAGTCCACCAAAAGTCACATGGTAGGATCATTCTGGAGGCATGTGGTGGGGCTTCTGAGGGGGCAAGCAGCAGGACCACCATGAAGGCAAGCAACAGGGACACAATGAAGACTTGACAGTTCAATCCTGGAGGTATGTGGTGGATCTATCCCAGAGTCATGTGACTGATCCATATCAGATTCATATTGAGGTTCGCTCCTCTATATTTAGGTCAAATTTCTATTTCAGATGCATGAAGAGGGGCCGTCACAGAGGCACAAGGTGGATCCACTGCAGAGTCATGCAGCAGGCTCCCTGCAGAGACACACATATGGGCAATCACAAAGCTACATGACAGGGTCACTATGGAGGCACATGGTAGATCCATTGTGGAAGCATATGGTGGGGTCACCATGGAGACACATGGCAGGGTCATCACAAAGACCTGTAGTAGATCCACTGTGAAGGCATGTGTCAGGTCCATCCTGGAAACTCATTGCAGCTCATCCCAGAGGAATGTGGCAGGTGTATTTTGAAGGCACTTGAAGAGTTCACAGCAGAGGCAAATGATGGAGCAACCATGAAGGCATGGGGTGGGTCCACCAAGGAGGCACATGACAGGTCAATATAGGAGGAACATGGCGGTTCAACGCCAGAGGCATGCAGTGGGGTCACTGCAGAGGTACGTGGAAGGGCAACTATGAAGATGTACATGGTGGGGCTCTCATGAATGTATGTGGTGGAATAACTGCAAAGGCATGTGGCTTGTCTATTGTAGAGGTATGAGGAAAGTCCACCATGCAGGCACATACCTGATCTATCTTGAAAACATGTGGCAGTTTTCCTCAGAGGCACATGACAAAGCAACTGAAAAGTCATGCTGAGTAGCCAACAAAAGTACATACAGCTGTGGCACCACTGAGGCATATGGCAGGGACACCATGCAAGCATGTGGAAGGGCCACTGCAGAAGTTCATGTCTGGGCATCTGAAGAGGCATACAATGGAGTTACTGAAAAGGCATGCAGTGATGGCTCCATTCTGGAGCCATGTGGAAGGGCCAACAAGAAGGCAAATAGCAAAGTCACCATTAGGGAAAGCAGCAGGACTATCATGAAGGCACATGACAGGTCCATCTCAGAGACTCATGACAGGTCAATCAAAGAGGCACATAGTGGATCTATCCAGAAGGCGTGTGATGGGTCTACCATGGAGACACACAGTAGGCGCACTGTGGAGGAAAGTGGCAGGGTCGCCATAGAAGCACATTGGCTGGACACTACAGAAGCACACTGCTGTACCATTGTGGAGGTATGTGACGGGGTCAGTGCAGAGGCACAAGGCAGGGCCACTATGGAGGTAGGCAATGGGTCTTCTGCAGAGACATGCTGTGGGTCCATCCTGGAAGTTTGTGGTGGAACTATCCATGAGGCACATGTCTGTTGGGAGCCAACATCTATGGCCACATGCATTATAGGCCTATGGAGACCTGTTTGGAGAATTGTCTCTGGTATAAGGAGAGCACTACAACTATTATATTGGCGTATGAATAAAAGACCTATGCATACACATAATAATAAAGTTTATACAGCGATATATAAAATTCAATTAGGACTAAAAGAAATTCACAGCAGAGATCATTTTCTAATTCTCCCTCTTTTCTTAAACTGTTTCTTTTTTCTCAAAGGTATTTTTTAGCTGTTATTTCCTGGTAAACTGGTTAGTCAGCCTTTGTTCTTGCTAGAAAGTTTTCCTTTAGGTTAAAGTTAAACATTATAATTGTGATAATAGTTTTGTTATGCTGCCTTAGGTCAAGCAGAACGTTCTTGGTTTTTGCATGTGCTGAAACTTTCAGCCCCCCGGTTATCGTCATGGCAACGGTGCAGCTCATTGTCCCAAAGTAGTGTGACAGGTTCCCAGTCGCAGGTAGCTTTCACATAACAGGAAATAAGATTTATATTTTTAAGTAGAATTACAGATTTATTAAATTTTATAAAATATAGAAGTAAGTTTATAGTTTGGATATTAAGGCTAGTGATAAGGTTTATTAGAAGTTCAATTAAGATAATACATAGTGTTAAGAGTTAGGTAATGAAGTATATAAGGAAGTAAAGTTTAGACACAAAAAATTCATAGAAGTAGTGTTAAGAATTTACTTTAAGGATAAGTTTTTAGGTAATTAGTATAGAATTTTAAGACATTGCATATTATAAATCAGTAGGTTATAAGGATAATAAAAATAAGTTCATAGATATGGTGTAAGGTTAAGTAATACTTAATGTGGTGTTTGATTATAACTTAGAAAGTTACAATAATAAGAATATAGGCGTAAGTTAATAGAATAAATATAAATTGAGTAAGGATAAAAGATTAGTATAAAGTTAAGGTAATAATAAGTTGATAGTTTTAATTGTTAAAAATCATTAGAAGTTATTAATTTTGGATTTAATGCTAATCAGAGTTTAGCTCATTGGATTGATTAGAATTTAGAATTAATCAAGAAGTTTAGAACATAAAGCATAACATGAATGAGTTATGGGAAACATCTTGTGAAACTATTGATTAATTTGTGTACCTGTTACATTGTGGGCAGCACGTCATGCATCATGGAATTGTAATTGTGTGCATAGAATTTGAAAGTCTTGTGACAATCTTGTAAGGAGGTGTACGCCCCCAGCAAGTGATTGTTACACTGCTGGAGGGTATGAAAAATGGTATATAAGTTGGAAGGAGTTTGAATAAAGTTGGCTTCAGTCCTGATCAGACTGTTCCCAGAAGAAATCGCCTCTGAGTGGTCTCTTCTTACGACATCTGGAACATCCGTTGCGGTCCTAACCCTTCCCTCCGTCGGGGCTGGTCCCCGACACATGTCAGGGTCTCTGTGGAGGCACATGGCTGGAGCACTGTAGAAGCACACAACACTTCCACCATGGAGGTATGCTATGGATTTATACCAGATGCACATAGTGGGGCCACCACAGAGGCACAGAGAGTAGTCAATGTGCATGTATGGGCCAGGTTCACCAAAAAGCAGAAGGTAGGGTCCACTAAAGAGGCACAGAACAGGTCAATATCAGAGACACACAGCAAATCCATCCCAGAGGTAGGTGGTAGGTCTATCCCAGAGTCACATAAGAGGACTACTGAAGAGGTCTGTGGCTAGGCTACCATGGAGTCTCGTGATGGGGCACCATGGAAGTACACAGCGGGATTCACTAAAGAAGCAAATAATGGGTCCACCACAAAGGTACAGAGCAGGTTCATCTTGGAGGCACATGTCAGGCCGACCAAGGAGGAATGCAGCAGGACCAAAGTGGAGACATGAAGCAAGGCATCTGAAGGGCCATATGGCAGGACTGCCACAAAGACACACAGTGGAGCTAATTCAAAGGCACATGGCAAGGCCACTATTCAGGCCACAGTAGGGCCATCATAGAGGTATGTGGCAGGACAACCACAGAGGCACATAGCAGGGCCACCAAAAAGACATGTGATAGGGCCTCCACAGAGTCGCTCAGTGGGGCCACCATGGAGGCATGCAGTAGTCATTGTACATGCATACAGTGAGGCCATGACAGAGGTATGTGTCAGGCCCACAGCAGAGGCAAATAGCAGGTTCCCTGTGGAGGCACATGGTAGGTGCACCGAGAAGGCATATAGTTGGTCCACTGAGGAGACCTGCAGCAGGACCACCAAGGAGGAATGTAGCAGGACCACTGAGGAGGCACACAGTGAGGCCACTGCAGAGGCATGCAGCAGGGACAATGCAGAGATTCATTGTGGATCACTGCTGTGGGACCACAAAGGAGGCACACTGTGTGTCCAGCATGGAGGCCTGTGGTAGGTTTATTCCAGAGGCACATGGTGAGGCCACCACAGAGGCATGCAATGTGACCACAATGGAGGCATGGAGCAGGAATACCACAAAGGCATGAGGTGGGTCCATGAAGAAGGCTCACAGGGGGTTATTAACAGAGTCATGTGGGGAATCTAACTCATAGGCATGTGACGGATTCATCACAGAGGCATGTGGTGGGGCCACTGTGGAAACATCCAGCGAGTTCATCCTAGAGGCATGTGGTGGGACCACTGAGGAGAAAAGCAATGAGGCCATCATTGAGTCATGCAGCAGATTCACAATGGAGGCATGCAGCAAGGCCATCATGAAGGTGTGTCACAGGGCCACTGTGGATGCACATGGTAGGGTCACCACAGATACACACTGCAGGGCCACTGTGAAGGTACACAATAGACCCACTGAGGAGGCACACAGGAGGTCCATGCCAGAAGTTCGTGGCAGGTTTATCCCAGAGGCATGTGGTGGGAACTTTGTGGAGGCACACAAATGGACCACTTTGGAGGCAGGTGGTGGGTCCAGTGCAGAAGCACGTGGCAGTTTTATCCAGAAGCATGTAACAGGCCCACCACAGAAGCATACAATGGGACAACAGTGGAGCTATTGGGCAGATCCACTACAAAGGAATGGAGTCCTCCAAGGAGGAACGAGGTTAGCCAATACCAGACACATGAGGTAAGTCCATCCCAGAGGGATGTGGAAAGACCTTCCTGGAGCTATGTGTTGGGACCACCATGGAGGCATGTGGTGGTTCCATCCTGGAGACAACATGGGGCCACTGATGAGGCAAGCATTGGGGCTACCACAGAGGTATATGGTGACTCCAATAAGGAAGCATGCAGCAAGGCCGCCATGAAGGCATACAGCAGGGCCAACATGGAGGTACATGACAGGGCCACCATGGAGGTACACGACGAGTCCACTGCAGAAGTATGTAATTGGTCCACTGCTGAGGCATGTGGCAGGTCCATCCTGGAAGCTCACTACAAGTCAATCTCAGGAACACATGGTAGGGCCTTTGCAGAGACACATGACTAGACCACTGTGGAGGCATGCAGTGGGTCCACTGCAGAGGCACATGGTGGACCTGAGGTATGTGGCAGGGTCACCACAGAGGCACGTGGTGAGTCACATGATGGGTCCATCCCAGAGGCATGCAGCATGGCATGGAGGCACACAAAGTTGAGGCATGAGGCATGACCATAGTGGAGGCATGTGGTGAGGTCACCACAGAGATATGCTTTGGGACCACTGCAAAGGCACACAGCAGGTCCACTTCAGAGACCTATGGTGTGTCCACCATGGAGGCACATGGCCGGTCGATCTCAAAGGTACATGGCAGGTTCATCCAAGAAGCCTACAGCAAGTCCACAGTAAGACCCTCTCCTTTGGCAGAGTCAAAGAGGAGGCATGCAACAGGTCTTCTACAGAGACATGAGATGCATTCACCACAAAGGTACTCAGCATGTCCACCACAGAGGCACATGGTGGGCCCATCCCAAAGCCACATAGCAGAAGGCACAAGGCAAGGGCAGGGCAAAGGTGTGCAGCAGGGCCACCATTAATACACACAGTGGGGCAATTATGGAGACTTGCAGTGGGTCTACTGCATATGCATATGGTGAGACTACTGTGGAGTCCTGGGGCAGGATCACAGTGGAGAAATATGGAGGGGACTTTGTGGAAGTATATGGTAGGTACAGCATAGGTACACAGTGGGTCCTTCATGGAATGGCTGGTACAGCAATGGTACACAGTGGGTCTATGATGCTCTGGAATGGACCCACAGCATACATGGTGGCCCCACAATGTGTTTCTGTGGTGATTGCACCATGTGCCTCCACATTGATCCTGCTGCATGCCTCCACTTTAGCCTCCTTGTGTGTCTTCTCAGTGGTCCCACTGCATGCCTCTGTGATTGCCCTGCTGCTTGCCTCACAATGTTTTCTCCACATGCTTCCACAGTGATCCTGCTGTGTGCTTCACTGATGATGATAAACTGTGTGCCTCTGCAGTGGGCCTGCCATGTACCTCTGTGGTGACCTCATTGCGTGCTTTTGTGGTGGCTCTACTTATACCTCCAGGATGTCCCTGACATGTGTTTTTACTGTGGTTCCACCATTTTCTTTCTCTGTGGCCCCACTGTGTGACTCTGGATGGCCCTCCATATATTTCAGTGATGGCCCCACCCTATGGCTCTGTGGTCGACCTGCAGGTGTGTTTGAAATGGACTTGCCATGTGCCTTTGTAGTGGATCTGCTGCATGCCTCAGCAATGGCAATGCTGCATGTCTTTTTAATGGACCCACCATGTGGTTTCATGGTGGCCCTCTATGTGCCTCCAGGGTGGCCCCACTGCTTGCCTTTTCAGTGGTTCCACTGCATACGTACAAGATGGTCCTGCTCCACACCTTTGTGGTGTACCCATCGTGTGCCTTTCTAGAGGCACTCAAGGTTCCTCTTCTTTGTCCTTGATGCCTGCCTCCATTTTGGACTCACAGCATGGCTCCATCGTGTACCTGTCACATACCTTTGTGGTGTCCATGCCATGTGCCTCCATTGTGGACTTGCATTGCACCTCTGTGATAACCCAGCCCAGTTCCTCCATGGTGGTCCAATAATATAGCTTTTGGGTGGACCTACTGCATGACTCCTGGAAGGACCCACCATGGAGACACACAGTGCGGCCACTGCAGAGGCATACAGTGGGTACACTGTGGATGAATGTCGGGGGGATCACTGTGGAGGCACACAGCAGGACCACTGTGGAGGCACGTGGAGGAGACATTGTGGAGGTACATGGGGCCTCTGCAGACACAGAGGGTCAACATGAAGGCACGTGGTGGGTCCACCACAGATCCATTTGGCAGGTCCATCTCAAAAGCACATGGTAATTATATCACTGAGGCAAGTGGCAGAGCAAACATGGAGACATGCACAGGGCTACTACAAAGACATGCAGCAGGGCCTCTGCAGAGGCATACATTCATGGTCACTACACTGGCACATGGCAGGGCCTCTAGAAAGGCACACGATGGGTCCACCACAAAGCCAGGTAGCAGGGTCATCTTGTAGATACACAGTGGAGCCACTGAAAAGGCAAGCAGTGGGGCTACCTTGGAGGCACATGGGGGCCACCATGAAACCACACTGTGGGTCCATTACAAAGATAGGCAGCATTGCCATTGCTGAGGCATGGAGCAGGACCACAGCAAAGGCATGAGGCAGGGCCACTGCAGAGGAATGCTGTAGTGACCCCAAGGAGGAATGTGGCAGCTTCTTCCCAAAGGCACATGGTGGGTCCATCATGAGGGCAGGACGACCATGACAGCACGCACCTGGGCCACCACAGGAGCAGGCTTATCATGGAGGTAGGCATCAATTCCATCCCAGAGACACAGAGTGGAGACACCCCTATGGCACATGTCAGGTTCACCACAGAGGTATGCGGTGGGGCCATTTAGGTTGCATATGGCAGATATACCATGGTGGGATGCAACAAGTCCATCTGGGAGACACATGGTAGGTCCATCTCAGAGGCATGTGGCAGGACCCGTGAGGAAGCACATGGTGGGGCCACACTGGAAGAAAGCAGTGGGGGCATTGTGGCAGGGGCACTGAAGAGGCATGCAGAAAACCAACACCAAAGACATGCATCAGGCCACCACAGTGGCTCACAGTGGTTCCACCCCAGAGGCAGATAGTAAGTCCACCACAGAGGCAAGAAGAGGATCCATCCCAGACGCACATGGTGAATCTATCCCACAGGCACATAGCAGGATCATTGCAGAAACACATGGCAGAGCCACCACAAAGGCATACATCAGGGTCACCAAGGAGGCATGCAGTGGACCCACTGCAGAGGGTGCACCAGAGGGTGCACCACTGAAACACACAGCAGGTTCATCCTAGAGGTACACAGCATGATCACCAAAGAGGTAAGTAGTTGGACTGCCACAGAGGCATCCAATGAGGCAACTGAGGAGGCACAAGGCAGCCCCACTGTGAAAGAACACAGTGAGGCCACCACAGAGATACACAATAGGTCCATCATAGAGGCACATGGTGAAGACATTGCAGAGATAAGGGGTGTATCCATCATGGAGGCATGCAGCAAGCCCATCTCCTGCTCATGGCAATGCCACCCAACAGCAAGTGTTGGGGCCACTGCAGAACTACATAGGAAGGCCACCACAGAGGCATGCTGTGGGAACACTGCAGAGGCACATGGTGTGGCCATTCAGGTATGTGGTGGGGCAACTGTGGAAACATACAATGAGTTAACCATGAAGGCACATGATGGGGCCATCAAGAAGACATGTAAAGGTGCAACAGTGGAGGCAAGTGGTGAGGCCACTGTGTTGGGGCCTCCACAGAGGCAAGTGGTGGAGTCACCCTAAAGGCACCACTGGGGCACAGTGTCTCATGGTGGTGTCATTGAGGAGGGGCATGGCAGGGCCACCTAAGAAGCAGACAGAGCAACCACCTCAGAGGCACACAAAGTCCACCATAGAGGCATTCAGGGGATTGAACCTGGAGGCATGCAGTGGATCCACCAAGGAGGTATGAGGTGGGGTCCTCCCAGAGGCATGCAGTGGGTCCATTGTAGAGGGAAGTGAGTGACAAGTTCAACCAGAGTGTACGTAGGGAGTTCATGCTGTAGACACACAGTGGGGCCTTCATGGAGGCATGCAGTGGGGCCACCATGCAGGTATGCAGTGAAACCATCACAGAAGCTCATAATTGGTCCATCCTGGAGGCATGTGACTGATCTATCCAGAAGGCACATGGCAGAGCCACTGCAGAGCCACATGGTGGGGCCACTTTGAAGGCACGTGGTGGTTCCTACTGAAGTCACACAGTAGGTCTATTCTGGAGGCATGCATTGGATCCATTCCAAAGGTATGCAGTGGGTATATCCTGGAGGCATGCAGCAGGATTACTATGAAAGTATGTGGTGGGTCCACCACAGAGAAATGTGACAGGACCTTCACTGAGGCATGTGACAGGGCCACCAAAGTATCATGTGGCAGGGGCCCTGCAGGGTCACACTATGGGGCCACCGCAAAAGTACATGACAGGGCCACTGTTGAGGCACACCACACACCACTGCAGAGGCATGCAGCAGGTCCATTCCAAAGGCAAGCAATGGAACCACTGAGGAGGCAAGCAGTGGGACCACCATGAAAACACATGGCAGGTACAATCAAGAGGAATGCAGTAGAACCACGATGGAGGCATGTGTCTCCACAGGGGCAAACATAGAGGCAACCTGTAGGTTTATCGTGGAGGCACATGGCAAGACCATTCTGGAGGCATGTAATGAGGCCATTGCAAAGGCACATGATTGGGCAATCATGGAAGCAAGTGGGTTTATCACAGAGGCATGTGGCAGGTCTATACTTGAGGTACACAGTGGAGCCATTCCTGTGGCATGCAATGGGGCCACTGTGGAGGCACATGGTAAGGCCATCATGGAGGCACATGGCATTTACACCTCAAAGGAATGCAACTGGTTCACTGTGGAGGCACGTGGCAGGTACTTTACAGTCATGTGGCGGGGCCACTGAGGAGCCATGCAGTGGGACCACAGTGGAGGCAAACAGAGTGGCCACCATTGTAGAGTCACCATGGAGACACATGACAAGGCCACTCCAAAGGTACATGGCAAGGTCACCACTGAGGTTTGTAGTAGGTCCACCCAGAGGTATGAGGCAAGACCACTGCAGGGACAAGTGGCAGGTTCATCCCAGAGGCACATGACAAATCCATTATAGAGGCATGTAGCAGACATATGTGGTATGGCCACCTTAGATGTATGCAATGGAGCCACTGTGGACCCACACAGTCGGTTTTACCATGGAGACACATGGAGGATTCACCATGGAGGTTTCACCATGAAGGAATGTAGTGGGGCCATCCTAGAGGCATTCAGTGAGGCCACCAAAGAGGCAAAGGGGTAGGCCAACACAGAGGCATGCAGCAGAGCCACAGAGGAGGCATATATCAATGCCAGCACAGAGGCACACAGCATGGCCACTACATAGACATGTAGCAGGACAACCACAGAGGCACACATTGGGACCGTGGCAGTGTCACTGTGCAGGCACATGGAGAGGCCACTGCAGAGATATGAAGGGGGGCTGTTTTGGAAGTATGGGGAATATCCATTCCAGAGGCACGTGATGGGTCTGTCCTTGAGGCATACAACTGGTCCAAGAGAGGCACACAGTGGGGTTATGTTGGGAGCCAACATCCATAGCTACACAGTTGAGGCCTATGAAGGCCCATGATGGAGATCTGCTTTTGACACAAAAGCATCAGTGACACACCTATAGTGTTGGTATATGAATAGTGACCAGTTTGTATATGTGACATAAAAGCTTATATTATATAGAAGTAAACCTTTTACACTGTTAGACTAAAATTTCAGGTAAAGCCTTACAGCAGAAAAACATTTTGTGCTTTAAGTTTTCATTTTTCTCTGACTCTCTGAGCCATTCTTAAGTCCCTGTTTCTCAGAAGTAACTATACAGCCTTTGTTTCTGTAAGCAGAAATTGTTTTAATAGTTTTGTTTTCCTGCCTCTAGCCAGGCAAAACGTTCCTAGTTTCACTGCGTGTCAAGACTCTTAGCCTGCCTCCACCCCTAGCCATCGTCATGGCAACTGTGTCTTTTCCTGTCCAAAGGTGTGACAACCACTATTTGATTTATTCACTTAGACCAGAAATTTTATAAGGAAGTTTAAAAAAATATATACATAGTTCAGTTATCCATATATAACACTATGTGAACCTGTGCTTGCTACTTCACTTCCTTCTGCTTGAAATTTGCCCTCTAATATGCCTGTGTATGGTAGTGATAAAACCCAGTCACAGGCCTGTTGGAGAGTGAATCCTTAGTACTTTCACTTATTATTGGATATACTTTTACACTTTGGATTTCTGCTTGGAGGCATCGACTTCTGTGTCCAGCAAACTTCAATGGTAAAGTAAGCATTGGGTTTGTTGTTCACTGCAGTTAACGTTTTCTGCCTCTCACTATTTAGCATTTCACGAGGGACTCTGGAGTACAGTGTCTGTGACAGGCTTTGAAGATTTAAAGTTTAAAGCTTGCAGGATACTAAGACTAGCGCCTCTCTATTTTCTGCTTCTGACTAATGTATGTTCTATCATTTTATTACATTATAATAGGTATTTGGAGATAATTTTTAGTATACAACATTTATGGCTGGTATAGGTTTTGTACTTGGGAATTGTCTCCCGATATGCTTGTGCATGGCATATAGAGATCCAGTCACGGGTGTATCGGGGGACAAAACCTTGGCATACTTTTCACTTTTATAGGAAACATATATTCACATAGTAAGTTGGGGGATGTTGATACCAGTGTCTTTCTCTTCCTTATTCTATATGGATTTAGGGTTTGAGGAACACTGTACTCAATGTTCCTATTTCTTCCCTCAGTTTATGCTTAATTAAACTGTAATCTTGATGTACAATAAAATTAATGTATGCTTGCATGGGAAACATTATGCTTAATTAAATAGTAAAATTTAGTTATTATTATGGTTATTCATTATATTAACATAATAATAACTGTTAATGAAAGTTTTGTGAAATCATCATGTTTCAGGGAGTTTGTTATCCATTGTACTCAAAACATGTGAATTTTGTAATGCAAATTTCCACATATATTGTGTGCATCATTGGAATCATGCGCCCCCAGCAGAAATATTTCATACTGCTGGAGGTCTTGAAAAATAGTATAAATTCTGGTGTAGAACTGAGAATAAACGACTTCAGTCCTGATCAGACTGTTCCCAGAAGAACTGCCTCCGAGTGGTTTCTTCTCGCCATCTTGACTCTCCGGTGCGGGTCCTAACCCTCCCTCAGGTCGGAACCGGTCTCCGACAGGGTTACCACAAAGTGAGGACACTGCAGAGGCATGTAGGAGGTCCACCTCAAAGACAAGTGGTGGGTCCATCCCAGAGGCATGTGACAGGGTCACTGATGAGACATAGAGCAGGTACACCAAAGAGGTATGTGGCTAATCCACCACAGAAGCACGTTTTGTGTTTACCATGGAGGGACAAGTGTATTCATTGTGGAAGAACTCAGTGGGTCCATCCTGGAATCACAAACTGGGGACATCAAGGAGGCAAGCATTTGGGACACCATGGAGACATGCAGCAATGCTACTGAGGAAGCATGCAGCAGGGTGTCTGCAGAGTTACTGAAAGGCCCACTTCAGAGACATGTAGTGGGGCAACTGTGGAGGCACATGGAATTCATACATTCCAAAGTCACATGTCAGGTCCATCTCAGAGGCATGTGGTAGATTCAACACAGAAGTACATAGCAGGGCCACCAGGAAGCAAACAGCTGAGCCACAGTGGAGACATGCAGTGGGACCAAAGAGATACATGGTGAGGCCACCATGAAAGCCCAAGTTGGGGCCACTACAGTAGGACAATTGCAAAGGCACATGGCAGGGCCACGGTGTAGGTACATGTCAGGACCACTGCAGAGGCATGCAGTTGGGCCAGCATGGAAGCACATGGCATGTCCATTCCAGAAACACATATCTGGTCAATCCTGGAGGCATGCAGCAGGTTCAATTGAGGCATGCAGTGGAGCCACTACAGGGGCATATGGCAGGGACACCACGGAGGCTTTCCTCAGTTACACCTCAGAGAAAACTGAGGGTTCACCTCAGAGGCATGTGACAAGTCTATCCCAGAGGCACTGGGCAGGACCACTACAGAGACACACTGTGGGTCCACTGAGAAGGCACATGGTAAATCCACCATGGAGGCACATTATGTGACCATCATGAAGACATGAGGCAAGTCCACTGTGAAGGCACATGGTAGGTTAATCACGGAGGCACACAGTAGGTCCATAATGAAGGCACATGGCAGCTCCATCCTAGAGGCATGTATCCGGGTCACTGTGGAAGCACAAGGCAAGTTCACCACAGAAACATGCAGTAGGAAAACCAAGATGGTACACAGTAGGACCACACCAAAGGCATGTGATGTGTTCACCACCAAGGTATATAACAAGACCAACGCAGAGGCATGTGGTGGATTTACTGCACAGATACACAGAAGGGCCACCATGGAGGCCCGTGGCATGGACAACATGGAGGTATATGGTGGTGCCCTATGGTGCACGTGGGAAATCCACCAGAGTCATATGGCAGATCCTCCAAGATGGCACAGGTTCAATCCATCTTGAAATCACATGGTGGGTTTATCCCAGAGGCACATGACGAGACCACCCTGTAGGCATGCAGTGGGCCTATGTCAGAGGCATTTTATGGGTCTATCCCAAATGCAGATAGGTCTTTCTCAGAGGCTCACAGTGGGGTCACTACAGAGGCGCATGGTAGAAAAATTGCAAAAGTATGCAGCAGGGCCACCACTGAGTTATTTGGCAAGGCCACTATGGTGGCATGTGGCAGAGCACAGTGGAGCACATGAAAGGAACACTGCAGAGGCATATGATTGGTCCTCTGTGGAGGCTTGCAGCAGGTCAATACCAGAGGCATGGTGTGGGGTCACTGAGTAGGCAAACATTGGTACGATGACAGAGGCATGCAGTGGTACCACTACACAGGCATGTGGCAATTCTATCACAAAGGCATGTGGCAGGTCCATCCCAGAGGCACAAGGCATGGCCACTGCAGATGCATGAGTCATGGCCACCATGGAGGATTGCAGCAGGGGCACATGGTAGGTCCATCATGGAGGCATGTGGCAGTTTAATCCGAGAGGCACATGGCAGGGACACTGCAGAAACATGAGGCCTGGCCACCGTGGAGGTACATGGTGTGTCCATCCCAGAGGTACACAGTGGGTCTATCTTGGAGGCATGTCACAGGTCCACCCTAGAAGCCTGTGATGGGCTCAACACAGAGTCACTGGTGGGGCCATTTTGAAGGCATGCAGTGGGTCCATACTGGGATTAAACAGCAGGTCAATCACAGTCATGCGGCCTGCATCTCAGAGGCATGCAGCAGGGCCACTATGAAGGCAAGAAGCAGGTCCATCATGGAGGCATGCTGCAGGGCCACTGCAGAGTTACATAACGGGGTCACTGCAAAGGCAAATGACAGGTCTATCCCAGAGGCACATGGTGGGTCTGTCCCAAAGGCATGTGGCAGGTTCATCCCAGAGGCATGTGGTTTGTCCATCACAAAGGCATGCAGCAAGGCCATCATGGAGGCACATAGTGGGGCTACCATTGAGATATGTGGCAGGTCAATCCTGGATGCATCTGCAAGACCAGTGAGGAGGCATGCAATGGAGCCACAGCAGAGACACATGCTGGGTCACTGCAGAGGCATGTAGCAAGACACCTGGAGAGGCTTGTGGCAAATCCATCCCGTAGGCACACAGTGAGTCCATCTCAGAGGCATTGGAGGGGCTACTGCAGAGGCATTGTAGGGGCCACCATGAAGGCATATAGTAGGTCCATCCTGGAAGCACAGGGGAAGGCCACCGTGGAGGCATGTGACTGGGCCACTGTGGAGGCACTTGGCAGGGCCACTGCAGAGGCATGCAGCAGGTCATCATGATGGTAAATGGTGGGTCCATTCCAGAACCACGTGTGGATCTTTTCCAGCGGCACGTGTTGAGACCACCTGAAGGCACAGAACTGATTCATCACAGAGATGAATGGCAGGTTCATCCTGAACGCGCGTGGCAGATCCATTCTGAAAGCTCCAATATGGAGGCACACAATAGGGACAACATGGAGACACATGGTAAGTCTCTGCCAGAAGCACTTGCTGGGGCCAATGAGGAGTCTAGCAGTGGGGTCTCCACAGAATCACCAAGGAGGCATATGGTAGAGCCATTGTGAAGGCACATGGAGGGACCACCATGGAGCCAAGTAGTGGGTCCACCACAGAAGTATGCAATGGGGCCATTGTGCAACCTCACAGCAGGGCCATTGTGAAGGCATAAAGTGGGGCCAATACATAGAAATGTTGAAGATCAAACATGGTGTTAAGCAGAGCATCCACCATGAAGGAATATGGCAGTTTGATCTTGGAGGCATATGGTGGGGCCAGCAAGGAGGCAAACAGCGGGGCCACCATGGAGGCATGTGGTGAATCCACTGAAAAACAAATGGCAGGTACATCCCATAGGCACATTGTGGGTCCATTCTGGAGGTATGTGTTAGGGCCATCTCAGAGGCACAAGGCCTGGCCACACATAGGAAGTGCATAACAGGGCCATTGCAGAAGCACACAGTGGGTCTATCCCAAAGACAAGTGACAAGTCCATCCTGGAGGAAAATGGCATGGCCATCATGAAGACACATAGCAGAACCACTACAAAGGCACACTATGAAGGGCCACCATGGAGGCAATGGACCCAGGGGCATGCAGTGGGCCCATCCCAAAGCAACAAGTTAGGCCACCAAGAAAGCACACAGAAGGGCTAATATAGAGGCACGTTATGGGTTTATCACATAAGTACATGGTGGGAGAATCCAGAGGCATGTGGCAGGACCACTGAGGAGGCACGTGGTGGTGACACTGTGAAGGCAGGTGATAGGTCCATCCAGAAGGCACATGATGGATCCATCCGGGAGGCACATGGTGGAACTACTGCAGAAGCTCAAGGCAGAGCTGCCAAGGAGGAAAGCAATGGGTTGATTCCAGAGACATATGACTGTGCCACTGAGAAGGCTTTCAGGAGGGTCACTGCAGAGGCATGTGGTGAGTCATCCTGGAGGCATGTAGTGGATCCAACCCAGAGGCATACAGTGGGTCCACCATAGAGGCAGGAGACAGGGTCACTGTGGAAGCACATGGCAGGACCTCCATGAAGGCATGCAGCAGTGCCACCATGAAGGCCTGCAATAGGGCCACAGTGAAGGCATGCAACAGGGCCACCATGCAATAAGGCAGGTGGTGAGTCCTTCTGAAGGCATGCGGCAGATTCTTCCCAGAGGCTTGTGGCACTTTCATCCTGGAGGCACACAGTGGATCCATATTGTAGGTACGTGACAGGGCCACCCTGGAGGCACACAGCACGTCAAGCATGGAGACATGCAGAAGGGCAACTGCAGAGGCATGCAGCATTTCCATCCCGGAGGCACATGGCAGGTCAATCCTAGAGGTCCACTAAGAAGAGTGGCCACTAAATAGCAGAGGCACGTGGCAAGGACAACAAGGAGTCATTTGGTGGGGGAGATTGCAGGGGCACACAGCAGGGCCACCATAAAGGTAAGTGGTGAGGGTCACTATGAAGTCACAAGGAGAGGCCCCACGAAGGCATGTGGTCGGGCCATTGCAGGAGCACATAGTGAATTCACCATGGAGGAATGAAGAAGAGAAATCACAGAGACACCCAATGGGTCCATTGCAGAGACATGCTGTGGTTTGATACCAGAGTCATGTGGCAGGACTCTGAAGAGGAATGTGATGGGGTCACCATGGAGGCACATGGTGGGTCCATTACAAAGGCATGTGGTGGGTCTATCCTGAAGGTATATAGTGGGTCCATCCTGAAGGCACATGATGGATCCACCCTGAAAATATATGGCAGGGCTACTGCAGAGGAATGAGGTCTGGCTACTCTAGAGGCAACTGGCAAGGCCTCCATGGAAGTATGTAGCAGAGACATCACAAAAGCATACAGTGGGAGCATCCCAGAAGCATGTAGGTTGTCCATCCCTGAGGCTCATGGCATGTCCTTCCCAAACACATGTGGTGGGGCCGCTGTGATGATGCGTGTTGTCCACTACAAAGTCATGCAGTGGGTTTTTCCTTAAGGTATTTGGTGAGTTCAACCTGGAGGGATATGGGGCCACCACAGAGGCACAAGACACGGCCAACGTGCAGGCTCATGACTGGAACTATGTGGAGGCAGTTGGGCTACCACCAAAGCATGTATCCTGGAGCTATTATGGAGTGACGTTATCATGGAGACAAACAGCCGATCCATCCTGAAGCATGTGTCACTCATGGAGGCATGTACTACTGCTGGAGGCCTGCAATGCATCCACTGCAGAGGAATAAGGCAGCTTAATTTCAAAGATACATGGCAAGGCCTTGGTGGATGCATGTGGTGGGGCCATCACAGAGGCACAAGGACAGTACATCCCAGTGTCATGTGTCAAAACCACCACAAAAGCATTTAGCAGGGCCACTTTGAAGGCATGTGGCAGGTTCATCACAAAGGCAAGTGCCGGGTACATCCTGGAGGCACACAGTGGGTCCATGTCTGAGGCATGCAGCAGGTTCATCCTAAAGGCACATAGTGGGGCCACCACAGAGATATGCAATAAGTTTTCCATAAATACATGCAGTGGGACAATCCTGAAGGCACTCAGCAAGTCCATTCCAAAGGCATGCAATAGGGCCACCACAGAAGAATGAGACAAAGCTACCATTCAGGCACATGGCAGAGCATCTGTGGAAGCAAATAACAGAGCTTCTGTGGAGGCAAGTGACAGAGGCAACACAGCAGTATGTGACTGGACCACTGTGGAAGCTTGCAGTGGTGTCCATCCCAGAGGCAGTTGAACAATCTATCCCAGAGGTATATGGCAGGGTCACTGTGAGAGTATGTGAAAAGACCACCATGAAGGTACACAGCATGTTTATCCTGGAGGAACATGGCCTGTCAATGGTGGGTCCATTTCAAGGGCACATAGCAGGTTTATCTTGAAAGAACATCGTGGGCTATAATGGAGGCATAAAGTTGGTCTACCATGGGGGCACACCGTAGAACCACCACAGAGGCACACAGTGCAGTCACCACAAAGTTACACTGCAGGGCCACCATGGTGGCATGTGGTGGGTTCATTCCAGAGGCATGGGGTGGGGCCACTGAGAAGGCACATGGCAGAACCACAGTGAAGGCATTAGGCAAGGCCACCACAGCTGGGCCACAATGGAGACATACAGTAGGGCTAGCCTGGAGGTACACAGTGGAACCATTATGGAGGCAAGTGGCAGATCCACAGTGAAGGCACGTGAGAAATAAAAAACAGTGGTGCATGGCAGGTCCACCATAGAGGCATAAGATGGGCCAATCCCAGAGGCACACAGCATGTTTACCATGGAGACACTTTGCATGTCAATTCCAAAGACATCTGGAAGAGCCACTAAGGTGACAAACAGCAAGGCCACTGCAATGTACAGGGTGAGGCAACCAAGGAGTCAAATGGTGGGCCATTGAAAGATATTCAGTAAGTTCATCAGGGAGGCATGCAACGGGGCCTCTGCCAAGGCAAAGAGAAGGGCCACCATGGAGGCATGTAGTGAAGCAACCACAGAGGCAGGCAGCAGGTTTAGTTTGGAGGAAGACAACAGATCCAAAATGGAGGCATGCAGAGAGACCACAGTGGGGGTATATAGCCAGACCACCTTGAAAACAAGTGACCAGGCTACCACAAATGCATGCAGCAAGACCACCACCAAGGCACACGTCAAGATTACCACAAAGGCATGCATTAGGTACACTGTGGAAGCACATGGCAGGGCCACCATACAGGCACATAATGAAACAACCAGGAAGGCAGGCAGCAGATCCAAATTAGGGTAACACAGCAGGTCCACCATTGGAGCATGTGCCTGGGCCACTATGGAGGCATGCAGAGGATCCACTGCAAAGACATGCCATGAGTCCACTGTATAGGCCCGAGGTTGGGCCAACACAGAGGCATGAAGCAGATATCCTGCAGAGGCACATGATGGACTCACTGTGGAGGCATGTGAGTCAATTCAAGAGGCACCAGCAGGTCCAACCTGAAGGCACAAGGCAGGTCCCTCATGGAGGCATAAGATACAACTACCATAGAGAGATGTGGCAGGGCCTCCATGGAGGCATGCATCAGGTCCAAAGTGGAGGAACATAGATGATTTATCTCTAAGGCACGTGCTGGACTTATCTCAGAGTCACATGGAGGGCAACCTCACAGGCTTTTGGTAGAGTAACCACAAATGTACACAAGGCGTCAGCAGAGACATTTTGTGGGCCCACCATTAAGGCACACAGTGGGAACACTGGGCAGGCATGTTGTAGAACCACCATGAATGTACGTGGAGGGGAAACTGTGGAGACACGTGATGGGTCCACTACGGAGGCATGTTGTGGATACAACATGGAGGCACATATTGAGTACATCCGGGAGGCACATGGTGGAACCACTGAAGAGGCAAGTAGCAGGGCCACTGTGGAGGCAAGCATTGGGGCCACCAGGGAGGCACACAATGGGGCCACCATGGAGGCAAGCATCTGAGACACAGAGAAGTCACTGCAGAGACCCATGGTGGCAACACTGAAAAGGCAAGCAGCAAAACAACAGTGGAGGCTATGGAGCAGCCATTGTGAGGCACACAGCATGTCCACCACTAATTCACATTACTGGTTGATCCTGGAGACATGCAGTGGTGTCATCATGGAAGAATGCCTCTGAGGACGCTGTGGAGACATGTAGCAGGTATATTCCAAAGGCATGTTGTGGATACATCCTGGAGGGACATGGCAGAGCCACCACAAAAAGCACAAGGCAGGGCCATCACAGAGGCATGTTTTGGGGCCACCTTGGAGGCAAGTAGTGGGATCATTGCATAGGCATGCAGAGGGGCCACCACAGAGAAATGAGAAGGGGACACCCTTGGGACATATGGTGGGTCTTCTGTATAAACCCCCAGCAACTTGATCACAATGGCATGTGGTGGGGCCACTGAGGGGGCATGCGGTGGGACCCCCGGGAAGGCATGTCACTGGTCCTCTGCAAGTACATGCACTGGTTTCAACCCAAATGCACATAGCAGTTTCTTCAAAGAGGCATACAGTGGGGCAACTGCAGAGGCATGTGATAGGACCACCACACAGGCACTTGATGGAGCCTCTGCAGAGACACGCATTGGATCCTTTTTGAAGGCAAATGGTGAGGCCATTGTGGAGGCAAGTGGTAGGTCCATCACAGAGGCAGACAGTCAGTCCGTCCCAGAGGATCATGCTGGTGTCATTGTAGAGGCATGCAAGAGGGCCAATACAAAGTCACATGGCAGGTCCATCATGGAGGCAAATGGTGTGTCTATTCAGGAGGAATGCAGAAGATCTATATGAGCACACAGTGGGTTCATCATAAAGGTATACAGTGGATCTACTCGAGAAGCATGTGGTAGGGCTTCTTTGAAGGCAAGTGTTGGGGCCACCACGGATGCATGTAGAGGGGCTACCATGGAGGTATGCTGTGGGACCACCACAGAGGCACATGGTAGGGCCACCAGGGAGGCACTCAGTAGGGCCATTGCAGAAACATGCAGCAAGTTCATCCCAGAGGCATGCTGTGGAAACACCGAGAAGGCACGTGGCATGGAGACAGTGAAAGCATGCAACAAATCCACCACAATGGAGACACCACAAAGGAATACATGCTGTCTATCACAAAGGCAAGTGGTAATTCCATCCAAGAGGGCCAAAGCAGGACCACCAAAAAGGCATGCAGCAGGGAATCCATGGAGTCATGCAGCGGGTCCTCCATAGAGGCCATGGAGACACACAATGGGTCAATCCAAGAGGTTTGCCACGGGTCCATTCAAAAGTCATGAAACAGATTCATCCGGGAGGCAAGCATTAGCACCACTGTAAAGGCATAACATGGAACTATTGCCGAAGTACATGGGCAGGCCTTCATGTGCCGAGGTCACCATGGAGAAATGTGGTAATGCCACCAAAATGACACACAGTTGGTTCTTCCCAGAGGCATGTGGTGAGTCCACTGTGGAGGCATGTGGCTGGCTCACTACAGAGGCACAGGGAAGATCCACCATAAAGGCATGTGGCAGGACCACTGCAGAGGCACATGGTAGGTCTATACAGGAGGCATTCAGGGAACTTTTAATGAAGGCATGTGGTGGAACCACACAGAGGCTTACAGTGAGACCACTGTGATGACACCTAGCAGGTCCATTCAAGAGGCACGAGGCTGGTCCATTTCAATTGTATGCAGTGGGGCCACTGGAAAGGCATGTAGCAGGATAACTACAGAGGCACATGGCAGGGACACTGCAAAGGTACATGGCAAAACCACAATAGGGAATGTAGCATGACCACCTCAGAGGCAAACATTGGGTCCATTCCAGAAATACACAATGGGTACATCTTGGAGGGATGAGGAGGTTCCACCATTGAGTAACACAGTGTAAAACCACAGAGGTTTGTGGTGGGGCCAATGTGGAGACAAGAAGCAGGTCCATCCCAGAGTCACATGGTAAGTCTATCCCTGTGGCACACTGAAGGACCACAATAGAGATATGTGGCTGGGTCTCTGCAAACTATGCAGTGGGTCCATCCCTAAAGGATGGACAAGTCCATCCTAGAGGCATGTGGCAGGGTCATCAAAGAGGCATGAGGACTGGCCACCACAGAGATATGTGGGGGTCCACTGCAGAGTCATGGAGTGGGACCATCATTAAAGCATGTAGTGCATTCATCCCCATATAGTGCAACTGTTTCATCCCAGAGGCATTGGCAGAGCCACTGCAAAGGCATGTGACAAGTCCACATGGGAGGTACATGGTCCATCCCAGAGGTACACAGTGGGTCCATCACCAAGGCACACAGCAGGACCATATCAAAGGCATGGGGTGGGGCCATTTCAAAAGCTTGCGGCAGGTGCATGCCAATGGTACCCAGTGAGTTCATCCTGGAGGAATGTGGTGAGGCCACTACAGAGACATTAGATTATACCAACATGCAGATATGCAACAGGACTTTCATGGAGGCACACAGTTAGGCTATCATGGAAGCACACAGTGGGGTAATCGTGGAGTCATGTGATGGGTCCATCAAACAGGCACATGATGAGGTTGTCATGAAGGCATGTGACAGATCCACCTCAAAGATATATGGTAGGTCCATCCGAGAGAGACATGGCAGGTTCACCCATAGGCACATGGGGGTTCCCTTCTGGAGGCATGCAGCAGAGCCTCCACAGAGGCATAGAGTGAGTCTGCAATGGAGGCACACATTTGGCCTCCATGAAGGCAAGCATCAAGGCCAACATGGAAGGACACTGTGGGACCACCAAAGAGGTTTATGGTAGGGCTACTGTGGAGGCAAATGGTGGGACCACAATGGAGTCATGCAGGAAGTTTTCCCAGAGGCACATGGCAGTGCCACCACAGAGGCATAGAGCAGGACCATCATGGAGGCACATCGTGGTCCACTTCAAAGGCAGTTCATACTGGAGACATATTGCAGGGCCATTGCATAGGCATGTGGCAAAGCTACCATCAAGGCAGGTGGGGAAGGGTCCATCCTGGAGGGATGCATCTTGTCTATCCCAGAAGAACGTGGTGGGTCTATCGCAGAGGCATACAGCAGGTCTCTTCCTGAGGCATGAAGAAGATCCATCCCTGAGGCACATGGTGAGCTATTCCCAAAGGCACATGGCAGGGCCAACCCAAAGGCATGTGGTGGGTCTATTCTTAAGGCATATGGTGGGTTCATACTGGAAACACTTGGCAGGGCCACTGCAGAGACACGTGATGAGCCTACTGTGCCCGCAAATGGCTGGGCCTCTGTGTAGACCAATGGTGGATTCATTGTGTAGGCACACAGAAGGGCCATCGCAGAGGCATGGTATGTCCATCCCAGAGGCACATGGCTTGTCAACTTCCAAGGTACCTGGTAGGACCACCACAAAGGCATGTGACACAGCAACTGCACAGGCACACAGTGTGTTCATCCCAGAGGCATGCAGCAGGTCCACCTGGAGGTGTGCAGTGGGTCATTCTGGAGGCACATGTTGGGGACACCACAGAGACACACGTTTGGTCTACCATGGACAAAATTGGTGGGGCCACTGCAAAGGCAAGCATTGGGGCAACCACAGAGGCTTACAGTGAAACAACTGTGGAGGCATGCTGTGGGTTCAAAGCAAAAGCACATGGTGAGGACCACTGCAGAGGCAAATGACAGGGCCACTGTGGAGGCATGTGGCAGGTTTACCCCAGAGGTACACAGTAAGTCTTCCACAAAGGCATGATGAGGGGCTGCTGCAGATGCATGCATTTAGCCCACTGTGGAGATGTGCAACAAGTCCACCATAGCTACACACTGTGGGTCCCTCCTGGAGACATGCAGTGGAACCACTGAGGAATACCTGACAAGATCATGACTGAGGTAAATAGCAGGACTACCAAGGAGGCACTTAGCATAGCCAATTTAGAGTCAGGAGGTGGGTCCTTCCCAGAGGCACACTGTGGGTCCATTTCAGAGGCATGCAGTAGGATCACCACGGAGACAATGGCAGTTCCACTGAGGTGGCATGCAGTGAATCCAGCATGAAGGCACATGGTGAATACACCATGGAGGCAAACAGTGTGTTCACTGCAAAAGCACATGGTGGGATCACCAGGCTGGAGCATGGAGGATCCGGCACAAGTTAATGTAACAGGTTCACCACAAAGGCATGCAGTCGAGCCAATGCAGAAGAACAAACAGATCCACTAGAGTGGCATACAGCAGTGCCACTATGGGGGACTGAGAAGGGGTCACTGTGGAGGCACATGGTGGGTCCACCACAAATGCATGCAACAGTTTGATGCCAAAAGAATGTGGTGGGGTCACTGGAGAACCACATGGTCACTTCACCACAAAAACAGGTGGCTAGTTCATCCTGAAGGCACATGGTGGGTATTTCCCAGGGTAATTTGGCAGTGTTACAGCAGAGTTACAATCCTTACCAACATAGGGACACTGGTGGGGCCTCTGAAGAGGCACACAGTGGGTACATAATGGAGACACATGAAGGGTAATCATAGAGACACAAGCCAGTCCATCCTGGACACATATGATGGGGTCACCATGGAGGCATGTGGTGATACTACTGTGAAGGTACATGGCAACTCCATCCTAGAGACACAAGGTGAGACTATCTTGGGGGCATATAGAGGGGTTGTTTCTGAGGCACAGAGTTGGACTGACTCTGTCAATTGCCCCAAAATGCACAAGTCATTTACACTGTGTATGCTCCTGGGCAATTTTCCATGTCTATAATAAATGGGTTGGGGTGACACTAGTTTCTACCACCCAGGTTGCTATAACCATCAATGGCTTATCAGTAATAAAGTACTTAGAAGGGTTTCCTGGCACATCAATGACCCAGAAGTATTTGCTGACTTCAGAATTCATGTAAGCAGAAGCCTAAAGGGTGATCTAGTGCTAAAAGAATGAAATGTGTTTCAGGTTGAGAGATCATCACATTACTATGGTCTGAATATTGCCCCCCTCTAAACTCATGTTGAAGTTTAATTGCCAATGTAATTGTACTAAGAGGTGAGACCTCTTAGATGTGGTTAATCCATGAAAGCTCCACCCTCATGAGTCTTTGTGCTTCAGTAAAAGGACTCTTGAATATTGTCTCTCTCTCTTTACACTTTTGTTCTTCTGCCATTCTGGAGGATTCAGAGTTCAAGGCACCATCTTGGAGGTGGAGGCAAGGCCTTCACCACACATGAAACCTGCTGGCACATTGATCATAGACTTGCCAACCTCCTTAACTGTAAGAGATACATTTCTGTTATTTAGAAATTACTCATTCTCAAATACTGTTATAACTACACAGGACAGACTAAGACACGTGAAACTCTGAGGCTGGGAAGAGGTTAGCATGTTGGGCACTGAGGGCAGGTCCATAGTATTTAAGAGAACCATGTGATGGGGAGTGTGGCATGACAGAGACCGAGAGAATGGTGGGAAGGAGGTCATGTAGGACCTTACACCCCCAGGTAAGGAAGCTCCAGTTGAGTTCAGGTGAAAAGTGGATCCCCTGAAGGTACTGATTCAGAGTTATGGTTTAGGGTGATGTAGCTGACTGTGATATGGAAGCATAGAGTGGGAAGAGGTAGAAAAAGAAACCATCATCTAACTGTAGTTCCAAAATTTGGTTTTCTGTTATGCTTCACTGAAAGCTATGGGCAAGGTTATTCTCCAGCTCTTGGAAGGTTATGCCTCTAATAGAGGTCAACTTCATATTCAGTCTTGGCTCCGTGAATGTCTCTCAGCTGGGAATCATTGGTCTCATCCCTGATATGTAAAAGTTGCACTGTGCATGTCATATGGCCCACTGTGCGGTTCTCTTTGAAATCTTCACAGTCTTAAAAGAAAGACTAAGCCGTGTACCATATCCTTTGGCCTTAAGTATATCACAGACCTTCCTAATCCATTGTTTACTGAAAAGCGAGGGTCTAGTGGAATGCAATGCTGCCATCTTATGTGGAATTGGGAACCATCTGAGAATAAACATTTCCTCCAATTTCTGTAGAATTTTCAATTTGCTGAAGGTGAGATCTAAAAAGTAAAAAAAAAAAAAAAAACAAACAATAACAAGAGACACTTAAACTTCTAGAGGACCAAGGAACAAGACTGGCTCATTCAAATGTACCTATTTAATATAAATATAGCAGAAAAATGAGTTGCAAAGATGTTATGAATAGGGAATACAGATATTTTAGGTTAAAATTTTAACCGTAGAACACATTATTTTCAATACATTCAAAGTATGATCATTTTTTGTATCTTGATACTTTATCTTCATTCCATTACATGTATCTTTACAGTGTCCTGTGGAATATACCTAATACTAAGATATTTAAATTAGGTTAGCCTGATCTGAGATACACATTTCATATGAAGCTGCCATGAACCTGGTGATCCAATTTAAGATGTAACAAGTTTGATGACTCAAAATGTCAGAGGAAACTCTTAAAAGTCTGTAGCCTTGCTGGATTACTGTCAAGTCAAAAGTCGACTTATTTCAAACCTTTGAGTGCCATTCTCAGTCTACAAACTATTCTTGAAACTAATATAGATTCTAAATTCTAAATTCACAATTCTAAAAGTTAAAATTCAATTGTGTTTGAATGCTCCTCACTTTTCTTTTCACCAGTTAAAGTCAGTTCCCAGAGATACATATGCTTCCTTCACCTCCCATAGAATTTCATGAGTAAAGGGATCTGGGAACATGGCCCTGACAAAATCCCAAAGGAACAGAGTCAGAGTGGGAATCTCCACTCAGGATTGAGTCTTCTGAAGCTGACGTGGCAAGCCCTGTCTGCTCTCACACTCTTCCCTGGGGAAATGTGTACTTTCCAAGATATGCACATCTTTTGTTTCAGTTGCCATTCAGTTCACATAGTATTTAGTATCAAGATAAATAGAAAGATGTGTATAAGAAATACTTCATTAAGAAAAGTTCATCATGTTGCTCTGTGACCATCAAGAGTGTAATCATGGTAAGTGATTTGTAAAGAGTGTTCTGAAATATTTATTTAAAAACTTTGCATTTGTTGGTGTTACTACTTTGTGTCATTTTTATACCCATTTAAGTCCCAAACTCCTTGACCTCAAGGTGAAACAATTGGTGACCAAACTTCTTCCAGTTAACAAAACTACAAGCAGCATCTCTTCACTAATCCCAGGTTTCAACTAGGTTCAGTGTATTGATCCAAGTATTCATCTGTAATGGGGAAAATGTGAGGGGGGGAGGTAAAGAATATTTCTACAAGTCATAGGACCTCTTCTTCCCTTCACTTTGATAAACAATAGAAGTTCAGCTTAATATAATAAAGAACTTCTAAATATTCACAACTGCCCATCAGTGGAATTAATTGCATAAGTGTATGTGGCCGGCTGGGTGCAGTGTCTCATGACTGTAATCCAAGCACTTTGGGAGGTCAAAGTGGGAGGTTCATTTGAGCCCAGGAGTTCGAGACCAGCCTAGGCAAAATGAGACCTCATCTCTACTGACAGCAACAACAAAAACAAAAATACAAAAACAAACAAATAAAACAAAACAAAAACCATGTAGGATGCTCTCACCACGTACAAACAGAAGTTAGTTAAATATATTTTGGAAGACTTGCAGTAGCTACCATTCATAGTCCCTTTCCACTTGGAAATAATGTGATTATTTAATTCCTTATAGGTATCACTAAACACAATACACAAGTATTGGAATAAGGTAAAAGTAAACAATGATTCTGGATGTGTTGGACAATAAGCACTATAATAGGTGCAGGCAGGTGAATACTTACAAAGATCTCAGACCCTCAGACATAAAAAGAATGGCAATCTTTTCATATCTACAGACAGATAACTGGTACCAAACTTGTGCTTGACTTCTAGGTCTCTTCAACTTCTGCCTCTCCCCTCCACTTCTCTTTTCCTTTGTCACCAGGAACATTCCCAGGTTTGGTTTTTGTGCCTGAATCTCAACACCCAATAGTTTATTGAGTTTACAGTGAGGTGTAAAAGCACTAAGTCAAACTTGCCTAGTTGAAAGTAAGTGGCACCATTTATTCTAAATAATAAAAGTTACACAAATATCTGACTCAATCAGCAAAACTAGCCAATTTTTCCAACTCTGTTCTCCAACAGAGCATGCTTTCTTTGACTGGTCCCAGATTCTCAAAGACCATCTCTAACCTTCCTCTGACAACTGAGCTAACTCCAAGCGATTCTGGCTATCTGATTACAACTATAAATCCATGTCATCTACAATATCCAGGTCCAATTTTTTTCAATCTTTAAATTTTTAAAAATTTTATTTTAAAGATATAGTGTAAAATTCAGGCTAAGGTATGCAAGTGGTGATCATACAGTTAAAGTTTAGACCTACCTTTGGCCCCCATTTAACCTGTTTTGAGATCAGATACCCTTATTAATGTTATGTGTCCCCCTTCCTCTGGCAGTTCCTGACTACTGCCAATCCTTTTCTTATAGTATTATGATAAAATTTCAGGATCAGCTAATAAGTGAGAACATATGGCACTCAGTTCTTAGTTTCTGTGATAAATCACTGAATTTTATAGACACTAAATCCATCCAAATTTCTGTGAAGTCCATAATTCATTTCTTTTCAAGCCAACTTTTGGGGACTTGACACTTCCAATATTAAAAACATGCAAATGAAATATTTTAATGTGTGGGTCCAAACAGTAAGGGGCTTTAGAAATTTTAGGACAAATTGAATTTCTAATGTGCACCAGTGTTGCACTCTGTGCAACAAAATCATAATCAAAGATTTTTGACAAATATAAAATTGAGGATAGTACTGAGATATGATTTTAAAAGTCTCGTCTGATGACAAAGTCTCAAGTATACATGTCCAACATTATTGATGATCAAAGAAAGGCAACTGCAAATAATTATGACATATTATACCCATAAACCTCATATCCTAATCATTGGATCACTAATTTGCCAATTATCATAAAAGATAAGTTAATGTAGTCACTGTTTTATATCAGGTCCCATGGCTTATTAAGGGTGAATAATAAAACTAGTAATTAGTTAACTTTTATTGAATGTTTACTATATGCCAAGCACTCCTTATGTATTGAAAATCATTATTTCAAGTAATCTTCACATTCCATGTATGAGGAAACTATTCCTGTCATCTCATTTAACAGATAAAAGAAATCAAAGCAAGGAGATATTCCACAACTCACTTCAAGTCAGAGAGCTAGTGCATGAGGGAGTGAAATTTAGCACAAGCAGTGTGCCCCCTTTCTCATAAATACAAACTTGTGTGTGTGTGTGTGTGTGTGTGTGTGTGTGTGTGTGTGTGTGTGTGAAGAAGCAAGTGTTTATGCTGTTTTTCCCAATTCTAAATGACTTGGTCATTATAGAAAGTGACCCAAATGGCCAGCAGTTTTGCATAAGTTGCTGTGCTGCAGGATTCCTCAAGATTTGTCTGTCACCTTGTACACTATAGCAGATGTCTACTTATAGTAAGCCAGGATTTCAGGTCTACAAATTACTTAGATATCAGTGGAAATGCCTAGAACTCCATCTAGCATACAGAAAATTATGTTTGTGTCCACTAATGGTTGTGTGCACTAGCCACTTTGCAATACTCTCGCTAGATCTACGGCAGATTTGACTTTTAACCAGGGTACTTCCACTATGCCTGTGTTACTTGGACCCAAATAACCTTATCTTTCTATGTTTCATAGTCCTTATCTGACAAAAAGAACTGTTTTAGTCAGGTTTTGTTTTTATAATACTGTATAACAAACATCTCACCAAATATCTGTGACTTACAATAACAGTCATTTATATGTCACCCATGGATGTGCAAGTTAGCTAGTGCATGGCTGGCTTTGGCTTCCATGGCTTCATAGTAAGATTGGGGCTTAGGTATGCTCCACAAATCTCTTTATTCTGGACCCAGTGGCTAGCTAACTGCACGAGTGGAGGAGAATGAGCAGACATTTGACCAATGTATTCAAAGCCTCTGGTATGTCTCTGTTAATGTCATATTGGCCTACAAGTCATGTGGTAATGGTCAAGGGCAGTAGGTTGGGGATAGGAACAACTCTGAATGAACTAAGGCAGAGAAGAGAAGGGAAGAAAGAATTGTGAAGTAATATCACCAACCAGCACAAAGAAAATATTGCTTTCCTCACAAGGTTTTGAAAATCACACAAGAAAAAGTGATTAGTTTAGTGCCTGGCACATAGCACATATTAAGAATTAAATCAAAGTGGACTAGGTTTTTTTGGAAGGTATTCTTAACTTCACAACAGAAAGAAAAAGGGGTGGCCACTTGCCACACACACCTACTTAGGAATTTTAACTTTGCTTTGGCAAACCCTCTCCTCATAGGGGATCTAAAATATCTTATGCTCTGTAATGGGACCAATGACTGACTTTGCATTCAAAAAATCTGACAATTTGTTGCAGGTTCATCCTTTGATGCAGTCAATTTTAGAAGGTTTCAGGAACCTATTTTAAGCAAATAAGCAGAACATAGAAAAATATTTATGTGGAAAGATGCTAATCAATACATTTTTGTAATAACAAAAATGTAAAAATCAATATATTCAGAAATAGAATATTTTAAAACCTATATGATGGAGTATTACAGATAATGTTTAAATGATCTTTTTCTCAGAATATCTATTGAAACAGGAAAATCCATGTAATGATAAGGTAAGTAAATGCATTAGGATGTAGAAATATGCAATATAAGTTCAATTTTGTAAAGCATAAGAATCTGTATCATTGAGAAATAAGTGAGGAGAGTTAAAAATGTTAAAAGTGACTAAATATGAATTATAGACAGATGATATAGTCTGAGTATTTTATTTTTCTTTTTAATTTCTTCTCTATATTTTCCAAATATCCCACGGGAGAAAGATAATGTTTTCAAATTGTTAAATTTGTCTGTGGGGTGATCCAAACTGAAGAGGTTCCTACCCAAGTCCAGCTTATAGTTTGAACCACATCTCCTATCACTGAGAATTCCCTGAAAGCACTAGCACTGCTCAGTTCACTACCATTCATTTCTTTACCCTCTAATAATAAACAACTTATGCAAATGGTATCCATTTTCAATGTTGAATCAGTAGTTATATCAATAAAACACCACTGACCAATTAGAGATACTGAAGGTGCTATTAAAGAAGATGAGATTTCATTTCATGAGATTATTTTCTAGACCTTGAAAATTGTGTTTGCATAGGAATCTACCTAACATTGTTTACCAAGGTATTTGGGAAATAGAATGGAGGCCTCTGATGATGCAGAAATAAAGTTCCCTATTTGGGTGGCCATTGATTATGCAGTTTGATTCTTTGGTGGCCTGCATGACTTAGAAGAATGAATTTGGCTAACAGCATCGGGAGGACGGGCAGCACTGAAAGACCTTTAGAATCAGATTTTTTGAATTCTCTCAGCAAGGCCAGGAAGTTGGGCACAGTTCCCAGAACCTCAGATTACTTCTGAGTTTTTCCTGGAGGGGATAACATCCCCTCACTTAGTCTCAAACTCCCATTGAGCAAATACTCTTTGCCCACATAATTTGACCCCGTATAAGCCCTACCAAGTAAACAATATGATGCAGGTGCTTTCTGCATAAGTCTAACCTTTCCCTTTTCTAACTTTCTCGCAGTCAAAATTGGGCGACTTGTCCCACCACCAGACACATCTCCACATTCAGGAGAGTTTTCCTTTACAACTCTCAAACCTATCTGAACACATCTGCTCAAATCCTCTAATCTGGACAGAGACCTCACTTGTCAGATTTCTGCCTGGAGCACAATTTTACTTCCAATTTTTAAACCCTGAAAAAATTGGTTTAATAATGGAAAGACTGACAGAGTTTCAGCTATTGAGATGTAAACATTTAGCTGCCTTGTGCTGCCAAAAATATTTATTATTTCCTCAAATAGCCACTTTCTTTCTTTCTTTCTTCTTCTTCTTCTTCTTCTTCTTCTTCTTCTTCTTCTTCTTCTTCTTCTTCTTCTTCTTCTAAAAACATTAAGTCTTGGTTGAAAAGACTCTAGATTTTTTGTGATGACTTATTTCAGAGAAGTGGGTGCTTAGAGACAGACTCCTGCAGCAGTGAGCTCTGCATGGAGAACCCTCAGAGGAGGGAAATTTGATAGCTACTACATTTAAGTTCCAGTTGTGATTCAGTGTGTGGAATTGTTATGACTAGATTTGTGAGAAAGGAGAATCACCAGCACACCAGGTTCGAATTTTGAGTCCTTTAATAGCATGTGATCAACAGTAGGCTCATGCTAAGAATGCTTGTGACACTGAATGTGATTTGCGAGGACCTTATAAAGGCAAAAACATGTAAATGGGTTACATTGCAGGGGGTAAGGAACTAAAACAAAAGAAACAATTTCTTGGATTTCAGTTAACAAGGCATACAATTACATGGAACTTTTGACTAGGGAGTTTTCAAATGGTAAGCGAGAATGGTCAACATGATCAACTCCAGGGAATGCAGCTTTTGGTCTGTGGTCATCGAAACGTTGCAACCATCAAATGTACACACTGCGTGGGGTCATTTTTAGGTTAGGCAGACAGCTAAGATTGAGGATTTTAAACAAAATGGAGTTACTAATGTTAAGCGAGTTATTGCAATTTTTTAATATTTCATTAGCTATTTAATTTCCCTCTTTCAGTTGTACATGAGTCAATTCATTGACTCGTTGGCTAATGACAAGGGCTAAGGAATGAGTGTAGTGCATTCAGAGAATTAATAACAGTAACCAGTAAAGTCAAGGGGTAAGGAATGAGTGCAGTGCATTCAGAGAATTACTAACAGTAACCAGTAAATTAATCTATTTCAAGTAGTTGGAGTCTCACAGTTTAGTTGAGCATTGACTAGTCAGTCTGTGGTGTGGTTGAAGCAGGAAGGCAGGCTTGGAGGGTGATTCTGAGAGGATTTTTAGGGTTCCTTTTTGCAGTCCAAATGTCCAAGCAGGATGGGGCAACGTTGTCTTTTCTGGCCTCTTACTTGTTAGTAATAAAATCAAGCTGGTACTCTGCTAACCTTGAGTGCTGTTGAGGTTGTGAGGATGACTTTGTAAGTTCCTTCTGGGCGGTTGTTAATTTTTCCTTCTGGAACTTTTTGATGTACCCCAAGTTCCCAGACTGGAACAGATGACACGGTGCAGTATGGGGTTGCTAAGGCTTCCCGGACATTGGTATGGACAATGTTCTGGACCTGTTGCAGTGACTGGAGATACTTTAACAAAGATTGAAAAGTAATTTCTTTAAGAATGGGATCCCACAACCAGGGTAACAGAGGAGAGGGTCTTCCAGAAATATTTTCACATGGAGTAAGCCCTACCTTTTATGGGGTGCATCTAGTTCAGGGAAGAGCCAGAGGCAGAAGACTTATTTATTTTTCACCAATTTCTATTATTAATTTGGTTAAGCTACTTTTCAAAGTTCTGTCCATGCGTTCTACCTATCCAGAGCTTTGTGGTCAGCAAGCACAATGCAATTTTCAGTTAATGTGTAGTGCCTTACTAACCAGTTGCACTATGAACGAGGTGAAGGCAGGACCATTGTCAGAGCCAAGACAGCCTAAACCTAGGAATTATTTTATTTAATAAAAACCTTGCAACCCTCAGTGTGGCTTTCATTTTTGTGGCAAAGGCTTCTACAAATTCAGAAAAAGTATTTACAAACACCAGTCAATAGTTGTACCCCGCCTGTGGGGGTTTTATTTCAGTAAAGTCTACTTTCCATTTTTTGTCAGGGTTTAATTTACAGGCCCTGATTCCTGATGGAGGCTTTGGCCCTCCTTTTGGGTTAATTCAGGTGCTAGCAGGGCACATTTCAGCCACTGAAGAGGTCTAGCTTTTAAAGTCATTAATATGATAGAAGCGATTTAACAGTTCTACCATATTGGTACCTCCCAAATGGGTGGTAGAATGAAGTTGTTTTATTAATGTATACGCAATGCCTGCAAGCAAAACAATTCTAGAATCTTTAACCCACCAGCAATCAGAACTTTTGTGAACTTCTGCCAGGTCTGCTTCTTCTTCTTCTTTTTGGGTACACTTGGGGTGATGTGGGAGAGAAGGAACTGGAAAAGTTTTGGTTAGCAAGATAGTTAGGGGATCAACTGGGAGTTTTGCTGCCTCTCGGGCTGCCTGGTCTGCCTGGCATTTCCCAGCTGCTTCTAGAGTGTCTGATATTTGGTGTTCCCTGCAATGAATAATAGCTACCTTTTGTTAGTTTCTAAGAAGGTTAACTTTTTTTCTGAATTTTTTATTGTCTTACCCACTGTGGTGAGAAGATCTCATTCCTTGAAATCATGGCATGCACATGGAACATAGCAAAAGTATACGCTATCAGTGAAGATGTTTACCCACTTTCCTGTTCCCCAGCACAGGGCCTGAGTTAAAGCAATTAACTCAGCGTTTTGAGCCAAGGTGTTTTGAGGCAAGGCCTGTGACCAGATTACATCATGAGTAGTGGTTACAGCTGCACCAGTCTTTTGGGGTCCCTCTTTACCAGGCTGCTACCATCTGTGAACAGATCAGTATCAGTCTGACTTAAAGGAGTGGCCCAGACATCAGCCCGACTGGTCTGAGAAATGTACAACTGCCTTTACAGTCATGCACTGGCACTTCCAGTTTATCATCTGGCTGCAGGGTGGCCAGATTGAAGCCTTGTGTAGAAGAGAATGTTAGTCTTGGTTGATCAAGCAAGAGTCTTTGATATTGGGTGATATGAGCATTTGACATTCGGCAGCCAGAGGCTCCTCAGAGCAAAGTTTCAACCGCAGGGGAGTAGTCAAAGCCAAGTTTTAGCCAAAAGTTAACTTATCTGCTTCTTTAACTGGCATGGCTGTAGCTGCAATGGCCCAGAGACAAGAGAGCCAGCCAGAGGCTACTGGGTCTAGTCTTTTTTTATAAGTAAGCCACCAATCTCCTTCAGGTTCCTAAGGCCTGAGTGAGGACCCCTTTTGCAATAGCTTGTTGTTTATGAATTAACAAATGGAAAGGCTTGGAAATATCTGGGAGGGCTAGAGCCAGGGCTTGGGTTTGAGCTATTTTTAACTGCTGGAATGCTAGTTCCTCACTAGCAGTCCAGTTTAGGGGCTGATCTCCTGGAATGGCTGTGTAGAGGGGCTTGGCAATTTCAGCAAATCCTGGGATCCATAGCTGGCAATACACTGCCGCCCCCCAGGAATTCCAGTATCTGTTTATTTGTGGTTGGCATGGGAATCTGAAGAATGGCTCCGTTCTGGGCTGAGGTCAGGACTTGTTTACCTTTTCTTGCCAGTATCCCAGCTACAAGACTTCAGCTGAACAGAGCTGTGCTTTTTTCGCTGACATATGGTAGCCCAAGTCATGAAGGAGCTGTAGCAGAACTTTAGAGTCTATTAAACAAATGTTCAAGCCTGCAGCCACAAGCAAGAGATTATTTCCATAATGGAGTAAAGGATATTCGGGATGTAAGCCATAGAACTCTGACAAATTCTGTTGGAAAACTTCACCAAAAAGGGTTGAGAAGTTTTTGAAACCCTGTGGTAACTGGGTTCAAGTTAGCTGACTGATATCCCCTGAGTTAGGATCTGTTTATTTAAAAACAAAAATAGGTTGACATGACCAGAGTGTCACCAGTAGAGGACATGACCAGTACTGACTTTGGGTTCTCTGTCTTTGGTCAGTGAGGACATTTTTTTTTATCAATATTTTTTTATTATGATGTTGTGGGGTACAGTTAAGGGTTAGGTATACAATTATGTTTCATTCAGGCACCCTGTTGATAAGAGGTGTTTCCCCATCCCCAGACAGATATTTGCTACTGTTAATCCCATCTCCCTCCCCCACCCATAGTTTCCAAGTACCGTCAGTCATTTTCTTATAGTATTACATTGGATATTCAAGGTCCATTATACGAGTGAGAACATGTGATACTCGGATCTTTGTTTCTGTGAGAGGTCACTCAGTATTATAGACTCTAGTTCCATCCAGGTTGCTGCGAAATTCATGATTTTGTTCTTTTTTATGGCTGTGTAGTATTCCATCATGTATATGTACCACATTTTTTTAATTCAGTCCTCTTTTGATGGGCAGCATGGTTATTTCCAGGTTCTTGCTATTGTGAACAGCGCTGCGATAAACATATATGTGCAGGTATCTTTTTTATAGAGTGATTTGAGTTCTTCAGAATATATTCCCAGTAGGGCGATTGCGGGGTCATATAGGAGGTTGACATTTAGAGCTTTTAGAAATTGCCACACTGCTTTCTAATTCAGCGACCCAGCTCTTTACAATATGCACATTGATTTTTAGTTTCTCTCTTTGTTTTATGTGCTGACCCCGAGTTAAGTTGGGAAGCCTGGATGGCAGCAACTAGCACTTCTGTTTGCCGTTTTGTTGCTCTGATTACTTTTTTGTCTTCCTGTTTTTGTTTCTCAGCATTTTGGTTATTAAAAGCCTTCTGAGCTACCTTAAGCAGGTGTGAAATATTTATTCCTGCAAAGTCTTTTAGTTTTGGTAGCTTTTTTTGAATGCTCATGGCTGCTTGAGCCACAAATGCCAAATTAATAGCTTGAGCATTCTCAGGGCCTGAGGGATCTAACAGTGTAAAAGTAATGCCCCTGGAGATTCCTCAGGACTCTAGAGAATCTCAGTGGTTTTGAAAAGATTGATATGTTTCCAGGCTGCTCCCCTTAACCCAGCTAATAGAGTCCAGTGATAAGTATCTAATGCCTTGGACCCGGTCAAAGTGTTAGGGCCCCAGTCTGAACAATAAAAAGAAAAAACTATATTTAAAATTTTTCTTACATTCCTCCTCTATACCTGCAGTTGAGGAGAGAACAGACTTTTTAACCTCAACTCTGATACACTCTCGTTTTTCAGAGGTTAAAAAAAAACCATACATGAAGCGTTGCTCTTCCTAATCTCCCCCCCCCAGAGAGGACACTTCCCAAAGGGGAAGGAGAGGGGCTGGATTCATTCCAGATCAGAGGCAAGAAGCCAGAGACAGAGGACAGAGAAGAAGTAGCAATACTGGTCACACATGCAGTGTTTAAGACCAAGATAAAGCATAGCTTTTAGATTCTGGTTAGTTCTTTTATTTTCCATTCTTGCCCTTGCAAACATTCATATGATTCTGGGAAACAGGGTAAAGATTAATTTTTTGTAACTTCAGGCTGTAGAGATGTCTCTATCTATTTTAAAGGTCATGAATAGAAAACGGGAGGACTTTTATCAACTACTGTTTGGATTTAATAAATAATTAAGTGAGAACACAGGCAAAAATTATTAAACAATGATGAAAGAGGTTATTGCCCCAGAAACAATGCTGGAAAAGTGAAAGTAGTCCCACAAACCACATTCATGACCAGTCAAAGCCTCCAATTTATCAACGTAGGTTGAAACATTTCCCTGCAAACCACTTACAGCTGTGCTTTAACAAGAAAACACAACCACCTTGACAAAGTCTGAAGAAAAATTGAAAACTTTAGAAACATGTTATTAGACTGCAGCCCAAATTGAGAATCTAAAACAGGTAACATTGACAAGATATATATTTACAATGATTTATGAACCCAGGTTATTTTGTTATTTATCCTGTGTTGGATTAACAATTCTTATGCCTAGAAGGAGATTTTAAAGTTTGTTAACAACTTGACAGTGAAAAGCATTATAGCTGATTACCAACCGCTGTCAGTGAAATTAATTTACCTGACCTGCAGGCAATTAAGAAGGGTGTGAGTTAAGTATTCCTGAAGCTTGTTTCCTTTTTTTTCACTCTGTTGTTAAAAGCAGAAAATTCTTTATTATACAGTCTAGGGGACTGGTTTTATCATACAGTTCAGGGACCGACAGGTTGTTAATTCTGTGAACCCAAATTAAATGACAAACAGACAAAACACAATGACAAACAAGACATGTCTGGACCAAGTGAGAAAAGTTATGGATCCCTGGTACAGCCTCACGGCAGAAAATTACAAATCCCTGGAGCAACCTCAGGACAGAAAACTAGATGATTCTATTCAATCAGTGTCTTGGTTTAGTGAATCGTGTCCAAAAGATGACCTCATCAGGCCATAAATCCCTTAAAAAGAAACTGCAGCCACAAACAACCAACCAAAATAAATTCTTACCTCTTAGGAGACTGTAGACAGTCTCAGGTTCTTTTGAGGCAGTTGCTGCCAAAAGTATTTCCAACTCCCTCCAAGCCAGATCAGCACCACAGGCTATGGGGCCTGAAAATTTCAGGCGGTGCCTCCCCAATAACCTGTCCTTTCTGGCAGGGAGAACCAGAGTGAGGTAGCCACTTGCATTGGCATATTTTCTCTTGGGTCTTGACATGTTATAACCCAATTGCCAGAAAGGAGAATCGCCAGCACCCGGGTTCAAATTTTGAGTCCTTTAACAGTGCATGGTCAGGAGTAGGCTCATGCCAAGAAACATCCTAACACTGAATGAGATTTGTGAGTAGCTTATAAAGGCAAAATACACAAGTGGTCTACATAGAAGGGGGTGAGGGTACAAAGAACTATAAATGAAAGGAACAATTACGTAGATTTCAGTTAACAAGACATACAATTACACAGAACTTGTTACTAGAGAATTTTCAAATGGCTAGCAAGAACAGTCAGCGTGAGCAGCTCAGGGGAACACAGCCGTGGGTCTGTCTGTCGTGCGAACATTACAACAATCACACATACACAATATGGGAATCATTTTTAGGTCAGGCAGACAATAAAGATGGGGGATTTGAAGCAAAATGGAGTTACTTATGTCAAACAATTTATTGCAATTATTTTATATATTTCATTAACTATTTCAGAACAATGTGCCCTGCTCTCACATAATGCTTACATAAACCTAGTGAAGTAGAACTCCCCAGCACGGTTTTCTCCTGGAGGATGAGCCTGAAGGACTGAGTCCCCAAGGCATCACCACAAACTTCTTGGATCATTTGTTGCTTGGTGTGCTGTTTCAGTTGTTGATGTCAATAAAATTGCAGTCTGGCTCCTGGAATTTGGCTGGAGATGACTTTCTCTCAGCAGAAGTAACTGCAGAGACTACCTGTAATCATCTTTAAATATTTACTGTTTAAAATATATCAGCTCAAATCTTTTCCAATTCTTCTCTGTGAAAATCCAGCACAAATGGTCTCTTTCTCTTTGTTCATATGTCCTCTCATAATTATCCCACTGCCTGATCCCAAATGCCCCCCAAAAGATGAGTTTCTTTATAGCTTAAGAGTTCCACCCAGGAAGTTGCTGCTGTCCTTTCTGTGTAGTCTTAGATTGCCTCCTTTTTGTGTTCTGGCTCCTGCTCACAGGGTACCTTCACTCCACATCTTGTGTCCTTCATACCATGGAGGACTCTCCATATCAATCCCACCTTCCATTGGTACAGGCTAATTGTTCAATTTGGAACCAGATTGGATATGTACCTGCAACAGTCGCAGAAATCCCTTGTGCCAGACACAAGAACTCGACTAGCCTTCTCATCCTGCCTTTATCTTAGTAAAGAGCAATAGAACATATTACAAAAATTAGGGAAAGAGTTAAGAATGGCCACTGTGTCTTAGCTGAAAAAAGTCACTTGGAGCACACCTGATTTGTGAGGAAAGCTGCTTGACATATGAGTGGATTTGGTTAGATCTCATAGCCTGATGAGATTCCCGAAGTACATTTTGCTTGCTACTGCCTAATTCTGACTCAGGCAGCCCCCTGGGTGAAGAAGACATCCTTGGTGCACACCTGATATACAATTCAATGCCCCCCCGGGCCAATACTGAGGAAAAGAGATTTTATTAATTACATCAGTGTTTCCTTGTGAACCTGCTAAGGCATTCATACGTCACTGATATAATAATACACTGGATCTTGGCTGTACCTGTCAGAGACTTCTTGAACTGAAGACCTGTCTGGGTAATACCCCAGAGGCTCAGGGATAGCAGTGGTAGGAGGAAGGCTATGGTTTCCCTTCCTCCCCCTCCCCAGAAAAGAGACTAGACCCTCTAGGCTCCCTAGGCAGCAGAGACCTCCTCCTCCCAGGCATCAGAGACACAGGCACCTGTAGGATTCGCTCATTTTGGAGTATCCATTGTCCTGTTGGAAGGCTTAACTACTCTGGTTAGCTCATACATCCTCTTTCCTACCAGATTTCCCCTACAGATTTTCACAGCTGGGAGCAGCTGCCACATCTCTGCTTTTTGTTCATATTAGTCCCTGATTTCCCAGAGCCCTGCTTTCAACCAGGTTCTCTACATTCTGTTCTAAATCATAGAGATAATCTAATGCAATTAGAGTTTAGCGTGATGTCCAATTGGGCCCTGACACTGAGTACAAGGTGCAATACAGCCTGCACCGCACGTGTGGATAGATGTTGAATGTAATAGAACAGTAAAGAGCAAACTCTCAGGACAGAATTTTCACTTTCTTTGTTTCTGGTTCCTCCACAATGCCATTCAGCTTTTAACACAATCAGGTTATACACAAAAAATAAACTGTAATTTATGAAGCAGCAGCAGGTGTAAAGGAACTATGAGGTCATATATAAGGTGACACTCTGTGTCCAGCACCCTGGGGGAGTTCTGGGGTCCTGTGTGAGCTGAGAATCTGTATTCATTGTCCTGAGGGAACCTGGTGTCATGTGTGAACTGAGAGATCTGGGGTTTGTGTGAGCTTGGACTCTGTGTGCTGAGTGAGCATTGCAGTCTTGTGTTGGCTGGGAATCTGCATCCAGTGTCATGAGAGAGCTTATGAAACCTGTGTGAGCTGGGACTCTGGATTCAGTGTCCTTAGAGTGTTGGGGAGTCCTGTATGAATTGGGACTTTGCATCCAGTGTCATGAGGAAGCTCTGAAGTCCTGTATGAACAGCAACTCTGTGATTAATGTCTTGTGGGAGGTTTGGGGTTCTTTTTGAGCTAGGACTCTGAGATTAGTGTCCTGGGGGAGCTCTGGAATCCCATGTGAACTGGGATTCTGTGTCCTTTATCTTTAGATAGATCAAGGGTCCTGTATAAGCTGTCACAATATGTCTAGTGTCCTGAGGGAGTTTTGGGGTCCTATGTGAGCTATAACTGTGTCCAGTGTCCTGAAGGAGCTGTGGAAAATTTTGTAAGCTGAGAATCACTGAACCGTGCACTGAGGGAGCTTGGAGTTCCTATGAGAGCTAAAACTCTATGTCCAGTATGCTGAGGGAGCTCTGAAGTCCTATGTAAGCTGGGATTCTGTCTAGTATCCTGAGAAAACTAAGGGGTCCTGTGTGGGATAAGACTCTGTGTCCAGTGTCCTGAGCGAACTCTGGGATCCTGTGTGAACTGGAAACTCGGAGGTCTTATGTGAGCGAGAACTCTGTCTCATGTCCTCAGGGAGCTCTGGAGTCTTGTATGAGTTGGAACTTTTTGTCTATTAGTCCCTGAGGGAACTCTGGGGTACTTTGTGAACTTGAACTCTGTCCTGAAGGAGAACTAGTGTTCAGTGTGTGATGGGATACTGTGTAGAGTGTCCTGAGACGATTTTGTCTTCCTTGTGGGCTTGGACTCTAGAGTGTCCTGAGGGAGTTATGGGTCCTATATGAGCTGGGATCCTGAGTCTAGTGTACTGAGAGAGCTCTAGGGTCCTGTGTGAGATAAATCTCTGTGTCCAGTAATCTGAGAGAGCTCTGATGACCTGTGTGAGTCTGTGACTCTGTGTGCAGTGTCCTGTTGTAGCTCTGGTGTCTTGCATGAGCTGTCTATGCATCAATTGTTCTGAGAGAGTTCTAGGGTTCTCTGGGTGCTGAAATCTGTGTCAAGTATACTTAAAGAGCTCTGCTGTTCTGTGTGGACTGGACTTTGTGACCAATGTCCTGAGGGATATCTGGGACCTTGTGTAGGTTGGGACTCTGTGTCCAGCTTCTGGAGGGAGCTCTAAGGTCCTGTGTGAGCTTGGATCCCTGAGGACCCATGTGATCTGGAATACTGTGTCCAATTTCCTGAGTGAATGTTGTAGTGTTGTGTGGGCTTAGACTCTGTGCCATGTTCTGAGGGACCCCTGGTTCCTGAATTAGCCAGGCCTTTGTGTCCAGGTCCTGAGAGAGCTTGAGGATCCTGTTTGGACTGAGACTGTGTGTCCCATGTCCTAAGTGACTCTGCAATATTGTATGGGCTAGGACTCAGTTTCCCATGGCCTGAGGAAGTCCTTTGAAACCGTGTGAGCTGAAACTCTGTGTCCAGTGTCCTGAGGAAACTCTGAAGTCCTGAATGGACAGAGACTCTGTATCTAGAATAGAGTTCTGATTGATCACTGGGGTATTATGTGAGCTGGGAATCTGTGTCCAGTGTTCTCAATTAGCTCTGTGGTCCTGTGTGAACTGTGACTGTGTCAGTGTTGTGAGGGAAGGCTGAGTTCCTGTGTGACCTCTTACTATGTCCAGTGTCCTGATCAAACTCTGTGGTCCTGTTTGAGCCTGGATTCTGTGTCTTGTGTCCTAGTGGAGCTCTGACATCCTGTGTGAGTTGGAAATCTATCCAATGTCCAATGTCCTGAGGGAGCTCTGATATAGTATGTGACTTGGACTTAATGTCCTGTCCTGAGTGATCTCTGTGGTCTTTTGTGAGCTGTGTCTCTGTTTCCTATGTCCTTAGGGATATTTGAGTTCTTCTGTTAACTGTGTCTCCATTCCCCATGGCATGATGGAGCTCTGAGATCTTATGTGAGCAGTGACTCTTTCTCCAGTGCCCTGAGAGAGCTCTAGAATCTTCTGTGATCTGTGACTCTGTGTTCACTGTCCTGAGGAAGCACTGGAATCCTATGTGGGCTGAGAGTTCTAAGGTACAGTGTCTTGTTCAGTGTTTTGAGGGAGCTTCTGGGTCCTGTGTTAACTGGGATTCTGTGTCCAGTGTCCTGATCGAGGTATGATGTTCTGTGTTTCCTGAGGAAAGTCTGTGGTTCTTTGTGACCAGAGGCTCTGTGTCCAGTTCTCTGGAGGATCTCTGTGGATTATTGAGAGCTAATGTTCTGTGTCAAGTTCTGGGTCCTGTGTGGATTGATACATTGTGTCCAATGTCCTGAGGGAAATCTGCAATACTGTATGGGCTGAGACGCTCTGTCCAGTGTCCTGAGGAAGCTCTGGAGTCCTGAATGAACAGAATCTCTGTATCTAGGGTCCTTATGAAGCCCCGAGGTCCTATGTGAACTTTGAATCTTTATTCAGTGTCCTGAGTTAGCTCTCTGGTCCAGTGTGAGCAGTGATTCTGTGTCCAGTTTCATGAGGGAAAACTGGCTTTTTGCATAAACTGTTACCCTCTGTCCAGTGTCCTGATTGAGCTCTGGGTTGCTGTGTGAGCCTGGACTCTGTGTCCTGTGTCCTAGGGGAGCTCTGCCATCTTATGTGAGTTGGAACTCTATGTCCAGTGTCCTGAGGGAGCTCTGAGGTAATATATAAGCTGTGTCTTTGTGACTAGTGTGTTTGGAAGCTCAGACTGCCTGTGTGTTCTGGAACTGTGTCTAGTGTCCTGAAGGAGCTCTGGGGTCCTATGTTAGCTATGAGTCTGTGTCCAGTGTCCTGAGGAGCTCTGTGTCCTGTGTGAGCTGGGACTCTGTTTTCACTGTCTTGAGAGTCCTCTGAGAGAGCTCTGGAGTCTTGTGTGAACTAAAAGTTCTTGGGCCTAGTGGGAGATGTGATTTTTTCCAGTGTATTGAGGGAGTTCTGTATTCCTGTAAAAGCTGGGACTCTGTATCCAGTTTCTTGAGAGAGCTCAGGGGTCCTGTGTGAGTTTTCACTCCATGACCAGTGTCCTGAAGGAGTTCTGGGTTACTGTGTGACTTGTGGCTCTCTGTCCTGTGTCCTGAGGAAGCTCTGATGTCTCTTGTGAGATGTGATTCTGTGTCAAATGTCCGGAGGGAAGTCTGTGGTCATGGGTGAGGACAGACTCTGTGTCACGTGTCCTGAGCAAGCTCTGGGTTCCTGTGTGAACTGAGACTGTGCTTCCAGTGTTCTAAGGGAGTTCAGGGTCATACGTAAGCTGGAAGTTCTGGGGTTCAGTGGGAAATGTGACTCAGTGCCCAGTGCCCTAAGACAGCTCTGTGGTTGTGTGTGAACTGGGACTCCAAGCCAAGTGTCATGAGATTGCTCTGGGGTCCTGTGTGGACTAGGACACTGTGTTTAGTATCTTGAGTGAGTTATGTGATCCCTTGTGGCCTGAAGCTCTGTGTCCAATGTCATGAGGAAGCTCTGGCTTCCTGTATGGTCTGAGAAGGTTTTCCAGGGTCTTGAACAAGATTGGTGATACTGTGTAGGCTAGGACTCTCTGTCCAGAGTCCTGCAGAAGCTCTGGTTTTCTGAATGAACAGAGATGCTATATCTAGAGTTCTGATGGAGATCTGGGTTTCTATGCTAGCTGGGACCCTGTGTCCAGTGTCCTGAGTTAGCACTGTGAACCTGTGTGTTCTGTGACTCTGTGTCCAATATCCTGAGGGAGGTCTGGGGTCTTGTGTGAGCTACAATCTCTGAGATCCTATTGAGTTGGAACTCTGTGTCCAGTGTCCTAATGAAACTCCGGGGTCTTATAAGAGCTTGGACTTGTTTCCAGTGTTCTGAGGGAGCTCTGGAGTTCTGTGTAAGCTGGAACCACGTGTTCAGAATCCTGAGGGAGCTCTGTGGTCCTGTTGTAGTTGCACTTTGAGTAAGAAGTCGCCAACACACTGAAAGTCAAACATTGAGTCCTTTTTTGCTGGTGGTAGAGACCAGGCTCATGGCTGAAAGAAATTCTCAACACCTAATGGAAAAAGCAAAGGTTTACATGGGTCCAAACTGCAATTTCATCAGAGTTGGGTGGGGTACAACAGGAGATTTTGGTTACAGAACAGTAAACAGAATAGCAACAATTTCAGAACAGTTTATCTTGAGTAGTTACAGAAGAGCTTATCTGGGCGTCCCACCTAGCAGGATGTGGTTTATTGCTTTCTGGAAGGTTGATGCAGTCACATGGAGGAAGGGTGAGAGGGAAAACTGAGAGTCAAAATGGAGGATTTACTATAATTGGATTCACGAGGTAAATTTGCTAAAAGGCATTTCATTCCCTACTTTTAGCTCTTCATGAGTCAAAGCATTGACTCATCTATTATGTGTAGGGTGTTATAATGGTCCTGCATATACATGAGTTTTACAGAAGTGATTCGTTTTTTACAAACTGAACTATTCAATTTAATATACAGGGCCACGGGTTCAAGACCCGCCTGGGCAGGTGAGACCTCATCTCTACAATAAATAAAAAAAAATTAGCCGGGCATGGTAGTGTGCACCTGTAGTTCCAGCTACTTGGAAGGATGAGGTGGAAGGATCACTGGAGTCCAGCAAGTTGAGGCTGTGTGGCTGGGAGTGGCCACTACACTCCAGTCTGGGTGACAGAGTGAGACTCCAACTCAAAAAAAAATAAAATAAAAAATAATACACACACACACACACACACACACACACACACACACACACACAGGTCCTCATGAGTAAACCAAGAAGGAGGAGAAACAGAGGACTGACCAGACCTGTAATTAAGGTAGTTAGACATAGGTTCCAATCCAACAAGATTTGAAACCAGGATTTGTTATTTTGTCTTTCTTTATGTCTTCTGCCTAATTTTCCTTTAACCTTTTGGAGGTTGTTTTTTAATAACTTCTGTTTTATTTTTATAAAAACAGCATGCACAGAAGCCTCCTTGAAACAGGAAAATAAATCAAGACCTCCAAGATTTTGGAACACCACTTCTGCTAAGGTTGCGACTTGGTCATGGAGTTGATCCATGACAAACTGGAAGTTTCCTATGTCTGTATCCATTTCCTGAGCCAGGTTGGATAGACCAGTTCACCATGGATTACAACTGTGGTGCTGAGAGCAGGGGTTCCAGTCATACTGAGGACTAGTAAGACAGGTACTAGAAAAGGAAGATTCATTTTTCATGAGTGGCCTGGAGGCCGGGTGAATTCAGTAAAAGGGTACTCCCAGGACCACTATTAGCACATACCTGGGGAAGTACATGAAAGGCAAAACATAAGTCAGGTTCATTGTTTTACTTTTCAGTAGTAATACCTTTGGTAAGTACTATAGAGCATGCTATCCAAGTATTGGTGGAACCATATAAACCATGGAATGTTACATGGCAAGGGTTAGAGATAGGCTACAGATATTAGAAAATGAGACTCAGTTAAATTGAAGTGTAAATTTAAAACACAAGATGTAGTACCATTTATGTCTCATATTGTAATGTGAATCACCTCTGGAAGGCATTTATTACTTTTGCTAATAATGGGGCCTCAATCCCAAGGCCTAATAATAAGGAGGTGTGGATTTTAAGCAAAGCCAGCAATCTGAAGCCAATTGAGGCAGAGTGACATTTAGCAGTTGATGCATGTTTGTTAGCACTGGGAAAAGACTGGTAGGCTGTCGAGCTTATTTTGGGTATAGTATAAGTGAGCCTGGGGTAATATTATTGTCTATGGGGGGTAGATCTTTTTGATAACTAAACAAAGGGTCTCCTAGTTTCACCAATGTTCCTATAGGCCTGGTTAGGACTTTGTAGGAGAGTGTACATTGTTGGATGTCGAACAGGGCACCTAAATCATAGACAGTTACATAAGCTTGTATCCCACAGGTTGACCCTGTACCCCCAAAATAGCATAGGGAATGGATAATTTTATGTATATGGGTGTCTGAGCTCGATCTGGGCTAAAAGCCCACCAGAGAGTGATTTGGGAGGTATCATTAGGTCCCCCACTGTAAGTAACAATAGGGACACATTTCCATTATGGGCAGAAGTACTCAGCCTGATTACATTATTGGTCAGTGGAACTTCCAGGGAAAAGATAAAAGTCTATTTGTTGTAAAGGGATGTTGGGAATCCCTTTTTTGGTAAGGGTAGTTCCAGAATGTTTTCCCTTTATGAACAATAATTTGAATAATTTGACTTCAAATAACACAGGGAGCCTCTCCCTTTATATTCAATTTTGGTTGCCCATGACCTCCCTGATGCAAAGAAAATCAGGGAGAAGGAAAAGACCAAATGTTGAGCATCTTCATGAGGGAGAAAACAGGCTATGAGACAACACTAGAGTGAGAAAGTCTTAGCTTGAGAGGGTCAGATCCAGGCGTAGCCATCTATTGTTGACTATTGTCCTTGGCCTTTTTAATGTGGGATTGATGACTCCAAGCTGGTATCCCGTCAACTTTGAGTGCTGTACGAGTGGTGAGGATGACAATAAAGGGAGTTAATCCCTCTTTCTGGTACTTTTCTGGTACTTTTTCATGTAGATCTGCTCCCCTGGCTGGAAGGGATGACTTGGCATGAAGTAAACAGTTGGTAAAATAGCATGGACATTGGAGTGAATGGCAGCCTGAACCTGTTAGAGAGACTGGAGATAATTTAACAGAGACTGATTACTAATTTCTTCAAAGATACAATCCCTTAACCAGGGTAGTAAGAGAGAGGGTCTTCCAAACATGATTTTATATGGGGTGAACCCTGCCTTGTAAGGAGTGCATAGGACTTGGAGGAGAGCCAAAGGTAAAAAGCTTAACCATTTTTCACCGGTTTCTATTAGTAATTTGGTTAAAGTGTTTTTTTAAATTAATCTATGATTTTATTATGGTTTTGTGGGGTACAGTTAAGAGTTAGGTATAAAAATACGTTTCATTCAGGCATCCTGTTGATAAGAGGTGTTTCCCCGTTCCCATAGAGATATTTGCTACTGTTAATCCCATCTCCCTGCCCCCCATAGTTTCCCACTACTGCCAGTCTTTTTCTTGTAGTATTGCATTGGATGTTAAAGGTCCATTATATGAGTGAGAACATGTGATACTCAGATCTTTGTTTCTGTGAGAGGTCACTCAGTATTATAGACTCGAGTTCCCTCCAGGTTGCTGTGAAATTCATGATTTTGTTTCTTTTTATGGCTGTGTAGTATTTCATCGTGTATATGTACCACATTTTTAAAATCCAGTCCTCTTTTGATGGGCAGTATGGTTGCTTCCAGATTCTTGCTATTGTGAAAAATGCTGTGGTAAACATACATGTGCAAGTATCTGTTTTATAGAGTGATTTGAGTTCTTCAGGACATATTCCCAGGAGAGGGATTGCAGGGTCATATGGGAGGTTGATATTTAGAGCTTTTAGAAATCACCACACTGCTTTCCACAGAAGTTGCACTAGTTTACACTCCCACCAACAGTGTAGAAGTGTTCTCTTTTCGCCACACCCTCTCAGCAGCTGTTATTTTTTGAGTTGTTGATAATTGCCATTCTGACTGGAGTTAGGTGATATCTCAGTGTGGTTTTGATTTGCATCTCCCTGATTAGTGAGGTTGAACATTTCTTCATGTGTCTGTTGGCTGCTCGGATGTCTTCCTTTGTGAAGTGTCTGTTCATATCTTTTGCCCATTTTATAATGGGGTTGTTTGTTTTTTTCTTTTGAGCATGTTTGAGTTCCTTGTAGATCCAAGATGTTAAGCCTTTGTCAGACCTGGTGTTGGCAAATACTTTTTCCCAGTCTGTAGGCTGTCTCCCTGCTCTCTTGATGGTTTCTTTGGCTTTGCAGAAGCTTGTAATTTTAATAAGGTACCACTTGTCTATCCTCTCTCTTATGACATGTGGGTTTCTGGGTTTGTTCAAGAATTGGATTCCAGTTCCGATTTCCATGAGGCTATGTCCTTCATTTTCTAAGGTTCTTATGGTTTGAGGTTTTACATTTAGGTCTCTGATCCATTTGGAGTTAACCTTTGTGCATGGGGATAGATAGGGGTCCTGTTTCAATCTTCTGCATGTGGTCAGCCAGTTTTCCCAGCACCATTTACTGAATAGGCTCTCCTCTCCCCAGTGGTAGGTGGTGGAGGCCTTGTCGAAGATGAGTTGGTTGAGAAATTGAGGTTTTGCTTCTGGAATCTCAATTCTATTCCATTGATCTGTATGCCTATTCCTATACCAATACCAAGCTGTTTTCATGATTGTAGCTTTATAGTAAAGTTTGAAGTCTGGTAATGTGATGCCCCCAGCTTTGTTTTTTTGTTGTTGTTGTTGTTTTTTTTTTTTTTGCTGAGGATTGTTCTGGCTATTCTTGGACGTTTGTGTTTCCATATGAATTCCTGTGTTGTTTTTTCTAGATCTGGAAGAATGTTGCTGGTAGTTTGATGGGTATTGCATTGAATTTGTAGATTGCCTTAGGTAAGATGCACATCTTCACAATGTTGATTCTTCCAATCCATGAGCATGGGATATTTTTACACTTGTTTGTGTCATCTTTGATTTATTTGAGCAGAGTTTTGTAGTTTTCATTGTAAAGGTGTTTCACATCTCTGGTTAGGAAGATGCCAAGGTATTTCATTTTTGTGTGTGGCTATTGTGAATGGAATTGTGTTTTTTATTCGGGTTTCTGTTTGTTTATTATTGGTGTAAAGAAATGCGATTTTCTTTTGCTCATTTATTTTGTATCCTGAGACTTTGCCAAAGGCCTTTATCAGTGTAAGGAGGATTTTGACAGATTCTCTTGGGTTTTCAAGGGACACAATCATATCATCTGCAGAGAGAGATAACTTAACTTCCTCTTTTCCTATTTGGGTACCCCTGATTGCCTTCTCCTCTCTGATTGTCTGAGCCAGGACTTTCAATACTGTGTTGAGCAGGAGGGGTGAGAATGGGCATCCTTGTCTTGTTCCAGTATTCAGGGGGAAATGATTCTAATTTTTGTCCGTTTAGAAGTATGCTGGCTGTGGGGTTCTTGTAGGTGGCTTTTGCTATTTTGAGGTATGTTCCATGTATGCCTAGATGTTTGAGGGTTTTCATCAGGAAGGGGGCTGGATTTTATCAAATGCTTTTTCTGCATCTAATGATGTAATCAATGTGTTTTTTGTTTTGACATCTGTTGATGCATTTAATTACATTTACGAATGTTGAACCAGCCTTGCATCCCAGGAATGAAGCCTACTTGGACATGATGGATGATTTTTGAGACGTATTGCTGAATTCGGTTTTCTAGGATCTTGTTGAGTGATTTAGCATCTATGTTCATCAAAGATATTGGCCTGTAGTTCTCTTTCTTTGTTGGATCTTTACCTGGCTTAGGTATCAATGTATGTTAGCTTCGTAAAATGATTTTGGGAGAGTTCTGTCTTTTTCAATCGCCTGGATTACCTTCAGTAGGATTGGTATCAGCTCCTCCTTAAATGTCCTGTAGAATTCTGCTGGAAAGTCATCTGGACAAGGGCTTTTTTGGTAGGTAGTTTTCTTATTACATAGTCAATTTCCTTGAATGTTATTGGTCTATTTAGGGTCTCAATTTCTTCTTGTTCCAACCTAGGTAGGTTGTGTGATGTCAGAATGTCCTCCATTTCCTTAAGGTTTTCAAGTTGGTTCCATACAAGTGTACATAGTAGTCTCCAATGATCTTTTGTATTTCTCCAGGGTCAGATATGACTTCATCTTTTGTGTTTCTGATTGTGCTTATTTGTGTTTTTTTTTTCACTTTTTTTCTTGATCAGTCTAGCTAGGGGACCATCGATCTTGGTAATCCTATCGAAGAAACAGCTTTTTGTTTCATTGATTTTTTTTGTATTACCTTTTTGTCTTCTATGTTCTGGATTTGGGTTTTTATTTTGGTGATCTGGATTCTACTGCTGAAATTAGGGCTTTTGTGGTCTTGCTTTTCCAGCTTCCTTAGGTGGCTTGTTAGGCTGTTAATTTGTGTTCCTTCCATTTTCTTTATGTGTGTTTGTAGGGATATAAATTCCCCTCTTACTACAACTTTTAAGGCGTCCCAGAAATTTTGGTAAGATGTTTCTTCATTTTCATTTGTTTCCAGGTAACTTTTGATCTCTGTTTTGATTTCATCATTGACCCAGGAGTTGTTTAGCATCATGCTGTTTAGTGTCCATGTCTTTGTGGGTTTTGGGGGAACTTTGTTGGTGCCCATGTTTATTTTTATTCCGCTGTGTTCTGAGAAGGTGCATGGTAGAATTTCTGTCCTTTTATATTTGCTTATGCTTGATTTATGGCCAATCATGTGGTTGATCTTATAATACGTTCTATGTGGTGATGAGTAGAATGTGTATTCTGTGGTCTTTGGATGAAGTGTTCTGTAGATATCAATTAAGTCCATTTGGTCCAAAGTCACATTGAGGTTCCGGATATCCTTGATGATTTTTTGTCCTGATGATCTGTCTAGGGTTGTGAGTGGGGTATTAAATTCCCCAGTTATGTTGGTGTTAGAGTCAATATCTTTCTTTAGTTTTCCTAGAAGTTGCTTTATGAAAGTTGGCTCACCTATGTTGGGTCCATATATGTTAGGATAGATATTTCTTGTTGTTGGATTGAGCCTTTTATCATTATGTAGTGGCCTTCTGTATCTTTTTTGATTTTTAATAGCTTGAAGTGTATTTTGTCTGAAATTAAGATCGCTACTCCTCCTTTCTTTTGTATTCCATTCACCTGAAAGTTTGTTTCCCATCCTCTTAAGTTAAAGTGGTTTTTAAGGTTAGCTTCATGCATTCTACTTGCCCAGAGTTTTGTGGTTGGTAGGCACAATGAAACATACAGTTTATATTATATAAAATTCACTTGAATATTTGGCTCAAATTACAGCTTAAATCTCTCAGGTTGCCACTATAGTTCAGAAATACATTAAAAATTCTGAAAGCCGGTACTTATACAAAAACCACAGAAGTTGAATTGTATTATTTAAGTTATGCTAGTAACTGCAGGACTTGTGGTTTTTGTACTAAAGGTGATAAGACACCACCTAAAATTTTCAAGATGTATATCTGGCTTCAATTAACTGTTCTGCTACCTGGTGGAGTGTTTTCCTTCAGTTATTCTTTTTATTATGCCTTTTGTAATGATTATAATCCCCTAAATTTTTATCCATATCCTTTTACCTGTCTTATTATATTTGTTTCTTCCTGATTCCAATCATTTCATGCACACAGAATAGTGCCAGGAAATGATGATACTTGTGAAACGGATCTGCATGCTTTAGAGCAGAGGGACAGATTTTTAAATCTCTGTTTAGGCTGGACTGCACCCACTGGCAGCTCTGAAGAAACTACAGAAAACGGACCTTCACTCCTCTGTACCCCATATGATTATGGAATTGAAAATATATAAGGAGGAATAATTGAGGAAAGGTAGCTAGCACATGTTAGACATAGATAAATTTTCCATAGGTAGGATTTAAGAAGCATTCATTTTTGAAATTATAATTTACTGCAGGCAAGTGGCATCCTACCCCCACTCCCTCAGTAAATCTAATAAAAACTCCATCAGATGTAAGACTATCTCCAATCTTTGAATTCAATAATCTCTAGTTATCTTTCAGAGACACTAGTAAACTGAACACAAATATTTGGTATTGCATTTGTCAGTCAGTACCCAAAGTAGGATTAATTTAAGTCCTTTTGAAATGGTTTATGACAGATGGTTTTTCTATACCACTAAAGAAAGTGGCACAACAGACATAAGATACCAGGGGCTCATAAGAACATATATTTCCCACTTGGGAAAAATTTTAATGTGGTTCATAAAATTTCTTCCCCTAGGTAATTCTTGGAAAACAGAGAACTCAAGGGAGATGTTACTGAAGGACTAGAGAGACGAAGAACCTGAACAACAGCAGTGCCAACAGTAAAAGGGAAACTATAGTGTCCTATTTGTCAATACAAATGCATTAAAGCTCGGGGGCACCAAGTCACAAATCCACCATTCTCGAGTGAAAAAGTATATACATGGACTGACAGACCCTTTTCCTAGACCTGAGAAACAGTCTCAGAGAAATGTAGAGCCGGTATGAGACTAAGCACTGCTGTTTAAGCAAACAAAATGATTCTTACTATTCTTATTCTATTATTTTTTGTTATAACTACTGATGGATATGTGTATTTACAGTGGGACTCTTCCTATGATAGTGCATTCAGTTATTCAAATTTTTTTGATTTGTGGGCAACTTTTGGTCTCAGTAGTCTCTGGATTCCCTTAATGGCCATCACTCCTCAGGGGACTGACTGAAAGCAGATAAATCTGTACATTTGAGAGTTCAGAGTGGGAAGTCAGACAGCTAATTGTGATGACTTAACAATAATTAGTTTGCAGCAATGGCCCATTAAGAAAACTATAAATAAATGAAGCCGTGATTTCACCTTTTTGAACCAATCTATCATAAGAGATAATATACTAATTTTTAGTTATAATCAACATGAGTTTGAAGTCCCACGTCTCAATTATCAAACCACAGGAGGATCCCATCAGATATGAAATGGAATAATATGACTCATACCTCCAATATGGAAGATTAGGCAAACAAGTCCCTTGTGTTGAAAGCATAAAACCAGTCAAGACAACATCTTTTGAATACAACCTGGCATATGGACTGGGTCACTTTAAAACAATGTCCAAACGTTATTGTCCTTAAGGAGAGAAGTTTGTTAACTACTGATAGGACTTAGAGGCCAGTAGTATACTGGTGAGACGCAGTGGATCTGTGGTACTAATTTATGACCTTAGTTTTTCCCCAGATAGATTGGCAGATGCACTCATGGGCTTCCATGGGCTTTCATGGACCCAAGGACAGAAATATAGCACACTGCAAAAAGCAAGCATAGCCAACTTACCCTATCTACACACTCAATGGACGAGATCTATATTTAAGTGGTATGGTTGTGTCCTTAATTTTTTATTCACCCTACATAGGACCGAAAATTGTATCCTTCCACGTCAAAGTCTGAGTTAAGTTCACACAATAAGCATCTAACAAAAACAAAAACACATTGAAATTACTATAATTTGCAAGACAGTGCTGCAAAACTGAATGGTTTTAGATGTACTTACCACATCTCGAAGAGGCACATGTGCCATTAACTATAAAGAGTGTTGTACTTTCATCTCAGATGAATCAAGGAACATCACAGCAATGGTAATGAAAATGAAAACCAGCATTAATGCTATAGGCTTTGCAGATGCTTACACTGAGGAGTTTGGAAATGTCTCTGGATTTTGTTCCAACATGTTATCTTGGCTCCAATAAGGGTTACAGGGGCTCATTTCAGGCATAGGAAAGTTCTTTCTAGTTATGTTTATAGTAGTGATATTAAAATACTGTCATACTTAGTACCTGGAGATGTGTTAAAATTCTTACTCTCATAACTAAGTCTATAAAGCATAAAAGTCAGTGGAAGAAAAGAACCTTAAGCATGTTTATATTAAGGTAACATGACATAGCAACTCTCATGATAGATATCATGGCTTCAACTGACAGTGGGCAAATGATACAGTGCCCTGCTAATGTCTGTTTATCTTTTCACAGCTCCTAAAAGAGGGTATAGCAAGGACTCAAAAACTTCTGCACATTCCTGAACAGTATTTCTAAGAGCTAATAAAAAGTGTGTTTCCCATTATTTCCTATGCATTCCCAATAAGTAGCTTCAGGGGATACTTGACTTTCCTATAGGCTATGCCATATCAACTGAAAAACAAGTCCCCATTTACTCCTTTTTTCTGACTGGTTATGAGTTTAAATAATATAATATCGATGTAATCATAAGTCTTGTGATTTGTCTAAGTTATGTATCAAGTAATTATTCACTTTATTACTTGTAGAACTTGCATAATTCATGATGGCTTAGGTGTTGTGAACTCTCTTCACTCTATGGAAAACTTGATTAATGCTTCTGCTGGACACTACTGATAACAGCTATAAGATATCTCTGATACATGGCACTAGGATGTCTGAACTGAAAAATGTCACTATCCATAAATGAGGCATCTATAAAATGCTCTGCTTCTCACGTGGCTAATATGCAGGCACTAACAACTCTGGACTTATAAAAGTGAGCTGTAAAATCCTGGGGAGTGATCAGAACCAGAACCATTTTTCCATAACCTGGAGCCAATTCTGCTTCCTGAATTCAAACTCAGAAATAAACTTTCTATCCGTTCCCTATCCCTTGATTTATCAGTACCAAGGGTGAGCAACTGTGTGTTACTTGAAGCATAACACTGGAGAACCCATAATGAATAAGGAAAATCACTGGGGCACCAATTATAGAATATAATCAGAAGCAACCATCAGAGAGGAGAGTCAGTCATCAGGATACACATCACTAAGGAGAGTGGGGCTCTCATCAGAGGAGAGCTAGTAGCTAGGACATTCATTATGGATGAGAGGCCAGTCACTGGGGTAAGGATTACAGAGAAGAGGCAGTCACTGGAGCACAGATCACAGATCACATTGAATGGTCAGCTACTGAGGCACTCATCACAGAGGAGACCAAGTCACTTGAGCATTATGTCCTTAATGTCAGAAGAGCATTATGTCACTGGAGCATTATATACTTAACTACAGAGGTGCAACCAGGGGGCCACATATTATCTAGGCAGGCCAGTCACTGGGGCACCAATAACAGAAGAAAGCTACTCACTGGGCATCCATCAGGAAAGAGAGATAGTACTGATAAAGCTGTCACAGAGAAGAGCCAGTCACTGAGGCATACATTACAGTTGGGGGCCACTCACTGAGACACTCACCACAGAAGAGGTTCAGTCACTAGGCAACCATCACAGAGGAGGCAAAATCACTGTGGTACCCATTACATAGGAGGAATAGTCACTGGAGCACCCGTCACAGAGGAGGCAGTGTCAATGTGGCTCCTATCACAGAGGGTCAGTCACTTAGACACCAATTGCAGAAGTGGGCCAGTCACTAGACCACCCATCACAGAAGTAGAAAAGTCACTGTGCTACTTATCTTAGAGGCGGGCTAGTCACTGTGATGCCTGTGAGGCAAATATCACAGAGAATGGCCAGTCACTGAGGATCCCCCTCACAAAGGAGAGCAAGTCATTGGGGCACTCATTAGAAGGAGACCTCAAATAGGGCATCCATCACAAAGGAGGGTTTGTCACTTAGCCACCCATCAGAGAGGACAGCCAGTCACTGAGGCACCCATCTCAGAATAGGACCAAAAATTGAAGCACTCATCACAGAGGAGGGCCATACACTGATGCATTCATCTCAGAGGAGGACTAGTCAATGGGGCACCCTTGGAAAGAAGGGCCAATCACTGGGACACTGATCACAGATGCGGGTCAGTCACTGAGGCATGGATTACAAAGAAGAGGCAGTCACTGGAGCACAGATCACATAGGACGGCTAGTCAAAGGCACCAAACACAAAGGAAGAACAGTCACTGAGGCACACGTGACAAAGGAGAGTCAAATACTGGGGCATTCATCACAGAAGAAAAATGTAGACTCCAATCATAGAAGAGAACTAGATACTGGGACAGTAATCACAGAAGAGGATCAGTCAGTGGTACATCCATCATGGAATAATGTCATTCACAGGGACAACCATCACAGAGGATAGCTAGTCACTAGGCACCCATTAGGGAGATGGGTCAGCAAAAGGGGCACCAATCACTGAGAAGGCACAGTCACTGGGGTTTCCATAGTGGAGGAGGGCTAATCACTGTAGCACCCATTATGTAGGTAAACCAATCACTGGAGCAATGATCACAGATGAAAGTTGGTCACTGGGCACACATCAGAGAAGTGGATCAGTCACTGGAGCATTTTTCATGAAGTAGACTAGTCACTGTGGCTCCCATCATCAAGGAGGACCAGTTACCAGAACACCCATAATAAAGAAGGTCCTGTCACTGGAACATCTAACACAGAGGTAAGCCAGTAACTAGGATACCAGAGGATAACAGAGGAAAGCAAGTCACTGCACCATACATCACAGAAAAAGACTAGTAACTGGAACATCAATTATGCAGTAGGCCCAGTTACGAGAACACCCATCACAGAGGAAAACTATTCAGCGAGGCCCCCAATTTGGAGGAAATCCAATCACTGGGGTACCATACACAGAGAAAGTTCAGTCAATGGAGCATATATCATGGTGGAGGCCCAGTCACTGGGACGTGAATCACAAAGGAGAGTCAGTCATTAGGGCACATATCACAGAGGAGGGTTAGTCACTGAGACCCCATTTGGAAAAGAGTCAGTAACTGAGCACGAATCTCAGAAGTGGTTCAATCAATGGAGAACACACTACGGAGGTGGACCATTCAATGAGACAACCATTGCAGATGAAGAATAATCACTGTAGCACACATACAGAGGATAGTCAGTCACGTAGAGCACCAATCACAGAAAGGTGCAGTCACTGGGGCAACCATTATGGAGGAGGCAATGTGACACAGCATAGAGAAGGGCTAGTCACTGGGGCATTCATCATATATGAAGACCAGTCACTAGGGCACCATTCACAAAGGAGGACTAGTCACTGGGGCACATATTATGGAGGAGGCTCAGAATTGGGGACAGATACCACAAAGAACAGCCACCCACACTGGCCGCCCATTTTAGAGGAGGCCCAGTAAAAAGGCATCCATCACAGAGGACGGCTAGTCACTAGGGAAATCAGTATGCAGGAAGGCCAATCACTGGGGCACCAATAACAGATAAAGCACAGTCCTTGGTGCATCCATGATGCAATAGGGACAGTAAGTGAGACACCCATCACAGAGGAGAGTTAGCCACTGGGTCAACCATAATGGAGGAGAGTCAGTCACTGGAGCACCAACAGAGAAGGTACAGACATGGGTGTACCTATAATGGAGGAGGACCAGTCATTGGGGCACCCATAATGGAGGAGGAAATGTCACAGGAGAATACATCAAGAAGGAGCCCTGTTCATTGGGTAGAGCCAGTGATTTACAGAAGAGAGCCAGTCACAAGGACAACCACAAAAATGAGAGACAGACACTGGGGTACCAAGAACAGAGGAAGGATAGTCTTTGGGACATTCATTATGGATGAAGGACTATCACTGGGGCATGGATTACATAAGATGACTAATCACTGGAGCATCCATCACAGAGGAGAGTCAGTCACTGGAGAACACATTACAGAGGAGTACAGTCACTGAGGCACATATTATAGAGGAGGGTTGGGCACTAGGGAACCCATCACAAGAAAGTAACTCACTGGAACACCCATCAGAGTTGAGAGCAAGTTCTGGAAAAATTATCACAGAAAACCAGTCTCTGGGAAACCCATCAAAGAAGAGTCAGTCCTTGGGGCATTTATCACAAAGACTAGCCTATCTTTGAGTCACACAATACAGAGGAGGACCAGTCGCTGAGGCACACATTACTGACCAGTCCCTGGGACACCCATTAAGAGACGTTCCATCACTGAGGTATGAAACACAGAAGAGGCCCTGAAAATGAAGGCCAGTCACTGGAGTGGCAATCACAGGGGAAGCCCAGTCACTGGGATAAAGATTATGGAAGAGGCTCAGTCACTGGAACACTTGTGACAAAGGAAGGCCAGTCACTTGGACACCCATTATGAAGGAGGACTGGTAAGTCAGACATGCATCACAGGGAGGTACTGGTCAATGGAGCAACCATTATAAAGGAAGGCCAGTCATTGGACACAACACACAGAGGAGAAAAAATAATTGGGATACCCATATGAAGGAGGGTATGAGACTGGGCACCAATATGGAGAAGGCCTAGTCATTAAGGCACCAATCATGGAGGAAGTCCAGTCACTGGGGCATCCATCACTGAAGAGAGTCAGTCTCTGGGCACCCATTTTGCAAAAAGTCGATTCACTGATCACTCATCACAGGGGTGGGGTATTCATTGGGGTATTCAAATTTGCAGGAGTGCCAAAAACTGGGACAATTATCACATGAGTGCCAATCACTGTGGCTGTATAATCACTATTGCAACCATCACAGAAGAAGAGCAGTCATTGGGGGACCCATCAAAGAGCAGGGCATGTCACTGTGGAAGTGACAGGGTATGTCACTCCATCACACAGGAGGTACAGTCACAAAGGTGTATACCCCAGAAGAGGGTTAGTTGCTAGGACACTCATTAGAGAAAAGGGCTTTTCATTGTGACACTCATCACAGAGAAAGGTCAGTCACTTGGGCACTAATCATGGAGAAGAGTCAGTCACTGGGATTCCTCATACAAAGGAGGGCCAGTAACTGGGGCACTCATTACATGAGTGTCACGCCCAGTGACACCCATCACAAAGGAGGACTAGTCAGTGGGGTATTCATTATAGATTAGGCCCACTAAGTGAAACATCCATCACAGAGGAGGGATAGTCACTGGGAAAACCATTGTGGAGGAGCATCAGTCACTGTGACATGAATCATAGAGGAGATCCAGCCACTGAGACACCCATAAGGGAGGAGGACCAGTCTTTGGGCCAATATTAGGAAGGAGAGCTTAACCTAGGCGGTCACTGGGGTAATAATCACATAGGGGAACCGGTCACTGGGACACCTTTTACAGAGGAGAGGCAGACACTGGTGCACTCATTACAGAGGAGGCAAGTTACCATTCACTACTGCATCAGTCATAGAGAAGGCCCAGTTGTTGGGACACCCATCACAAATGATACATATTATAGATAATACATATTATAGAGAATATGCAATACATATTTTAGAGAAATGCCAAAACTGCAGCACCCAAGACAAAAGAAAGCTACCCATTGGGGCACCCATCACGGAGGAGTTGCAATCACTTGGTTATCAATCATAAAGGAGAGCAAGCCACTGAGGCACACATCACAGACTAGGGCCAGTCACTGAGGCAATCATCACAGAGAAGGACCAATAACTGGGGCACCTATTAGTAGTGGATCAGTCAATGATTTGATCCTGGAGGATGGTCAGTAACTTTGACAGATATCATGAACGATGCAAATTAAGTGTGGTACACATAACAAAGGGGTATTAGTCACTAAGGCATGTGTCTCACAGGAGGGCCCGTCACTAGAAGACCCATTATAGAGGAGGCATGATCATGGGGGCATTAATCACAGAGGAGAGTCAGTCAATGGGACATTCATCATAGAAAAGACTCTGACAATGGGTTACCCATCACAGAGGAGGCTTATTTACTGGGAAACTAATTATACAAGAACCTTAGGTACTGGAATAACCATAACAAAGAAGTACTTGTCACTGAAAAACCAAATTTGGAGACGTTCCAGTCACTGTTTAACCAATCACAGAGGTGTTTCAGTCAATGGAGTATCTATTATGGAGGAATCCCAGTTACTGAGACATTCATCAAAGAAGAGAGCCAGACACTGTGGCACCCATCACAAGGGAGATATAGTCATTGGGAACCCATTTTAGAGGATATCTAGAAACCATGACACCCATACAAGAGATGACTGTCATTGGGACATCAGTCATAGATGAGTCCCAGTCACTGGGGCACCCATTTCGGAGGAGACACAGTAAGTGAATAACCCATCATAGAGCAAGGCCAGTTGCTGTGGCATCCATCACAGAAAAGAACCAATCACTGGACACTCATCACGGATGGCAAGTCAATAAGGCACCCATTATGAATAAGGACCAATCACTGGGAAACAGATCATAGAGGAGGACCAGATACAGGGACATCTTTCATAAAAGAATGCATGTCACTGTGATACTCATCACAGAGGAGTGGCAGTAACTAGGGCACATATAACAGAGGAGGGTCAGTCACTGGGGCATCCATGTCAGAGGAGAGTCACTCACTAGGACAACCATATCAAAAGAGAGTCAGTCTCTGGGACATTCATCACAGTGAGAGCCAGAATCTGGGACATCTATCACAGAGCTTTTCACTGAGGCACACTTCACAAAGGAGGGCCAGTATCTGGAGCATCCATGACAAAGGAGGGCCACTCACTGGAGCACTCATTAGGAGGAGGTACAGTCATTCGGGCACCCATTACAGAGGAGGATTAGTCACCGAGACACTTGCCACAGAGAATGATTAGTCACTGTGGATCCTCTAACACATGATGGTCAATCACTTGGCACCCTGTATGGAAGGGACATGACACTGGATCAACCATCAGATAGGAAGGACAGTCACTGGAACACCCATCACTGAGGAGGGGTCTCACCAGGAAATCTATCACAAAGGAGTGCTTGACACTGGGGCTCCAATTATTCAGAAAGTCGCGTTACTAGGGCACCCATTACATAGCAGGGCAAGTCAATATGGCACTCATTAAGGAGGAGGGCAGGCCAATGCAGCATTAATCAACAATAATTGTACCATTCACTGGGGCTCCCATAATGGTGGCGGGCTAGTCCCTGGGGCAAACATTATGTAGAAAACCCAGTCACTTGTGCAGTGATCACAGAAGAAAGCTAGTAAGTGGGGAACACATTCACAAAAGAGGATCAGTTACTGGGACATTTTTCAGCGGAGGGCCAGTCACTGGGGCACCCATCACAGAGCAGGACCAGTCAAAAATTCATATTTAACAGAGAAGGCCTAGTCACTGGGACATGCATCAGAGAATAGGACCTCTCACTGTGGCACCCATCATGGAGAAGCACTATTCCCAGTCATAAAGGAGAGAGCCAGACATTGGGACACCCATCACAGAGGAGGACCAGTCAATGGGGCACCCATCACACACAAGAGCAAGACACAGGAACACCTCTCCCAGAGACAACTAGTCACTAGTGCACAAAATATGGAGGAGGGTTAGTCACTGGAACATACATCACTGAGGCAGGTCAGTGCCGGTGGCATCCATCACAAAGGAAGTATAGCACTGGTCACCCACAACAGAGGAAGTCCTGTCACTGGTACAGTTTCAAAGAAGAGTGCCAGTTGCTGGGACATCTATCACAGAAAAACATCAATCACCACTGGGGCACGCATCACAAAGGAAGTGTAGTCACTGTGCACCCATCAGGGAGAAGGGCAAGTCACTGGGACAGCCATCACAGAAGGACAGACACTAAGGCAGCCATCACATTGTGAGGGCAGTCACAAGAGGAACCACATACAGAGGGGGGTTAGTCACTAAGGCACCCAACATGGTGGAGGGTTACTTAATTTGATACCCATAATAAAGGCAGATAGTCACTGGGACACCCATTATGGAGGAGAGCCCGTAACTGGGATTACATTCAGAGAGGGAGGCTATTCACTGGGGAAACCATTATGGTGGAGAGTCAATCACTGGGACTTAAATCACAGAGAAGGCCCAATCACTGGAGTAACCCTAATGCAGGATGGCCAGTCAATAGGGGCTCATTATGAAGGACGTCCAGCAACTGGACACCAATCAGAAAGGAGGATCTGTCACTGGTGCACCCATCACAGAAGAGGACTAGGTACTGATGCAGTCATCAAAGAGGAGGGTCCTTCACTGGGGCACCCATTAATGAGAATGACCTGTCACCCATCCACCCATCACTGAAGAAGGCTAATTACAGCAACACTTATCTCAAAGGAAGACTTGTCATTGGTGCACCCATTATAGAGGAGGCCTATTTACTGGGACACCCATCACAGAGATGGACTAATCACAAGGGCACTCATGTAGGACAGTCAGTCACTGTGGCACATATAACGAAGGAGTCACAAACACTGTGTCACCTATAGTGGAGGATTGCTAGTCTCTGAGAGACCCATTGTATAGAAAACCCAGTCACTGGGGTAGCAATCTCAGAGGAAAGCTAGTCACTGGATCACCAATGACAGAGGAGAATGGTACAGGGACATTTTGCACAGAGCAGGGCCAGTTACTGTGGCGCACCTCACAGTGGATGGCCAGTCACTGGGGAACCTACAAAGAGAAGGTGTAGTCACTGAGAACTCAAGACAGATGAGGGTTAGTCTCTAAGGAATATATTATGGTTGAGAGATAATCACTGAAACACCCATCATAGAGGAGGCACAGTCACTGTGGCACCCAATACAGTGAAGAGTCAGTCACAGTGGCACCCACCTCAGAGGAGGATCAGTCACTGAGGAACCCATTAGACTAAACCCGGTTACTGGGACACCAATCACAGAGTAAGACTAGTCACTTGGGCACTGATTAAAAAGGAGACCCAGTCACATAGGCACCTTTCCCAAAAGAGGGAAGATCATTGAGGCACCCATCACAGAGAAGGCTCTGTCACTAGGACATTCATTAGAAAGAGTGCCAATAACTGGACCTCTGACTACAGAGGAGCACCAGTCTCTAGGGCACCCATTACAGAGTAGGCACAGTCACTGAGAAACACCTCATAGTGAGAAAGCCTATTCACTGGAACACTCATTATATTGGATGGCCAGACTCTGGAGCACCCATCCCAAAGGAGGGTAGTCACTGAGTTACTCATCACAGATGAGTTCCAGTCACTGAGGCACCAATTACAGAGGAGATTCAGTCACTGGGGCACTGATCACAGAGGAGGGTAAATCAGTGAGACTAAACACAGAGAAGGGACAGTCACTGAGGCATCCAACAAAGAGGATGCCCAGTCACTGGGACAGCCACCACAGAAGAAGATCAGTCACCGGGGCACTATCAGAAAGGAGGACTAATCATGAGGAACCAATACAGAGAAGGGTCAGTCACTGTCACATCCATAACAGAAGATGGTCTATCACTAGGCCACAAATCACAGAGGTGGTCCAATCATGGGTGAATCCTCAAAAAAGAGTTATAGTGTCAGGGTAGCCCATTATAGAGGAAGCCTATTCACTGTGGCATGTATCATAGAGAAGGGCTATTCATGAGGACATCCAAATTAAGGAGAGCCAGTCATTAATCAGCAGTTCCGATGGAGGGTCATTCAATGGGTTATCTATTATGGAGTACTCGAATCACTGAGAAAGTTTTTACAGAGAAGTCTTGGTGCCTGGGGCACACAGAATGAACGAGTTCCAAAAATTGGACACACATCACAGAGTAGGACTAGTCAATGGGAAAAACATTTTGGAGGATGCACTGTTACTAGAGCTCCCATCACAGAGAAGGGCTAATCATGGGGGCACCCATCATATATGAAGGCCAATTACTGGGCACCAATCCCAGAAGAGGTATATTCACTAGGATGTTATAGTCAGATAGTGAGAGAGGCCAACATGCAGAGAGGGTCGAATTGTTAGTTCTTTATTTAGGCCAGCTACTGAGAGAAGCTATTGCCATAAAAGCTCTAGGCCCTGCACAGAAAGTAGACATATATAAAGGCAGAACTTGCATAAACTGTACAGTTTGGTTAATATTTCTTGGCAAAACATTTGATTGTGAGGGGGCAACTGATCTGGGTGACTAGGATTCCCCATCACAGTCTTCCAAACAGATTCAGCAACCTTAACATCCAGAGACCCTGTAGAGTCATTCAACACCAAGTGCAGGCCAGTCCATGTATCAAAGGGTACGAAGTCTGCCTTTTGAGATGCAGGCACTGTAGTCCTCATCAAATACAACACAGAAATTCTTTAGCAAACAGTCCAGAGGACTGACTGATTTTGAATTCTGAGATACCATGACACACAATAAACAAGCAGTGCAAAGACAAACAGAAGAATAGCACATCCAAAGCCAAATGAAAAGTTACAGATCTCTGAAACACTTCAGGGCAGAAAACAAGGGGAGTCGATCCAGCCAATGTCTTTACTCTGTGAATAGTGTCTGAAGGGTGACCTTGTTAGTTCGTTTCTCCCTTAACCAAGAACAAAAAAAGAAAGCGTGGTCACAAGCAAGCAAACACAAACCTAAAATAAAATTTACCTCCTAGGAGATTAAAAACGGGCTCAACTTTGTTGGAAGTAGTAGCTCATCAGCAGACATTCCAACTACCTCAGAGTCAGATGAGAGACTAAAGGGCCTGAGAATCTCAGGAGGCGCCTCCCCTATACCTCTCCTTCCAACCAGGGAGAGGGGGAGCGAGGCGGCTGCTCAGGTTAACTCGCTGAATTTATCATGGTGAGGCCTCCAAAAGTTATAGACAGATAGCGAGAAAGGAGACATCAACACACAGAGAGGGTCAAATTTTGAACCCTTTATTTTTCCAGCAACTAAGAGAGATATTGCCATACCTAACAGAGTGAGTGAAGTCTATATAAAGGCAGAATTTACATAAACTGTATAGTTTGATTAATATTTCTTGGCAAAATATTTGATTGTGGAGGGATACACATGGTTACAGAATTTTTGCAACAGGCAGTTTCCAAGTGCTGCAGGGATCAAGAATGTTAGTGTTTGGTATGATTATGAGAAGGTTACATAAGGGTGTTATTCCTGGGTTAACATGGAAGATCTGTTACAACATGGAGTTACTTATGTTGGGCAAACTACTAAAGGTTAGTATAGGTTTTTCAGATTAGATGTTTTATATTTCAGGGACACTGTTCACTGAGGAGGTAGAGTCACTTGAGCACCTATCCAAGAGAAGGGCCAGTCACAGGAGCACCCATCACAAAGGAGTGTAACTCACTGTGGCACAGATTACAGAGGAGGGTCAGTCACTGGGACATCTATATCACAGGAGAGCCAGTACACTGGGACAACCATCAACTATTAGAGTCAGTCACTAAGGCATTCATCACAGAAGAGAACATCTCAGCGAGACACCTATTACAGAGGTCCAGTCAAATGAGGTACCCATTACAGAAAAAGGCTAATCACTGAGCAGTTCATCTCAGAGAAGGAACAGTCATTGAGTCTTCTATTAGAGAGTAAGGTTAGCCTTTTAGGCATCGATGACTGAGGAGAGGTATTCACTGGGATACCATTAGGAGGAGGCTTAGTCACTGGGTTACCCATCAGGGAGAAGGACTAGACAATTTGGCACCCATCAAAGTGGAAACCCAGTCACTGAGGTACCAATGAGAGAGGTAGGCTAGTCACTGAGGCACCTAACAGAGATGAGGTCGAATCACTAGGACAGCAATCACAGAAGCGGGCCAGTACTGGGGCACCCATCACAGAGAAGGGAAAGTCATTAGAATACCCTTCACAGAGGAGGAGCAGTCACTGGGGCACCAAAACAGAAAAGGGCCATTCATATGGAAACCCATCAAAGAGGAGGGCCAGACAATGGACAACAATCAAAATGTGGACCATATATGCATCATGAGGCACCCATCTCAGAGAAGAGCCAGTCACTGTGACACCCATCATAGAGGAGGGGCAGTCACTGGTGCATGCACAACAGAGGTTGGCCAATCACTGATGCTCCCATCACTGAGGCAGGGTTGTTACTGAGGCAACTCTCATAGAGTGGGCTGCTCACTGAGGCACCCATAACAGAGCATGACCAGTCACTGGAGCACTCATTATGGAGAATTGCCAGTCACTGGGACAAAGTTTCAGAGGAGGACTAATCACTGTTACAACCACTATGTAGGAGAGCCTGTCAGTAAGTCATCATCAGAAAGGAGGCCCAGTCAATGGGGTACCCATAATGGAGGAGAGTCTGTCCCTAGGGAAGCCATTGTGAAGAAGGCCCAGTCACTGGGGCAACAATCACAAATGAGCACCTATCCCCATGCAAATTATCACAGAAGAATACCAGTCATTGGGTGCAACTATCACAGAAGAGACCCATAAAAGAGTAGAACCAGTTAATGGGGCACCCATCACGGAGAAGGGCTAGACACTAAGGCATAAGTTATTGATAAGCGCTTGTTACTGGGAATCCATCAGAGAGGAAGCACATTGACTGAGGCACATTTCACAAAAAGAGTCATTCACAGAGGCACCAATCACAGAAAGTGGCCAGTCAATGGGAGCACTCATTAAATGGAGACCTTTTAACTGAGGCACCAATCACAAAGACAGGCTAGTCACATGGCTACCCATGAAAGAGGCGACCTAGTCACTGGGGAACCCATTAGAAGGAGTGGCAATCACTGGGGCACCAATAACAGAGAAGGACTAGTCACTGGGGAACCGATTACAAAGGATAATCCGTCACTAAGGTACTGATTATAGAGGAGACAATTCACGGAAGTGCCAAGCCTAGATGAAGCTCAGTAACTGTGGGACTGATTACTGAAGAGTGCCAATCAGTGGAGCACCATTGACAGATTAGGGTCAATCAGTGAGGCATTAATTACAGAGAAGGGATAGTCACTGAGTAACCCATCACTCAGGATGGGCTCTCATTGGGAGTGCCATCACAGAATAGGGACAGTCACAGGGACACCCACCAAAGAAGCCAGCCAGTACTGGGCACCCAACACAAAAGAGGGAGAGTAACTGGAGTACTCAAAACAGAGAAGGGTCTGTCAGTGGTATAAACAACACAGAGGCAGACCCAGCCTATCCACATAGAAGACAGTTAGTCACTGAGGCTCTCATTATAAAGGAGGCCCAGTCATCAGAGAATCTATCGTTAAGGAGGGCGATTCACTGGATCACTCAATCTGAATTAGGGCCGGTCACTGGGTACCAACCACAAAGGTATCCCAATCAATGGAGCACCCATTATGAAAATCACTGGAGAAAATAACTGGAACACTCTTCACAGAGGTTATGTCACTGAGGCATCCATTAAGGAAGAGGCCCAGAAACAGGGGAACACATCAGAGAGGAGGATTAGTCACAGGAGCACCCATTTTGGAGGAGGTCCTGTTACTAAGACACCCATCATGGAGGAAGGCTACTATATGAAGGCCAGTCATTAGGACATAAATCACAGAAGCTGTTACTGCAGCACCCAATATGGAGGAGGACTAGTCACCAGGACACCATTACAGAAAATGGATAGTCACTGTGGCACCCATAATAAATTAAGGCAAGTCACCATGCACCAGTCAGAAAGGAGACACAGTTACTGGGACACCAATCACAAAGAAATGCCAGTCACTCTGGCACATATTATAGTGGAGGGCCAGGCACTGTGGCATACACCCCAGAGTCAATCACTGGGACAACCAACACAAAAGAAAGCTTGTCACTGGTACATCCATAGCAGAGGAAGGGCAGTCACTGAGGCTCTCATCACAAAGGAAAGTTAGTCACTGAGCCACCCATCACAGTGAAGTAATTGTCACTGGTGCACCCATTACAGAAGAGGCATCAACTAAAAAGAAGGGTTAGTGAGGAATGCTTCACAGAGAAGGCACAGTCACTGAGGCAACTATGCAAGAGGTGTGCAATAAACTAAGGAATCCACCTCCGTGGAGGGCTGGTCACAGTGGTACCTATTAGGAGGAATACCAGACTCCAGATTACCTCTTAGAGAGGAGTGCTAGTCACTTGGGAACCCAGAAAAGAGGGGAACCAGTCACTGAGGCACCTATAAAAAAGGAGGGCCAGCCACTTAAGCACACATCCCAGAGGGGGCCAATCACTGAGTCAGTTATCACAGAAGACGACCAGTTACTTGTGCACCCATCACAAAGAAGGACCAGTCATGGAGCCCCCATCACAGAGAAAGGCCAGTCACTGGAGCATCTTTATAAAAAGAGGGTAGTAACTGGGACGCTCATCAGAGAATAGGGATTGTCAAAGTGGCACACATCACAGAAGAGGACTATTCACCGGGGCACCAATAATGGAGTAGTGTTAGTCACTGAGGCACTCAACACAGAGGTTGTTTAGTCACTGGGTTACCAGTCAAAAGGAGGACCATTCATTATGAGAGCCATCATAAAAGAAGGTCAATAGCTAGGTCAGTCTCACAGAGAAGGCCAGTCACTGGCATATTCATCACAAAGGAGGCACATTCACTAGAACTCAATCACAAAAGAGGGCCAGTCACTGGAGTGCCAATCACCAGGAGGAGCCAGTCACTGTGGCACCTGTCACAGAGAAGGGGCAGTTACTGGTTCATCAATAACAGAAGAGGACCACTGACATGAAAACCTTTTACAGAGGTGGGCCTTTCACAGAAGGCCTCACAGAGAGGGCCTCACAGAGAAAATCTAGTCACTTGAATCCCCATCAGAGAAGATGGGTAGACACTGAGGAACCCATCACAGAGGAAAGCCACTAACTGGGCCACCAATTATGGAGGAGAGTCAATCAGTATGGTACCCAAAACTGAGGAGGACCAATCAAAGGAGAGCCCAACTCAGGGGAGGCAGAGTGACTAAGGCATCCACTTTGAGGATGGTGAGTCACTGGGCACCAATTACAGATGTGGGCTAGTCACTGAGGCATGCCTTATGGAATGTGCCAGTCACTTGTACTCCCATTTGAAGAAGTTCATTTACTATGGCACCCATTATAGATGAAGGCCAGTCAATGGACTACATATAACATAAGAAGGCTCACCACTGAGGCACCCATCACAGAACAAAATAAGTCACTCAGATACCCATCACAGATGAGTGCCAGTCCCTGGGCCACTTGTCACAGAGGAGAGTCAATCTTTAGGGCATCCATCACAGAAGAGGCCAGTTACTAGGACACCCATCATAAAAGATGGCTAATCACTGCACTGGTCATCACAGATAGTGTCCAGTCATTGTGGCACCAGTCACAGAGACCTAGTAAGTGGGGAACCTCTAATGGAGATCTTTCAGTCACTGGGACACCCATCAGATAGGAGGGCTAATCACTGAGACTCACAACCTATGTGAAGATCAGTAATTGAAAAACCCATTACAGAGGAAAGTCAGTTTTCAGGGGTAAATATTATACAGTAGGACCATTCAATGGACCACCCTTCTCAGAAGAAATCTTCTCTCTGGGGCATCCATAATAGAGGAGAGCTCATTACTGGAAAAAAATCAGAGGACAGTCAGTCACTGGGACACCCACTAGATAGGAGAGTCTGTCACTGGGACATCCACCACAAATGAAAGTCAGTCAATAAGGCACACATCACAGAGAAAGGCCAGTCACTGAAGCACCCAACAGGAGAGGTTCAGTCACTGGAGCTACAATCACAGATAATGACAGGTAACGGGCAGACGTAACTGAGAAAATAAATTCAGTATGGTACCTTCAAAAAGAATAATAAGTCACTGAGGCATATTTCAAAGAAGAAGGATGGTCACTGGGGCACCCATTATAGAGGAGGCTCAGTCACTGTGTTATTTATTACATAAAGAGAGCAAGTCACGGGACACCCATGACAGAAGAAAATCAGTCACTGGGGAACACATAGCAAAGGAGAGCTAGTCACTAGGGCACCAACTTTAGAGGATGACCAGTTACTAAAACACCCATCACAGAGGAGGGCTAGTCACTGGGGCACACAATTTGGAGGAGATTCAATCATTGGAACACCAATCACAGAGACGCAGCCAATGGAGCAACTATTATGGAGGCAGTCCAGGCACTGGGCTCTCCATCACAGAGGAGGGCCAGTCACTGAGGCTCCACTACATAGAAGGCCCAGCAATTGGGGCACTATCAGAGTAGAGACTTAGTCAGTAGAGCACCAATTTGAGTCATGGTCAGTTACTAAAACACCCTTTATAAAAGGGCTAGACACTGTGTAACCCATCATAGAGGATTGCTAAACATTAGGACACCAATCACAGAGTAGTAGCAGTTATTGGGGAACCAATTTCGAAGAAAATCTAGTCACCTTGACACCCACCACAGATGATATTCACTGCTGCATCCATCATATATTAAGGCTAGTCACTAGGGCACCAGTCACAGGGGAGAACGAGTCACTGGGGAACATAAAATGGAGGAGGCCCAATCCCTGGATATCCATCACAAAGTAGGGCCAGTCAATGGGCACCAATTGTGGATGAGGTCCTATATTGGGACAACCAACATAGAAGAGGCCTAATCACAGGTACACCCATCCCAGAGGAGTTCCATTCACTGGGAAGCACTGGAGTTGGGGCACTCATCAGGAGAGGCTCAGTAACTGGGGTTCTTATCAAAGACGAAGTCTTGTAACTGGGGCAGACATCATGGAGGAGGCAAAGTCCTTGTTTTGCCCATCACAAAGAAGGTCTATTAACTGTGGCACTTATCACAGAGAAAGCATTGTCACTGATGTACCAATCATAGAGGAAGGTAAGTTACTGGGGCACCCATCACAGAGGATTACCAGTCATGGGTCATGTGTTTGGAGACCTAGCAAATGAGTCAACAACCATAGAGAAGAGTCAGTCACTGAGGCACCCACTTCAGAGGAGGGCTAGTAAATGAGGCAGCAGTACCAAAAGAGGACCAATCACTGGAGGACCCATTTTAAGGAGGGCCAATCACTGGGGTGTGATCAGAAATAAGCACCAGTTAATGGGTAACTAATTACAGGGAGTTCTGGTAACAGGGACACTTATTACAGAGCACGACTAGCCACTGGGAAACTCTTCACAGAAGAAGCTCAGTCACTGGGGAACCCATAAAGAGGTCCCTGAGTCACACATGCAGAGGAGGACCAGTCTCTGGGGCTCCCATCTCAGAGGAGGGTTGACACTAAATCACCCATCACAAAAGAGAGGCAGTAACTGGGGAACCCATAGTAACAAAGTGTCAACCACTGTGGTACCCATCACAGAAGATGGACAGTCACTATGGCACCAATCACATGGGGGGAAAGTCAATGGTGCAACAAATTTGGAGAAGGTCCAGCCACTTGGACACACATCATAGAGGTGGACTAGTCACTTGGTACCAAATTCAGAGGCAGAACAGTCACTGGGGCTGTAATCACGTAGGAGACCCAGTCAATGGAGCAAATATTAAAACTGAGGCCCAATCACTGGGACACCCTTCACTGAAAAAGGCAAGTCACTGAGAAACTTGTTATGGAGGAGGCACAAAAACTGGGCCACACATCAAAAAGTAAGACTATTTACTGGGCACCCATTTTGGAGGAGGCATGGTTACTAGGATACTCATCACAGAAAAAGAAAAGTCACTGGAGCACCCATCATATATGAAGGTCAGCCACTGGGGCACCAATCACAGAATAGGGACATTCCCTGTGGTACACATTATGGAGGAGTCCCAGCCACTGTGACACCCATTAAAAAGGAGGTCATCCACCTAGTGAAGGCACCCATAATGGAGAGGTCTAGTAAGTGGAACATTCATCATGAAGGAGCCACAGTCAATGGAGCACCTATTATGGAAGAGGTACAATCACAGTAACACCCTTTACAGAGGAAGGCTAGCAGTCACTGGGACACAAAAAAGTGAAGGGTTCCAGTTGCCAAGACACCAGTCAGAGAGGAGGGCAAGTATCTGTGTTACCCATAATATACGAAGTTCAGTCACTTTGACACCATTCACATAGGAGCCAGAGTCAATGAAGCACACATGGAGGAGACCCAGTCACTGGGACACCCATCACAAGGGAAGGCCAGTCACTACAGCATGCATTATACTGGAAACACTGTCACTAGGGGAATAAAAATGGAGAAGGATATGTCCCTAAGATACCCATTCCAGAAGAGGGCTTGTCACTAGGGCATTCATTATATATGAAGGCCAGTAATTGAGACACCATCATAGAGAAGGTACAGACACTGTTGCACAGATTATAAAAGCCTCCAGTCACTGGGACATCCAACACAAATGAGTGTCAATCATTAGGGCACCAGTTATGGAGAAGACACAGGAAGAGGGACACCATTACAGAGGAGGACTAGTCACAGTGGCAACCATTGTGGAAGAGACTCAATCAGTAGGGAACCAATCACAGAGGAAGATCAGTCAATGATGCACCCCTAATGGAGCAAGAAAAGTCCCTGAGACTTCCATCAAAGAGAAAGGTTAATAAAAGAGGCACCCATAATGGAGAAGGCAAAGTCCCTGAGACATCCATCACAGAGTAGGGTTAGTCACAAGGGCACCCCTCATATATGAAGACCAATCACTTGGGCACCATCACAGAGGAGGCATGGTCACTATGGTACACATTATAGAGTACGCCCAATCACTGGGACACACATCACAAAGAGGTTCAGTCACTAGGGCACCTATGAAGAAGACCCAGTAAGTTGGATGCCCATCACAGAGGAAGGGTAGTGACTAAGACAAATATTGTGGAGGAGGGCTGGGCACTGGGACACTAATCAAAGAGGAGGACTTTTCGGGACACTCATAGTGGAGAAGGGCCATAAACTGGTGCATCTGTTATGAAGGAGGCCCAGTGACTTGGACACCTCACTAGGAGGGATAATCACTATCCATAAATGACATCCATAAATGAGGTGGTCCAGTCACTAGGACACCTATCACAAAGAAGGGCTTTTCATTGGAGCAGCCATTATGAAAGAGGCCAATTAACTGGAGTATCCATCACAGAGGAGGGCTAGTAACCAGGGAATCCATTATAGAGTAAGGCCAGTCATTGGGGTAAAACTCACTAAAGAGGCAGTCGCTGACTCAACCATAATGGAGGAAGGCCAGTCACTGGTGCACCCATTATGTTGGTGACCCTGAAATTGGGGCATACATCACAAAGGAGGGCTAGTCATTGAATCACGTATTTTGAAGGAGGAACAATTACTATGACACTCATGCCAGAAAAAGGTTATTCAGTGAGGCAAACATCACAGAGAATGGCCAGTCATTGGGAATGATAACGGAATAATCAATCACAAAGGAGGCCCAGTCACATGGGTACCCATTATGGAGAAGGTCCAGTCACCATAACAGTCATCACAGAGTAGGTCCTGTCACTGGAACAACCATCAAAGATAAAGCACTGTCACTGAGATACCCATTACAGGGAAAAGCCAGTCACTGGGGCACCGATCACATTTGTGGACTAGTCAATGGGTAACCATTAGGAGGAGACTCAAAAACTGAGGCACCCATCAGAAAGGAGGGCTAGTTTTTTGGTCACCATCACAGAGAGGAGGCAGTAACTGAGATTCCTATCAGAGAGGACAACTAGTAAATGAGGCATCCATCCCAAAGAAGTGCTAATCACTGGAGCACTCAATAGAAGGAGGACAAATCACTGGAGCACTGATCACAGGACAGGGCCAGTTACTGGGGTACCAATCACAGAGAACTATGTGTCAATGAGGCACTGAAAACAGAAGAACGACTGTCACTGAGTTACCTATCAAAGAGCGGGAAGCTGCCAGTCACTGGGGAAGGATAACAGAATAGGACAAGTCATTGGGGGATCCAAAATAGAGGAGGCGGAAATTCCAGGGCTACCGATGATAGAGAAGGGCTTGTTATGGGTGTACTCATCACAGAGGAGGCACAGTCTCTGAGGCACCTATTAGAGAAGATGACTGGTCACTGAAGCACCCTTCGGAGATGAAGGTCAGTCACTAGGTCACCCATTAGGAGGAGGCCAAGTCACTACTGCACCCATTAAAGAGGAGGGCTAATCACTCAGGCATCCATCACAGAGGAGAGTCAGTCATTGAACATATTACAGAGAAAGACCAGTCACTGAAGTACTCAAACAGAGGCGACCCAGTGTCTTTGGCAACAATCACAGAGGGGACCCAATCACTGGAGCAGCCATCACAGAATACAGGTAGTCACTGAACCACTCATCACAGAAAAGGACTAGTCTCTGGAGCACCCATCCCAAAGGAGGACTAGTCACTGAGGTAACCATTACAGAAGAGAACCATTAACAGGAACACCAAATATGGAGGAAGACCAATCACTGGGACACCCATTAGAGAGGAGGGCCAGTCACTGGGGCACTGATCACCCACAGGATGAATCATCGCAGCATCCATTTTGGAGGAGGGTCAGTTTCTGGTACACACAACACTATTGTGAGTTAGATTGGGTAAAACTCATTATGGAGGAAGTCCAGTCACTAGAAATTCCATTGCTTGGTAGGCCCAGGCACTTGAGCATCAATTATGGAGGAGGGTCATTCACAGGGGTACCCATCACAGAAGAAGACTAATTGCATGTGCATTCATCATAGAAGACAGCCAGTCACTGGGGTACCCATCAAAGAGGAGGGTCAATCATTAGAATACCCATGCCAGAAAGAACCCATTATTGGGACATCCATGACAATGGAGGTCAGTTATTAGCACACATTACAGTGAAGAGCTAGTCACTAGCATAATTATTACAGAGAAGACCAGAAACTGGGGAACCCATCACATAAGAGGACCAGTCAGTAGAGCACCCCTTACAGAAAATATATGATCGCTGCCACGCTAATCACAAAGTTGAGACTGTTAATGAGAAACCAAATACATATTAGGGACAGTCACTGAGGTATCTATAACAGAGGAGGGCCAGTAAAAGGGACAACTGATCACCAAAGAATTCCAATCACTGGCACACCGAACTTAGAAGTAGACAAGTTACTGGGGCACCCGTCACAGAGGAGGGGAAGCCACAGGGCACCCATTTCAGAGGAGGATGATTGATTGGAGCACGCATACAAGATTGAGACCAGTCATGAGGAATCCCTAACAAAGAGGTCTAGTCACTAGGACACCCATCACAGAAGATCACTTGTCACTGTGGCACACATAACAGAGAATGTCCAGTCCCTGGAGTACATTTTATATAGGAGGGTCAGTCACTGTGGTATGAATCATCCAGGAGATCTGGCCACTGGGGCCTTCATAATGGAGGAAGCCTTGTCCCTTGAGCACCTACTATCTAGGAGAACCAGAACTGGGGTAGTGATCACAGAGGAAAGTTAGTCACTAGGGCACCCATCACAGAGGAGGATTAGTCACTAGTGCATTTTTCACAGAGAATGGCCAGTCACTAGAGTACCTATCACTGCAAAGGCCCAGTCACTGGGACATCAGTCACAAAGTAGAACTTGTCACTGAGGCACACATTATGAAGAAGGCCTTATGAGAAACCCATATGGAAGAGGATAACTCACTAGGGAGACAATTATGTTGGAATGCCAATCACTGGGACACCAATCACAAAAGACGTTCAATCACTGGGCTACCCATAATGGTGGAAGGCATATCACTGGAGCACCCATTACAGAGGATAGCCAGTCACTGAGGCAGCTATCACAGAGAAGGAAGTGTCACTTAAGCACACATCACAGAGGAGGTCAAGTTGCTGGGGCACCCAATAGAAGCAGGGTCAATCACTGGGGCTCCAATCACAAAAGATCAATCTCTGGAGCACCCACCACAGAGGAGACCAAGTCACTAGGGCACCAATAACAGAGGAGGGATAGTCACTGGAGTATTCATCACAGAGAAAGACCAATAATTGTTCCACTCATCGCAGAGAAGGACTAGTCACTGCGACAATCATCACAGAAAAGGGCTAATACCTGAGACACCAATTACTAAGGAGGGACTGTCTGTGAGAGTGCCATCACAGAAGAGGATCAGTCACTGGGTAACCCATCTCAGAGAAGAGCTGGTCACTGTGTCATCCATCAAAAAAGATGAGTTACAGGACACCAATGCAGAAGATAACTGTAACTTGGACACTTATTGTGAAGGAATATTCATTGTGGAGGACTACTCATTGTGGAGGAAAACAGAATATGGTCAGTAACTGGACCATCCATCACAGTGAAGCTCCAGTCACTGGGTCACTGTTCATAGATGTAGGCCTGCCATTGAAGCACCCAACACAGAAGAGAACCAATCGCTATTATTACAAAGGAGTCACAATCACTGGGGAAAGCATCACAGAGGAGGCCCTGTCACTGAGGCAATCACCCCAGAGGAGAAGTCACTAGAACTGTCATCAGACAGAGATACAGTCATGGGGGCACACATCAAATTGGAGAGCTAATCATTGGGGTACCCAATTTAGAGGAAAATCATTCACTCTAGCACCAGCTTAAAAAGAGGATCAGTCCATGGTGAATCTATTATAGAGTATGTCAATTGACTGGGTCACCCATCAAAAAATAGGGCCAGTTCACTGTGCACCCTTTAAGGAGGAGCTCCAGAAAGGGAGACACTCAAAATAGGAGGACAAGGCACTGAGGCACATATTTTGGAGGAGCTTATTTTCGAAGACACCAATAGCAAAAGGGTTAGTCACCAGGATATTCATCATAGAGGATGGCCAGTCACTGGGGCACCAATCACAGAGAAGTCTCAGTCACTGAGACACCCATTATGGAGGACGCCCAGTCACCGTAACCCTCATCATAGATCAGGGCTAGTCAATGGGGCACCCATCATATATGAAGGCCAGTCACTGTGTCACCAATCACAGAGAAGTATCAGTCACTGCGGCACAAATTAAGGAGAAGGACCAGTCACTGAGACACCTGTCACAAAGGAGGGCCAGTATCTGGGTCTCCAATTATGGAGGTTGCCCCATAAGTGGGACACCTATCACAGAAGAGGAATAGTCACTGGAGCAACCATTATAGTGGAGGGTTAATCAATGGATCACTTGTCACAGAGGAGGCCTTGTCATGGTGGCACTCAAATAGAGGAGGTCCAGAAACTGGACCACCCATAAAGGGTGAGACCCAGTTGCTGGAACACCTCTCACAGAGGAGGGCTAGACACTATGGCACACATTATGGAAGAGGACCTATCACTGGGGCACCAATCACTGAGGATACCCAATTACTGGAAACCCCATAATGGAGGTGGGCTAGTTATTGGGGTACCCATTATATTTGAAAACCAGTCACTAATGTATCAATTACAGACGGGACCCTGTTACTGGGACACCAATAACAGAGATGAGCCAGTCATACAAGAATCCATGACAGAGGAGGGGCATATACTGGGGCACCCATAACTGAAGAAGGACAGTGACAGGAGTTCCCAAAACAGTGGTGGACCATTCTCAAAAAGGAGGGCTAGTCACTGGGACACCCATCACAACAGGGCTAGTTATTTTGACATCTATAATAGAGGGGGCTTCGTCACTGGGACAACCATTATAAAATATTTGTAGTTACTGAGGCACCCATCTCAGAGGAAGACCAGACAATGGGGCATGCATCAGAGAAAAGTGCCAGTATTGAACACTCATCACAGAGAAAGTCAGTAACTGGGACATCCATCATAGTGGTGGGTGAGTGCCTGAGACAGGCATCACTGAGGAGGGATAGTCACTGTGGCTCTGGGACATCCATCACAGAGGAATGCAAGTCAATTATGCACCCATCACAGAGCAGGACCAGTCCCTGTGGTACCCGTAATAGAAGAAATGTAGTCACTGCAATCACAGAAGAGGGCCATTCACTAGTGCACCCAAGTCAGAGGGGGTCAGTCATTGGGGCACCAATTACAGAGGATGGCCAGTCACTTGTGCACCCATAAAAGATGTGGGCAAGCATGAGGCCATTCATCATAGAGTAGGGCTGGTCACTGGGACATTCTTCACAGAGGAGGTCTTGTCAATATGGCACCTATCACAGAGGAAGGTCCTTCACTGAGGCATACATTATGGAGGAAAGACAGTCACTGGGACAACCATTATAGAGAAGGGTGAGACACTGGGGCATCCTTCAATGAGGAGGCTCTGTCACTCAAACACCCAACAAAAAGGAGGACTTGTCAAAGGGGCACCCATTATGGAGGAGACCCAGTTACTGGAATATCCATCTAGTGGAGGGTTAAACACTATGGCACCCATTATGGTGGAGGTTCAATCAAGGGCACAAACCACAGAGTAGGTCAAGTCACTAGGGCTCTCATAATGGAGGAGGATTAGTAACTGTAGCACCCATTTTGTAGGAGACTGTGTCACTGTGGCAGCAATCACAGAGGAAAGCTAGTCACTGGTACCCATCACAAAGGAGGAACAATCACTGAGCATCTATCACAGAGGTTGGCCAGTCAGTGAGCTGGCCATCACAAAGGAGGGTCATTCACTGGAGCACTCGTTATAGAGAATGCCCCATCACTGGTGGATCCACCACTTAGGAAAGCCAGTCCATGGGACAACCATTACAGAAGAGATCCAATCACTGGGGCACCCATCACAAAAAAACGGCCAGTCATTGGGACTCCCATCACAGAGTAGGATCAGTTACTCATTCATCCATTATAAAAATGGAACAGTCACTGAGGCACCCATCACAAAGGAGGGCCATTCACTGTAGCACACATCACAGAGGAGGCCCAGTCCCTAGGGTACCAATAACAAGGCAGGGCCAGTCATTGTAGCACACATAGCAGATGAAGGCCAGTTACTAGTGCAGTAATTATAGAGGAGTACTAATCTCTGGAAAATCCATCACAGAGTAGGCCTAGTAACTGAAGCATGAATTAAGAGGAGAGACATTCCATGGTACACCTATCAGAGAGAAGATCTAATCTCTGAGGTATCCTTCACAGAAGAGATTCAGTCACTGTTACACCCATTTGGTTTGGGGTCAGTCAATGAGACACCAATCCCAGAGGAAGGCCAGCCGCTGGGGTACCTCTCACAGAGCAATGTTAGTCAGTGGGGCACCTATCAGAGAGGAGCTCATGTCAGTGTGGAACCCAGCACAGAAGAGGAGTAGTCACTGAAGTACACATGACAGATGGCACCCATTTATTGGTGCACACATCACAGAGATGGAGCAGACATAGGCCTTCCATCCCAGAGTAGGACCAAAAACTGGTGCACCCATCACAGAGGAGAACCAGTCACTGAGGCACCCACCACAGAGGAGAGGCAATCACTTGGGCACCCATTACAAAGGAGCACCAGTCAGTGAGAAACTGAATACAGAAGTGTCATGTCACTGAAACACCCATTAAAGAGGAGGCTCAGTCACTGTGGAACTCATCACAGAGAAAAGATAATAACTGTGTCACCCAACTCAAAGGAGGGCTAGTCACTTAAGCACCAATCACAGATAAGTGACAGTCACTGGGGCTCCCATTATAGAGTAAGGCCAGTCACTGGGACAGCCATCTCTGTGAAGGTCTAGATAGTGATGCACCCATCACAGAGAGAACCAGTCACTGGCCTCCATGATGAAAGAAGTATGTTCACTGGAACAGCCAACACAGAGGAGAACCATTCACTAGGGCACCCTTCACAGAAGAGGGCTAGTCACCGAGGCACACATCAAAGAGAAGAGCCAGTTACTGGAAGACAAATTACAGAGGAAGAACAGTCAATTAGGCAACCATCAAAGAAGGATAATCCCTGGGGCAGCCATCACAGAAGCAAGTCAGTCACAAGGACACCCATCATAGAAGTGAGTCAGTAACTGGAGTACCTATCACATATGAGAGTCAGTCACTGAGACCCACACCACAGAGGAAAGCTAATCACTGAGGCACCTATCACAGAGGAGGGCCAATCACTGAGACACCCATCACAGAGAAGGCCCAGTCACTGGGGTACCCATTAGAAGAAAGAGCAATCACCGACACTGATCAAAGAGAAGGGCCAGTCGCTGGAGCACCCATTACACAGAAGGACTAGTCGCAGAGGCATCCATAACAGTGGATAAACAGTAACTAGGGTATACATAATGGAGAAGGGCCAATTGCTGGGGCACACATCACTGATGCAGGCCAGTCACCAGGATACCCATCAGAGGAGAGTGAGTGAGTTGGTCACAGTGGCACCCATTTCAGAGAAATCAGTCACTGAGTTATCTAACAGAGACAGGTTGGTCATTGGCGCACCATCACAGTCCCATTACAGAACAGGGCTAGTCACTTGGGCATCCACTACCCTGGCAAGTCAGTTACTGTGGCACACATCAAACAAGAAGGTTAAGCACTATGGCACCCATCAGTGAAGACAGTCAGTAACTGGAACACTCATCACAGAAAATAGTCAATTTCTAAGATACCCATCACAGAGAAGAGACAACCACTGTGACACTCATCAAATACAAGGTCAGTCACAGAAACAGTTGTCACAGTGGGAGTCTTCTAAGGGGCACCCTTCAGAGAGGTGGTTAGTCAATGAGGAACACAACACAGAGGAGGAAGAGTCACTGAAGCACCCTTCACAAAATAGACCTTGTAACTGTGGAACCCATCATGGAGGAGACCCAGTCAGTTGGCAACCCATTATAGATTCAGTCATTATGGGTTCAGTCCATCATTAGGATTTCCTTTATAAATAAGTGCCAGACACTGGAACACCCATCAGTGAGGAGTGCCAGTAATTAGGTCACTGGTTAAAAAGGACACTCAGGTACTGAAGCACACATCACCAAAGCAGAAGAGTCACTGATACACCCATCAAATATGAGAGTCATTCAAAGGGACACTGATCACAAAGGATGCCCAGTCACTGGGGCACAAATCACAAAAGAGGCTCAGTCGCTGTGTCACCCTTCATAGAAGAGGGATAATCACTGGGCATTCATCAAAAAGGAACCTCAGTCACTAAGACAATCACCATCTAGTAGACCCAGTAACTAGAACTCACATCACAGAAGAGGCCAGGTAACAGGGGCACCTGTAACAGGGAAGGACAAGTCACTCGGACACCCAGGACCCATCCCTGGAGTACACATTATGCAGGAGATTGAGAAATTGGGGTACACATCACAGAGAAGGTTTAGTAAATGGGACACCAATTTTGGAAGAGGCCCAGTTCCTAAGAAACTTATCACAGAAGAAAGCTAGTAACTGGGGCACACATCACAGATGACAGCCTGTAATTGGAGTACCAGTCACAGAAGAGGCCTAGTCACTAGTGCACCCATTATGCTTGTTGTCCACTCATTATGACACACATCACAGGATAAGACTAGTTACTGAAGTACCCATCATTAATGAAGGCAAGTCACTGAAGTCCACATTATGAAGAAGGCCAAGTCATTGGGACACCCATCACAAAGGTCGACCCATCACTGAGGAACCCATTGTGGAGGAGACTCAGTAAGTGGGACACTCATCACAGTAGTGGGCTAGTAGCAGGGTGAACCATTATGGAGGAGGTCCAGTCACTTTGACACATATTAAGGAGGAGGCCCAGTCACTGAAGCATTGACCTCAGATGAGGGCCTGTCAGGAGGTACCTATCACAGAAGAGGGCTAGAAAATGTGGTGTATTTTGGAGGAGTTTCAGTCACTGGGCCACCATCAGACAGTAAAGGCCGTCACTGGGGCACCTGTCGCAGAGGACAGCCAGTCACTAGGACACCCATCACAAAGGAGGTCTAATCCCTACGTCATTCTTTCTCCATAAGAACCAATCATATGAGCACCAATCACAGTGGAGGACAAATCATTGGGGCACCCGTCTTAGAGGAAGTCTAGTAACTGGGACACCCGTCACAGAGGAATGCCAATCACTGAGGCATAAATTATAGAGGAGGGCTAGTCACTGGAGCATCCATCACAGAGGATGGCTACTCATGGTGGCAACCATCATAAAGGAGAAACAGTCACTAGAACAATTATAGATGAGAGGGAGTAACTTGGGCACCCATCTCAGAAGAGACCAAGTCTCTGAAGCACCCATCACAGCAGAGGGCCAGACACTGGGGCACCAGTTGTTGAGAAGGCCCAGTAAGTGGGATACCCATGACCAAAGAGGACTATCACTTGGACAACCATTATGGAGGAAAACCAGTCAATCGGGTACCAATAACAAAGGAGACCCAGTCACTGGATAACCAAAATGGAAGAGGGCTATTTACTGGAAACCCAATTATTGAGAAGACCCAGATCCTGGGACACCCTTCACAGAGTAGTGCTGATCATGATGGCACCCATTATGGAGGAGGATACGTCACTGGAGTTCAAATCCTCAAATAACCCAGTCGCTTGGACACTCATAATGCAAGATGGGTAGTCACTGAAGGAACTACATCTAGGAGTCCTTGGGGTAGCAGTCGTAGAGCAAATCTAGTCACAGGGACACCCATCAGAGAGGAGGAAATGTCACTGAGGTATTTTTCACAGAGGAGGAAAAGTGGGATATCAACAACAGAGAAGGACTAATCACTGGGGCACCCATTACAGAGGAGTTTCAATTACTTGGGTATTCTCAAATAGGACAGTCAATCACTGGGATAACCAAAGCAGAGCAGGTCCAGTCACTGTGGCACTTATCACAGAAGGTTGTCACTGGAGCAACCATTATAGAAGAGGGCCAGTGAGTGTAGCACCCTTTACTGATGCAGTCAAAACACGGGAACACCTTTCACCAAGAAGAGTTGGTCAATAGAACACCCATCACAGAGGAGAACTTGTAACTGTGACACCCTTAGAAAGGAGGACTTGTCACTGGGACATTATGGAGGATGGCCATTCACGGGGCAACCATCTCAGAGAAGAGGCAGTCACTGGGACAAACATTCCTGAGGAGGCTCAGTCACTGGGACACCAATCACAAAGGAGGGTTTTAACTGGAGCACACATTAAAAGAAGACCCAGGTACCGGTACTGCCATAACAGAGGAGGGTTAGTCATTAGGAAAACCATTATGGCGGACAACAAGTCACTGAGGGACACATTTCTGAGGGATTCCAGTCACTGGAGTACCCATAATGAAATAGAGCTAATCACTGTGGGATTCATTATGCAGGAAAACAGGTCACTAGAGCGCAATCATTGAGAAAATCTAGTTACTGAGACAATCATCACAGTGGAGGATCACTCACGGGGTATGACCAGTTGTTGGGACACAAATCTCAGAGGAGAACAAGTCACTGGAACATCCATTATATAGAAGGCTCAGTCAATGGTGCATCTAACACAGAGGAAAAACTATCACCAGGGAATCTATTACAGAGGAGGTCTAGTCACTGGGGCAATCAATTCTAAGGAGGAACAGTCACTGTGGCAGCAATCACAAGAGAGTCTAGTGAGTGTAGCACTTATTAAGTAGGAAGCCCAGTCACGGAGGTAACCATCAGAGAGGAGGGCTGGTTATTGGGACACCTATTATGGAGGAGAACCAGAGACTGTGGCACTCATCATATTGGAGGCACATATTTTAGAGGAGGGTCAATTTTTAGGACACCCAAAACAAAGGAAGAAAAGTCACTGGAACACCCAAGAGAGAGAATGACTAGTCATTGGGACACCAATCCCAGAAGAGGCCTAGTCACTGGGGAATCCATTATGGAGGTTGACCAGTCAAAATGACACCCATCATAGAGATGAGTTAGTCATTGTGCCACCCATATTATATGAAGGTCCATTACTGGGACATACATCAAAAAGAAGGCCCATCTAGTGGAGCACAAATTTTGGTGGAGGCCCAGTAACTGGGGCACTCATCTCAATGTAGGGTCTACTAATTGGGAACCAAAAAAGTAGGAATCTTCGTAGGTGGGAAATCCATAATGGAGGAGAACTAATAACTGGGTAATCATTATGAAGAACACCCAGTCACTGGGTCTCTAATCACAGAGGAGCATCACTCACTGGGGCAAACATAATGGGGGAGGACCAGTAACTGGGATACCCATTGTGGTGGAAGACCAGTTACTTGGACATCAATCAAGGAGGAGGGTTATTCATAAGAACATCCAGTTTGGAGGAGGGCCAGTCACTGAAGAGATCCAATCAGTGACGCACCCATCATGGATTATGACAAGTAACTGGGGCTCCCATTATGTATGAGACGAAGTCACTGGGGCAGCAATCACAGAGAAAATCTAGTCACTGGGGCACTCATTACTAAGGAGTAGCAATCACAGGCATATTTTTCACAAAAGGCCAGCCACTGGGGCACCAATCGTGGGAAAGGGCAGTCACTGGGACACACATACTAGAGGAGGCTCAGACACTAAGGCATATATCACAGAGAAAAGTCAGTCTCTAGGACACTCATCACAATGGAGAGTTAGTCACTGGGGCTCTCATCACTGAGGAGAGCTAGTGACTGGGTCACCAATAATTGCTGAGACCCAGTTACTGGAACACCCATGACAGAGGAAGAGTAGTCACTAGGTCACCCATCTTGGAGGAGATCCAGTCACTGGCACATACTAGTCCTTGTCAAATGATCACTTATTATAGGGGATGCCAAATCATGGGGACACACATCACAGAAAAGGTACAGTCATGGGGCATCCGTTATGAAGGCCCAAAAATTGTAGCACCCACCACAGAGAAGGACTGGTCATTGGGGCTCCAATTTTGGATAAGGCCCAGTTAATTGGACACTCATAACAAAAGAGAGCTAGTCACTGGGGCATCCATCACAGAGGATGGTAAGTCACTGGGGCACCCATAATGTAGGTGGTATGCTCACTGTAACACCTATCAGAGATGAGCGTTAGTCACTGTGGCACCCAAAATATATGAAAGTCAGTCACTGGACCAACAAAAATAGAGGATGCCCAATCACTAGGGAACACAATATGGAGGAGGTCCAGTCACCAGGACACCCATCATAAAGAAAGAACAGTAACTAGGTCATCCGTTGGGGAGAAGTTCCAGTAAATGGGACACTCATCAAATAGTAGGGATAGTTACTAAGGCAAACTTTAAGAAGGAAGGCTAGGCAGTGGGCCAACAATTACAGAGGAGGCCCAGTCACTGGGACACCCATAATGGAAGAGGGATTAGTCACTGGAACACCCATTTTAAAAAGACCCAATCGCTGGAAGGCCTTTCACTGGGGCATCCATCACAGAGGATAACCAGTCACTGGGGCACCCATCAAAGAAGAGATCCAGTCACTGTGTCACCCATTATGGAGGAGGTCAAGTCCCTATGACAACCATCACAGAGAAGAACCTGTTAATAAGAATCCCATTGGAAAGAAGTGTTAGTTACTAGGACTTTAATTATTGATGAGTGCCAGCCGTAGTGGCACATATCACCGAAGAGATCCATTCACTTGGACATCCATCAAAGAGCAGAGTCATTCACTGGAGCACCCATTACAAAAGAGGGCCAGTCATTGTGGCACACAGCACAGAAGTCGTTTACTCACTAAGGTACTTATTGGAGATGAAAGCCAGTCACTAGGGCAATCATCACAGAAGAGAGAAAATCACTAAGGCACTCATCACAAAGGGGTGCCAGTCACTGAGGCACCTGTCACAAAGAAGAGCCAGTTTCTGAGGCACACATCTGAAAAGGGCCTGTTACTCTGACACCCATCACAGAGGAGGCCCTGTCACTATTGTGCCCATCACAGAGGAGGCCCAGTAACTGCGATACCCATCACAGAGGAGAGGTGATCACTGGGGAACCCATTTCAGAGGAGGCACAATCACTTAGGCACCTGATTCAGAGGGCATTTTGTCACCGAAACACCCATCACAAAGGATGGCCAGTCACTATGACACCCATTAGGAGATGTACCAGACACCGGTGCAATGATCACAGAGAATAGCTAGACACTTGGGCATATGTCACAGAGAAAACTCAGTTATGAGTGCTCCTACGATAAAAGAGGGCTACTTACTAGAGCATCTGTCATGGAGGAGGGACACTGACCAAGAAGGAGGGCCAGTTTTAGGGCACCCATTACAGAGAAGGGCTATTCACTGGGGAACCCACCACAGAGGAGTGATTGGCATGGGATACCCATTATAGAGGAGAACCTGTCACTGGGGCATGAATCATAGAAGAGGGCTGGTCATTGTGGCACCCACCACAGATAAGAAACTGGTACCAGGGTACCATCATAAAGAAGAGCCAATCACTGAGACACTCATCGCAAAGGAGAGTAAATCACTGAGGTACCCATCCTAGAAAATGACCAGCCACTGGGGCATCCATAAGGAGGAGGACCAGTCACTGGAGCACTGATCACAGAGGACAGTCATACACCGGTTCACCCATCACAGATGAGGCCCAGTCACTGTGGCTAGCATCACAGAGGTAGCCAATCACTGTGGACCTCACCACAGAGGAGGGACAGTTTTAGGGGTACTGATGACAGAGAATGGTCAGTGAATGTGTCCCCATCTGAAAGGAAACCAGTGATTGAGCACCCATCACAGAAGAGGGATAGACACTGAAGCATCCATAACAGAGTAGAGTCAGTCACAATGTCTTCTATCACTGAAGAGGGTCAGTTGTGGGGCAGACATCACAGAGGAGGCCCAATCAATGAGTCACCCATCACAGACGATAGCTTGTCACTGGATCACCATCAAAGAGGGGGACAGTCACTGGAACACCCATCACAGAAGAGAGGCAGTCACTGTGGCACTTACAATGGAGGATTGCCAGTCACTCTGGCATGCACTATAGTAGAGGTCTAGTCACTGGGTCACTTATCACAGAGAAGGGTTGGACACTGGGGCACAAATTATGTGGGATACCTAGTTATTAGAATACCCATCACAAAGAAGGGCTTATCACTGAATCAGCAAATTTGCTGAAGGGCCAGTCACTGAGGCATCAATCACTGAGGAAATCCAGTCAATGTAACACCTATTATGAAGGTAGACTAGTCACTGGTACATGCATCACATAGAAATTACTGTCACTGGGAAACTCGTTCTGAAGGAGGCCCTGTTACAAACATCGCAGAAGTAAACTTGTCAATGGGGCAGCCATCACAAAGGTATCCCACTCATTGAGGTATCAAGCATAGAGGATGCCCAGTTACCCAGACACCAATTATGCAGGAGTCCCAGATACTTCGATACCCATCACAGAAGAGAGCTAGTCACTGGAGCATCTGTCATATATGAAGACAGATTACTGCAACACCAATCACGGAACAGTCACAGGGCACACATTAAGGAGGAGGCAAATAATAGCAAACAAATAGCATTGTTTTCTTTGGAACCCATTATGGAGGAGGCCCAACAATTGGGACACACATCACAGAAGAGGGAGATTTACTGAGGTAACCATTTTGGAAGACCAAAGAGCACCAATCACAGAGAAGACCAAATCATGGGGCACCCATAATGGAAGACAGCCAGTCACTGAGACACTCATTGTGGAGAAAGCCCAGTGACTTGGATAAGGACTACAGTGGAAGGCCAGTCTGAAGTGGCATCCATCACAGAGGAGGACCAGTGATGGTAGCATCTATTACAGAAGAAGGCCATTTACTGGGGAACACCTTTGGCCAAGAAGGCAAGTCATTGGGGCAATAATCAAAGAGGATATCCAGTCACTGGGACAAACATGACAGAAGAGAGCCAGTCACTGGGACACCCATCAGAGAGGAGGACTAATCACTCAGGCACCCATTAAAGATGAAGACCAGTCACTAATGCTCCAATCACAGAAGAGTACCAGTCACTTGGCCACATAATATAGAGGAGAGCCAGTCACTGTGACACCCATTTAAGATGATGTCTACTCACTAGAGCAACCATCAGAGAGGAGGTGTAGTCACTGGGCACACGTCACAGAGGACTGGTGGTTACTGAGGCACCAATAACTGAAGAGGATCAATCTCTTGGGAGCCCACCACAGAGGAAGGCATCCAATTTGGAGAAGACTCAGTCACGGGGATATCAATCACGAAAAATGCCCAGTCAATGGATCATCTATTATAGAGGAGGTCCGATTACTGGGACACCAATCCCAGAAGAGGGCCAGTCACTGAGACACCCATTAGGAAGAAAGCATGTCACTGGGACACCAATCACAGAGGAGGGCCAGTCACTGAAGCACCCATCATAGTGGAGGGTCAGTAACTGGGGCAGCTAGTAAAGACGAAGGCCAGCCAAAGTGACAAGCATTACAAAAGAGAGTCTATCACTGGATCTTCCATGATAGCAGTTTAGTCTCTAGGGTACCTATTTTGGAGGAGGACCGGTAACTACAGCACTTGTCACAAAAAAGGGACACTCACTGGGACACCCATCAAAAGGAGTGTTTGCCATGGAGCACCCAATTTAGAAAAGTGCCAGTCACTAGTTCACATGTCAAGGAAGTCTAGTCCCTGGGTCACTTATCACAGAGAATTGTTAGTCACTGGGGACCCATCCCAGAGATAACCAATTACTGGGACACTATCCCAGTGGAAAGCCAGTCACTGAGACAATCATCTCAGAAGAGGGCCAATCCCTGAGGCATCTATCACAGAAGTGGGTCAGTCACTGAGTTACCCCTTAAAAGGAGGGACATTTATTGGGCCACCAATCTCAGAAGGCCAGTCGCTGAGTCACCCATCTCAGAGTAGGGCTAGAAAAGGGGCATCCATTAGGAGGATGACCTGTCACTGGGGCATCAATCACAGAGGGACAGACACCGGGTAACCCATCTTAAAGGACACTGTGACACAGCCAGTCACTGTGTCACCCATCCAATGGAGGGCTAGTTACTGGGGCACAAATCACAGAAGAAATTCAGTCACTGAGACACCTATCACTGAGAAGGACCAGTCACTGGGGCAGCAATCACAGAGGAGGCCCAATCCCTGGATATTCATTCACAGAAGAGAGATTGTCATTGTGCCACACATAATAGAGCAGGACAGTAACTGGGACACCCATCACAGAAGACAGTCACTGAGACACTTATTAAGGAGGAAGTTAGTAACTGGTTCACACATCACAGAGGAAAGGATGTCACTGGTTCACAGATCATTACTGAAAGCAAGTCAATGAGGCATCATTCACAGACGAGAGACAGTCACTAAGACTTGAATCACAGAGGAAGTACAATCACTGGGGCACACATCACACAGAAGCACAGTAACTAGAATAGCCATCACAGAGAGGGTCCAGTCACAGGAGCATCCAAAACATTGGTGTCTTGTCATGAGGTACCCATTAGAGAGGAGAGGCAGTCAATTTGTCACACATCACCAAGCCAGGCTAATTACTGTGACACTCATCACAGAGAAGGGCTAATAATTGGGACACTCATCACAGAGGATGACCATTCACTGTGGAAACATCACAGAACCCATCCTAATTGGTGTCCCAGTGACTGACACTCTTCTGTGATGGCTGCTTCAGTGACCAACCCTCCTCTGTTCTGGGTGCCTAAGTGACAGACGTTCCTTTGTGATAGGTGCCCCAGTGACAGGCTCTCCTCTGTGAAGGTTGACCCATGATGAACTCACCCCTCCTGGTCGGTGACACCAATCACTGGGGATCAAATCACACAGGAGACTCAGTACCAGGATCACCCATAATGGAGCAGCGACACTCACTGAGACATCTATTATGGATAAGGCCCAGTACTGGGGTAACTATCACAGAGAAGAGCCAGTCACTGGGGCATTCATGACAAGGGAGTGCCAGTCACTAGGACACATATCACAGAGGAGGGCCAGGCATGGGGACACCCATCACAGGAGAAGCCTTCTCTGTGTCACCCATGAGAGGGGTGAGTCTGTCATGGGCCAACCTTCACAGAGGAAAGCCAGTCACTGGGGCACCTATCGCAAAGGAAAATCTGTCACTTAGGTACCCAGGGAAGAGGAGGGCTAGTCAATGAAACACCCATCACAGGAGAGTGTCAGTCACTGGAACATCAATTAGAATGGGCTCAGTCACTGTGGTTCCAATCCCTGAAGAGTGCCAGTAACTGGGCAGCCACTACAGGGAGGCAGTGAGTCTTGTACCCAATGCAGTGGAGTTTCAGTCATTGGGGCATTTTTCACAAATGAATGCCAGTCACTGGAACAACCATCACAGAGGAAGCCAGTCACTATGGCACCCTTTTTAGAGGAGGTCAAGTCACTGGGACATCACAGAGAAGAAATCACCACTGTGAGATACATCACAGAAGAGAGTCATTCACCACAAAGATGGGCTAGTAACTGGCATACCAATTATGGAGGAGGCCTTGTTACTGTAACACCCGTCAATGTATAGGGATACTTCAAGAGTAGCCTATTTGCAGGAGAGTCAGTCACTCGGGCACCAATAAGGTGGAGACCCAGTCACTAATGTGCTGATCACAAAGGAAGACCTCGCTGGGGCATGCATCACAGAAGAGGGTGAGTAACAGGCACACCCATTTTGGAGGGGGGTCAGTCACTGCTCACCTATCACAGAGATGAGCAAGTCACTGGGGCATCAATTTTAGAGGAGGGCAAGCCACTGTGACACCCTTAGCAAAGCAGGCACAGTCAGTGTGATACCCATCAGACAGAAGCACTTGTCAAAAAGGTAAGCACCATATGGGAGTGCTAGTGACTGAGACACTATTACAGAAGAGGGATCATCATTGTAGTATCTGTTAAAGAGGAAGACCAGTCAACGGGGAACCAATTATTGAGAAGAACCAATCACTGAGACTGGTAGGACCAGTCACTGTGACATCCATGATACAAGATCATCAATCACAGGGACACCCATCACAAAATAGTCACAGGGATACCCATTATTGAAGAGTGCACATAAGTGGAACACCCATAAAAGAGGAAAGCTAGTCCCTGAGGCACACATCACAGAGGGAGCTGAGTCACTGTGGCACCCATAATAGAGTTCAACTTATCATTTAGACACCCATCTCAGAAGAGGACCAGTGTGTAGGACACTCACCAGAGAGGAGGGATACACACTTAGGCAACCTTCACAGAGAATGTTCAATCACTAGGACATCCATTACAAAGTAGAGCGAATCCCTGTGGCAGCAATTTCAGAGGATGGATAATCACTAGAAAATGCATCATAGAGGTGGGCTAATCACTGGTGCGTCCATTTAGGAGGAGGCCCAGTCACTGGAACTTCTATCGGATATGAGGACCAGTCACTGAGGCACTCATTATGAAGTGTGCCAGTCACTGGTGCATCCATCAAAGAAGATGGCTAATCATTGGTGTAGCCATCATAGAAGGGAACAAGTCACTGGGGTATCCATCACACTGGAGATCCAGTCACTGGATACACATCAAAGAAGACAGTCACGGAGCACCCAACAAAGAGGAGTTGAGTCACGGAAATACCCATTACACTGGTAGACAAGTCAATGGGGTACACATCATAGAGGAGGCCAGTCACTGGAGTACCAAACATTGATGAAGGCCAGTCACTGAAGCAGCCATTGCAGACAATGACCAGTCAATGAGGCCCCAAACACAGAGGAGGGACAGTCATGCAGGCATACATTACAGAGTTCAGTCACTGGGGCCTTGATCACAGAGCGGATCCAGTCATTGGGGCACCCAACATGGAGGAAAGTCAGTCACTGAAGCACCCATCACAGAGGGCCATTTAGTTGGACAACTATTACAGAAGAGACTCAGTCACTGTGGTACACATTTAAGAAGAGGACCATTCACTACTGCACCCACGACAAAGGAAGGCCAGTCATGAAGTCACCTATCAGAGTAAGGCAAGTCATTGGGACACCCACACAGAAGAGGGATAATCACTGTGGCATGGATAACAGAGAAGGGTCAGTAAATGGGACACTCATTACTGATGTGGCCAGTCATTGGGACTCCCATTACCTGATAGGGCTAGCTATGAGGGCACCCATTATGGAGGATGGCCATCATCAAGGCACAAATCACTGAGGAGTTGCAGTCACTTGGGACCCACAACGGTGGAGGGCTAGTCACTGGGTCACCCATTATGTAGGATATCCTGTCACTGGGGCAACGATCACAGAGGGACTCTAGTCACTGGAGTATCAGACACTGGGGTGTTTTTCACAGAGAAGGGCCTGTCTCTGGGGCACCCATCACAAAGTGGGGCCAGTCACTGGTTCGCCCATAATAAAGGAGGTCTGACACTGAGACATCTTTCAGCAAAGGAGAGAGTCACTGAGAAATGCATCATAAAGGAGAGCCAGTTACTGAGGCAACCATTACAGAAGAGGACTAGTCACTGGGATACACATTGTTGAGGAGGCCCAATTACTGGAACACTAATCACAGAGCAGGACTAGTCACTGGGGCACACAATTTAGAGGAGGGCTTATCAATGGGGTACTTATCATAGAAGAGGCCCAGTCAATGGAGCACCTATCTTGGAGAAAGCCTAGTTACTGAGTTATGCATCACAAGGAGGGCCAATCACTGAGGCAACCACTGTGGAGGAGTGGACACAAAACTGGAGCACCCAACACAGAGGCGTGCTGGTCACCTGAGCATTCATTTTGGAGGAGTCCAAGTTACAGAAGAGAACACCCATCACAGAATAGGGATAATCACTGTGGTGCACATCACAGAGTATGGCGAGTCATGGTGGCACCAACCACTGAGGAGTTCCAGTCACTTAGGCACATATAATGGAAGTGGCCAAGTCACTGGGACACAAATCCTAAAGGAGGACCAGTCAATAGGGCAACCATTAGGGAGGAGTCCCAATAAGTGGGATGCCCATCAAAGAGGAGGTTTAGTTACAAGATCAGCCATTATGAGGAAGGGCCAGTCATGAAATCAATCACAGAGTTGGTCTAGTTACTGGGACAACCATAATTGAGGAGGATCAGCAACTGGTGCATCATTATGGAGGTGGTCCAGTCACTGTGGCACCATTATATAGAAAGGACAGTCACTGGGGCACCCATCACAGAGATGGGCTAATCACTTGGGCCCCAATAATTGAGGACGTTAGTCACTTGGGCAATTATCACAGATGAAGGCTAGTCACTGGGGCACCATTCATAGGGCAGGTGCAGTCATTGTGGCACCCATAACAGAGGAAGACCAGTCATAAAGTCATCTATCACAGATGAGGGCTAGTCACTGGGACACCCATCACAGAAAAAGGCTTATCATTGTGGCACCCACCACAGAGGAGGGCTAGTCATTGGAGCACAAACCATGGAGAATAGCCAGTCACAGGGACACCAATTACAGACGAGTCGCCGTCGTAGGGATACTCATCACACAAGAGTCAGTCATGTGGACACGCATCATAAAAAACTAGTCACTGGGATACCAATTATTGAGGAGCCCCTGTAAGTAGGACGTTTATCACAGAAAAGGGCTAATAACTAGGGCAAGCATTATGGAAGAGCACTAGTGACTAAGGCTCAAGTTATATAGGCAGTCCAATCACTTTGATAAACTATTACAGAAGGTAACCCGTCACTGGGACACCCATCACAGAGGACAGCCAGTCTCCCAGGAAACAGTCACGTAAGGGTTAGTCACTGAGATATCATCTATGGATGTGGTCCAGTTACTAGTACACTCATGACAGAGGAGGTCCAGTCACTGGGGCACTTCCTTTGGAGAAAGAGAGTCACAAAGACACCAATCACAACGGAGGCCCAGACAATGGAGGACCTATTATGAAGGAGGCTCAATCACTAGGACACTCTTCATATAGGAAGGCCAGTCACTGGTGCACCCATGAAATGGGAGGTGCAAACACTGGGATACACATCACAGAGGAAGGTTAGTCACTGAGATACCTATTTTGAAGGAGACACAGTTACTAGGGCATCATTACAGAAGAGGGCAAGTCATTGTGGCACCAGTCACAGAATTGCCAGACATTGTGGCACAAGTCACAGAGAATGGTCAGTCATTGTGGCACCAATCACAGAGGTGGACCAGTCTCAGGGACACCCACTATGAAGGAGGTAAATTAATTGTCACTGAAGGCACCCATAATATATGAAAGCCAATCATTGTCAGGCACCAATCACAGAAGAGGTCTTGTCACATGGGCACATATTATAGAAAACGCACAGTTAGTGGGACACCTATCACAAAGATGAGAAAGTCAATGGTGTAAAAGTGTGGAGAAGTTCCCGAAAGTGGGAAACCCAACACAGACGAGGGCTAGTCACTCAGTAAAGCATTATAAAGGATGGTCAAGCACTGGACTCCAACCACAGATGAGAGACAGTCACTGGGGTATCCATAATAGAGGAAGACCAATCACTGGCACATCAATATGAGGAGACACAGTCACAGAGACACTGACTACATAAAAGGCCATTCACCAGGAAACCCATAACACAAGGAAGATTCTATGACTGTGTCACCCAACACGGAGGAGATGAGTCAGTGAGACACCCAACTCAGAGGAAAACCAGATATTTGGGCACCCATCACAGAGGAGGGCTAGTCACTAGGGCATCAATTATGGAATAGGGGCAGTCACTGTGGTATTGATTATAAAGAAGAATAATTCAGTGGGGACCAATAATTCAGTGGGGACCAATTCAGTGACTTAACAGTCACTGAGTTTCACATCACATAGGAAAGCAAGTCACTGGAGCACATATTACAGTGGAGAGACAGTCATCAGCTAGGTGAGCCAGTCAAATGAGCAAACTTAATAAAGTCGAGCCAGTCACTGAGGCACATATCGCATACAAGGGTAAGTAACTGAGGCTCCTATCACAGTTGAGGGCCAGTCACTGCAGTACTCATTAAGGGGGGTTCAGTTACTAGGGTACTGATCATAGAGGGATGCCATTAACCAAGGCAGCAATCACAGAGGAGGCAAAATCAGTAATATCCATCATATAGGAGTATCACCCGTTGGGGCATTTTACAGGGCCTGGCATTATAGAGGAGGTCAATCACTGGGGAAACATCACAAATGAGGGCATGTCACTTGGACACCAATTATAGAGAAGGCCCATTTAAAGAAATACACATTACAGAGGTGGACCAGACACTAGAGAACCTATCTTGGAGAAGGAGCATCAATGGACACACTTAACAGATTAAAATCAGTCACTATGGTACAAATCATAGAGGAGGCCTAGTCACTAGGGCCCCAATAATGGAGGGCAACAGTTGGGCACCCATTATGGAGAAAGTCAAGTCACTGGTGTAACCATAAGAGAGGAGGACTAATCAACGTTTGAACCATCACAGAGGAGTGTCAGTGAATGTGGTACAAATTATACAGGAAGGTCAGACATTGTGACAACCATAACAGTGGAGGACCAGTCACTGGGCCCTATATCACAAAGGAAACCAGATACTGGTGCATTCATCACAATGGAAGATCTGTAACTTGGGCACTGATTACAGATGATATCCAGGCACGGAAGCGCTGATCACACAGGGGTGCTAGTCAATGATGCACCAAATGCAGAGATAAACAGTAAATCACAGAGGAGAGCAAATTACTGATGTCCCAATTACAGAGGAGGCCCAGTCACTGAGGCACTCATCATAGGAAGATAGTCAGTCACAGGGGCACCCAAAACAGAATCAGCCAGTTATTTGTAAAGCTCTGACAGAAGAGGACCTGTCACTGGGGCCTCCACAACAGAGAAGGTTTAGTCACTTAGGCACACATAACAGAGGAGGGCCAGTCACAGGGACACCCATTACAGAGACAGGAAAGTCATTGGGTTGTGCCTCAAAAAGGAGGTCCAGTCTCTGAGAAACTCACAAAGAGGTGCAATAGTTACTGTGGCAACAATAACACAGGGCCAGTCACTGAGGCATCCATTATGGAGGAAGTCCAGTCACTTGGATAACCATCACAGAAAAGATTCAGTCACTACGACTCACGCCATTGAAGAAGGCCAGTCACTGGGACACCCTTCACATTGGAGACTTGTCACTGAGACACTCAATATTGAGGCGTTCCAGTTCCTGGAAAATCCAACACAGAAGAGGACTAGTAAATAGGGTACCCATTATGGAAGATTGCCAGTCACTGGGGAACAAATCAGCTAGCAGTTACAGTAACTGGGGCACCTACAATGGAGGACTAGTCACTGAGGCACCCATTATGTAGGAGATTCAATCACTGTAGAAGCAAGCAGAGGCAAGTAAAAACTTGGGCACCCACCATTGAGACAGATCAATCATTGGGTATATTTCATGAAGGAAGGCCAGTTTCTGGGGCATTCAGAACAGAGAAGGCCACATATTATATGGGAGGCCCAGTAATTGAGGCATCAATCACAGAAAAGAGCCAGTCCCTGTGACACCCATCACAGAGGACAGCCAATCACTGGGCAACTATAACAGAGGAGGACTAGACACTGGGACAAAAATTAAGGAGGAGGCCCAGTGAATGGAACACACATCACACAGGAGGACTAGTAACTTGGCCACCCAATTTGAAGGTGGTCCAATCACCATGGCACAAAGCACAGAGGATGCCAAGTCAATGAAGCATCTATTATGGAGGAGACCATCACTGACTAGTCACTGGAGCATTAATTTTTGAGTAGGCCCAATTACTGGGACACCCATCACAGAAGAGAACTCTTCACTGTGGTACCCATCACGGAGGATGGACATTAATTGGGATACCATTCACAAAGGAGGCCCTGTCACTGGGTGACTATTCAAAGGGTAAAGGTATTCACTGGGGCACCTATCACAGAGGAAGCACAGTCACTGTGGTACCTATCACAGAAGAAATTCAATGACTGAGGCATCCATCACAGAGGAGGGCTTGTCACTGGAGAACTTATTAGTTGCAGTCTGAGTCACCAGGTATCCCATAACAGAGGAGAGCTAGACACCTTGACACCTATCACATAGGAGGTCCAGTCACTGAGGCAGCCATCAAGATGAAAGCTAGTCACTGGTGTATCCATCACATAAGAGGATTATTCATGATGGTGTTACCCCTCATAAATAAAGTCCATTCACTGATACACTAATCACAATGCAGGCCCAGTCGCTGGGGCACATATAATGTAGGAGACACAGGCATGGGCCAAACATATCAAAGGGGGAACCTATCAATGAGGCAACTATAATGGGGGAGGGCTAGTCACAGGCACAGCAATACGGAGGAGGTGCAGTTATTGGGACGTTGATCATATAGGAAGGCCAGTCACTGGGATAGCCATAACAAAGGAGAGCAAGTTTCAAGGAAACCCATTTTGGAGGAGAGCCCATCATTGATTATTCTTCACATAAGTGGGTTAGTCACTGGAACAGAAATTATAAAGGTGGTCTAGTCACTTTGAACCCATCACAGACAAGGGTCAGTCACCATGCCACCAGTAACAGATGAGGACCAGTCATAAAGGAACACATCAGAAGAGGAGGGCTAGTCACTGGGACACTAGTCATAGAATAGGACTTGACAATTTGGAACTCATCACAGAGAAGGGCTTGTCCCTGGGTCACCAGCCGTGGAGAAGGGCCAGTCCCTGGGTCACCCATTGCAAAGTATTACCAGTCATGAGGACACCCATCATAAAGGAGGTCTAGTTACTAGATTATGCATTATTCTTAAAGGCTGTAAGTGGGCACCCATCAAAAAGGAGGAAAAGTCACTTGGGCAGCCATAATGGATGAGCACCAGTCACTGGAGCACGAAACATAGAGAATACCCAGTCATTGGGGCACCCATCATGGAGATGAGATAGTTACTAGTGGAGGAGGCCCAGTAACTGGTGCAACCATCACAGAAGACAGTCAATAACTGGGATACCCATTATAAAGGATGCCCAGTCAATGTAGCATCTATCATAGAGAAGAGCCAGTCCCTGGACACCCAACACAGAGGAGAGCCAGTCACAGGAGTGCACAACGGAGAAGGGCTAATCACTGGTACACCAATGATGGAGGAGGATCAGTTACTGGAACACCCATCACAGAAGAGGGCAAATCACTGGAGAACCAAATTTGAAGGAGGGTAGACAATGGAGCAGCTATTATTGAGGAAGACAAGTCATTAGGATACCCAACACAGAGGAAGGCCAGTAATTGGGGAACCAATTATGGAGCAGGTCCAGAGCCTGAGCACCCATCATAGAGGAGGGTTAGTCAAAGGGGCAGCAATTTTGGAAGACTCATTTACTAGGACATCCATCAGAGAAGAGGGCTTTTCACCATGGCACTTATCACAGAAGAGGGCTAGTCATTATGACACCAATCATAGAGGAAGCCCTTTCACTAAAGCACCCATTATGGAGGAGGCACAGTGTCTGTGACACACATCACAAGGTAAGCTAGTCAAAGGGATACTCATCAATTACAAAGATCAGTAACTGAGACATCAGTCACAGGTAAAAACTAGTCACTGGAGCTCACATTATGAGTGAGGCCCAGTCACTGGGACACCCATCAAAATGGAGGGATCATCAATGGGACACCCATTTTGTAGAAGGCCCAATAATTGGGACACCCATCACATAGGAGGGCTTGTCACTGTGCCAACCATTTTGGAGGATAACCAGTCACTGGGCACAAATCTCAAAGCAGATGAGGCACAGTCAATGGGACAGCCATGATAAAGAATAGCCACTGGCACATCAATATGGAGGAGGGCCAGACACAGGGGCACCCATGACAGAAGATGGCTACTCACAGGAGCACACATCACAGAGGAGAGTCAGTCACTGGAGCAACCATCACAAAGTAGAGCCAGTCATTGAAGAACACAATACAGACAAGGGCTCTTCACTGGGGCACTCATCACAGAGGAAGCCCAATCTCTCGGGCACTCAGGACGGGTTTAGTTACTGGGACTCTGATCACAAAGGAGGGCAAGCATGGACAGCCATGATAAAGTAAATAAAATAAGTGTGGTACCCATCACAGAAGAGGGTCAGTCACTGAGGCATTTTTAAGAGAGAAGTGCCAGTCTCTGTGCCACCCATTATAGAGGATGCCCAGTCACCAGGGCATCTATCACTGAGTGGAGCCAGTCTTGGTGACACCCATCATAGAGATGAATCAGTTACTGGGACATGCATTATAGAGGAGGGCTAGTCACTGGAACACCTATTATAAAGGATGCCCTGTTACTGGAAAAACCATCACAGAGGAGGGCTTGTCACTTGAGTACCCATGCCATATGAAGGCCTGTCAGACACTGAAAACAATGAGACTCACTCACTGGGGCACACACTAAGGAGGAGGTCCAGTAAGTTAGACACCCATCACATAGGAGGGCATGTCACTGTGCCACCAACCATGGAGACGTTCCAGTAAGTTAGACACTCATCACATAGGAGGGCTAATCAATGAAGCACCCATTTTTGAGGATGGCAAATCAGTTGGCCCCAATCACAGAGAAGGCATAATCACTGGGGCACTCATGTTGGAGAAGGGCCCATCATTGAGGCGCCAACATGAAGTAGGCCCTTCACTAGGGCACCAATCACATAACAGGACCTGTCAAATGGAGGAACGCATCAAAAGGAGGAAAAGTCACAGGGCACCCATCACAGAACAGGGCTAGTCACTGGGACAATAATTATGAAGGATGACTAATCACTGGACCAGTCATCACAGAGGTGAGCTACTTAATGAGGCACCCATGACTAAGGAAGGCTAGTTACAGAGGCCACCGTCACAGCGGATGTCTAATCACTGGAACACACATTTTGGAGAAGGACCAGTCACTGGCACACACATCACAGAAGTGAGCTAGTCATGGGAGCAAATATTGTGGAGAAGGCATATTCACTGTGACTCTTTTCACAGAGAACCTGTCACTGGGACACCCATTATGAGGATGTCTTCTTGAGTGGCCAACACGGAAGAAAGTCAGTCCAAGGGACACCCATCAGAGAAGAACCAGTCACTAGGAAAACCATTAGGACATCCTAGGCCCATTCACTGGCGCAACTGTTACAGAGAAGAGCCAGTCACTGGGAAAACCATCACACAGATGAATGTGTCACTGGGGCACACTTCACAGAGGAGTATTACTCATTGAGACAACTATGATGCACCAGGGTACCCAGTTACTGGAACAGTCATCACAGAAGATGTCTAATCACTGGGGCACACAATTGAGAGAAGAACCAGTCACTGGGTCACCAATCACAGAGGAGGCTAATTCAATGGAGCACCTATTAGGGAGGGGTCTCTGTCACAGGAAAACAAATCACAGTGGAGGGCAAGTCAGTGGGGAACCCATTTTGGAGGAAGACCAGAAACTGGAGCCTCCATCACAAAGTAGGGCTACTCACTGTGGCACCCATGTTGGAGGAGTCCCTGTTACCAGGATACCCATCATAGAGGAAGGCTAGTCACTGCAAAAACCATTACAGTGGATGTCCAGCGAAGATGCAGTCATTGGGACAACCATTATGGAAAAGACTAAAAGTCAATGTGACAACTATCACAGTGGACGGTTGGTAAAAGGGATATTCATTGTCTATGAAGGCCAATTACTGAGACTATGACATGGGAGGCCTAACACTGGGGAACACATTATTAAGAAGGTGCAGTCACTAGGACACTCATCACAAAGGTGCGCCTGTTACTGGGGAAACCATAATGGAGGAGGCCCAATAAGTGAGACCCATCACAGAGGAGGGCTTATCACTGAGACAACCATTATGGAGAATGTTCATTCATTGTAACTCCAAACAGAGAAGAGGATCTGCCATGGTGGCCCCTATAATGGACAAGGGTCATTCACTGGGGAAAGAATCACAGAGGTTCACAAGACCAATCACTACAGCACCCAGCACAGAGGAGGACAAATGACCAGAGCACCCACTTTAGAGGCGGGCCAGTCACTGGGACAACAATCACAGTTCAGGACCAGTCACTCTGGCATCAATCACACAAAGAGCCCTTCACTCTTGCACCCATCACAGTGGAGGGATGGTTACTGGAGCACTCATCACAGATGAAGACCAGTCACTGTGGCTCTCATCAAAGATAAGGTTCATTCACAGAGACATGGATCACAGAGGAGGGTTATTCACTGGAAAATCATCACAGTTTAGGACTTGTTTTGTGTAATCCATCAAAGAGGAGGGCTGATCACTAGGGCACCCATTATGAGAGATGGCCAGTCACCGGGGCATGTATCACCAAAGAGACACAGTCACTAGGGCACGTGTAATGGAGGAGGCCTTGTCAATCAGACACCCATTAATTAGGAGATCCAGTAGCTAGAAGTCTGATCACAGAGAAAAGCAAATCATTGGGATATCTCTCAAAGAGGAGAATCAGGCTCTGTGACAATTTTCTCAGAGGATGACCAGTCACTGAGGTACACATCACAGAGGGGGATCAGTCACTCGGGAGCTCATCACAGAAGAGGTATAGTTACTGAGCTCTGATCACAGAGGAAGGCCAGTCATTGGATCAGTCATCACAAAAGAGGGCCAGTCACTGGGGCACACAACTTAGAGGAGGGTCAATCATTGTGCTACTCATCGCAGAGGAGAGGCAGTCATGAGGCCAACAATAACAGATGGTCCTGTCACCAGGGCATACATCAGAGAGATGGGCCAGTCACAAGGGCATCCCTCACGGAAGAGGGCTAGTCACTGGTACACCCAACACAGAGAAGGGCTAGACATTAGTCTCTGTGGCACCAATAACAAAAGAGGGTCAGTCATTGGCAACCCTTATGGTGGAGAGTGTCACTGGGGCACCCATTACAGAGTAGTGCTTGTCACTGAGACTGCAATTTAGGAGGACAGTTTCTGGAAAACACATCTCAGGTGATGGATAATCAGTATGGCACATAATTTGGAGGAGTATCAGTCACTGGGGTGCCAATCTCCATGGAATTTCATTCATTAGAACACATATAATGGAGGAAGCCCAATCACTGGGATACCCACCAAAAAGGGCCTGTCACTGGATCAACCATTATGGAAGAGGTTCAAACACTGGTGCCTCCATCACAGGGGAAGACTAGTCACTGGTGAACCCATAAAAGAGAATGGTTAGTCAATGGGGCAGCAGTCGCAAAGGAAGACCAGTTATGGAGCACCCAAAATGAATGAGACTCAGTCACTGAGACATCCATCACAGAGAAGGGTTAGTTTCTGGTGGCACATGTCATATATGAAGGCCAGTCACTGGGGCACCCATCACAGAGCAGGACCAGTTGATGAGGCATGCATCACAGAGGAGGGTCATTCACAAATGCATGCATCAAAGAGAAGGGGTAGTTACTGGGACACTTATCATGGACAAGTCCAGTCACTGAGACACCCATTATGGAGGAGGGCCAGTCACAGTGGCACCTACACAGAGGAAGCCCAGTCACCTGAGCACCCATAATGGAGTTGGGCCAGTAAATGGGGCATCAACTATGAAAGAGACCCAGTCACTGGGGCAGACAGCAGAAAAGAGAACCAGTCACAGAAGCATCCATCATAGATGGATGGGCTAGTCATAAGAGAGGGCTAGTCACAAGAGCAAGAGCATTCATTATGGATGAGGACCACTCTCTGAGACATCAATCAGAGAGGAAGGCCACTTACTAGGGTACATATGACAGAAGAGGGTAAGTCACTGGGGCACCCATTACAGAGTAGTGCCACTCACTTGGACACACCTTAGATGGGGTTTACTCAATGGGGCACTGTTCACAGGGGAGGACATTAACTGGGGCATCCATAACAGAATACAAAATTAGTGTGGTACCAATACAGAGAAGGATCAGTAACTGGGGCTTTTATTCACAGTGTCGAACTAGTAAATGGGGAAACATATAAAAGGAGACCCAGTTACTGAGGCATCCATCCCAGGGGAGAACTAGCGACTGGGACACCCACCAGAAAGTAGAGCCTGTCACAGAAGCCCCCTTCACAGAGATGAGATAATCACTAGGACACCAATAATACAGAAGGCCCAGTTACTGCAACACCAATCAGAGAGGAGGAATAGACACTAGGCACAAAATTTGGAGGTGGGCCAGTCATTGGGAATCCAATCAGTCAATATAACACCTTATGTAGGAGGTCCAGACAATCGGGCACCCATCATAAAGGAGGGCTAGTCAATGAGACACTCATTTTGAAGGAGGCCCACTTAATGGGTCATGCATCACAAAGGAGGGTTAGTTACTAAGCCAACCAATATGAAGGAGAGTTATTCACTGTGACATCCTCCTTTATGAATGCCTCAGTGACTGGACCTCCTTTGTGGTTTTTGCTCCAATGACTGGTCCTGCACCCCAATGGTTGCCCCACTGACTAGGCCTCCTGTGTGATGATTGTACCAATGACTGGCTATCCGCCATAATGGGTGCCCCCATCACTGACCCTTCTGTTATGGGTGCCACAGTGATTCGTCCTCCACTGTGTTGGGTGCCACAGTGACTGTCTCCCCTCTATGATGGAAGAAACAAAGAGAAGAGACAGTCACTGAGGCATTAATCACAGAGGAGGGCCAGACACTCAGCCAACACATTAATGGGACAATTGCTGGGACACCGATCACAGAGGAAGGGTATTCACTGGGACACCAATAGAGGAGGAGGGCCAGTGAATGGGGAATCCCTCACAGAGAATCATGTGCCAACCATCACAAAGCAGAGCTTATCACTGTGGCACTCATTATGGAGAAGCCCAGTTACTGGGATACCCATCACAAAGGAAGGCTAGTCACTAAGGCATTCATTTTAAAGGAGAGCTGATCAATAGGACAAAAATCACCAAGAAGGCACAGTCAATTGGACATCTATAAAGGAGGAGAGCTAGTCAATGGGGCACACGACATGTAGGAAATTCAGTCACTGGGGTAATGATCACAAAGGAAATCTAGTCACCTGAGCAACCAACACAGAGGAGGATCAGTCATGGGGGCGTTGTTCGTTGAGAAGGGCCAGTCACTGGGGCAACCATTACAGAGAAAGGTTAGTCACTGTGGAATTCATCACTGAGGAAGTGCACTCACCGTGACATCCATCAAAAAGGAGGATTTGTAAATGTGCAGTCATTATGGAGGAGGCCAAATTACTGGAACACCCATCACAGAAAAGGGCTTTTCACTAGGGCAGTCATTTTTTAGGAGGGCCAATCACTTTGGAACAAATTATTGAGGAGCCACAATCACCGGGAAACCCATAAAAAATGAAGACTAGTCATTGGGTCATCTATTATTTAGGAGGGCCTGTCAATGAGGAAGTGATCGGAGAAGAGAGTTAGTCACTGGTGCATTACTAAGAGATGAAGATCTGAAGAAATTTTCACAAAGGAGGAGCAGTCACTAGGGCATCCATCAAAGAGCAGAAGTAGTCATTAGGGCACCCATAACAGTGTAGGGCCAGTCACTGGGGCACCAATCACACAGGAATTCCAGTAAATGGGATGGCAATCAGAGAGGAGGTCCAGTCATAGGGACAACCTTCACACAGCCAAGCCAGTCACTGAGGCAACCATCATCAAGGTTGACTAGTCATTGGGATGGCAATCACAGAAGTGTGTCAGTCACTGGACCACCCATCACAGAATAGGGCCAGTCACTGTGGTGCACATCACAGACTAGGGCCAGTCACAGTAACACCAAAAACAAAAGAAAGCTAGTCACTGAGCACCCATTATAGATAAAGAAATGTAAGAGAGACACTCATTACATAGGATGTCAAGTAACTGAGGCAGTCATTATGGAGGTACACCAGTCACTTGGGCACCAATTAAAAAAGAGGACAAGACACTGGGGCACTGGTAATGAATCAGGGTCAGTCACTGGGGAACCCATTATGGAGGACATTCAGTAACTGGGACAGCTATCAGATTGGTGAGCCAGTCACAGGGACAACTGTCACAGATGAGAGTCAGTCACTGGGGCATCCATCACAGAAAAGAGCTAGTCACTAGGGCAGCCATTATGGATGAGGGCAAGTCAATTGAACACCAATCACAAAAGAGGGTCAATCACTGGGACACCCTTCACAACTGATAGACATTCACTGGGGTACTAATCAAAGAGGAGTACCAGGAACTGGGACACAATTTATAGAGAAGGACCAGTCACAGGTACACCCATCTCAGAAGCATCACTGGGGCATATCAGAGAGGGGAGTCAGTCACTATGACAACCATCACAGAGGAGATCCAGTCACTAGTACACCCATTACAGAAGACAGCCTGTCACTGGAGCACCCATTAAAGAGTAGGCTCTCTCACTAGTGCATAAATCCCATAGGAGAGACAGACACTGGTACACACTTAACAGAAGAGAGACAGCCACTGGGGCTAGGGTACTCAACACAAAGGAGTGCTAGTCACTTAAAAACACCAGTTATGGAGGAAGTCAAGTTACTGGAACACCGATCAAAGAGTGGGGCTAGATAGTGGAGTTCACAATTTGGATGAGGGGCACTAATCACAGAAAAGATCCAGCCAATGGAGTACCTATAAGGGAGGTGTCCCTTTTCATCCATCACAGAAAAGAACCAGTCACTGAGGTACCTATTATGGAGAAGACCCAGAACATGAGGAACCCATCAGAGAGGAGGGTTACTCACTTGGACACTGAATTATCAAGAGGGTAGTTATTAGGACACCCATCATAGAAGAGGTCTAATCACTGTGGTGGTATCCATCACAGATGATGGACAATCACTGGGGCACCAATCACAGAGGAAGCCCAGTCACTGGAACACCCATTATGGAGGAGGCCTAGTTACTGTGACACCCATAAAAAAAGAGAACTAGTAACTTGGGCACCCATTATATATGGAGGTCTGTCACTGGGACACTAATTTTGGAAGAGGGTTGGTCAATGGGACAACCATCACATAAGATGGTCATTCACTGGGCCACCCACTACACAGGAAGGACAGTCACTGTGGCACCAACACAGAAGAGGAGTTATCACTGAACCTCCCATCACAGAGATGGGTCTGACACTATGACACCCATTACAGAGGAGGGGTTTTCTCAAAAACTCACATCACGGAGGAGAGCTAATCACTGGAACAGTCATCAAAGAAGAGGGCTTGTCACTATGGCACCTATCACAGAGTAGGGTCAGTCGCTGATACACAAATCACGAAGAAGGGCCAGTAACTTGTATTTCCATTATTGATAGTGTCAATCACAAGGGAACTCATAATGGAAGAGGCTCAGTAAGTTGAATTCCAATCAGAAAAGGAGAACAAGCTACTGGGGCAACCATTATAGTAGAGGGTCAGTCACTTGGTACCAATAAAAGAGGAGGAACTGTCATGGAGAAACCATAATGTTTGAGGGAGAGTTACTGGGCACCAAGAACAGAGGAGATTATATCACAGGGAAACCTATCACAGAGAAGATTCAGTCACTTGGGCACCCAGTATAAGGGAGACTCAGTCACTGGAGCATCTATCACAGAGGAAATGCAGACACTGGGACACCCTTTGCAGAGGAGAGCCAGTCACAAGGCATTCATCAAAGGGGAGTTACAGTTACTAGGTCACTAATTATGGAGGTGGGACAGATACTGGAACACCTAACACAGAGAGGGATTAATCATTTTGCACCCACTTGGAGAAGGGCTAGTCACTGGAGCACCAATTATGGTGGAGATTCAGTTAATGGAGCACCTATTATGGAGGATGCCCAATCACTGGTGTCCAATCATAAAGGAAAATTAGTTACTGGGTCCCCCATTACAGAAGAAACACAGTCATTGGTCTCCCATCATAGAAGAGAGTTCATTGTTGTGTAACAGAGGTGAAACTTTCACCAGTACATCCATTAGGAAAGGCTCAGTCACTGGGGCTTCAATCACAAAGGAGGGCCAGCACCAGCACCTGGGCAGCCACATGGAGGAGGCAAAATCAGTGTGGTAGCAATCATAGAGGAGTATCAGGCAAAGAAACATGTAACACAGAGAATGAGTCACTGGGACACTCATCACAGAGGAAAGCTAGTAACTAGGACAGCTATCACAGAAAGGGTCACTCACTGAAACACTAATCACAGAGAAGGGTCATTTACAGGGGCACACATCACAGACTAGTGTCAGTCACTGAGGCACTAATTAGGAGAGGCTCTGTCACTAGGACTGTAATCAGAGAGGTTGGAAATTAACTGGAGCAGTCATCATAGAGAACTCAAATTCAGTGTGGTACCAATCACAGAAAGAGATCAGTCACTGGGGCATTTTTCACAGAAGAGGGTCTGTAATTTTGACACCCATAATAGAAGAGGCACAGTTACTGGGGGCATTTACCACATGGGAGAGCCAGTCACTGGGACACCCTTCACAGATTAGAGTTGGTCAATGTATCAGGTATCAGAGGGGAGGGTTAGTCACTGGGATACCAATTATGAAAGAAAACCAGTTACTGGAACACACATAACAGAGGAGGTCAAGTCACTGCAGCTTCCAATATGGAAGAAGCCCAGCCACTGGGACACCCATTATGGAAGAAGTCCAGAAACTGGGTCACCCATCACAGTGGAGGGATAGTCCCTGCAGTTTCTACTTTGGAGCCACTCTTAGAACACCCATCATAAAAGAGGGCCAGTCATTGTTGTACCCATCACTGAGTATGGCAAGTTATTGGTGCACCAATCACAGAGGAGACCCAGTTACTGAGGCACCCATTATGGAGAAGGCTCAGTCACTGAAACATCCATCACAGAGGAGAACTAGTCACTTAGGCACACATGATTTGTAACGGTCAGTCACTTAGACTGAAATCCCAGGGGAAGCTCAGTCACTGTGGTTCACAATGTGGAGAAAGTTCAGTCACTTGGGCACCAGTAGTAAAGAGAGTCACTAACTGGGACACACATTATTGAGGAAGCTCAGTCAGTGGGACACCCATCAAAATGGCAGGCTGATCATTGGAGCAACCATTATGAATGGAAGCCAGCCACTAGGAATCAATTGCATAGGTGGCAAATTCATAGGGTCACCCATAAAAGAAGATATCCTGTCACTGGGGCACCAATCACAGGGAAAGCTAGTCACAGGGACTCCCATCAGTGAGGAGGACTAGTCACTTGGGCACCAACTTTGGATGCGGTCTGGTCACTAGGACAACCATAAGAGAGGAGACCCAGTCACTGGTAAACCTCAAATTAAGAAAGACAAACTACTGGGTGTCCCATTATTTGGGAGGCCTAGTCATTGAGTCACCCATCATAGAGAAGGGCTATTAACTAGGACACCTATATGGAGGAGGAAAATTTACTGGGACACCAATCACGGATTAGGCCCAGTCTCTGATGCACCCATATGTTGGGAGCCAGCCATGGAGGCCTGCCTGCTGACAAAGACCACGGGGCTGAAGACCTCAGGTCGCAAAGCGAACCTGGGCAGCTGAGACCCTTGCTTCTTCTACTTTTGTTATCAGAAAGTGCTCGATTTAATGTTTGTCAGAGAACACATTGGCCTTGCCAGGAAATTATCAATAGAGATTTTAAATATCATGTGCAGGTAGATAATAATGTAAGATTTTATTTCTTCCGATTGGCGACTAATTGGAGAAATTTGAGAAGCTACATTTTGTATTTTTAGGAAGAGTGCCAATGCAAAAATTATGTTTACTTAATTTCTCAATTTCTACATGTGGTGAATTATGCTAAAAAATTAACAATCACATAAATATTAGAGCACCCTTGCCTTTATTTTCCTCTGTTAAGGAGGCTTGTAATTCTGGTTAGGGATTGTGACTAAGGTGACTTGAGTCCGAGAGGCCTTGTGTCTTACAAATATTAAAGCCCAGTCTCCCTGGCAGGGGATAATTGATGCAGATTGTAAATACCAGGTGTAACATTGTGGAAAACTAGTCAGGCCAACTTGTGGCTAAGAAACCTTGAAAATGTTGTTTAACCCCAGCTAGTTGCAAATTCACCTGTGTGAAGGTCACAGGTGTGACTTGTTAATCTATGTGTTTAGAACTTGGTAGTGATTTATAATGTAATAGCTATAGAAATAAGTAAGTTTTTGTATGAACATTAAGAAATGGTAATCATTAAGAAATGTTAGAAGTTTATAAAATTTACAGTTAATGTTTAGGATGATAATCTTTTAAGATCAAAACAGAATGAACAAAGATACATTGCCTGTCTGGTCCATTAAATTGTAACTGATTGCCTTGAACACAAAAAACATTATGGTATAAAAGGAGTTGGAAAAAGCAATAAATCGACATTTTTCCTACTTGCAGCAGAGTCAGTGTCCAAGTTTTTTCTCCTGCACTGAAGCCGTCCCTCTTTCAGAAAACCCTGACCCGCTGGAGCTGGACTCCAGAAAGTGGTGCCCAAACAGGGGACTGAAGGTAAGTTTTGTTTTTATTAGAACCCGGAACAGATAGGACCCTACCCAGGGTGCCACGGTCCCCTCTGTAGAGATAGGCAGGGTAAGGAAGGGTAGGTAGTTTAGGAGCCATGACAGGATCATGGGTCAAAGTGAATCTAAAAAAATAAAGCTGCTCATAACTATTATAATGCATATGCTTACTGAAAGAGGAATTAAAGTTTCCTCTCCACAATTATCTCGATTTCTTCATTTTGTACAAGAACAGTGCCCTTGGTTTCCAGAAGAGGGCACAATCTATTTGGCTATATGGAATATAGTTGAGAATTTGGAAGAAAAATCTCATGTACTGCTTCAGTTTCAAAGTGACAAAAGAAAACCTATCCATCAGTCATTATTAACATTTTCAGAGCTTGCATGACTCAAGGGAGCAAAATAAGACTAATCTTTTTTATGTCAGACTCTATAACTAGACAAGTTATCATGAGTTTAAGAAATCAGAAGTCAAAAGTGACATTAGCCACCCAAGATTGTTCTCTTTAAAATTTTAAAATCTGTTCAACCTTATAATTAAGCTAAAAATCAATTAGGTTTACTTTGAGATTATTATCCAATCCTTTGATGTTAATACTAATATCTAAATTCATCTCTTTAAAAAGTCATGTACTGGAAACACCAGTAATAGATGATTCAGGCAGCAGAACAATATTTTTTTCCATTATTAGTTTCTTATGCACAGTGTTGGAGCAAAGAGATGTTCTTAGTTTTTCAAAATATATGTTCATTTCACCACGAAATGTCCATTTTCATATACATTTAAGCATTATTTTTAAAATGTCAAGTTCATGTTGGAAAGTGATTTCAGAAATATAATCAAAATATATTCTATTTTATTGGCATCTTAGGCATCTTGAGATTTCTTGTTTTTACATTTTATATTCGCCACTGAAAATGATTTCAAGTGCTTTCTTTTGTTGCTGTTTATATATATTATTTTACTGTAGTGTCAATCAATTTTTGTTAGTTTTTAAAGTAAGTTTTTGTTACCTATTTGAGATTTATTGTTTACCAGTTTGGGTTTTATTTTGTTTTGTTTGGGAAAAATCTGCTTTTGTTAAATTTCATTAATTAAAGAGTAAATTATTTGTGTAGCATGTTAGGAGTTTCAGGTTGGTGACCATAAAGTAAGTTATATGTACATGACAACTTAAATGCTACAGTGTAAATTTCTTATGGTGTCCTTTATTCTGACTTTTGATAGTTTATTTACTGATAAATGTTATTGTTTAATACCCTACAAAATTTTTAAAATAACTTTTCAGATGTGGCTGTAAAAACAAAGATAATTTATTTCATTTCACTTTAGGGTTTGTTTTTGTTTTTGTTTTTTAATTAATTAACTTTGGATAGGATTGTATTTTTAACTTAGGTTGGTAGAAGTAATTTGAGGAAATTTGTGGTGAAGATTACTAATAAATGAAACCCTCAACAGTTTATTCTTTCCAAGTTAAGTTTTGTGAGGATTGGGTCAGGGAGAGTTTATTTATCAGAATAATAGGATAATAGGGTTCTGGCACAAAAAAAGGAACTTGGAAGAGGGCAGTTTTATATGCCTTCTCCGTTTTAAAAGATGAGAGGTTTAATTTGTATACTGACTCCTGTTATATTAGAGTATTACTTCCCAATATTGAAACAGCTACTATCCTACAAATAAAACTACAATTTTAGAATTACTTGTTCAGTTAAAGCAATTAATCTGTGATAGGAAAGAATTATTTTTTGTGGGACACATCAGATCTCATTCTGGCCTCCCAGGGCCTTTGCATTTGGGCAATCAATTAGCTGACAGCCTGACAAAACCTATGGTTTGTTCCTCAGTGGAAGAGAAAGTAATTACTCAAGCTCAATTATCCCATAAAATTAATCACCAAACCGCTGCAGCTTTAAGATACCAGTTTCATACTCCAAGGGAGACTGCTAGACAAATTGTAAAAAACTGTACTTCCTGTCCAATTTCTATTAACCCTCCCCCCTCTGAGGTTTTGCTTTTCACAACTGGGTATTCCAAAATGATTAAAACTCATATTATTCTTTGCTCTCACCATTGTGCTTTTCGGGTGCCTTTTGTTTAACTTGGGATTTCCCTAATAGTTCTACATTGGATCCTATCTAAGTCCTTCCACTACATATAAACTTATTGCTTTGGTTAAAGCTCTGAGGTTAGGAAAAATGTGAAGAAAGTTGTTGGTATAGGTATGTTTTGGGTAAGAAAGGATAAAGGAAAGGGAAATAATTATATAGGAAAAATCTTGTAAGGTACATTTTTGTTCTATAATAGAATGGCTCTCTAACGCCATCCACTGTCTTTGTTACAAAAGAGCAAGTTTTTTTTTAATTCTAAGAATTGTAAAAGATTTGCATTTAGTCCACCTCCAAGAATTTTAAACAGCCCTTACAGATCAATGGAAAGGACCAGATATCCTTTTAACCTGTGGAGAGAATGTGCTTGTGTTTTCCCCCAGGATTAATCTTCACCTACTTAGGTTCTGGATCACCTGATTAGGCATGCCTGGCCTCCCACCCCCACTATGGCTCAACTCCCAAAAGCAGGAACAATACTGCCTGAGCTCAGCCAAGACAAGGAAGAAGAAACCCTCATTCTTCAGCTAAAACATCTTGCTCTCATGAGGCCTCCATGACCATGACCACATTCTGCTGCTTCCTGGAGAACCTGCCAACCACCAACTTGGGGACAGCTGAAAGTGCTGACGTATGATGCAGAGGACTTGGTTTGGTCTCAAAATACTTCTCTTACTCCCTCTATTGTTTTTGTTGTTATGCTGGCTTACAGTCACCTTATGTATTTTTGGTTACCAAAAGTTCTAATTCTTTAATTATAACCCATAATGGACCAAAATATAACATATCATGTAAAAATTGTATTCTTACTAATTGTTTAACTGATTTTTCTTATAGAGAATTTATGGTTTATTTTTATTGTGAAGTTGTGGGGCACAGTTAAGGGTTAGGTATACAATTGCATTTCATTCAGGCACCCTGTTGATATGGGATGTTTTCCCGTACCCAGACAGATATTTGCTACTGTTAATCCCATCTCCCTCCCCCCACCACAGTTTCCCAGTGCAGTCAGTCATTTTCGTATAGTATTGCATTGGATGTTTAAGGTTCATTATATGAGTGAGAACATGTGATACTTGGATGTTTGTTTCTGTGAGAGGTCACTCAGTATTATAGACTCTAGTTCCATTCAGGTTACTGTGAAACTCATGATTTTGTTCTTTTTTATGGCTGCATAGTATTCCATCGTGTATATGTACCACATTTTTTTAATCCAGTCCTCTTTTGACGGGCAGCATGGCTGTTTCCAGGTTCTTGCTATTGTGAACAATGCTGCGATAAACATGCGTGTGCAGGTATCTTTTTTATAGAGTGATTTGTGTTCTTCAGGATATATTCCCAGTAGGGGGATTGCGGGGTCATATGGGAGGTTGGCATTTAGAGCTTTTAAGAATCGCCACACTAACAATCTCCTTATTTGATTGTTCCTGTACATCTTCCCTCTCTCTCTAGTTTGATGATTATGGTGTAAAAGCATTGTATGAAGCTAATTCATGATTACAATGCTCAAAAAGGTTTATAGCAACTATGATTTTGGGAATCACTACCTTGATATCTGTCGCCACATCACTTTCAGTTTCTTCTGTAGCTCTAGCTAAAGAAGTACATACAACTACGTTTATAGATCAGTTATCTAAAAATGTGTCCTTGGCATTGGCTACTCAAGTAATTATTGATCAAAAGTTAGAAAGTAAGGTGAATGCTCTAGAGAAAGCTATTCTTATCATAGGACAAGAACCTATAACCTTAAAAATTAAGTTAGCTTTGTGTTGCCATTCAGAATTTAAATAGATTTGTGTAACCCCTCTACCGGTGAATAAATCTATCCATACATGGGGTAAAATCAAAACCCATATTTCTGGAATTTGGAATCATTCAGACATAAACAGATCTCTCTAAATTATATCAAGAAATTCAGGATATCAGCCAGGCTGAGAATCAATTTTATTTTGACCAATTAGCTCAATCATTTTTTAATAGTCTCTCCTCTTTTACTAATCAAAAGTCTCTAATTTCCATTTTAATTAATGTAGGAATTTATGGAGTCTTTATCTTATTTCTTTTACGTTTGTTTCCAGTCATCTTACAATTATTGAAAAACAACATCTACCAACTGACTGTGGAATTTCATGACGTTGTATTAAAAAACAAAAAAGGAGGAGATGTTGGGAGACAGCCATGGAGGCCTGCCTGCTGACAAAGACCAGGGGGCTGAAGACTCCAGGCTGCAAAGTGAACCTGGGCAGCTGAGACCCTTGCTTTTTCTGCTTTTATCAGAAAGTGCTCGATTTAATGTTTGTCAGAGAACACATTGGCCTTGCCAGGAAATTATCAATAGAGATTTTAAATATCATGTGCAGGTAGATAATTACATGTAAGATTTTATTTCTTCCGATTGGCAACTAATTGGAGAAATTTGAGAAGTTACAGTTTGTATTTTTAGAAAGAATGCCAATGCAAAATTATATTTACTTAATTTCTCAATTTCTACATGTGGTGAATTATGCTTGAAAAATTAACAATCACATAAATATTAGAGCACCCTTACCTTTACTTTCCTTTGTTAAGGAGGCTTGTAATTCTGGTTAGGGATTGTGACTAAGGTGACTTGAGTCTGAGAGGCCTTATGTTTTACAAATATTAAAGCCCAGTCTCCCTGGCAGGGGATAATTGATGCAGATTGTAAATACCAGGTGTAACATTGTGGAAAACTAGTCAGGCCAGCTTGCGGCTAAGAAACCTTGAAAATGTTGTTTTACCCCAGCTAGTTGCAAATTGCTGTGTGAAGGTCGCAGGTGTGACTTGTTAATCTATGTGACAATTATAGTGCTTAGAACTTGGTAGTGATTTATAATGTAATAGTTATACGAATAAGTAAGTTTTTGTTTGGACATTAAGAAATGGTAAACATTAAGAAAAGTTAGAAGTTTATAAAATTTATATTTAATGTTTAGGATGATAATCTTTTAAGATCAAAACAGGATGAACAAAGATACAGTTTCTGTCCAGTCCATTAAATTGTAACTATTTACCTTGAAAGCAAAAAAAAAAGTAGGGTATAAAAGGAGGTGGAAATAGCAATAAATCGGGATTTGTCCTGCTCACAGCAGATTCAGTGTCCAATTATTTTCTCCTGCGCTGACGCCGTCCCTCCTTCAGAAAACCCTGACCCACTGGAGCTGGACTCCAGCACCCATACTGGATTAGGGCTCATCACTGAGGAGCACATTGCATATGAAAGTCCATAGCTGGGGCAGCGATCTTGGAGGAAAGCTAGATATTGGAACACCAATCACTGAAGAGGATCAGTTACTGGTGTATTTTTCACAGAAGTGGACAAGTCACCGTGATATCAATAACAAAGGAGGGTCAGTCACTGGGGCACTTATCACAGAAAAGAGCTAGTCACTAAGGCACCCATCACTGAGGAGGACTAGTCACTACAACACCAATAATGAAGGAGACCCAGTTACTGGAACATCCATCATAGAGAAGGAATACTCACTGGAAAATTCAATTTGGAGGAGGGCCAATTACTGGGCACCAATCACAGAGGATTTCCAGTCAATACAGCACCTATTATGGAAGATACCTAATCACTGGAACACCCATATGGAGGAGGCCCAGAAATTATGACACCCAAAACAGAGGTGGGCTAGTTATTGGGTCACAAGTTTTGGAGGAGGTCTAGTGACTAGGACACCCAATACAGAAAGAGGGTAGCCACTGGGGCACCCATCACGGAGGATGGTCAGTCACTGGGGAACACGTTATGGAGGAGGTATCTTCACTGTTACATTTATCACAGACAAGGACTAGTCAATGGGGCTCCCATGATATATGAAGAATACTCACTGAGCCACCAAACACAGAGGAGGCCCAGACATTTGGGCACATATTTTGGAGGAGGTCCAATCCGTGAAACACCCATCATTAAGGAGGGCCATTAACTGGGGCACCTATTATGGAAGAGATCTAGTAAGCGGGAGGTGCACCACATAAGAGAGCTAGTAATATGAACTAACATTTTGGAGAATGTCTCATCACTAGGGCACCAATTACAGAAGAGACTCAGTTACAGTGACACCCATAACTAAAGAGGGCCAGTCAATGGGGCATTCACTGGTAAAAAAATTACAGAGGAAGGCCTGACACTGAGTCACTCATCACAGAGGGTTAGCAGTCAATGGGGAATCCATTACAGAAGAGGATCAGTGACTGTGAAACTCATTATGGTGTTCTAATCAATGGGGCAACCATGGCAGAGGAGAACCTGTTACTGGGACAACAATTAAAGAGCAGGTATACTCAGTAGGACATTAATTACAATTGATGGCCAGTGCCTGGGGCACCAGTCACAAAGGAGGACCATTCCATGGGCATTTCATCACAGAGGAAGGTAAGTTATTGGAGCAACAGTCACAGAAGTGTGCCAGTCACTGGAGCACATATTATACAGGAGGGCCAGTCACTGTGGCAAACATCACAGAATAGGACTACTCACGGAGACACACATCAGAGATGAAAGCTAGTTACTAGGAAAACCAACACAGAACAGAGCCAGTCATTAGGCTAGCTATCAGAGAGTAAATCCAGTCACTGTGGCACTTATCATAAAGCAGAATCAGTTACAAAGGCACACGTAAATGATGAGGCCCAGTCATTGTGACACCTATCACACAGGAGGGCCAGCCACTGGAACACTCATTAAGAGAAGGCTCAGTCTCACGCACCAATCACACAGAAATGCCTGACACTGAGGTTCTCATCTCAGAGGACATCTGATCACTGAAGTACAAATCTCAAAGGAGGACCATTCACTGTGGCACCCATTAAGAGGAGGACTAGTCACTGGTGCACCAATTACAGATGAGGGCTAGTCCCTTGGGCACACATCAGAAAGGAGACTCGTTCACTGGGACTCCTATGATAAAAGAGGGTTACCCATTAGGTCTCCCATGATGGAGGAGGGAAAGTCACTGGGACACTCCTCAGAAAGGAGGGGCAATTATTACAGCACCATTCACAGAGAAGGTCAGTCACTGTTACAGCAATCACAGAGGAGTGCTTGTTATGAGATACCCATTATAGAAGAGGGTCAGCCATTGTGGATCTCATCACAATGGAAGGCAATTCACTCAGGCATCCATCACAAAAGAGGTTCATTCACTAAGGCACAAATCACAGTGGAGGGACAGTCACTGATGAACATGTCATAGAGAAGATTCAATCACTGAGACACTCATCACAATGGAGGATCAATTACTGAAGCACATATCCCAGAGAAGGATCGTCAAAGAAGCACCCATCCCAGAGGACTCTCAGTTACTGGGGCATTCGTAAGGAGGAGGGCCAATCACTAAGTCATGATCACAGATGGGGCCATGCACTGGTCACCCATCACAGAAGAGGCCCAGTTACTTCAGCATACTTAACAAAGAAGACCTGGTCACTGGGGAACCAATCAGAGAGGAGGGCAAGTCACTGGGGCACTGATCATAGAAGAAGGCCAGAAACTGGGGTATCCATCCATCCACTGTGACACCAATAACAGAAGAGGTCCAGTGACTGGAGCACATAATAGGGAGGAGCCTAGTCATTGAGACACTCATCAAAAAAGAGGGTTAGTCACTGGGGCACCCATTATGGAGGAGGTTCTATGAATGGGGCACTCACCACAGAATAAAGTGATTCACTAGGGCAACCATTATGGAGGAGGACTAGTCACTGTGGCACCCATAATGGATGAGTGACCATCACTAGGGCACCAATTAAAAAGGAGGTCCACTCACTGGGGCACACATGAGAGAGGAGAACAAGTCACTTGAGCATGCATCAATGAGGAGGACTAACTACAAGGGTACACATTAAATTGAGGGTCAGTCAATAGGGCACCAGTCACAAAATATGTTCAGTCACTAGGGAACCAATCACAGAGGAGAGACAGTCACTGATACACTCCTCACAGAGGAGGGTCAATCACTGGGCCACCCATCAGAAAAGAGTACCTGTCAATAGGACACATAATATAGAGGAGGGCCAGTAACTGGGGCATCCATCTAAAAGAATACTACTCACTGGCGCACCCACCACAAAGAAGACCAAATCACTGAGGCACCTATTACAAAGGACTGGCATTCACTGAGGCACCCAACACGGAAGAGAACCAATCTCTGAGGCACCCATAACAGTGGAATGTTACTTATTGTGGCACCCAGTTTAGAGGAGGATCTGTCACTGGGACACCAATCACAAAGGAGTCCAAGTCAATGGAGTACCTATTATGAGAAGGACCACTCAAAGGAACACCATCCCAGATGATAGTCCATCACTAGGGAGCCCTTTAAGTGGAAGAAAAGTCACTGAGACTCTGATCAGAGGAGGACCAGTCACTTAAGCACCTATCACAGAGAAGGATAAGTCACTGGGGCAGCCAGTAGAATAGGGCCAAACAATGGGACATGCATCACAGATTAGAGCCTGTCACAGAAGCTCCCATGACAGAAGAGGCTTAGTAACTAGGGAACACGTTATGGAGGAGGGCTGTCCATGGGGCACTGATCAAAAAGGATAGTGCCAGTCAATGGGGCACCCATCAAAGAGGAGTGATTGCCATAAAGCAGCTATTGCAGAGGAGGATAGTCATGAACATATATCACAGAAGATGGCTAGTTACTGGGACACTCAACAGAGGATTGCTAGTCACTGGGACACCATTAAAAGTTGAGAAGAAATCACTGGGGCACCAACAAAGAGGAAAGTCTGTCCCTGGACAACAATCACAGAGGAGAATCTGTCACTGAGTTACATATCTTAGAAGAGGGCCAACCACTGATCCTCGCATCACAGAGGTGGGCTAATTATTGAGGCACCAAGTCCAGAGGAGAGTCAGTCAATGAGTTAACCATTATGAGGAGAGCCAGTTATTGAGGGATCAATCACAGAGGATGGTCAATAACTGTGTCACCTATCTCAAAGAAGTGTCAGTCACAGGGGTACTCAGTAAGAGACAGGTCAGTCAATGGGGCACTGATCACAAAGGAAGGCCTGTAACTGGGTCACCCATAAAAAAGAAAGCCCAGTGATTCAAGATGGATCACAGAGGAGGGCTAATCACTTTGGCACCCAACACTAAAGAGGGCAAGTCACTGGGTCTGCAATCACAGAAGAGATCCAGTCACTGGGACATCCATCACAGATGAGAGCTAGTCATTGGGGCACCCATTATAGAGGAGGAAAGTCACTGGGACACCATTACAGAAGAGGGCCTGTCATTGGGACTCTCTTTATGAAGGAGGGCTAGTCACTGTCACTCATCACAGGGGAGGGGCAGTCACTGGGTCACTGATAATAGATGAGGACCCATCACTGAGTAACCCATTACACAGGAGAGTCAGTCACTATGACACCAATCACAGAGGAGTCACAATCACTGCGGAACACATCACAGAGGAGCTCCAGTCATGGGAGCAACCATCACAGAGGAGGAGCTATCACTGGGACTGCCGTCATTGAGGAGGACCAATCACTGTGACTGCTATCTCAGAGGAGGCAATGCCACATTGCTTTCCACAAAGATTGAACTAGCTTACATTTCTACCAACAATGTAGAAGTGTTCTCTTTTTTCTATGGCCACACAAACAACTGTTGTCATTTGATTTTTAATAATAATATTCTTACTTGTGTTAAGTGGTATCTCACTATAGTTTTGAATTGCATATCTCTGATGATTAGTGAGGCTGAACATTTTTTCTTATGTTTGTTGACTGTGAGCGCACCATCCTTTCAACAATCTATCCATTCTACAATCCAAACCAAATCCCAAATCCTTGTTTTATTAAAGATGACAAACTACCATATATGTTTTTCTCTTGTCCCTCAAGAAAACCTATTAAAATGATAGTAAAATCATCACTGGTGCATCCATAAGAGAGGAGGACCAGACAATCAGCAACTATCACAAAGCTTGCCCAGTCCCTGGGACACCCATCACAGCAGAGGCTCATTTTTGGGCACCCATCAAAAAATCATTGAGACATCCCTCCAGAGGAAGCCCAGTCACTGGGACACCCATAACAGAGAAGGGCTTGTCACAAGTGCATCCATCACAGAGGCGGGTCAGTCCTGGGGTCTCTCACAAAGAAGGGCTATTTACTGTTCCCCCTGGTAAAGTCAAAAGCTCGTCACTGTGGCACGCATAGCAGAATCACTGGAATACCCATAATGGAAGGTCTTACATTGGGACAACTTTCACAGAGACAGGCAAGTCACAGTGATAACAATTATCATGGAGGTCCAGTCACTGGGACACCAATCACAGAGGAGGCCCAGTCACTGGAGCACCCATAAAGAAAGATGGACAGTCATTAGGGCACCCATTATGAAGGATGCCCAGCTACATAGTCACATATCAAAAAGAGGATCTATCGCTGGTGCCTCCATTAAGAAGATAGTCAGTCACTAAGGAACCTGTCACAGAGAAGGTCCATTAATAAATGCATCAATAATAGTGAAGGGTCAGTCACTGCCACATCCTTTAGGAGGAAGCTCAGTTACTAGAACAACCCAATACAGATGAGAGCTAGTCACCAGGGCACCCATCACAAAGGAGACCCAGTCACTGAAGTTCCTAACACAGAGTAAGGCCAGTCACAGAGACACCCATCACAAACATGTCCTATTCACTGGATCACCCATCAGAAGGAGGGCAAATCACTGGGACAGTAAACAAAGAGAAGGGCAAGTCACTGAAGAAACCATCTCAAAGGAGGCCCAGTCACCACCAGTCACTGAAGTACTGAAGCATCACCATCACAGACAGTCATTGAAGCAGGAATCAGTGAGGAGGGTTAGTCACAGAGAAAACCATCACAGAGGATAGTTAATCACTAGGGCACCCATTATGGAGAATGCTCAGTCACTGTGTCATGAAGGAGGCCCAGTTACTGGGGTACTCATAATGGAGTACGACTACTCACTGGGGCACACATTGTGAAGGAGATCCATTCACTGTGTAGTGATCACAGAGGAAAGCTAGACACTGTGGTATCCATTACAAAGGAAGAATAGTCATTGAGGCCTTTTTCACAGAGAAAGGTCAATCACAGTGTCATCTATCACAGAGGATAGCCAATCACTGGGTTGCCCACCACAGAAGAGGGTCATTCACTAGGTCAGTCATCACTGAAGTAAAGCCAGTCACTTTGTTAACATTCACAAAGGAATACCTTCAATAGAGGACCCATTATGAAGGAGTCCCAGGAAATGGGGCACCCATCACAGAAGAAGGTCAGTCACAGGGGCACACATTAGAGGAGGCCCAGGAAATCAGGGTTCCATCACAGAGAAGGACTAATCACTGGTGCACCAATTTTGGAAGATTGTCATTTACTAGGTCAGCCATCATAGAAGAGGGAGAATATCTGGGTTATTTATCACAGGGTATGACCAGTCATTGTGGCATCGATCACAGAGAAGATCCAGTCACAGGGATGTCCATTATGGAGTAGGTCCAATAACTATGAAAACCATCATAGGAGAGGGACACCATCATATAGGGAAGACCAGTCATGGTGTCAACAATCACAGAGGAGGTTCAGTCACTTAGACAAATATAGATGAGACCCTGTCACTGGGACACCCACCACAAAGGAGCACCAGTCACTTGGGAGCCAACTATGTAAAAGACCCAGTACTGGGGCACCCATCACAGATGTCTAGTCACTGGGGCACACATCACAGAGGTCAGTCATTGGGGTAACATTCAGAGATGAAGGCCGGTCACTGGGGCATTGATTACAAAGAGAACTTTCACTGGAACACCTATAACACAGAAGGACTAATCAATGAGGCACCAACACAGAGGAAAAACAGTTACTGATGGACCCATAATGAAGGAGGGCTATTCAGTGGAGCAACCAACAAAGAGGAGGGCTTGTCATTGTGACACTTATTACCCCATTCCAGAGAAATACCATCACTGAGGCACCCACCAGGATGACAGCCAGTCTCGGATGCACCCAATTCAGAGAAAGGATAGTCACTGAACCACCCATCCCAAAGATAGACAGTCACTGGGACACCAAATAGAAAGAGTATCAGTAACCTTGACATCAATAAAAGAGGAGAACTAGTCACTGTGGAACACATGATGGAGGTGGACCAGTCACTGCGAAATGCATCATAAAGTAGGGTCACTCTCACATCCATCACAAAGGAGGAACAGCCAATGGGCATGCATTACAGAGAAGAGCTAGTCACTGGAACAATCATGACACAAGAGGATGAGTCACTGGAGTACCCATTATGAAGGAAAGTCAGCAATGGGGCCACTGGTAAAAAAGAAGAACTAATCCATGGGACACCAATCACAGCAGAGGGCCAGTCACTGAGGCATTCATCACGTAAGAGTCCCTACCATGGGGAACACCTTATAGATTAGGGTCAGTTACAAAATGGAGGAGGGCAGTCACTGGTGTACCCATTATGGAGAAGGTCATGTCACTGGGGCACTAATAAGATGGGGTCCATCACTGGGATCCTGTTATGGATGGAACTCAGTCACTATAGCCAACATCAAAGAGGAAAACCAGTCATGAGACACCCAACACAGAGGATAGCCAGTTACTAGGGAATCCAACACAGAGGAGGGCTAATACCTAGTGCATTCATTATGAAAGAGAGCCAATCAAACGGACATAAATCACAGAGAAGTGTCAATTACCGGTGGCACAAATCACAAAAGAGTGAAAGTCACTAAGTTTCATATTATAGACAAGGCTCAGTCGCTGTGGCAAACATCACAGAGGAAAGGCCATACTGGGGCACACATCACAGTGCACAGCTAATCACAGGGGTAACCATCAGAAATGATGGCTAGTCAGTGGGGCACATATCACAAAAGTGGGTCAGTCACTGTGGTACACGTTATAAAGGAGGCTGAGTCAGTGGGCATCTATCTCTCATGAGGGTCAGTAACTGTGTCACAAATCATAGAGGAGGGTAGACATTGAGGCACCCATTATTGAGCAGGACTAGTAACTAGAACACCCATCACAGAAGAGTATTATTAAATGGGGCAACAATCACAGAGAAGGGCCTGTCAGTGTGGCACCATTGAAAAAGAAGACCCTGTTACTGGGGTCCCCATTATGGAAGAGGATAAGTCGCTGTGACACCCATCAAAAAGTAGGACTAGTAAATGGGTCACCCATTATGGAAGAGGGTCAGTCACTGCAATATCAACCACAGAGGAGAAAGACTCACTGGGATGATAATAATAAAGGAGATCCGGTCACTGAACCACACATTTTGGTGAATAACTAGGCACTGTGACACTCATCTCAGAGTAGGGACAGTTACTGGGGACCCAACACTAAGGAGATCTAATCATTGACGCATCAATCACAGAGAAGGGCCTGTCACTGTGACATGAATCACAGATAAGAGCCTGTCACTGGAGCACCCATGATAGATGAGGACTAGTCATTAGGATATCGATTATGGAGGAGAATCAGTCACCAAGGCACCAATGAAAATGGAAGGCCAGGCACTGTGGTACCCATCACAGAGACGTGTCGATCACTGAAGCACCCATCACACAGAAGATGGACATGCATCACAGAGGAAAGCCAGTCATTGGTGTACCAATGATAGAAGAGGGATAGTCATGAGTGCACCAATTGTGGAGCAGGATCAGCCACTGGGCCAATGATCACAGAGTATGGTCAGTCACTGGAATACCCATCACAGAGGCATGCCAGTCCTGAGACACCCATTACACAGGAGTGTTAGTAACTGGGTATATATCACAGAAGAAGGTTATTCACTAGAGCACACATGACAAAGGGGGGCAATCACTGAGACAACCATCACAGAGGAGAGTCAGTCACTCGTGCAAACATCACAGAGGGGGACCAGTCACTGGAGCACCTATTCCTGAGAAAGGCCAGCCACTGAGGTATCCATCCCAGTGTAGAGCTAGTCACTGAGAACCCAACCCAGAGAAGGACAAGTCACTGGGCACCCTTTAGGAGGAGGGCCAGTCACTGAAGAAACTATCACAGTGAAGAGCCAGTCAATGAGACCTCCATCCCAGCCAGAGTCTAATGAGGCACCCATCCCAGATGAAGTTACATCAGAGGCAATCATCCCAGAGGACAAGCCATCACTGTGGCACCCATATAGTCAGAGGCCCATTCACTGTAAGAATTATCACAGAGGCGAGCCAGTCACTGGGACATCCATCACAGAGGAGAGCCAGTCACTGGGCACCCATCACAGAGGACAGCCAGTTACTGGGGCACCCATAACAGATGATGTCTAATCACTACAGCATCCATTATCTACGTTGGTCAGTCGTACAGGAACCAATTGCAAAGGAACAAGTCAAGGGTACACGTCAGAGAGAAAGTCTAGTCACTGGGGTACCCATAAGATAGGAATTGTAGTCATTGTAGCACCCATCACAGAGGATAACCTGTCATTTGTGCAACCATTACAGAGGAGGGCGTCATGGAAACAATCATCACAGAGGAGGGTCAGTCATTGGTCCACCCATCACTGAGAAGGACCAGACATTAGGACAGTCTACACGGAAAAGAGACACTCACTGGGGAAACCATCACAGAGCAAGATCAGTCACTTCAGCACACATCCCAGTGGAGGGAAAGTCAAAATTATGCATATCAGAGGAATGCTAGTAAATAGAACAACCTTCTGAGAGAAGGGTTTGTCATTTTGGCACCCATCACAGAGGAGGGCCAGTCACTGCATTGCCCATTATGGAGGCAGACTAGTATCAAGGACATGCATTACAGAGGAGCCCCAGTCACTGGGTCACTCATCAGAGAGGTGAGCCAGTCAGTGAGACATCCATCACAAAGGAGGACTAATCACTGGGGCAACGCATATGGAGGAGGGTTATTAGCTGAGATGCACATCACAAAAACGGGTCAGTCATTTGGACAACTATCAAAGAGGAGGTCTGGTTACTTGGCCACCCGTTACAGAAGAGGGTTAGTCACTGGGCACACATATTGTGGGAGACCCATCTATCACAGGTCAATCAGTCATTGGGGCATTCATCATACAGGACCAGTCACTGAGTCTCCCATTATGGTGGAGGGCCAGTCATGTGGGCAGGGACAAACAGGAGGGCCAGTCATAGGGGCACTCTTCACAGAGGATTGCAAGTCACTGAGGTACAAAACAAAATTAGAGCCTGTCACTGGTGATCTCAATATAGAGGAGAACCAGTCACTGGGGAATCCATCACAGAAAAGGACTATTTATTGCAACACCCAATATGGAGGAAGACCAGTCACTGGGATACAAATCACAGAAGAGGAACACTCAATTTTTCATCCTTCATTTAAGAAGGATAACCCCTAGGACAGTCATCAGAGAAGTCAGCCAGTCACTGGACACCCATCACAGAGTTGAGCCCATAACTGGGCCACTCATCAATGAATAGAACCTGTAAACCATCAAAAGAAGGTCAGTCACTGGGAGAATCAGTCACTGGCTACCCAAAACAGAGGAGGCCAACAACTGAGATATCCATCACAAAGGCGAGTTTGTCACTGAGAGACCCATCACAGAGGTCAGCTAGTCACTGAGAAGCTAATCATGGAGGAGAACAAATCAATTACACACCTATCATGGTGGAGGTCCTATCATTGAGGCATCCATCAGAGAGGAGACCCAGATACGGGGCCACCCCTGAGAAGGAGGGCCAGTCACTGAAGCACTCATCACAAAAGAGGACTAGTCACTAGAACACCCATCACAGTGGAGGGTGAGTTACTGGGACACCCATTTTGGAGAAGGTTCAGTCAACGGGACCTTTCTTACAAGTGGTGTACTCACTGGGACATTTATTAAGGAGGAGGACAAGTCACTGGGACTTCCATGGCTGAGAAGGGCATGTTACTAGGGCACCCATTATGGAAGAGGGCCACTTACTGAGGCACCCACTGCAGAAGAAGTCTAATCACTGGTGAACACTTCAAAGAAGAAAGCCAGTCACTGCTAGACCCATTACAAAGGAGAACAAATCACTAGCACACCCATCAAAGGGAGTCCATTCATTGGGAAAATCATTCCAGTGGGGGAGGGGGCAGTTACTGGGTGCCCAGCACAAAGGAGGCCAGTAACTGAGGTATCCATCATAGAGGAGAGCCAGTCATTTATGCACCAATCACTGAGGAGTGCCAGTCCACAAGTCACCCAACACAGAAGAAGGACAGTCACTGAGGCACCCATCACAGAGCAGAATCAGTCACTGGGGTCTGAATCACTGGATGCCCAGTCACTGAGGCAAAAATAAGACAGTAGGCCCAGTCAATGGGGTACCTATTATGGAGTAGTGCTAATCACAGGGACACACATCACAATGAAGACCAACCATCACAGAGAAGTGGTCACTGAGACACACATCACAGAGGAGGACCAGTCATTGGGTCACTGATCAGAAAGGACAGTCAGTCACTGAGGCATCCAACACAGAGAAGGGACAGTCACTAAGACACCCATCACATATCCTAGTCAAAGGAGCACCAACCAGGATGGATGCCCAGTCACTGCAGAACTCATTAAAAGGAGAGTCAGTCACTGGGTCATGTTGAATAGGGGACAGCCTTTATCTTGGACAAGTGTCATAGAGGAGGACCAGTTACTGAAGCTCCCATCAGAAAAGAGACTCAGGAACTAAGGCATACATCACAGAGGAGGCCCAGTAATGGGCACCAATCACAGGGGAGGCTTGAGTCCTTGGGACACCCATAATAGAAAGAACCAGTCACTATGGCAATCACAGTAGAGGGCTACTCACTGATGCACCCATCAGAAAGGAGGGACACTCATGAGTACACACATCACAGAGGAGGCCCAGACACAGGAGAATCCCTCACAGAGGAATGTCAGACAATGGTGCAATTATCATAGAGAAGGACCTTCACTGGAGCAACCATCACAGAGGAGAAGCGGTCCTGAGGCATACATAACAGAGGAGGACCAGTCATAGGGCAGTCACAGAGGAGAACCTGTCATGGGGCACTAATCACAGAAACAGCCAATCACTGTGACACCCATTACAGATGTGGGCTTGTCACTGGGACACTTATTATGGAGGAGATCCATTTACTAAAACTCTCATCACAGAGGGGTGACACTCAACATCCCACCCAGAGGAAGAACAGTCACTGAGGCACTCATCACAGAGGTGGGTCTGTCAGGGAGACACCCATCCCAGAAGAGAAACAGTCACTGGGGCACCAATTAAAAGACCAATCACTTGGCCACCAATCACAGAGTAGTGCTACTCACTGAGTAACCCATAACACAGCAGGGCCAATCACTGAGGCACCAGTCACAGAGGAGGACCAGTCACTGATACATCCATCCCACAGGAAAAGCAATCACTGAGGAACCCATTAAGAAGAAGTTCGGTTATTGGGGCGCAGATCTCAGAGGAAGACCAGTCCTTGAGGCATCCATCCCGAGGATGCCAAGTCACTTAGGCACTCATTTAAGAAGAGAGCTAATCACTGATGTGTCAATCACAAAGGAAAGCAAGTCACAGAGGCATCCATCACTGAGGAGGGCCAGTCACTGTGACACCCATCATAAAGGAGGATCTGCTACTAAGGCACCTATCACAGAGGAGAGTCAGTGAATGTTGCACCCATTACAGAGTAAAGCTAGTCATTGGGGCACACAATTTGGAGGAATTCTAGTAACTGTGGCATCAAACACAGAGCAAGACCAGTCAATGTAGCTTCTACTTTGGAAATGGCCGGTCACTATGGCACCCATCACAGAGAAAGGCCAGTCACTGTGAACCCATTAGGGAGGAGACCCAGAAAATGAGACATCCATCATATCAGAGGACTAATTACTGTATCACCCATGTTGGAGGAGGCCCATTTACTCTGACACTCATCATAGAAGAGGACTAGTCACTGGGGCACCCATCACAAATTATGGCCAGTCAATGGGGCACTAACCTCAGATAAGACACTTTCACTGGTAAACCCATTATGGTGGAGAGTTGGTCAACATATCACACATCCCAGAGGAGGGCTACTCACTGGAGAACCCATCATGTATGAAGTCTAGTCAATGGGTTAACAATCACAGAGGAGACTTAGTCACTGGGGCCCACATTATGGAAGAGGCCCAGTTACTATGACACTCATTCAAAGGAGAACCGGTCACAGAAGAACCCTTTATGGAGGAGGCTTATTATCTAGGACACCCAACATAGAGGATGCCAGTTCCTGGGAGCAATTATGGAGGTGTGTAAGTCACTGTGGCACCAATATAGAGGAGACCCAGTCACTGATCACAGAGGAAGAATCACTGGGGCACAAATCACAGAGGAGGTTGAGTCACTGGGGCACCTATTTTGGAGGAAGGCCAGTCACTGCTCATCTATCACAGAGGTATACTAATCACTAAGTTATCCACCTCAGATGGGGGAAAATCACTGAAAAGTCTATCTCACAGAAGAGACAGTCACTAAGGCACCCATCACAGAGGATGAACAGTAACTGCTCACCCATCACAGAGCAAAGGCAGTCACTTTTTCACCCATCAAAGAGGAAAGCCACAGAGGAAGGCTAGTCACTGGGATATCACAGAGGAGGACTTGTTCCTGTGGCACTCATCAGACGGGGGGCCTCAATCATGGAGGAGGGCTAGTCACTGGGACTCCCACTACACAGGTGGACCAGACACTGGGTTACCCATCACACAGGCTACTTAGTCATGCCACACCCATCACAAAGGAGGGCTAGTTACTGGGGGACCCATTATTGAGGATGGCCAGTAAATGGGACACCTATAAAAGAGGAGGACCTTCCACTGGGGCACTTTTTATGGAGGAGTCAGAGTCACTGGAGCACTAATCATAGAGGAGGCTCAGTCACTGGGATATCCATAATGGAGAAGAGACAGTCACCAGGGCACCCTTCAGGAAGAAGGCATCACTGGGGCTACCATGAAAGAACAGAGCCAGTCACTGTACATCTATCACAGAGAAGAACCAGACACAGGGGTATCTATCACAGAGGAAGGCTAGTCTCTAGGGCGTCCACTATGAATGAAGGCCAGTCACTGGGGCAACAATCACAAATAAGGGCCAGTCACTCTAGTACCCACCACAGAGGAGGAACAGTCATTGGAGCATCCAACACAGAGGAGTGCCTGTCACTGGGGAACATATTATAGATGAGGCCCAGTCTCTGGGACATCCATCACAGCAGAAGACTACTCTCTGGGGCAACATTTAGAGAGCAGAACCAGTCACTGGGACAACTATCAGCAAGAAAGTCAGTAACTGGTGAATACAGAGGAGAACGAGTTGCTGAGGCACATATCACAAAGAAAAGCAAGTCAATGAGACACATATCACAGACCAGGGCCAATTGTTGAGACGTCCACCAGAGAAGTGGACCAGTCACTGGAACACATATTAGGAGAGGTTCAGTCAATGGGACTTCTGTCACAGAGGAGAGCTGGTAACTGAAACAGCGATCACAACAGATGCAAAATCAGTGTGGTACTCATCGAGGGTGATCACTCACTAGAGCATTGGTCACAGAGGAGGACCAGTTACCGGGGCACCCAGAACAAAACTGAACTAATCACTTGTCCACTAATTATGCAGGAGGCCCCGTCATGGAAGCTCTCATCATATAGGAAGGCCAGTCACTTAGGTAATAATTGCAGAAAGGTTAGTCACTAGGGCATCCAATTTAGAAGATGGTCAGTCACTGTTCACTTATCACAGAGGTGGAATTATCACTGAGGCACAAATTATGGAGGAGAGCCAGTCACTGTGGCCATATTCACAGAGAAGAGCCTGCCACAAAGGTATGCAGCACAGTGGAAGACTGATCACTGGGACACCCATCACAGAAGAGGGCTTGTCACTATGACACACATCAGAAAGCAGGGCCTTTCACTGGGGCACAAATCATGGAGAAAAACCAGTCATTGGGACTTTCATTTTATAGGAAAGGTAGATTTTGAGGCACTCACTCTTGAGTAGAACACGTAAGTGGCACACTTATCACAGAGAAATCTAGCCCCTGGAATAACCGATATGAAGGAGAAGCAGTCACTAGGAAACCAATCATAGAGGATGCCCAGTCACTGGGGAACTTATAATGAAGTAGGGCCAGTTACTGTGGCACCCATTATGGTGGATGGCCTGTCATTGTGGCAACAGTAACAGAGGAGAGTCACTCACTAGGACAACAATAACAGAGGAGAGCCAGTCACTGGGAAGCCTCACAAAGGAAAGCTAGTCACTGAGACACACATTACAGGCAATGACCTTCCATTGAGGCAACTCTCAAAAAAGAAAGTCACTCAGGCACCAATTATGAGGAGTTCAGTCACTGGGGTTGTGATCCAAGGTGAGGGCTAGTCACTGTGGCACTAATCACAGAGGAGGGCAGTGTCTCTTGGACACTCATCATAGGGGCAGCCAGTCCCTGACACACCTGTCACAGAAGAAGACTAGTAACTGAAGCACCAATACCAGAGAAGGGCCAGACACTGAGGTACCCATTTGGAGGAGGGTCAATCACTTGGGCAGTAATACCAGAGAATGGCCAGTCACTGGGGTCCCCATCACTGAGGAGACCCAATAAGTGAATCATCCATCACAGAGGATGACTGGTCCCTGGGCTACCCATCACAGAGAAAATCCAGTCACTTGAGAACCCATAACAAAGGTAGAGTAGACAGTGAGATACGCATCACAGAAGAGTATCAGTCTCTTGGGTACCTATCATAGTGAACTTTATCAACTTATAATAGTGAAGAGCCAGTAATTGGGGCACACGGAGAAGGCAAGTCACTGGGCTACTCATCACAGATGAGGGCAAATCACTGGGTAACAGATTAGAGGACAGCCAGTAACTGGAGCAGTGATCATAGAGGAGGTCAAGTCAATGGGACACCAAACACAGAGGATGGTCAATCAGAGTGACACATATTACAGACATCACAGAGGACCGCCCGTTATTTGGAGCCCCAATCATAGAGGAGGCCAAGTCACTGGGCTAGCTATAACAATGGAGATCAAGTAACTGTGGCACTCATCACAGACGAGGGATAGTCAGTGGGACAGCTATCACAAAAGAGGGATAGTAACTGAGGCACCCATTAAAGAGTAGGCCCAGTCACTGGGGCACCATTACAAAGGAAGACTGGTTGTTGGTTTACCCATCACAGAGGAGGATCAGTCCCTGGGAGGAGTGTTTTTTACAGAGGAGGGCCATTCACTATGTCACCCAGCACATAGTAGTGACAATTGCTGCAGCACATATTATAGAGGGTTACAAGTGACTGGGTATCTGTAACAGAGGGTAACCCATCACTGGGACACCCATCATAGAAAAAAGACAGCGCCTGGGACACCAAATGCAGAAAAGGACCAATCATTTGAACACCAATTATGGAGGAGGCCCAGTTACTGGAACACCCATCACACAGAAGGGCTAGTCAGTGGAGCAGCCTATTTGGAGGAGTGCTAATCTCTGGGAAACCAATCAGAGAGGAGTCCGAGTCACTGGGGAACCAATTCTGAAGGAAATCAATGACATCTATCACAGATTATGGGGCTTCTTAGTGGAGCACACATAATATATGAAGGCCAGTCACTGGGGCACCCATCACAGAGGAGGCACAGTCACTTGGACTAACATTATGGAAAGGGCCTTGTCATATGGGCACCCATCACAAAGGAGGTTCAGTAAATGGAGCATACATTATGTAGGAGACTCAATAAATGGGACACCCATAACAGAAAAGAACTATTCCCTGGGGAAAAATTATGGAGGAGACCCTGGCACAGGGAAGGCCTCCTTACTGAGGCATCCATAATGGAGGGTGAACAGTCACCAGGGCATCAATATAGAGGAGGCCCATTCACTTTGGAACTTATCACAGAGAAATGCCACTCACTGGTGCACTCCTCACAGAAGAAAGATTGTCACTGGACACCCATTTTAAAGGAGGATCAGTCTCTTGTCACCCATCACAGAAGTGGGCTAATTACTTGGCTATCAATTATTGAGGAAGTCTAGGCATTGAGACAACCATCACAGATGACAACAATAACATACCTGGACAGCAACCACACAGGATGTTCAGTAAATAGGGCACCAATCACAGAGGAGTGGCTGTCATTGGGGTTCACATCCAGAACAGGGTCAGTCACTGGCACCATACACAGAGGAAGACTAGTGGCAAGGGCACCCATCAAAGAGGCTCAGTAACTGGGACACCCATCAGGATGAGGGTTTATCATTGTGGAACCATCATAGCAGAGACCCAGTCAGTGGGGTACAAATTATGACACAGACCAGTCAATTGGGATTCTCATTACAGAGAAGAACCAGCCACTGGGGCACACATCACACAGGAGGGACAGACACAGGGACACCCATCACAATGGAGAGATAGTCACTGAAGCACCCATTGTTGAAGAGGCCTCATAAGTGGCATACCCATCATAGAGGAGTGTTTGTCACTAGCATAACCTTTATGTAGGAGTGCCAGTCACTGCAGCACCAGTCACACAGGAAGGACAGACACAGGGACACCAATCACAATCAAAGGATAGTCACAAGGGCATCCGTTATTGAAGAGGTTTCATAAGTAGGGCACCCATCATAGAGGAGGGCTTGTCACTAGCATAACCATTATGGAAGAGTACCAGTCACCACAGCACCAGTCACACAGTAGGCCTATTCACTGGAGCACCCAAAATGTAGGAAGAGGACCAGTCACTTGGAAATCCAGTCATTGGAGCAACCATCACAGAAGAGGGCCATCATTGGGACACCCACCATAGAGGAAAGTCAGGCACTGTGGCAGCCATGACAGAGTACAGTCAGTCACTTTGACACTAATCACATAGGAAAGTCAGTCAGTGGGGAATCCATTACAAAGAAGTAGTCACTGAGGAACACATCACAGATGAGGACATGTCAGTGAGGCATCTGTCAAATTGATGGACCAGGCCTTGGTACACCTAATATAGAGGAAGCCCAGCACTTCAGCATTTATCATAAAGGAAAGCCAGTCACTGGGCACAAAACACAGAGGAGAGCTAGTCACTGTGACACTCATCACAGGTGAGGTCTTGTTACTGGGGCACTCATCATATATGAAGGTCAAACACTGGGGTAGCAATTACAGGTTAGGCCCAGTCATTGGAGCCCACATTAAGGAAGAGACCCAGTCAGTGGAACACCAATCACCAAAGAGGGTCAATCACAAAGGCACCCTTCACAGTTGAGGGACAGTCACTTGGGCAACCATCATACAAGAGAGACTGCCATGGTGACCAAAATCAGGGAGGAGAGCCTGTCACTGGGGCACCCATCATAGGGGACAATCAGGCACCATCACACCCAATAGAAAGAAGAACTAGTCACTGTGCTACACGTGCAGACAGGACAATTCAGTAAGGCAACAATCACAGAAGTATCTGGCGCTTCCATTAGGAGAATCTCAGTCAGTGGGGCTCCAATGAAAGAAAGGGCCAGTAACTTGGGTAGCCCTCAAGGGGAGCCAAAGACAGTCTTGTACTCAACACAGAGGCGAATCAGTCCCTGAGTATTTATTCACAGAAAAGGGTTAGTCACTGAGAAACCCATCAACTTCAGGGACAGTCACTGTGTCTCCCAGAGGATGGCCTGTCATTGGAACACTAATCACAGAGGTGGCCCAACACTGCAGCACTATCATGGAAGAGAATCGATCACTGTAACACTGTAACACCCACCACAGAGGAGGTCTATTTACTGGAACATTCATCATCTGTGAAGATCTGTCAATGGGAATCAATCAAAAGGGAGGCCAAATAACTGGGACAAACATTATGGTGGATGCATAATCATGGGGATACTCATCACAAACGAGGGTCAGTCAGTGGGGCACCCAATATGCAGGAAACCCTGAAAGAGGGACATCCATCACAGAGGAGAACTAGTCAAAGGGCAACCATTATGGAGGAGGGACAATAATGGAACTAAGCTCAAAAGTGGCCCAATCACTGGGGCATCCATGATGGAGAAAGGCTAATCCCTGAGGTAACAACATGTAAAAGGTCCTGACATTGAATCAACCATCAGAGAAGAGAGCCAGTCACTGGGTCACCCATCACAGAGGAGGCTGAGTCACTGGAACACACATATTGAAGGGGGCCAGTCAATGGTTAACAATAACAGTGGTAGTCTACTCATTGGGGCACCAAGTAAGGAGGAGGGCAAGTCACTGGGAAAACCCTCAGATGAGGACAAGTTACTGGGGCACCCTTCACACAGTAGGGACTGTCACAAGGACACCCATAAGAGAGGAGGGTATACAATGGGGCATTTATCAAAGACCAGGGTCAGGCTGCAGGGGTCCTGCCCCTGCTAAGATTGGGGGTCCCTTGGTAGGTGAGATGACGTCGGTGATTAAACTGGAGGAATAGATACAAAGAGAAAGAAAGTGGGGAGAAATAAAAAGACTGGACTCCTGCTCAAGTGACCAGAAGTCATTTATTGAATGTTATCCCAGGGCTTTTATCCCCAAACTCTGCAAAGTTATCATCACGGGAACTCCTGCTGCTATGGTTACACAAAAGGTAGTATGTGCCTTTCACATGAACAGGTCCAGGTGCACACAGGACACCCCCCATTCTCAAGCAGATGTATTTTTCAAAGGTAAAGAAAAACATGAAATTCTTATCCAGTTTACTCTTAATTGTTTATTGCTACATAACATCATTCAACTCTTACACCTGAAACCAACATGATATATTACCTTTTACTCTTCTATGCTAATTCAAACTGGTTTCTATAAAACAGATGGTGCTATGGTTACACTCTCCTAGCACAAACCAGCCTAATTCAAACTTCACTGGCCCCTCTGAATCAAACTGAACTAATCACACTTCTATAATAACATGGTTACTAAAGTTTTCTTAATCTATATAAACTGTATTCTAAAACCTATATCTATAAATTTCTAAAATTACATTAAGAGAACCTGTGACTTGCACTAAGCCTCCTCAATGTGACTCAAAGTTAAACTTAAATTGTTTAAAAGCAAAAGCCATAAACCATGGAAAATGGGAACAATAGACTCCCAAGTTAGCTGTGTTCATTCCCGTTTCAGAGTCCTCTGTTAGAGCCGGCAGGAGTCTTTCCTGGTTGCTTGTGCCAAGTGGAAAAGGAGTTAGGGAATGGGATCAACAGCTCCTGAACACATCCTAGTGGTCTCGGGGTAAATGGTCCTTCCTGATCCCTAACACTCAGTGGGCCTCCGTGGCCGGCTCCAACACCAGGCACTCTGGCATTTGTTAGAGGATTTGGGCAGTCACTGAGACACCAATAATAAAGAAGGGCCAGTCACTGGGGCATCCATTACAGAGGAATTACAGTAATGAGAACATCCATCACAAAGGAGAGCAAGTCACTGGGGCACCCATTATTGAGGAGACCCAGCATGTGGGACACTGCCACTGAGAATGGCTGGTCATTGGGCAAACACTATGAAAGTACAGCAGTCAAGAGAGTGCCAGTCACAAGGAGACCAAGTCCATGAGGCACCAATAATGGATGATGACCAGTCAATCAGGTACTAATTATGGAGGAGGTCCAGGCACTCTCACAAAGAACAGCCATCACAGAACAAAGTCAGACACTGGGTCACAAATTATAGAGGAGGCCAGTCACTGAGGCACATATCACAGAAGAAAGTTACTCACTGGGGCCCTCATAAGAGAGAAGAGCAGGTCGTAGAGACTACCATCACAAAGGAGAGCCAGTCACTGGGACACTCATCACAAACTACAGGCAGCCACTGAGGCACACAACACAGAGGCGGGCCAGTCACTGGGGCAGCCATCACAAACTACAGGCAGTCACTGAGGCACACAACAAATAGGATGGCCAATCAATAGAACACTCATTAGGAGGGGCTCAATTACTGGTTTTCTCATCACTGAGGAGTGCTAGTAATTGGAGTAATAATCACAGAGGAAGTAAAGGCAGTCTGGTACCCATAAAAAAGGAGGAAAAACTCACTGGGGAATTTTTCAGAGAAAATGATCATTCACTGGGACACCTATCACATTGGAGGGCCAGTCGCTGGGGATCCCATTATAGAAGGGTCCAAGTCATTGGGGCATCTATCATAGAGGAGTGCCTGTCACTGGGACACTCATCACAAATGAAAGTCAGTCGCTTGTGCACCCAAAACTGAGGAGGCTTAGTCACTTGGATAGGAAATATGGAGGAGGCCCAGATACTGGAACACACATGACAAATGAGAGTACTCAATGGGGCACACTTCTTGGAGTAGAATCTGTCACTGGGGCACCAATCACAGAGGATACCTTGTCAATGGAGCACCCATTATGGAGGAGGTGCTGTCACTTTGACATACATCACACAGAAAGGTTGGTCATTGTGGCTTCCATCATATATGAAGACTTGTCACTGGGAGAGAAGTCACAGAGGAGGCCCAGTCATTGAGACACACATAATGGAAGATGTCCAGTCACTGGGACACCCATAAAAATAAGGAGTAGTCATGAGGGCACCAATTATGGATGAGGCCCAGTAAGTGAGACACCTATCACAGAGGACAGTTAGTGGAGGAGGAACTGTAACTGGGCACCAATTCGAGAGGAGGAGCTATAACTGGGACACCCCTATGCAGGAGGACCAGTCACTGGAACACTGACATGGTAGAGGCCCAGTCACTGAGTCACTGATCACAGATGATGGCCAGTCACTTGGGCACACAACACAGAAGAGGAAGAGTCATCAGTGGGAACCACATTTTGGAGAAAGGTCAGTCACTGATCACCCATCACAGAGGTGGACTAGTCACTGGAATACCAATTTTAGAGATGGGTAGTCACCAGGACAACCATGACAGATAAAGGCCAGTCACTGCAGAACTTATCACACAGTAGGCCCAATCAATAGGGCACCCATCACAAAGAAGAGACAGTTACTGTGGCACAAATCATAGAGGAGGGCCAGTCACAAAGGCACACATCATAGAGGAGGGCTAGTCACCAGGACACCCATTATAAAAGAGGGCTTGTTACTGTGGTACCCATCAGAGATGAGAGACAGTCACAAAGGAATGAATCAAAGAGAGTGGTTAGTAACCAGAATGCTCGGTACAGAGTGTGTCTCGTCCCTGGGACATCCATCACACAGGAGGACCAGTCACATGAACACCTATCACAAAGGAGGAATAATCACTGGGGCAAGCATTATTTAGGATGTCCAGTAAGTGGGACTCCAATCACAGAGGGAGGTTAGTCACTGGGCAATCATTACGAACAAGTGCCTGTCACTATGTCATCAATCATAGAGGAGGCCCAATCACTGGGGCACTCAAAATGGAAGAAGGAAAGTAAGAAGACACACGTTATAAATGAGGCTCAGTCCCTGGGGCAACCATAACAGAGGAAGACCAGTCATTGGGGAACCCATCACAGAGGAGTGACAGTCACTGTGGTACATATTTTAGAGGAAGGCCTGTCACTGGGGCATACAGGATAGAAGGAGGCTACTCACAATTGAAAGCCAGTCACTGAGAAAACAATCTCAGAGAACTAGTCAATAGGGGTCCCTTAATGGAGGAACACCATCACTGGGGCACACATTATGGAGGAGGCCTCCTCACAGTGGAAACCATCACAGAGGAGAGCCAGTTACTGAGACACTCATCACAGAGAACCAGACACAAAGGAGATCCTGTAACTCATAGTCAGTAAGCCATCCATTATGATTGAGGATTAGTCACTGGTGCACCTATCAAAGAAGACAACCAGTCACTGTGATACCCATCACAGAGGAGAGCCAGTTTCTGAGACACTCATCACAGAGAACCAGACACAAAGGAGATCCTGTAACTCATAGTCAGTAAGCCATCCATTATGACTGAGGATTAGTCACTGGTGCACCTATCAAAGAAGACAACCAGTCATTGTGATATCCATTTCAGAGGAGGGCCAGTCACTAGGGCACATAGCATGGAGGAGAACCAGTCACTAGAGCACCCATCACAGAAAAAGAACATTCATGTGGGCACCCATCAAACAGGAGAGTGAGTCACTGGACAACCATAAGAGAGGAGAGCAAGTCACTGGGGTACCCATCACAGTGGAAAGCCAGTTACTAAGACACACTTCACAGACAAAGTCCAGTTACTGAGATGACCATCAAAGAGAAGGACCAGTATCTGGGGGATCAATTAGGAAGGACTCAATTTTGGGGACCCTGAAAAGAAAGAAGGATCAGCAACTTGAGTAGCCATCACAGAGGTGGCAATTTAAGTTTTGTTTGGTACACATCACAGAGGATGCTATTCACTGGAGCACCTATTATAGAGGAAGGACAGGCCCAGAGGCACTTATCACAGAGAAATACCAGTCAAAGAAGCACCTATGACAGAGGAGAGTAAGTCACTAGGGAAACCAAAAGGAGGAAGCCCAGTCACATGGACACCCAACTAGAAAAGGGCTAGACACTTGAGCACACATATGGAGGAGAGCTAGTACCTGTGATAGACATCACAGAGGAGGATCTCTCCATGGGGTACCCAATGCAGAGGAGGTGTATTTACTGTACAACATTACAGAAGTGGGATCACTAGGACAGTCATCAAAGACTAGGGCTAGTCGATGGAGCACACATCACAGTTGAGAGTTAGTTACTAGGACTTCAATCACAGAGGAGGTGTAGTTACTGGGCATAGATCACAAATTAGCACCAGTCACTGGAACAGCAATCACTGGAGAGAGACAGTCACTGTGACACCCATCATAGGGGCAGAACAGCCTCTGGGATACCCATAATCCAAGAATACCAGTCACTGGAGTCCCCATCACATAGGTGGACCAGTGATGGAGACAGCCTTCACAGAAGAGGGTTAGTCACTGGGACACCCAACACGGAGGAGAGTAATTCACTATGGCACCCATAACAGAGGTGGACTAGTCACTAGGAAACCCATTATAAACGAGGGTCAGTCATTGAAACCACCCTTCACACAAGAGAACTAGTAACTGGGGCAACCATTATGGTGGATGGCTTGCCACTGTGAAGCAAGAAACAGGAGGTCCAGTGCCTTAGCAGTCATAATGAAGAATGGAAACTCACTTTGACAATCATAATGGAGGAAGCTCTGTCACTTGAGTGTCAGTCACAAAGGAGATCCTGTAACTCATTCACCCATAAGAGGAAGACCAGACACTGATGCAGCCATCAAAGTAGAGAACTACTCACTGGAGCAACCCATATGAAGGAGATTCTTCACTTACATAAGTAAAACAGAGGAGAGTCAGTCACTGGGACACCCATCACAAAAGAGGCACCATCACTGAAGCACTCATTAGGGGGAGGCCTAATTACTGGGGCACTCTTTACAAAGGAAATCTAGTAACTTGGGCTCACATAACAGAGGAGACCCTGTCACTGAGTGACCTATCACAATGGAGGGCCTGTCCATCAGTCACCCATCACAGAGGAGGCACAGTCACTAGGTCTTCCATCAGAAGGAAGGTCAATCACAGGGGGCACTGATTATGGAGTAGGGCCAGTCCTTGGGGCACTTATCACAGATGAGACCTAGTCACTGGGACACCCATCACTGAGGAGGACTAGTAACTAGGAAACCAATCACAGATGAGCTATTCAATGAGGTACGAAACACAGAGGAGGTGCAGTCACTGAGACAACCATAAATGAGGATGGTCAGTCATTGGGAAAGTATTCACAGAAGAGACCAGTCACTTGGGCAAGCATCACAGAGGACCAGTCACTGGACACACAACACAGAGAAGGGGCTGTCACTGAATCACCTATAATAGAAGAGCACGTGTCAATGAGGCACCCATCAGTGAGACATGTCAGTCATGGGGCACAACTCACATAGTAGAGTTCATTAGTTGAGCACCAAATAAGGAGGAGGTCCAGTCACTGGGTCATTTATCACAAAGGAGGACTTTTCACTGGGGCACTGAATTTGGAGGAGGGCCATTCATTGGGACATGAATCACAAAAGAAGAACAGTCAAAGGAGCACTGATTAAGGAAGATAAACAATAACTGTTACACCCTTTGCTGAGAAGGGTCATTCACAAGGGCACCCATTCCAAAGTAAGTCTAGTCACTTGGGCATCCATTTTGGAGAAGTTCCAGTTACTAAAACACCCATCACAGGAGCACCGATCATACATGAAGACCTGCCACTGGGGCATCATCACAGAGAAGACCAAGTCACTGAGGTACAAAAATGGGGAAAGTATCTCTGAGACACTTGTCATAGAAGAGGGAAAATCATTAGGGCACCTATCACATATGAAGCTCAATCACTGGGGTGCCAATCACAAAGGATACAAAGTCTTAAGGAACACATTACAGAAGAGACAAAATCACTGGAAAGCCAATCACCAACGAGGGAGAGTCACTATATCATACATTACGAAATGGCACAGTATGTGAGACACCCATCACAGAGGAGGACTACTCACCAAGGCACTAGGGCATAAATCACAGAGGAGCTATTCAATGAGACACTAAACACAGATTAGGGGCAGTCATAGAGGCACTCTTAAAAGAGGAGGGTTTGCCACTGGGGACCCATCAGCTAGAATGACCTGTCACTACTGAACCCATAATGGAGAATGAACAATCATTGGGATACCCATTATGGAGGAGAACCAGTTATTAGGACACCCATCACAGAGGAAGAAATGTTAGTAGGGCACCCATTATGGAGGCGGTCCTGTCACTGTGGCACTAATTGCCAAGAAGACCCAGTCACTGGGAAATTCATAATGAAGGGAGAATAGACAATGGGAAACACATTATGTAGGGGAAACAGTCAGTGGGGTAGGGATCACAGAAGAAAGCTTGTCACTGAGGCACTCAAACCAAGGAGAGCCAATCATTTTGGAAATTTTACAAAGTGCCAGTTACTGGGGAACAAAACACAGAGGAGAGCCAGTTACTGTAGCACCCATCAAATACGGGGTACATTCACTGTGCATCTATAACAGAGGAGGGCAAATCATTAGGGCATCCATTATGGAAGAGATGTAGTCACTGGGGCATCCATCACAGAGGAAGCACCATCACTGTTGCACCTATCACAGAGAAGTGCCAGCCACATAGGCACCCATCACAGATGAGAGTGAGTCACTGAGGCACACATTTGGAGTAGGAACAAGCACTGGCACGCCCATCACAGAGTGCTATTCACCTAGGCACCCATCACAGAGTAGACCTAGTCACTGGGAACCCATCAGAGATAAGAACTAGTCACTAGGGAACCGATTGCAGATAAAGATCAGTCACAGGGACATAGATTACAGGGAAGGTCAGTCCCTGGAGTAGCAATGCCAAATGAGGGCCAGTCACTGGAGCTCAGATTCCACAGGACAACCAGTCACTGGAGCATGAATAATAGAGGAGGACCAGTCATTAAGACACAAGGAGGTACAGTCATTGAGACACTCATCACAGCAGATGGCCCACCACTTTCACAGCCATAACAGAAATTGGACAATTAGTGGGGTGTCCATCACAGAGGGGTGCTAGTACTGGACACCCAACACAAAGGAGGGACTGTCACTGGATATCCATAATAGAGGTGGGCCAGTCATAGAGGTACCCACCACAGAGTGTGTCAGTCACAGGGGTACCCCTCACACAGAATGGGTAACCACTGTAGCATCATAGCAGTGGCCCAGTCACTGGGGAATCTATCATGGAGGACTATTCCCTGAGGCATCCAATATGGAGGAGGACCAGTCCCTGTGGCATAAATCAGAAAGCAAGCCTGGTCAATAGAGCACCTATTTTGTGGAGGTCAAAACACTGGAATGTCCTTCACAGAGAAGGGTCGGTCACCGGACATACATTATGGAGGAGGACAAGGAATTGGAGCACCCCTCACAGGAGGACTAGTCACAGGAACACACATTTGGGGGGAGGCCAGGTCACTGTGGTACCCAAAATGGAAGACGCCTAGTCACTAAGACACCCATTGCAGAGGAAAATTAGTCACTGGGGCACTCATTATATTTGAAGGCCAATCACGGGCCCCAGTTATAGAAGAGGCACAATCACTGAGACAACATTCTCTAAGAATGGCCAATTACTCTGGCACCCATCACAGTGGAAGGTTAGTCACTTGGGCACCAATCATAGAGGAGTGCTAGTTATTGCAGTACATATTATAGAGAAAGGGGTCACTGTGGCATGCTTTACACAGGAGAGTCAGGCACTGGAACAAAAATCACAAAGGAGGCTCAGTCAAAGGGGCACACATTATGGAGGGTGTCCAGTGAGACAGCTATCACAAAGAAGTGTCCATAAAAGAGGCACTCTTTCAGAGGAGGCCCAATAAGTGGGACAACAACCACAGAAGGAAGCAAGACACTGGAGCAGCCATTATAATGGAGGAACAGACATGGGGCCACCAATTGCTGAGGAGACCCTATGATTGGGGCACCCATAATGGAGGAGGATCTGTCACTGAGGATCCCATTATGGTATATGTCCTGTTACTGGGACACACATCACAGAGGTGGACTATGCAATAGGGTACACACTATGGAGGAAGTCCAGTCACTGGTTTACCAATCACCAAGAAGGCCCAGTCACTTAGGCACCCATATTGGAGGAGAGCAAGTTACTGTGGCATCTATTATGTAGGAGACACAGTCACTGGGGCAGTTATCAGAAAGGAAAGAAAGTAACTGGGATACACATAACAGAAGAGGACATTTTTCTTAGAGGAGGGCCTCTCACTGGGGCACCAATCACATAGGAAGGCTACTCAGGGACAAATATTATAGAGGAGGTACAGTCACTGAAGCATCTACCACAGAGGAGGAACATTCACTGGGGCACCCATCATACAGGCTTAATCACTGTGCCACCTATCACAGAAGAGAATCAGTCACCGTGACATCCATCAAGAGGAAAACAACTCACTGTGGCACTCATAACAGAAGACAGCTTGTCATTGGGATGCCAATTATTTTGAAGGCCTAGTGACTGGAACACCCACCACAGAGAAGGATTAGCCACCATGGTACCCAATTTGGATGAGTGCCAGTCACAGAGGCAACAAGCAGAGAGGAGTGTCAGTCAATGGAGCGCTTATGTTGGATGAGGCCCATTCACTGGGATGCCCATCACAGAGGAGGGCCAGTCACTGAGGCAGTCATTATGTAGGAGGTTCTATAATTGAAGCGCCAATCACAGGAGAGAACTAGTCATTTAAGCACCCATAATGGAGGAGGACCAGTTACGAGGACAATCATCTCAAGAAAGGGTCAGTCACTGGGGCACCCATAACAGAGGAGACCAGACATTGGGGCACCAATCACAGAGGAGGCCCAGTCACTGGGACATCCATTATGGGGGAGGGAGTCACCATTATGCTCATCACAGGCGATGCATTGTCACTGGGCCACCTATCACCAAGGAGAGACATTCACTGAGGCACCTATCACAGAAGAGAGCCAGTCAATAGTCACTCATCACAGAGGAGTGCCAGTCACTGGGGCACCAATTAGGAGGAGAAACAGTCACTGCAGCACACATCTCAGAGGAGAGCCAGCCACTGAGACATCTATCACAGAGGAAGATTTCTAAGGATAGGCACATATCCAGAAGAGTCAGTCACTAGAACACCCAATAAAAAGAGGGCCAAACACTGGGGCACTAATCAAAGGGGAGAACATATCACTGGAACACCCATCACAGAGGCGTATGGCTCTATGAAGCAATAAAAAAGAGAAGGGGAAGTCACTGAGGCACCCATCACAGAGAAGTTCCAGTAACTGGAATAGCTATAACAGAAGAGAGGTAGTCACTGGGGCACTCTTCACAAAGAAGGACCAATCACTAGGACATCCATCAGAGAGGAGGGGCAGTCACTTGGTCACCTATAACAGAGGATGGCCAGTAATTGAGGCAACCATACTAACGAGGATCAGTCATGGGGGCACACATAAAACAGGAGTGCCAGTCATGGAGAAATTCCTCAGAGAGGAATGCTATTCACTGAAACATGCAGAGGAGGGGTTATCACTGTGGCACTGATAAAGGAGGATGGTCTATCACAGGGGCACCCATTTTGGAGCAGGGCCTGTCACTGGGACAGCCATCACAGAGGGAACCATAACTGGGTCACCCATTACTTAGAAGGGACAGTCTCTGGGAAAACCATTGCAAAGAAGAGATTATCACTGCGTAACCACTATGAAAGAGTGTCAATTACTGTGACACCCATCAAAAAGGAAGGCTAATCACTAGGGCAGATATTATGGAGGAGGTGAAATCTAGGGAGCACAAACACCAAGGAGGCACAATCACTAGTGCACTCATGAAGGAAGAGGACATCCATTTTTAGAAGACAGAGTAAACGGGGCAACAATCACAGAGGAAATCTAGTCACTGAAGCACCCATTACAGAGGACGATCAGTCACTGGTGCAGTTTTAACAGAGGTTGACCAGACACTGTGCACACATCATAGAGGAGGGCCAGCCATTGGGGCACCCATTAAGAGGAGAAACAGTCACAGTGGCACCCATGGCAGAGAAGGTCTAGATTCTTGGCAACCAACACCGAGGATAGACACTCATTGAGACATTCATCACAGAGAAAGGCTTCTACCTGAGACAACTGTCCCATACTAGAGTCAGTCATGGAGCATCCAATAGAAAGAGGGTCAATTACTTGGGAATGATCACATCAGAAGATAAGACATTGGGACACCCATCATAGAGGAGTATTGGTCAATAAGGTACTAAACACAGAGGATTAACAGTCAATGAGTCACCATCACAGAAAAAAAGCCTATCACGGGGAACCCACTAACAAAATAGGCCAGCCCAGTAAATGGACCAACCATTACAGGGAGAGTCACTCACTGAATCAGTCATCACAGAGGAGAACCTGTCACTGGGATATCTATTACAGAAGAGAGGCAGTCCCTGAGGCACCCATAAAAGAGATGTGACAGTCATTGGAGCACACATAACAGAGGCAATCAAATCATGGAGTCACCCTTCACAGAGGAGTGCTAGTCACTAAGACATCCATACTAGGAGTGTTTGTCACTGTGACTTCAATAACAGTGATGAGTCTGTCATTGGGGCACCCATTATGAAGAAGGATTAGTAACGGGGACAGCCATACAGAGAAGTATCATTCATTTATGCACCCATCACTGAGGAGGTGTAGTCGATGGGCATTCAGCAGAATGAAGGGTCATTCACTTTGACAGACATCACAGTTGTGGGTCAGAAAAGGGCACACATCATGGAGGAAAACCAGCCACTGAGGCCTCTGTCACAGAGGAAGGGCAGTCACTGAGGCACCCACAAGAGAGGTGGGCCAGTCACTTGGGGACTGATAATGTAACAGGGCCAGTCACGGTGGTACCACTCACAGATGCAGGATAATCAGGGGTACACCCAACACAGCAGAGTGCTAGTCACCTTGGCATCCATAGAAGATCAGGACCAGTCACTTGGGACCCATTATGGTTGAGGGTCAGTCATTTGGGCAACCTCATAATTGAAGGCTAGTCACTGGGTTAACCATTGTTGTGGAGGGTCAGTCAATGGTGCATCCATCACAAAAGAGGAAAAGTAACTTAGGCACCCATAACTTTAAGAGAACTAGTCACTGGGGCATCCATTATAGTGTAGGCCTATCACTAGGTCAACCAAGATAAAGGAGGGTAAGACATTGGGACCACCATCACAGAGGAAGAGCAGACTTTGGAGCCCCAATTACAGAGGAAAACTATTCACTGGGACACATATCAGAGAAGACGCATAGACACTGAGGTACCCATCATAGAGGATGATCAGTCTCAGTGGTTACCCATTACAAAGAAGGGCTAGTCATTGAGGCACCCATCACAGAGGAGAGCCAGAAATGAGCACACATTATGGAAGAGGGTCAATTACTGGGCACCCATCACACAGGAGGACCAATCATTACAGCACTTAAATCATAAAAGAGTATATCACTGTGGCAACCATTTTGAGGACAGTCAGTCACTGGACCACCAATCACAGATGTAGGCTAGTCACTAGCACACATATTATGAAGGAGCCCCATTCACTTGTAATTCCATAGCAGATGAGGTCCAGTCTCTATGAAATCCACTATGGAGGAAGGCAAATAAATGGAGCACCTTCATTAGAGATGAAGGCTTATCACTGGGGTACCTATCAAGAAGAGAACAAGACACTGGGCCACCCATCACAGAGAAGAGTCAGTCATTGTGGAAGCCATCACAGAAGAGGCCAGTCAGTGGGTCACCATCACAGAGGAGACAGTCTGTTGAGTACCCATCACCGTTGAGGGCCTGTTACTAAAGCACCAATTACAGAGAATAGTCAGGCACTGGTGCTTCAATTACAGAGGAGGATCAGGTAATGATGTACTAAGCAAAGGGGAGGAACAGTCACTAGGACACTCATCAAAAGGAGGACCAGTCACTAGAAGAACTATTACATAAAAGGAACAGTCACTGAAGCACCCATCACAGAGGAAGGGCAGTCACTGGGACACCCTTCAATGAGGAGAGAAAGTCACTAGGTCACCCATCACAGACAAGGCATAGTCAATAGGGAATGCCTCACAGAGGTGGGCTAGTCATGGAGGTATCATTCACAAGAAAAGGCCTGTCACTGGCCACCCATCGTAAAGGAGGGCCTGTCCCTAGGAACCATTTATAGAGGATGCCCAGTCACTGAGACATCTATCACAGAGGTGAGCCAGTTATTGGGGCACTCATCACTGAGAAGGAGATGTGACTGGGAAACATCACAAGACATTACTGGGACACCCTTCACTGAGGAGGGCTAGTCGCTAGAGAACACAAAGTGTAGACCAATCTCTGGGGCAGAGATCTCTGAGGAAGTTAGTCACTGAGGTTTGCATCACAAAGGAGGATCAATCACTGGGACATCTTTTCACAGAGGAGGGCCAGTCACTTTGAAACCCACCACAAAGGAGGAACAGAAACAGGGACACTGATTACAGAGAAGAGTGCATCACTGGAGCAGATTAAAAAGGAGAGTCAATAAATGAGGCACCAAACACAGATTATAGATGGTCACTGAGGCACCCATCACAGAGGAGAGCCTGCTACTGGGACCTCTATCACAATTCACTAGGGGACACATTACACAGGGTAGCCAATCACTGAGGCACCCACACAGCGAAGGATGTCATTGGGATAGCTATCATAGAAAAGGGCCAGTCAATGCAACACCCTTAACAGAGGAGGACCAGTCAATGAGGTACAAATCACAGAGAAGCAACTGTCACTTGGGGACTCATGGCAGAGTATGGTCAGACACAGAGGCACCCATTGCAGATGCAGACTAGTCATGGAGCTACCCCTCACAGAGGATGTATATTCACTGGGCCACACACACAGAAGAACTAGTCAAAGTGGCAACAATAACACAGGAAGGCTAGTCACAGGGACATCCATTATGGAGGAATTCAAGTTACTTGAACAACCATCACAGAGAAGGGCAAGTCACTGTAGCAAGCATTGGTGAGGAGAGCCATTCACTGGGACACCCATTACAAAGGAGGGCTTGTCACTGGGGCATCCAATATGGAGGAGACCCAATTACTGGGAAACACATCACAGAGGAGTGTTAGTCACTAAGGTGTCCATTACAGAGGATGACCAAACACTGGAGAATAAATCACTGAGGAGTTACTTTCTCTGAGGCATCCATAATATTTTGAAGGAGGGCTAGTCATAGGGGCACCAATTATGTGGGAGATCCAGTCACTGGGGCACCTATCACAGACAAATAGTAGTCACTGAGGTACCCCTCACCCATGAAGGTCAGTCACTGGGACATTTTTCACAGAAAAGGACCAGTCCTTGGGGTACCTATCAAAGAGGAAGAACAGTCAAAGGAGCACCAATAATAGAAGAGACTCATTCACTGGGGCACACATTACAGACAAGAACCAGTCACACATCACAGAGTTCAGTCAGTCCGTGGGGCACAAATCACAGAGAAGAGCCAATAACTGGGAACCCCAACTCAGAGAAGGTCAGTCACTGTGAGACCCAGAACAGAGGAGGGCCAGTCAAGGGTGTACCCATCTCAAAGTATGTCCAGTCACAAGTGCACTGGTAACAGAGGAGAGTCAGTCACTGGGGAGTGCTAATCAATGAGACACTAAACACAGAGTAAAGACAGTCACTGAGCCACCCATCACAGAGGAGAGCCTGTTACTGGAGCCCTATCCAGTGAAGAGGCCCAATCACTGGAGTAACCATAACAGAGGAGAGCCTGTTACTGGGGCATCCATCACAGAGGACGGTCAGTCTTTGGAATGGCTATCACAGATGCCTAGTCACTGTGGCACTCATCACAAAGGAGGGCGAGTCACAAGGGTACCCACTTTTTTGAGTCAGAGTATCACTCTGTTGCCCATACTGGAGTGCAGTGGCATGCTCGTGGCCACCATAGTCTCGACCTGATGGGCTCAGATGATTCTTCTGCTCTGCCTTCCAATTAGCTAGAACTACAGGCATGTGTCGCCATGACCAGATAATTTTTTGATCTATTGTAGAGATGAGGTCACACAAAGTTGTCCATGGGATACCCATTATTGATTAGGTCAACAGTGGGACACCTATCAAAGAGGAGGGAAATTCTCTAGTTCAACCACATTGGAGGAGCACCAGTCAACGGGGCATTAATCTTAGAAGAGACCCAGTCACTGAGGCATCCATAAAAGAGGAGGTCTGTCACTGGGACACCCATTGTAGAAGTGTACAGTTACTGGTCAATCTGACACAAAGGAAAGAAAGTCCCTGACATCCACAGAGAAATGTCAGTCACTTGGGCACTTATCACAGAGGATGACTAGTAACTGATATACCAATTATAAGTTAGGATCAGTTACTAAAACATACATAACAGAAAAGATCTTCTCACTGGGGCGCCCGATTGAAGGAGGTCCCTCACTAGGGCATCAACCACAAGGAAGCCCAGAAAACAGGGTGCCCATTATGGAAGTGGCCAGGACACTAGGACACTCATCACAGCTGAGGGCCAGTCACTGGGGCACCCATGATGGAAAAGGCCCAGAACCTGGGGCCTCAATAACAAAGGATTGTTATTCACTGGGGCACCCATATGAAGGATGCCCAGTTAGTAAATCACCTATCACAGAACAGGCCTAGTCACTGCAGCACCCATCATAGAGGATGGCCAGTAATTGGGGAACCAATCACAGAGAAGGCCCAGCCACTACACCACCCATTAGGGAGGATGTCCTGTCTCTGTGACTAATTACAGGGGAGAGAAATTCACTGGGTAACCATTATATATTCAAGACAGTACCTGAGGCACCAATCACAGGGAAGGACCAATAACTTGGGTACACATTATGGAGGAAGCCACTCAAGGGACACCAATCACAATGCAGGACCCATCAATGTGTCACCCATTATGGAGGAGACCCAGCATTTGGGACACCTATTACAGAGGATGTTTAGTCACTGGGTCAACTATTATAAATATGGCCAGAAACTGGGCATCTATCACAGAGGAGACCAAGTCACAGGGCCACCCATAATGGAGGAAGGCCAGTTCATGGTGCACCATTATGGAGGACATCTTATCACTGGGACATTGATCATAGAGGAGGGCCAGTTACTGGGAAACCCTTCACAGAAGAGCGGCATTCACTGAGACACACATCATAGGAGAGGGTCAGTCACTAGGATACATGTAACAAGGGGGGGTCAGGCACTGGGGCAGCCATCAAAGTAGAAGACTATTTCCTCAGGCACTCTTCAAAGAAGAGAGCCAGTTACTGGAGCAACCGTCACAGAAGGGAGCCAATTACTGGGACAACCATTACAGAAAAGAGTCAGCCCCTGAAGCACACATCACAGAGAAAAGAGACCCACTGGGGCACCTATCACAGAGAATGGCCAGTCACATAAGCACCCATTAGGAGGCTCTTAGTAACTGGGACTTTGAATACATAGGTGGTCCAATAAATATAGCAGCCATGACATAATAGGGAAAATCAGTGTGGTACCCAGCACAGAGGAGAATTGGGCACTGGGGCATTTTCCAGTGAGGAGGGCCAGTAACTGGACCAGCCATTATAGAGGAAGTTCAGTCACTGGGCCATCTATCACAAAGGACAGTCAGTCACGGGGGCTTCCATCATAAAGGAGTCAATTACTGGGGTTCCCATCACAGAAGAGGGCTAATCACTGAAACAACAATTATGGAGAAGGCCCAGTTGCTGGAAGTTCCATCACAAATAGGGGCCAGTAACTGGGACACCCATTATGAAGGAGGCTCAGTAAGATGGACACATCACAGAGGAGAGCTATTCACTGGGGCAATCACTATGGTAGAGGGTCAATCACTGGGCACCAATAATTGTGTGGGCAGTCACTTGGATACTTATTTTGAAGGAGGGTTGGTCACTAGGGTAACAATATGAAGAAGGCCCAATCACTGCGGCACTGATCTCAGAGGAAGGCCAGTCACTGGGGTATCCATTACAGAGCAGGGTTAGTCACTTTAGCACCCATCACAGAGGAAGGCCAGTCACAAAGGCACACATAACTAAGGAGTACTAGTCACTGAGACACCCATCGCAGAAGAAGTCTTGTCACTGTGGCACACATCACAGAAGTGGATCAGTTACTGTGTCACAAATCATGGAGAAATGTCATTTACTGAGACTCCCATTACAGAAAAGTATGAGTCACTTGATTTTCCATCACACAAGAGGGTCAGTCATTGGGGCACCCATCAGAGAGGAGTGCCAGTTACTGAAGCACATAAGGGGTAGCCCGGTGACTGACTCTTTGCTGTGAAAGGCATCTCAATAATTGAGTTTCCTCCATCATAGGTGCTCAGTTGACTGGGCCGCCTCCAAATTGGGCGCCACAGTGAATATCCAACCTCTGTGATTGGTTACCCAATGACAAGGCCTTCTCTTATATAGGTTCCCCAGATATGCTCTCCTCTATGATAGTTGTCCTATTGACTAGCCCTCCTCCCTAATGTGTGCCCAAGAACTGGCCCACCTCTTTTATGGGTGTCACAGTGATGAACCCACCTTTGTGAAGGATGTCCCAATAACTAGTCCTCTTCTGTGAGTGGTGCCCCCACGACTGCCCCACCTCTGTGATGGGTGCTCCAGTCAGGACTCTACTTGGTTATGGGTGCACCCGTTTCTGATGGGTGCCTCATTAACTAGCCCGTGTCAGTGATGACTATCAAAATTTAATTTGCATCCTCTGTCATGGCTGCCCCAATTACTGGCTGTCCTCTGGGATCAGAACCCCATTGACTGAGAGCCTTCTAAAGGGTGTCCCTGTGACCGGCCCTCATCTGTGATTGGTGCCTCAATAAGTGTCCATCATCTGTGCTGTGTACTTCAGTGACTGCTCTCATTTATGATTGGTACCTCAGTGAGAAGACTTCTTTTGTGATGGATACCACAGTGACTCGCCTTCCTCTATAAAATGTACACCACTCATGGGCACTCCTCTGTGATAGGTGTCCCATTGGCTGATTCTCATCTTTGATGTGTGCCCCAGTGAAGACTGCCCCAGTAATTGGCTCTCTTTGTGATGAGTGTCTCAGTGAGTGTCCTTCCTCTGTGTTGGTTGCTTCATTGACTGGCCCTACTCTGTGATTGGTGTTACAGTGACTGACTCTCCTCTAAAATAGGTGCCCTATAAACTGGGTCTTCGCTGTGATGGGTGCCTAGGCGACTAGTCCTCCTCTGTCTAATGATGCTGCTGTGATGGTCACTCCTCTCTTTTTGGTGAGCCTGTGACTGGCCCTCTTGTGTGATAAGTGCCCATATGAATGTGCCTTCTCTGTGATGGATTGCCCTGTCCTTATCACTCATTCATAATGAATGCCCTAATTCTACCCCTTTTCTGTTATTGGTGCCTAAGTGACAGACTCTCACTTGTGATGGGTGTAACAGTGACATGCTCTCCTCTGTAATGGTTGCCCCAATGACTGAATATGCTTCATAATGGATGCACCAGAGACAGTGGCTGGATCTACTCCATAATGGATACACCAGTGAATAGCCCACTTCTGTGATGGGTTTCCAAGTTATTGATCTTCCTGTGGTGGGTGCCACAGAGAGAGTCCCTTCTTTGTGATAGGAGCCCCATTGACAGGGCCTTCTCTATAATGAGTACCACAGTGACTGATCCTCCTGTCTTATTTGTGCACCAGTGACAGGATCTCTATAACTGATGCCCCAGTAACTTGCCCTCCAAAATAATGGTTGCATCATTGACTTGCCTCCTTCTGTGAAGGTTTTCACAATTACTGGTCCTCCGCCATGATGGGTGTCCCAATGACTGGCCTTCCTCTATTATGGGTGCCCCAGTGACTAGGCCTTCCATGTGATGGCTGTCCCAGTGATTGGTCCTCCTCTGTGAAGACTTCTTCAAGGACTAACCATCTTCTTTGACTTGTGCCCCAGAGATAGTACCTTCTCTGTGATATTTGTCATAGTGACTGGCTTTTCTGAGTGATGGGTGCCTCGTTGATAAGCCTTCATCTATTATCAGTGACACAGAGTCTGGCCCTTCTCTGTGATGAAAGTCCCAGTAACTTGTTCTCCCCTGTTATTAGTGCCCCGGTTACAGGTCTCCTCTGTGATGGTTGCCATGCCTACTGGTCCTCCTTTATGATGGGTGCCTCAGTGACTTGTCCTCCTCTGTTATGGGTGCCCCAGTGAATCTTCCTCCTCTACAAAGAATGACCCAGGGACTGGGCCTTGTTTGTGATGGGTGCCACAGTGACTGGCTGTCCTTTGTGATCAGTGACCCAGTGACTTGTTTCTTCTGTGATGGGTACCCCAGTGATTGGCATTCCTCAATAATGGGTGTCCCAGTGCCTGGCCCTCTACCAGAAGTGTGTTTTAATGACTGACACTCCTCAACAATTTGTTCCCCACTGAATGGGCCTCCTCTATGTTGGGTGCTCTCATTTCTGGGTCTACTATTTGATTGGTGTCTCTATTACTGGCTCTCTTCTGTGAATGTGACTGTTTCTTCTCTGTGTTGAGTGCCTCATTGTCTGCTAATCCTCTGTGATGGGTGCCCCAGAGATTGGCTTTCCTCTGTAATCAGTGCTGAGTTACTGGCCCTCATCTGTGATGGATACTTCACTGGTCTTCTCTGTGATAAGTAACCATTGACTGGCTTTCCACTGTGAAAGTGAGACAAGAGATAGGCAGAGAAAGGCTAGGCCGACAGGCAGGACCTCTGGTAATTTTGTAGTGAATTTCCAGCAGGGCTCTCAGGCTCAACGTTGGTAAACAAGCTCCCTGCAAGCCTCTCAAGTTAGAGCTTAATTACTCACTGCTGGAATTAAAAAGCAACCAATCAGCTCACCATTAGACTTCTACCTCCTGCTAATTTGTCCTTAATACTGACCAATTATATAGCTACAGCTCAAAGCTAGTGCTAGCAATTGGCTTGGGCTTAGGACTAAATAAGCAACAGAATTTTTACCCCAATGGGCAACACCTTTGCATCCCCTACCACTGGGGGAGTTTCTCTGTCTTCTCAATAAATCCCGATTACTCACTTTCTGGATGTCTGTGTCCTTCATTAATCTGGGGTAAGAGACAAGAACCCTGATCATAAAGAGCTGCAGAAGATTGTCAGAGTTGAAAAACTGTGCACCCCATATGCTGCCTTGCCATCTGACAAAGCAGGCTGAACCAGGAGAGCTGTCAAAAGAAGGTGAGACTCCTAAGCTGAGACACCTAGGAGAGTAGGTTTGCCAGCTCACTGAACCAGCAACACTCTCAGGGCTTGGCTTTCCAGCCCATTAGAGCTAACATCCTGGGGGCTAGGTTTGCCAGTCCACTGAATCAGAACACTCTCTGGGCTTGGCTTACCAGCCCATTAGATCCGACACTACCAGGACTAGGCTTACCAGCCCCTTCATGACTCGTTCTGGGGCTTTGCTGTCCCTATGAGCTGACACTCTCAAAGCCCCGACTAACTTGAAAAATTGGCATCACTTTTGGCACCCAATGTGGGACTTGACGGAAGGATGAGTTAATGTGAACCTATCTTTACTTTCATTTCCGAGGTTCCTCAGAAAGATTTCTAGAGTAATTGAGGACATCTGGCCAAGGGTACACCAGTGAATGGTCCACTTCTGTGATGGGTGTCCAAGTTATCGGTCTTCCTGTGATTGGTGCCACTTTGATGATACCTGAAGACTTCCAGGCTGACCCCAATTCCCAACAACCCATCAAGGTGTCAGTAGAAGGCTTCCAGTCTCTCCTAGCACATTTTTCTCCAACATTTTCTATCACATTTTCTTCTCTTCGAGATTGCCATGGGTACTACCCCCACCTGGTTCTTGGTGATGTGGGTGTTTTAGTAGTCTAGGGAGTTAGCATTACTAGAAAGTACTGGCAACCAGCTTGATCTTTATTGAATAAGAGCTCAAGACAAGGTGTGTTCACTGATACACAAGGCAGAAGGAAGGAAGCATTGGTTTCATTCTTTTTTATATTGGGAAGCATTGTAATTGGCAATAATGAGAAACTGCTTTATATAAGGAATTTAAATCTTAAGACGTTAGGTCTACATTTGGGGACTCTATGGATAGACAAATGTTGAATGAATGTGGACTCTCTCCTCTGAGAACACTGTGCCTGATCTTCATATGCTGAATGTGAAGACTTCATCTTTATGTTGAATGGCCAGGTTGACTGTGGGTTTAGGTTTCTGGAAGATGTCAGGGTCTGTCTCAAAAGATCCTGTAATGGCATTTTATGTCTCCATATTCGTAGGCCTTGTTATGAAAGTAATCTGAATGTTGTAAACTAGCTCAAACCATGAACCTCCTAGCCAGGAGTTCGTGGAAAGTCTCAGATAAGCTCCCTTTTTTTCAGAATCCTGCTCCTAACCACAATTGTTCCAAGACCTTTTTGAAGACCTACTCTGGTAAGGAGGAACACTAGGCTTGAGGAATCTAGAGGCAAAGTCAACAGCACATAGGACAGGTATTAATGCATAGGTGAGTGTGATTATTCCTACTAACTGAGTCACTACTGCTATACTTGGTTGAAATCATGCTTGCATTCAAGGGGATGCCATGAGAAGAGAAGGAAAGGAAACTGAGGGGATGCTCTCCTTTCTCTGATCCTTATTCATGCACATTGGTTGGAGAAGGAATATCTTTCTTTTGCCTCTCTCCAGATGAGTAACAGGCCACCTGGCTATCTGCAGTGTGCACTCAAGAGTACATCCTGGGACATAGGAGTTCTCTGATCCATCAGAGTTTAGGCATCTCAAATTCTTTTGCACCCATTTGCAGCTGAATTATAAGCTGCAGGATGGAGAATCCTGTCCTCCAGAAGGAAGAATCAATCATAATAAAATCGTGCAGCTAGACAGTTTCTGTAGATGCCAGGGTAAATGGTCTGATGTCTCATATGTACAGGTTTTATTCACATTACTAGAAAATCCGGACCTTTGTCAATACTGTAGAATCGATTCAGCCCTGCTAGCAGTCATGTCAAGGGAATGTCACTATGGAATGAGGATGCCAATCCCAAAGGCGATAAGGGGGAGGGTATCTCATACGGCACTTCACCTGGTTCATCTTTTCCTCCTTATTCATGTCCTTCTTGTACCTCAAACCATTTCCACCCTAAAACACCTCATTCTAGAACTCTGACATTACTTATTCCCTTACAAGAGATGCTTGGTGAATATGGTCCTAGTAAGGTGCAGGTACCCTTTTCCCTATGAAACTTGAAACAAATCAAGGAATATCTTGAAAGTTTCACTGACTAATATATATATATATATACTTTGCAGAATTTTTTTTCTTTTTTGAATTGAAGTCTCATTCAGTGCCCAGACTGGAGTGCAGTGGCCGCTCCTGGCCACTGCAGCCTCGACCTGCTGGCTCCAATGATCCTTTTGCCTCAGCCTTTCAAGTAGCTGGAACTGCAGGCACGTGCAACCACTCCCGGCTAATTTTTTGATTTATTATAGAGATGAGATCTCACCAAGTTGCCCAGGCAGATCTCAGACCTGCGGGCTCAGGCAATTCCCTCACCTCGGCCTCCCAAAGCGCGGATTACAAGCTGAGCCACCAAGCCCGGCCTACTTTGCAGAATTTAATGCAAGTATTCGAGTTCAACTGGAAGTATGTTATGTTGCTTTTAGGCCTACCATAATGATCACTTAGAAACAAGAAGTCCTGCAAGTGGCAGAGAGATTTGGAGATGAACTTGGCATTTCATATTTTGACAGAGAAGGGGAGGAGCCCAATCCTAGGCATGTGTGGCATTTCATATTGTGACAGAGAACGGACGAGTCCAATCCAATAGGCATGTCTGCTGTGGGACCTTGATAGCGACTTGGGAGAAGGGAGGAGGAAATATTTCCTGATGGGCATACTAGAAAGCTTGAGAACTAAGCCTTTTAATTACTCTAAGTTATCCATGATAGACCAAGGTGTTGTTGAAAATCCCTCAGCTTTTCTGGAAAGGATCAGAGAGGCTTTGATTAAATACACATTCTTAGAATCTGAATCAGTTGAAGTACAACTAATCTTAACAGACAAGTTTATTACTCAGGCAGTTCCAGATATCAAGAAGAAGCTGTAGAAACAGGACAAAGGACCAGATAGTACTTTACAGCATCTCCTGAAAGTGGCCTCCTCAGTCTTTTATAACAGGATCAAGAGGAGGCACACGAAAGGAAGAGGAGACACAGGACAAAGGCAAGAGCTCTAGTAACAGCGTTAAGCATATACACCCCCCAGAATTCTCAAGGCATACATTCTAACTGTTATGAATGCAGTAAGCCAAAACTTTAAAGAATTAATACAGTGCCAACATGGATGACTGCAGAACCAGAGGAAAAAAAGTGGCATCTCAATTGGCCGTCACCTCTAGTGACAAAACTCCAACAGTCCATCAGAGACCTGGTAACAGCTGACCTGCTAAGGGGATGGTATCTATAGCCATAGGTACAGCCTGAAGCAGTACTAGAAGCCTGGTTTTCCCATAGAGGCCTAAACATCCAGGACCTCGTCCACTGTGCAGGCAAGCAAGAGTCATTGGAAAGTAGGTATGCTCTCTTCTGAAGGGAGGATAGAATACATAGCTCAGGAACGATGGTCATTTTAGTTGGTGCTCCAGTGACTGGATCTTCTCCAGAATAAGTGCCGCTGTGACTGGCCCTCCTACAAAATGGTTCTCCCAGTTACTTTCACTCCTTTATGTAACTACTACCTACTGGGCCTCCTCTATAATAGGTTCTCCAGTGACTGGCCCTCCTTTGTGAAGAATTTCCCAGTCACTGGACTTTCTCCACAATGTGAGTCCTCATGACTGGGCCTCCTTTGAGATTGGCACCCCAGAGAACTTCCTTCATATACCATGGGTGCCCCGATGACTAGTCTTCCTCTCTGATGGTTGTAATAGTGAATGTTTCTTATTTATGGTAGGTGAACTTGTGACTGGGCTTCCTGTTATTGGTACCCCAATGGCTGGGCATCATCTATAATGAGTGCACCAAAGACTGAATAGACTTCCTCTGTGATGGGTGTCTTAGTAACTGTACTTTTCCAAAATTGGCGCGCTGGAGAATGGCCCTCCTCTGTGATGAGTTTCCCGGTGACTTGGCCTCCCTTTGATGAGTACCTCAATTACTGGGCCTGCTTTTGATGGGTTCCCGAGATAATGGACCTTCTCTATGAAAAATGACTCAATGACTAGGCCTCCTCTGTGAAGGGTGCCCCATTGAATCCCTCCTACAAAGTGTGACCCAGTGTCTGGATCTTGTTTGTGATGGATAGTCCAGTGATGGCGCATCCTTTGTGATTGGTCCCCCATTGACTGGCTGACCTATTTCATAAGTGCTTGGGTGACTGTCACTCCTGTGTGATGGATGCCTCAGTGACTGGCTGTCCTTTGTGATTGGAGAACCACTGACAGGCTCAACTCTGTTATGGGTGCCCCCTGTGATTGGCACTCCACCATAACGTGTTGTATACAGACAGAACATCCTCTATGTTGGGTGCCCCACTTACTGGGCCTACTCTGTGATTGGAGCCCCAGTGATCAGTTCTCCTTGATTAAGGGTGTTTCAGTGGCTGTTTCTCCTTTGTGTTTGATACCTCATTGACTGGCCTTCCTCTGTGATGGGTACCCAAGTGACTACCTCTCTTCTGTCATTGGCTCTCAGTGCCTAGACCTCATCTGGTACCTCTTTGAATGCCTTCCCCCGCGTGATGTGTCCCCATGAACTGACCCCCCACTGTGATAGGTTTTCAAGTTACTGATCTTTTTGATGAGGGCCACAGTGACTGGCTCTCCTCTGTGATGGGTGCCTCAGTGCCTGGCTTTCTTCTGTGATGGGTAATCTAGTGACAAGCCCTCCAACATAATGGGTTTCAAAGAGACTAGCCCTCCTCTGCAATGGTAGTCTCAATGACTTGGCCTCCTCATTAATGGGTGTCCCAGTGACTAACCACTTCTGTGAGTTGTGTCCCAGTGAGTGACCCTCCTCCAAGATTGTTGTCACAGTGACTAACCCTTTTCTGAGATGGATGCTGCAGTGAACAGCCCACTTAGGTGATGGGAACTCCAATAATAAGCCTCATCCATAATGGGTGCCCCAGATTCTGACTCTCAGCTCTGATGAGTGCATCAGTGACTAGCCCTCCTCTGTGTCGCATGCTGTTGTGACTGACCCTCCTCTGTGATCAGTGCTCTAGAGATTGATCCCCCTTCTAAAGGCTACCCCAGTGACTGAGTCTCCCCTGTGATGGGTGTCTCAGTGATTGGTCCTCATCTGTGATAGGTACCTTAGAGAATGGCTGTCCTCTGATATGGGCATCTCAGTGACTGTATCTCATCTGTGCTGGGTGGCCTAGTGCCTGGCTCACATTGATGATGGTTGTCCCAATGTCAGGCTCACTTGTGTGTTGGGTGTTCCAGGGATTATCCTTCATCTGTGATGGATGTCCCATTGAATTTTCTTCCTCTGTGTTTTGTCTCCCAGTGATTGGCATTCTACATAATGGAGGGTCCAGGGACTAGTCTTTCTTTGTGATGCATGCCCTGGTGACTGGCCTTCCTCTGTGGTGACTGCCCCAGTGACTGCTCCTCCTATATAATGGGAACCCCAGTCACTTATTCTCCTCTGTGATGTGTGCCCTGGGAATTGGCTCTTCTCTGTAATGACTGCTCTAGGGGCTGGACCTCCTCTGCGATGACTGCCCCAGTGTTTGGCAGTCTTTCATAATGGGAGCTCCAGTTACTGGATCTTCTGAAATGGGTTCATCAGTGACTTGCCCTCCATAGTGATGACTTCCCCAGTGAAAGGCCCATCTCTATAATGGGAGTCCTAGTGACACATTTTCCTTTGCAATGGGTGTTCCATTTACTAGCCCTCCTCTATATTGGGTGCCTCAGTTACTCACTCTCCTATGTGATGGGTTCTCCACTGACTGGGCATCCTCTATGAGTGCCATAGTGATTGCCCTCCTCTCTATTCAGTCCCCAACAGACTGGTGCTCCTTTATAATGGGTGCATCAGTGACTGGCCCTCCTATATGAAGACAGCCCCAGTGACTAGCCCACTTTCCTAATGTCTGCACTAGTGACTGAATCTCCTGCGTGATGAGTTCATCAGTGATTAGTCCTCTACAGTCATTGCTGCCAGTTATTGCTCTCCTCCCTAGGGAGAACGCCAGTAACAGACAGGATCTCTTATGTAATGTGCACTTCCATGAATAGCCCTCCTCTCTGTTGTGTGTCTCAGTTACTAACTCTCCTCTGTGATAGATTCCCCACTGACTGAGCATCTTCTCTATTAGGTGCCACAGTGACTTTTCTTCTCTATTCAGTGACCCGCTAACTGGTGCACCTTCATAATGGGTGCCCCACTGACTGGCCCTACTCTTTGATACATGTCCCGTGAGTTGCCCTCCTCTGTAAGTGGTGCACCAATAACTAGAACATCCTCTGTCATGTGTAGTCAGTGACTGGGCTCCTCTTTGATAGGTGACTCATAGACTACCAATCCTCTGTGATGTGTGCCCCAAAGCTTGGGACTTCTCTGTGATTGGTGCCCATTGAATAGCCAGCTGATGGGTGCTACCTTTGTTAGGCCTGCTCTGAGAGGGATGACCCAGCGATTGCTCTCCTCTATGATTGGTGCCCAATTGGCTGACCTTCTCTCTCCTGGTTGCCCCAATGAGTGGCCATCCTCTATGATGTCACAGGAACTGGACCTATTCTTTGATGGGTGTCCCAGTAACTGTTTCTCCTCTATGTTAAGTGTCTTAGTGACTGGCTGTCCTCTGTAAGGGAGACCTCAGTCACTGGCTGTACTCTGTAATGGATACTCCAGTTACTAGTACTTCTCTTTGACGCCCTCCTCTACAATGGGTCCCCTGCTTTGTGATGTGTGTCTCAAAGACTGGGACTCTTCTGTAATTTGTATACCTGTGAGTGACCCTCCTCGGTGATGATTGCCTCTGTGTCTTGGCATCCTTTGTGATCATCATCCTAGGCAGTGAACCTGTTCTGTGATGGGTTTCCCAGTGATTAGGCTTCCTGCATAATACATGCTCCATTGGCTGAAACTCCTATGTGGTTGTGTTCCAGTGACTGAACTCCTCCACATTGGGTGCCTCAGTGATTAGTACTCTCATGTTATGGTTGTTACAGTAACTGGTCCTCTTCCTTAATTGGTATCCCAGTGACTAGCACTCCTCTGTGATAAGTGTGCCTTTGACTGGTTCTCCTCAATGATGGGTGTCCCAGTGATTGGCTTTCCTCTGAGATAGACCCCTCAGTGACTGATCTTTCTCTTAAAGGGATGCCCCAGTGACTAGGTCTTCTCCATAATGTGACCCCAGTTGATGGGTGCTCCAGTGACTGGTCCTCTCTGTTTTAGGTGCACCTGTAACAGGTCCTCCTTTGTAATTGGTTCTACAGTTACTTGGCTTCTTCCATAATAGGTGTCCCAGTGATTGACCCTCCTCCATTATGAGTGCCCTGTGACTGGTACTCCTCTCTGATTGGTGTGTTAGTGACTGACTCTTCACCACAATGGTTGCCATAGTGATAAACTTTCCTCTGTGAAAGTTGACCCAACGCCTTGCCCACCTTCATAACAGGTACTCCAGTGACTAAACTTCCTCTGTTATGGATGCCACAGTGACTAGCCATCCTCTGTGTTGGGTTTACCAGTGACTAGCCCTTTTCAGTGAGGAGCGATCCTGTGACTGACCTATCTCTTTGATGGATGCCACAGTGAATATTCCTCATCTCTGATGAGTGCCCCAATGTTTGACTCTCCACTCTCATGGGTACCCCAGTGACAGACAATTTCTGTGATAATTGTCCCAGTGGCTGGTCTTCTTCTGTGATTGGTACTCTAGTGACTGGTTCTACTCAGTAATTTGTGTCCCATTGGCTGGTTCTCATTTGTGATGTGTATCCTAGTGACTGGCCTCCTTTTTAATGGGTGCTTCTGTGCCTGGCACGCCACTGTTATTGGTGTCCCACTGAATTTCCTTCTCTGTGATGAGTATCCCAGTGAAATGCTCTTCTCTTGGATGGGTGACCCAGTGACTGACCCCCATCTTTACATGTGTTTCAATGACTGACACTCCTTTGTGATGGGTGCACCAGTGACTTGCCCGATAGGTGTCCCAGTGATAGGACTTCCCTGTGATCAGTGTGCTAGGGACTTGCCCTCATCCTTAATGAATTCCCTAGTGACTAGACCTACTCTGGGTTGGGTCCTCTGGTTACTGGCTCACTTCTGTGTCTGGTGTCCAAATGACTGACTGTACTGTATTATGGTTGCCCCAGTGACTAAGCATCCTCCATAATGGGGACATCAGTGACTGAGTCTCCTTCACAGTGGGTGTACAAGTGACTGGCACTCCTCTGTGATTGCTGCAAAAATGACTGATATTCTGCATAAAACTTACCTCAGTGACTAGCCCTCCCCTCTGTAGTTTTTCCTGGTGACTGACCCTCCTCCATAATGGGTATCCCAGTGATGGACCCTACTCTGTTACTGATGCCACAGTGACTAACCCTCCTCTGTGATTTGTGTTCCAGTGACTAACCCTCATCTGTGATTGGATTCCCCAGGAGTGGCCAGCCTTTGCAATGGCTGTCCCAGTGACTGGCCCTCTTCTGTTATGGCTTCCATAGTAATTGAAACTACTCTGTGATGGGTGACCTAGTGACTAGCTCTCCTCTGTGACAGTTATCCCAGTGACTTGTCCTCCTGTATAATGGGTGCCTAGTGACAACCCCTTTGTGAAAAATGCCATCGTGTCAAGCTCCTCTGTGATGGGTGTTCCAGTGAATGGCATTCCTATGTGATTTTTGCCCCAGTGACTGGGTCTCTAAATAAAGACTGACTCACTTACTAGCCCTCCTTCATTATGGATGTCCCAGAGACTGCCTCCTCAATGATTTTACCCCAGTGACTGGTTCTCCTCCATAATGAACGCCTTAATGACTAGCATTCCTCTGTGATGACTCTTCTGGTAACTGGGCCTTCCCTTATAGTGGGTGCCCCAGTTAAGGTCCCCCATTGTGATGGGTATCCCTGTGACTGGACCTCATCAGGAGTGATTTTCCCAGTTACTGACCCTTCATCATAGCAGGTGTTCCAGTTTCTGGCCATCTTCTGTAGTTGGTGCCAGAGTGACAATCCCTTATCTGTGTTTGTGTGCCATTAACTGCCCCTGCTTTTTGATGGATGCGGTCTTAACTGACCTTCCTCAGTGTGATGTGATGAGTGATGTGATGTGATGTGATGAGTGACTGACGCTAGTATGTGATTGCTGTCCCAGACACAGCCCTCCTCTGTGATGGATGATCTAGTGACTGACCTTCATCTATAATGGATTCTCCAGGGACTGGGCAACTGGTCCTATTCTGTGATGGGATCCCAGTGACTGATATTCCTCAAAAATTTGTGTCCCAGTGACTAACCCACTTCTGTGATGGATTTCCTTGTGACTGACTCTCCTCAAAAACATGTGCTGCAGTAACTCTCCCTCTTCTGTGATATGTGTCTTAGTGACTGGCCCTCATCTGTGATGGAAGACCTAGTGATTGGTACTCTTTTATTATGGGTCTCCAGTGACTCCCCTTCTCTGAGTTGTATGCTCAACAACTTGCCTTCCTCTGTGATGGGTGAACTAGCGAAAGACCCTTTCTGTGATAAATGTCCCAGTGACTGGCCCTTCTCTTTGATGGGTGTTTCAGTGGCTAGCCCTTCTCTGTGCTAGGTACTCAGGTGACTGGGAGTTCTTTGTGATGTGTGCCCAGAACAGTCATTATCTGTTATGAGTGTCCCAGCTTGTGCCTCCTCTTAATGGGTTCCCTGTGACTGGTTCTTCTCTATGACGGGTACCTCTGTTACTGGCTCTCCACTCTGATAGGTGCCTTAGTGAGTGGTTTCCTGATGACTGTACCACCTCTTTGAGGGGTTTCCTGATGACTAACCATCATCTGCAATGGATGTTTTATAAACTACTTCTTCTCTGTGATGGTTTCTCCAGTGACTGTTTCTCTTCTGTGATGGATGTCCCTGTTATTAGCCCTCCACTGTGATAGTTTTCCTAGTTTCTGGAACTCCTCCATATTGGTTGTTCCCATTTCTAGCCCTCTTCTGTGATGGTTGCTCCAATGAATGGTCCTCCTCCATAATCAGTGCCAAAGCTGCTGCACTTCAATATTATGGGTGCCCCAGTTACTGGGACTTATCTGTGATTGGTGCCTCCATGATTAGTCCTTCACCATAATGGTTGCCCCTGTGGCCCTTCTCTATGGAGTTTGTCACAATGACTAGTTTTCCTCCATAATGAGTGCCCCAATAACTTGCCCTCTTCTGTTTAAGTGCCAAAATGACTGATCTGCCTTTGTGCTGCATGTACCAGTGGCTAGCTCTCTTCTGTGAGAGTTGACACTATAACTGGCCCACTTCTGTGATGTATGTCCCAGTGACTAGCCCTCCTTTGTTATGAGTGGCCCATTGATTCCCCCTCCTCTATCAGGTGTGCCCCAGTGACTGGCCCTCCTTTGTAAAAAGAAACGCCCCAGTGGCTGATCCTCCTATGTGATCAGTGCCCCAGTGACATGACTCAGTGACTTTGTCTCCTCTGTTATGTGTGATTCAGTGACTATCCTCACCCACAATTGATGCCCAGTGACTAGATTAGTGCCTTGGTGCTAAGCATCCTAGTGATTTGCCAGTGTGACTAGCCAGTGACTTGGTGTCACTTGGTGATAGGTGTCCTGGTGACTGGCTGTCCTTTGTAATAGTTGCCCTAGTGTCAGGACCTCCTCCATAATGTGTGCCCCTGTGACTGTTCCTCTTCTATGATGAGTGTCTCAGTAACAGGTCCTCCTCAGTTGTGGGTGTATCAGTCACAGGTCGTTCTTTGTTATTGGAGCCCCAGTGACTGGTCCTGCTCCACAATGGGAGTTTCATTGACTGCCCTGCTCCATTTTGTTTGCCTCAGTGACCGTACCTCTCCTGTGATTGGTGCCATGTAACTAATCATTCACGTCAATGGTTTCTCCAGTGAATATCCCTCCTCTGTCAAGTTTGTCCCAATGACTAGTCAGAGGAGAGTTAATCACTACGGCACCCATTATGGATAAGAGCAAGTCACTCAGCAGTGATCACAATGAAAAGTCAGAAACTGAAGCACAAATCACAGAGGATTTCCAGGCACCTGGGCTCATATTAGAGAGAAGGCCTTTCAGTAGGGCACTAATCACAGAAGAAACCTACTCACTGTGGAACCCAACACAGAGGAGAACCATTCACTGGGATAACCATCACACATTATAGCCAGTCCTTGGGCACCTTTCAGAGAGGAGAGTAGTTACTGAGGCACCCATCACAGAGGAGGGATAGTCATTTAGGCTTCAATCACAAAGGAGGGCCAGTCAGTGGGTTACCCATTAGGAGATGGCTTAATCACTGGGGCTCACATCATACAGGCGGGATAGTCACTTTGTTACCATTAGATAGGAGCTCCCATATTAGAGGAGAGCTAGTCACACTGGAAATCATCAGAGAGGAGACACAGTCACTGAGGTACCTGTCACAGAGAGGAGTTTGTCACTGTGGCACCCATCGAAAAGCAGGTGATTAAGTGGGTCACCCATTAGAAGGAGGTCAATCACTGGCTATCTGATCAGAAATGAGGGTCAGTCACTGGGGAACCCATCACAAAGGAAGACCAATTACTGTGGTACAAATAACAAAGACTTGTAGTAACTGAAGCATCAATCAAAGGGAGACTGATGTCTTGGGCACATATCACAGAAGACAGTGAGTCAATGGGGCATCCATTTGGAGAAGGATCAATCACTAGAGTGATCTTTTCACTATGGTAACCATTAAAGAGAATATCCATTCACTGAGACTCCCATTACAAATAAGGGTCAGGGGCAACCAACTTTCAGATCCCCTCTTGCTGAGGAGAGCTTTCCTCTCTTCTAATAAACTCTTACTTGCTAAATAAAATAAAACAAACAACAACTTAGGGACAGTAACTGGGTCACCAATTCCAAAGGAGAGCCAGTCACTGGGAAATGGTTCACTGTAGAGGGCCAATCAATGATGCACTCATGTCAGAGGAGAGACACTTACTAAGGTATCCATAAAAAAGAGAGTCTTTCACTGGGGCACCTATCACAGGAGAGTTCCACTCACTGGGGCACCCATTATAGGAGATGCCTAGTCATTTAGTACTAATCACAGAAGAGTGTCAGTCACTAAGGAACCCTTGACAGAGGAAGCCCAGCAATTGAGACGCTCATCAAAGAGTGAGTCCATTCACTGTGAAACTTATCACAGAGTAGATTCTTTCACTAATGCACCCAAGCCAAAGTGGAGGATGTCACCTGGGCACCTAACACAAGGAGGATCCATTCACTAGTGAACTGATCACAGAAGATAGCCAATCACAAGGGTATGCAATATAGAGGAGGACAAGGCACCAGGACACTGAACACAAAGGAGTACTAGTCACAAGAACACCCATCACAGAGAAGAACATGTAACTGGAGAATTAATGACAGAGAGCCAGTCACTGCAGCACACACCAAACAGAAGGGCAATCACTGGAGGAACCATCACATAAGAAATCTAGTAGTTGGAGAATACATTAGAGGAGTACAATTAACAGGGAACACCCATTAGGTCCAGTCACTAGGCAGCAATCACAGAGAAGTTTCATTATGGGAGCAACCCTCTCAGAGCACACCTAGTCACTGTGACACCCTTCACATAGGATAGCCACTCACTGGGTCATCTATCAAAGAGGATCAGTCACTGGGGCACCTATCTCAGAAGAGAGGCTGTCACTGGAGCATCCACTATGAGGAGGGCTAGTCACTAGGACATTTTCCTCAGGGGAGGTCCATTCACTGGGTAATTCATTTACAGATGATGGTCAGTCACTGATGTGTCAACTACAGAGGGGACCCAGTCACAGCTGCACCCATTATAGAGGGAGCACAGTCACTGTGAATCCCATGACACTAGAGGGACAGTCACTGGGACAAATATTATATATATAAACAAGTCACAGAAGAGACCTAGTCACTGGGTCACACATAATAGAGGTGGCCTAGTCACTGGGGTATCCATTATGGAGGAGGCCCTGTAAGTGGGACACCCATTAGTTAGGAGGAATGCTCAATGGAGCACCCCTTACTGAGGAGGCCCAGTCACTAGAGAAACAATCAGAGAGGGGAGTCACTAACCGGGGACCCATAATGGAGGAAGGCCTGTCACCATTATCAAAAAGCTCCAGTCAAACAGATACTGATCACAGAGGAATGCTTGTCAGTGAGACGCCCATCACAGAGGAAGACCAGTCACTGAGGCATCCATCCCAGAGGAGGACCAGTCATTTAGGCACCCAACCCAGAGGAAGGCAAGTCACTGGGATACCCATCACAGAAGGTGGCTAATCACAGGTAAATGTACCGTAGAGAACAGCCAGTCACTGGAACACCCATGATGTGAAAAGGCAAGTCACTAGTGTGCTCATTATGGAGAGGAAGCCGGCATAGGGACAGAGATCACAAAGGAGGGACAGTCACTTGAGCACTGAACAGAAATTAGGGAAAGCTACTGGGGCACCCTTAAAAGAGAATTTAAAATAATGGGAACCCATTGTAGAGGAGGGCCAGTCACTGGGTCTACCATCACAGAAAAATCTAGCTAATGTGGCAACTTTCTTGAGGAGAACCAGTCAATGGGACAAACATCACAGAAGAGAGTCAGTCACTGGAGCACCAATCACAGAAGACGAGAAACTGAGACACCAATTACGGAGAAGAAATAGTCACTGGAACAACATCAGAGCAGAGAGCCTGCCAGTGTGGCACTCATCAAAGAAGAGGAGCAGTCACTGAGATACCCATCCAAGAGGAGGGTCAGTCACTTAGGAATGCACAAGACTAGGGCTATTCACTAATTACCCATTAGGGGGAGGGTCAGTCACTAAGGCACCATTCATAGAAGAGGGCCAGTCACTGAGGCATCCATCCAAGAGAAAGGTGAGTTACTAAGGAATCCATCACAGAGGAGTGCCATTCACTGAGGCACCAAGTACAAGAAAGGCAAGTCACTAAGTCACTGATCACAGAGGTGGGCAGTCGCTGAGGCTCCCATTACAGAGGTAGGGCCACTGGAATACGCACACAGAAGAGGACTAGTCACTGTGACACTGATAAAAGAGAATGTCCATTCACGGGGGCACCCATTTTGGACGACAGTCAGTCACTGAAGCACACATTAGGAGTGATTCAGTCACTGGGGTTATGATAGCAGAAGAGAGACAGTCACAGTGGCAGCCATCACAGAGAGGTAAATTCAGCATGGTACCCATCAAAAAGGAGGATTAGTACCTGGGACATTTTTCACAGAGGAGGGCTAATCACTGTGGCACACATCACTTAAGAGCATCAGTTACTGCAGCACCCATTATACAGGATTTCAAGAGATGGGATCTGTCACAGGGGATAGCCCATCACTGGGACACCTATAACAGAAGAAGGCAGGTTACTGGGAAAACAAAAGAAGATGAGGTTGAGTCACTGGGACACCAATTATGGACGGGGCCCAGATACTAGAACATCCATCACAGAGGAGGATGAGTCAATAGGGCAGCCTATTTGCCAGAGGGCCAGTCTTTGGGAAACCAGTGACAGAGGAGGTCCAGTCACTGGGGTACCTGTTATGAAGGAGGCCAAATCACAGTGAAACCTATCACAGAGAAGGACTTGTCACAGAGAAGGACCTGTCATGGGAGCACCCATAATAAATGAAGTCCAGTCACTGGGGTACAAATCAGATGAAAAGCACATTTACTGGAGCACACATTATGGAGGCCCAGTAGGTGAGAAACCCAATACAGAGTAGAACTATTCCCTGGGGCAACCATAATGGAGAAGGCCCAGTTACTGGGCACCTATCACAGATGGAGACGTCACTGAGCCACCAATAATGGTGCATGCCCAGTCACTTTGGCATCGATCAAAGAGTTATGCCAGTCACTGATGCACCCATCACAAAAGAAGGTGGTTGGTTCTCTGGGCACCATTTTAAATAAGGACCAATCTTTTGTCGCCCTTCACAGTTGTGGGCTAATTACATGGGCATCAATAATGGAGGCTGGCTAGTCATTGAGCCAACCATCACAGATGAGGGTCAACTATCTGGACAGCAATTACACAGGCTGGTCAGTCAATAGAGTGCACACCACATTTGAGTAACAGTACTGAAGTACACATCCAGAATAGGGCCAGTCACTGTTGCACCCAACACAGAGAATGGTCAGTTACAAGAGCACCGATGAAAGAAGAGACTTAGTGACCGGGACACTCATCAGGAAGAAGCCTTGTCTTGTGGAACCATTACAGCAGAGACCCAGAAGTGGGGCACCAATTATGAGAAGGGCCAGCCACTGGGTAACCTATTACAGAGGAGTACCATTCACTGGGACAACCATCACACAAGAAGATCAGATACAGATACATTCATCCCAAAGAAGGAATAGTCACGGGGGTACCCATTATGGAAGAGTCTCCATAAGTGGGGCACCCATGATAGAGTAAGGCTTGTCACTAGCACAACCATTTTTGAGGAGCCCCAGTCACTTGGGCACCAGTCACACAGGAGGCCTAGTCACTAAAGCACCCAAAATGTAAGCGGGTCAGTCACTGAGTAACCCTTTATGCAGGAGACCCAGTCATTAGAGCAGAGGAGAGTTGTCATTGGGACCCCCATTACAGAGGAGTCAGGCATTGGGGTACCCATCACAGAGTAGAACCAGTCAATGCGGGCTTCCATCAGAAAAAAGAACCAGTCACTGAGGCACACATCACAGATGAGGGCCATCAGTGGGGCACCCATCACAGAGAAGGACAAGTCACTGGGGCACCCATTACATGAATGGGCCAAGCATTTACGTACCCAATATAGAGAACGTCCAGTAACCTGGGCATTTATCTCAATGAGAGTCAGTCACTGTAGCACCCAGCAGAGAGGAGGGCTAGTCACTGTGGTACCCATAATGAATGAGACCCAGTTACTTGAACACCAATAAAAGGAGGATAAGTCAATGGGTCACTATATTTCAAGCAGGGAAGATTACTAGTGCACCAGTTAAAGAGTATGCCCAGTCAGTGGAGCTCCCAATATGGTGGATGTTCAGTCTCTCTTACACCCATCACAAATGAGGTCTAGTCACTGGGGCAGCAAAGACAAAATAGGCCCAGCCACTGGGATATACATTATGGACAAGTCCAAGTCTCTAGGACACCTATCATGAAATAGGGCCAGTCACTGGAGTACCCATCAGAGAGGAGAGCCTGTCACTGGGGCAAGAATCAAAGAGGAGAGTCAGATGCTGGGGCATTCATCACAGAGGAAAGTCAGTCACTGGGCCACCCATCAGAAAGGAGGCACAAATCACAGATGGGGCAATTCAGTAAAGTATCTATCACAGAAGTCACTTTGGTTGCAATAAAAGAAGGAGTAGCTGGTTGTTGGGAGCCAACATCTACAAGCTATAAAGTTGAGGCCTATGAAGGCCCATGTTGGAGATCTGCTTTTGACACAAAAGCATCAGTGACATCTATAGTGTTGGTATATGAATAGTGACCAGTTTGTATATGTGACATAAAAGCTTATATTATTTGAAAGTAAACCTTTTAAACAGTTAGGCTAAAATTTCAGGTAAGGCCTTACAGCAGAAAAACATTCTGTGCTTTAAGTTTTCATTTTTCTCTGACTCTCTGAGCCATTCTTAAGTCTCTGTTTCTCAGAAGTAACCATACAGCCTTTGTTTCTGTAGGCAGAAATTGCTTTAATAGTTTTGTTTTCCTGCCTCTAGCCAGGCAGAACGTTCCTAGTTTCATTATGTGCCAAAACTCTTAGTCTGCCTCTGCCCCCCGGCCATCATCATGGCAACTGTGTCTTTTCCTGTCCAAAGGTGTGACAACCACTATTTGATTTATTCACTTAGACCAGAAATTTTATAAGGAAGTTTAGAAAAATATATACATAGTTCATTTATCCATATATAACACTATGTGAACTTGTGCTTGCTACTTCACCTCCTTCTGCTTGAAATTTGCCCTCTAATATGCCTGTGTATGGTAGTGACAAAACCCAGTCACAAGCCTGTTGGAGAGTGAATCCTATGTACTCTCATTTATTATTGGACATACTTTTGCACTTTGGATTTCTGCTTTGAGGATTTGGATTTGGATTTCTGCTTTGGATTTCGACTTCAGTGTCCGGCAGACTTCAATGGTAAAGTACACATTGGGTTTGTCGAACACTGTGGTTAACGTTCTCTGCTTTCACTCTTTAGCATTTTATAGAGGACTCTGGCAACGGTGTCTCTGACAGGCTTTTTAAGATCAAAGTTTAGAGCATGCGAGACACTGAGACTAGTGCCTCTCTGTCTTCTTCTCTTAGGCATAATCAGTGCTTTATCTGCTTTATCAGTTTATCATTTGAAATTATATATTTGAAGTTTTATAAGAAATCATATATTAAATCATATAGTTGGATGCTAAAAATCATAGGTGTTAGTTATGATTTTGTTTTAAACGTGTGTACTCTGATACTAATCATTCTGTTTGGAGCGTGGATCTTGTGATGCAGATTTGATATGATGTGTGTCACTAGATTCATATGCCCCCAGTAAAAATATTTTCACTACTAGAAGTTAAGATGATTAATATAAATCTTGATTGTTTTGTTAAATCATAGTAGGTTAGTAAAAAGGGAAATTCTTACCTTAAGTAAAATTCAATGTAGTTTATAATATGTAGATTAATCATTAGGTATTATAGAAAACAGTTTGCTGTGCTATTGTTAAAATCATACACTTGATATTTTGATATACACCTTGTAAGGCACACGGAGTTCTCATTGTCAATTGTCATCCTAAACAAAAATATTTTGTGAAGAACATTATGCATTATACGATTTGTAAACCCCTAGCAAACATTTGATTATTGCTGAATATTGTAGAAAATGGTATATAAGGTGGAAAGAGTTTGAATAAAATTCGGACTCAGTCCTGATCAGACTGATCCCAGAAGAACTGCCTCCGAGTGGTTTCTTCTCGCTGTGTCCTGATTCCCTGGAGTGGGTCCAACTCCCCTCAGGTCGGGCTGGTCCCTGACAGCTGGTATCTTGGGTAGCCCTCACAGGGGGACACAATGGCAGTCTTGCATGTAACACAAAGGATGACCTTTTCCTAGGGTTTTCGTCACAGAAAAATGTTAGTCACTGAGCCACACATCACACTTAAGGGACAATCACTGAGACTCCTACCACAGAAAATGGCCTATCATAGGATCACCAAACACAGTGGTAGCCCAATACTGCAGCACCCATCACGAAAGAGGCCCAGTCACAGTGACACCCATCACAGAGAAGGGCTATTTGTTGCAGAATCCATCATGTATTAAGGCCAGCCAATGGGGAACCAATCAAAAGGAAGGCAAATTTACTGGAGCAGACTTTATTGAGGGTGCCCAATCATGGGAACACATCAGAATAGAGGGCCAGTCAATGGAACATACAGTATGGAGGAGTCCCAGGAAGTGGAATATCTATCACAGAGGAGGGCTACTCAAATGGGTAACCATTATGGAGAAGATTCAGTAACTGACCACCAATCTCTGAGGTGGTGCCCAATTACTAGGGCACCCACATGGAGGATGGCCAGTCACTGAAGCAACATATGAATATCAGATATTGAGTTACTGGGGCACCCATCACAAAGAAGAGCCAATCATAAGGACACCCATCAGAGAGGAGTGAATTTTCTGGGGCAATTATCACAGAGAAAAGCCAGTCGCTCTGACATCCATCATAGGGAATGGCCAGTCATTGGGACACCAATCATAAAGAAGAACCAGTCACTGGGACACCTATTACAGAGGAGTTCCAGTCATGGGTCACCCAACACAAAGGAGAGCTAATCACTGGCGCCCCCATTATTGAGTTGGTCCAGGAAGTGAGGTATCCATCACAGAGGAGGGTTAGTCATTGGGACACCATTATGGAAGATCACCAGTCCTGGGGCACAAATCACAGAGAAATTCCTGTCCCTGAGGCACCTAATATGGGGGATGACCAATCAATGGGGTACTCATTTTGGAGGAAGCCCAGTCTCTTTAAAAACTTCACTGAAGAGAATCAGTCACTGGTACACTCATCACAGAGAAGAACTAGACACTGGGTCACAAATTATAGAGAAGGGACACTCACTGAGGCACACATAATAGAAGGTTACTCACTGGAGCAAACATTAGAGTGAAGATTCAGTTATAGGGCCATCCATCACAGAGGAGACCCAGCTACTGGGCAGTCATCATAAAGTACAGGCAGTCACTGACGCACACAACATAGGGGAGGTCCAGTCACTGAATTAACATAAGGAGGGGCTCACATGGGTTCCAATCACTGAAGAGTGCCAGTAACTGGGGTAGACATTATAGAGAAGGCAAAGTCACTTTGCAGGGAGATTCTTCTCTCAATTCTAAGAGAAGTCTATCATCAGAAGCCAAGGAAGCCTTGTCCCTTGTGGAAAAAGCTATTGAGTCCCAACAGGTTAAAAGAATAGATTCTCACCTGCCTTGGGACTTAATTATTCTGGCCACTCTCCATACTTCCACAGGGTGTCTGTGGCAAGAAGGACCAGTGGAATGACTCCATTTGCTGGTAACTTCTAAAAAAAATTGACTTCTTATCCTTATTTAGTAGCTTTGCTTGTAACCAAGAGAAGGCAAACAAGTATTGAACTATTGCTATTGTGAACAATGCTGTGATAAACATACGTGTGCAGGTATCTTTTTTATAGAGTGATTTGAGTTCTTCAGGGTATATTCCCAGTAGGGGGATTGCGGGGTCATATGGGAGGTTGATATTTAGAGCTTTTAGGAATCGCCACACTGCTTTCCACAGAGGTTGCACTAGTTTACACTCCCATCAACAGTGTAGAAGTGTTTCCTTTTTGCCACACCCTCTCCAGCAGCTGTTATTTTTTGAGTTGTTGATAATTACCATTCTGACTGGAGTTAGGTGGTATCTCAGTGTGATTTTGATTTGCATCTCCCTGATGATTAGTGAGGTTGAACATTTCTTCATGTGTTTGTTGGCTGCTTGGAGAACCTGGAAACAACCATGCTGCCCATCAAAAGAGAACTGTATTAAAAAAAAATGTGGTACAAGCCAGGCTCCTCATCTCTACAATAAATAAAAAAATCAGCCAGGCGTGGTAGCACATGCCTATAATTCCTGCTACTCGGAAGGCTGAGGCAGAAGGATCGCCAGAGCCCAGCAGGCGAGGCTGCGGTGGCCGGGAGCGGCTGCTGCACTCCAGGCTGGGCGACCGAGTGAGACTCCAACTCAAAAAAAAAAAAAATGTGGTACATATACACTATGGAATACTACACAGCCATAAAAAAGAACAAAATCATGAATTTCACAGCAACCTGAATGGAACTAGAGTCGATAATACTGAGTGACCTCTCACAGAAACGAAGATCTGAATATCACATGTTCTCACTCATATAATGGACTTTGAACATCCAATGTAATACTATAAGAAAATGACTGACGGTACTTGGAAACTATGGAGGGGATGAGATTAACAGTAGCAAATATCTGTCTGGGAATGGGGAAACACCTTTCATCAACAGGGTACCTGAATGAAACGTAATTGTCCACCTAACCCTAACTGTACCCCACAAAACCATAATAAAAAATATTGGTTAAAAAAAAAAAGTATTGAACTATTTGGACATGATGTACACAGTATAACTGTGCCTTATAACAAATCTCAATTTCAGACTTTGTTTCAAACTAGTGATGATTGACAAGTAGCTTTAACTGATTACAGAGGCCAGATTCTGTTCCATTTACCCAAAAGTCCTCTGTTGCAATTTCCAAAACAAAATCCTATAATTTTTCCTCACAGTTGCTCTCTAGTTCCACTTGAGGGAGCAGCCTTGGTGTTTACTGACAGCTCATATAATGGTAAAGCCAAGGCAGTTATTAATAATGAATCTCATGTGCTGAACACCTCTGAATCTTCAGCCCAGAAGACTGAGCTGAGGGCAGTTTTGTATGCCTTCGCTGCCCTGGAATTTTCCAAATGTAATTTATACCCTGATCCATGTTTTATTGCAGGATTGTTTCCTCATATCTAAACAGCTTCCATTCCAACCAACAAAACTACAGTTTTGGAGCTGTTAACCCAATTACAGCAGCTGATTAATAATAGAAAGGAACAATTCTTGTGGGCCATATCAGGACTCATTCTGGTCTTCAGGACCTTTACACCAAGGCAATCAATTGACTGATGCCCTAAGCCTACTGTGTGTGCTGCAGTAGAGGCTGAGGCAGTTACTACAGCTCACTTTTCTCATGAAATTCATCATCAAAATGCTACTGCCTTACGTTATCAGTTTCACTTACCTAGGAAGATGACTAGACAAATCATTAAGAATTGTCGAGCCTGCCCCACCTTTGTTCCAGCACCCGGAGGAGTCAACCCTCTAGGACTAAGACCTAACGTGCTATGGAAAATCGATGTAACTCATTTTTCCAGCTTTGGGAATTGTCTTATTTGCTTGTGACTGTGAGCAATTTTCTCACATTATTTTAGCTTCAGTAAGAGCTGGAGAAGCCTACAAGGTCGTGGCACAACATTTCTTCTTTTGCTTTTCACAGCTAGGAATGTTAAAAGAACTGAAGACTGACAATGGTCCGACATACACGTCTAAATCTTTCCAGCAATTTTGCCCCCAACTTAACACTTCTCAGTCCACAGGAATTCCTTACAATCCACAAGATCAAGCTATATTTGAAAGAGCTCACCAAACTTTAAAAAATCAAATAATTAAGTTATGAGAGGCTAAGTTCAAGTATAGCTCTCCTCACCACATCCTGAATCACGCTTTATTTTATCGCTCATTTAAATTTGGATTCATCAGGCAATTCATCTATGGCTAGACATTGGAATCCAGAAGAAAGTATAAAACCTCTGGTAAAATGGTAGGATCACCTTACAGGAAAATGGGAGGGCCTGTTTTATTTCGTTCTCAAGTCAAACATGTTACTAATCATAATTTTTCTTATGAAGGACATTCCAATTCCCTGCCTATATGCTTTTATGATAATTATCCTTTTAATAATTACTGAGATTCTTGCTTAATATCCACCTTTAAGTCTCTGAGTACAGAAAGCCCTTATCAGGACAATATCAAGGACGGTTGGCGTCTGGAGATGTTAATGCCTGGAGGAACCAACCCTAGTCGTGCGACTGGAGCTTCACTACCTCTCAGCGTACCTGCTTGCCCCTTCAATGATACGGAAAAGAACTGGTCACTCGTCCAGGGCGACACTGGCTTCCCAAAATGGAGAGACTGTGCTTATAACTCTAAGGTGGACTATCCTGTACCTTGTGAAAGACTATATATTAGTGACTGGGGTTTTAATGGCTCTATGCTTGCCACAGCTAGAAGGCACTCCAATGAATGGGTACCTCCACTATTTTCATTTAAAACTGGAATGAGACAAGCCATTCAGCCTCATTTGTGGAGAGCCCTCCCAGCCCTTCAACCAGTCAGCCTGTCTAGGCCTGTTAGACAAACTCAGCAGTACCACATTAGGGCATGCTTGCAGTCCTCTTACATGTTTTTAGTATGGAATGAGTACCAAACTGTTAAAATTGAGCATCATAACAATGTTTTATAAGGTGTCTTGTACTGAGTGAATTTTAACTAATTGTTTAACTGATGCTTCTTATAAGGGATTTGTTATTCTCAGACAGCCTCCTTACTTAATGGTTCCAGTACATTTGTCATCTCATTGGTGTGATAAACATGGTTTACTTACATTGTATGAGGTTAATGCTCTTTTAGAAAGACAGAAAAGATTTTTACCTACTTTAATTTTAGGAATTACTGCATTAATAGCTATTGCCACTTCGGTAACTGTTTCAGCTGTAGCTCTATCTAAGGCATTTCATACAGCTACCTTTGCTGATCAGTTATCAAAGAATATTTCTATTGCATTAGATACTCAGGAGATTATAGATCAAAAGTTAGAAAGTATAGTTAATTCCTTAGAGGAGGCAGTTTTAGCAGTAGGAAAAGAGCTTGTAACCTTAAAGATAAAGTTAGCTCTCCAATGTCACTCTGAGTTTAAGTGGATTTGCCTCACTCATTTGGAGGTGAATAAGTCTGTCCATACTTGGGACAAGATAAAGAATCATTTTCTTGGAATTTGGAATCATTAGGACTTGAGTATAGACCTTATTAAGTTACATCAAGAGATACAGAATATGACTGTTGCTGAAAAACAGTTTTGAACCACTGAATTGACTAGTTCTATATTTAATAACTTTTCATCCTTCGTTAACCAAAAGTCATTGATGTCTATACCCATTTATGTGGGAATTTGTCAGGCAGTGATTCTTGTGTTGCTATGCCTGCTTCCGTTATTTTCAGAGTACTGAAAATGAGTCTTTCTCAGCTCAACACAGAGTTTCACGGTTTTGTGCTAAAAAATAAAAAAGAGGAGATGTTGGGAGCTGGCCACGGAGGCCACTGAGTGCTAGGGATCAGGGAGGGCCACGGAGCCCGAGACCACTAGGATGCATTTAGGAGCTGTTGACCCCATCCCCTCCTCCCTTTTTCTATTTAGCACACTTAGCCAAAAGGAACTCTGCTGACCTAAGCTGAAGGCTCTGTGACTGTGACAGACATGGCTAACTCTAGAAACTCATTGTTCCTGTTTCCCATGACCTGCGTTTTTTGGCTTAGGTGTTAGATATAATTCAAACTCAGGTCATATTTGTGAGCCTTTGATATGGTACAAGTTTCTTTATAAGATGTAAAAGTATATTTGTAGAATAATTATATGCATATGGAGAGCTGTTTTCAGCTTTAGATGGTATAGATGTTTACCTAGAGTTACCAAAAATGGCCCAGCACAAACTTTGGACTGGGCCACATTCCTAAGGGCTCAGAGTGTACTTTGGACTAGGCTGCATTCTTTTAAAATGGTTTTAGCTACAATTAGTGTAGGGTTTTTCTATTTATTTTAGAAACTGAATTTATTTTACTCATAGAAAGTATTGTAGAATAGATCATGCTAACGTCAGGGAATTATGTTAGTTCAAACATGATCAAACGATATTTTGAGGTTTAATAAAAATACAGCTAACTTCGGAAATCTCATTTTTCCCATTTTTTACTGATTATGGTTTTGGCCTTAGTACAATTTACAGTTTATATTTGGGTTTTATTTTAGAAGTTTTATTGCTGATGATCAGCTTTATATATTAGGATTAGGAATTAGAAATTTTATATAAGTTAAGGCAGATATATAAGATTTTAGAGAAGCCATTTTGCTAAAAGATTATAATAAATTGTTCCCAGAAAAGACCCAGCATGATCTTTGGACTGGGCTGCATTCTTTAGGAACTGGTTTGCGCTATAATTAAGAGATTCTATAGTGTAGGTAGAATTAGAATAGAATAGAAAACGTAATAAGATTTAAGTTAGTCATTTTAGATGTTGTTATGCATAAGCTTTAAAAGTTATTGATTATTAGAACATCATGATGCTAGTGGAGATTGCTGCATGATTTTTGAGGAACATTAACCAAGCATTAGGAACAGTAAGATAATTTTGGGATTGTTCTTCCTCATTCCTGAGGAAACATCTGGAGGATAGAGGGGGGTGCCCTTCACTCACCTGGCTTTGTGTCCATGTGAAAGTCTTGTGATTTTGCCCATGAAACTTTAGGATAAAAGGGTTATGGTTTGTCACATTCAATGGCTTCTGTTCAATCTTTGAACAGTTGCCCAGCCTCTTTCTTCTTTCTTATGTCTATCCCTCCAGTTTAATCCCCAACGACGTCTTTCCTGCCAGGGACCCCCAATATCTGCAGGGGCTGCCCCCCTGGAGACCAGTAACAGGAGAACACATTATAAAAGAAGGCTAGTCACTAGATCACCAATCACTGATGAGAGACAGTCACTGAGGCACCCATCACTGAGGAGGATTATTAACTGAGGCACAAATCCCAGAGATGTCCAGTTACTGGGCACCCATTTGAAAGGGAGGCCAAACACTGAGGCACTGTTGAAAGAGCAGGGCCAGTAACTGAAGTGTTCTTCACAGAAGAAGCCTGGTACTGGGGTACCCATCATAAAGGAGTATTTGTCACTGTGGCATCCATCAGAGAGGAAGTTCAGTCACTTAGTAACAGCAGAGGTAGGGTTGTCACTGAGGTACCCATCACAGAGGATAAATAGTCTCTGGGGTACTGATCACAAAGGAGGACTGGACACAGAGATATTCATCACAGAGGAAATGCACTAACTGTGGAATCTATTATGTAAGGAGTCTTATCACTGTGCCACTCATCACAGAAAAGGACCAGTTAAGGCACCCATCACAAAAGAGGCTGAATCACTGGGGCACCCATTTTGGAGGATGTCCAGACAGGGACACCCATCAGAGAAGTGAATAAGTCACTGGGGCACCAATCACTGAAGATGATTTGTTACTAGAACACTATTTAAGGAGGATACACAGTTATGGAACACCAATCACAGGATGCGGTTAATCACTGGGCACCCACTTTGGAGGAAAAACAGTCACTGGAGCATCATAAACAGAGGAGGCCCAGTTAATGGAGTACCTACTATGGAGGCCCAGTCAATGGTACATTCATAAAAGAGGAGAGTCAGTCGCTGGGCACTCAGTGTGGAGGTCAAGTAACTGAGGTATCCGTAACATAGGAGGGCTATTCACTGGGACACCCATTGGAGGAGGCCCAGGCATTAGGTTACCCATCACAGAAGAGAGCTCATGACTGCAACATCCACAACAGATGATGGTCAGTCACTGAGGCACCAATTACAGAGGAGAACCAGTTACTGTAATACCAAAACAGAGGACAGTCAGTCACTGAAACACCTATAATATATGAAGGACAGTCACTGAGGCACAGATCAAAGGAGATACCCAGTCTCTAGGGTATACATTAAGGAGGAAGCCAAGTGTCTGGGACACCAATCACAGAGGAAGGTTATGCAATGGGGCACCCTATTTGAAGGCGGGACAGTCACCTTGGCAACAGTCACAGAGGATGCCCAGTCAATGGCACATGCATTATGGAGGAGCCTCAGGCACTATGGCAACGGTCACAGAGGAGGGCTATTCATTAGGAAACCCATCATATATGAAGTACACTCACGGTGCAGCAATCCCAAGGGAAGGCTAGTCACAGGTACCCCTTATAGAAGAGAACCAGCAGTGAAACACCCAACACAATGGAGGGCCAGTCCCTGTGAAACCTAATATGGAGAGACCCAGTATATGCGATATTCATCACAGGAGATGGCTAGTACCTGGACCCATTATTGAAGAGAGCCAGTCACTGTGCACCAATCACACAGAGGCACAGTAACTGGGGCATACATTATGGAGAAGGACCTGTCACTGGCTCACTCATCACAAAGGAGGCCCTGTCAATTTTGCATCTTGTATTTTGGAGATTCAGCAAATGGGAAACAATCATAGAGAAAGACTAATCACTGGGGCAACCATTATTGAGGAAGGCCAGTCACTGAGCACCAATCACAGAGAAAACCCTGTCACAGGGGTACCAATAGTGGAGGAGGACCAGACACCGGAACACAAATATGGAGAAGGCACAGACACTGGGGCACTGATCACAGAGGGAGGCCAGTCCCTGTGGTAACAATCAAAAAGGGGATGAATAATTGGGGAACCCATTTTGGAGGAAGGAAACTCACTGGTAATCCATTACAGAGGTGGGCTGGTCACAGGAGCACCATTTATAGAGGAAGGCTACTCACTGGGACAACCATCACAGATGAGAGCCAGGCCCATGGGAACCCATCACAGAGCAGGGTCAATCACAAAGAAGGCCCAGTTGCAAAGGTGTGGATCACAGAGAAGTGTTAGTCATTGGGACAAACATCACAGAAATGGACTTGTCATTGTGATCCCCATTACAGAGGAGTTCCAATCTCTGGGACAACAATCCTGGAGAAGTTCCAGTAACTGGGACACCCATTACTGAGGAAGACCAATCATTTTGACCCCCATCATACAGGAGGGCCAATCATGGGGACACCTATCACAATGAAGGGCTAGTTACTGGGGCACCCATTATTGAGGAGGCCTAGGAAGTGAGGCACCCATCACAGAGTACAGCTGGTCACTGGGGAACCCTTATGGAGGGGCACCATTCATTGTGGTACCAATCACAGAGGAGACTTCCTCAGTGGGACACTCATTAGAGAGGAGATCAAGGCACTGGGTCATCCAACAAAGAGGAAGGCCAATAACTTGGGAACCATCACAGAGGAGTGCCAGTAACTGTGGCACATATTATGAGGAGGACCAGTCTCTGGGGCACACATTACTCAAGAACACTATTCACTGGATCACCCATCACAAAGGAGAGCCAGTCATTGCACTACCTATGACAGATGAGAGCCAGTCTCTAGGACACACAACACAGACAATGCCCAGCCACTTAGACATCAATCACAGAGGAGGTCCAGTCATTGGGGAACCCATTAGTAGAGGTTCAATCACTGGGACTCTTATCACAGAAGATGTCCACTAACTGGGGTAGCCATCACAGAGGAGGCACAATCAGCCTGTTACCCAGCATTGAGAAGCATCAGTGACTGGGGCATTTTTCACAGTGGAGGACAAGTCACTGGGTCACCAATCATATAGCAGGGAGAGTTACTGGAACTGGGGTACACATTATACAGGTAGCTCATTAACTGCAGTATTTATCAAAGAGGAAAGACAGTCAGTGGGACACCCATCACAGAGGAAACCAATCACTGGGACACACAACACTAGGAGGGCGAGTCACTGGGACACCCATTATGGAGGAGACCAGGTTATTGGAACATTTATCACAGAGGAGGGATAGTCAATGGAGTGCCCTATTTGTAGGTGGGTAGTCACTGGGGCACCAGTCACAGAGAATTCCCAATCAATCTAGCACTCACTATAGAGGAAACCCTGTCACTGTGAAACTCATCACAAAGGAGAGACAGTCACTGGTGTACCCATCATATATGAAGGCCATCACTGGAATAGCAATTTCAGGAAATATACAGTCACTGCGGTACACATTTGGGAAGAGACCAGTCACTGGGTCACTCATCAGAAAGAAGGGCCAGTCACAAAGGCACTCATTGAGCAGGCCCGTGAAGTGGAATACCAATTACAGAGGAAAGCTAGTCACTGGGAAAAAATGATGAAAGAGGGTCAAACTTTGTGCACCAATCACAGAGGACCTATATTAACTGGGCACCATGAGGAAGATTGCATGGTTAATGGGGCAATCTTCACAGAGTAGAGCCAGTCATTGGAACATCCTTCACAGAGAATAGCCAGACACTGTAGTAGGCATCACAAAGAAGGATTAGTCATTAGGGAATCCATTATGAATGAGGGTCAGTCACTGGGGCACTGATCACAAAGGAGGGACAGTTACTGGGACACCCATTACAGAGACATGCTCCTCACTGGCACACATATAGAGGAGGGTCACCTACTTTGACACCCAACACAGAAGAAGACCACTCTTGACCAGAAGAAGACCACCACTGTGAAATCCATCAGAGAGGAGAGCTAATCACTGGGACAACTCTCAAAGTGGAGAACTAGTCACTGGAGCATCCACAGAGAAGAGTCAGTCACTGGGTCACCTATCAGAAAGGAAAGTCAATCACAGAATCATCCATCACAGAGGAGGAAAAGTCTCTGGGAGTCCTTATTATTGGGAACTCACTCTCTGGGGTCTGATTCCAGAGGGGGACTAGTAACTGGGGCAGCCATCACAGAGGTGGAAAAATTCACATGGTATTCATCACAAAGTAGGGCCAGTCATTGGTGCACTCATTATAAAAAAGGAATAGTCACTGTAGAATTTATCACAGAAGACAACCAGTCACTGGAACACCAACATAGAGGAGGGCAAGTCGTTTGGGCACCCATAAAATTGTAGGCAGTCAATGGGACACCAATTATGGAGGAGGTTCAGTTACTTGGAACACCCATCACTGACGAGGGCTAATCACTGGGGCAACAAGTTTGGAGAAGGGTAAGTCACTGGAGTGCAAATGACCATAGTGGGCCCATCAATGGAGAACCTATTATGAAGGAAGCCCTGTCACTGGGACAATCATCACAGAGAAGGGCAAGTCACTAGAGTCCCCATTAAGTTTGAGGCCCCAAAACTGGGGCACCCATCCCAGAGGAGGGCTAGTCAGGAGGCATCCATTTTGGAGGCAGCACAGTTACTAGGACAGAAAATGACTAGTCACTGTGACTCTCATCCCAGAGGAAGGACAATCATTTGGTCCCCAACTACAGAAGAGCCCCAATCACTGGGGCACCCATTATGGAGGAGACCCAATCACTGTGACACCATCAGAAGAAGGAATTGTCACTGTGACAGTCATCATTATGAGGATAGACATTTCAGCACCAATCACAGTAGGCCCAGTAACTGGGCAACATATGATAGAGGAATCCAGTTCCTGGAAGACTCGATACAAAGCAGGGCCAGTCAATGTTGCACACAATATGCAGGAGGCCCAGTATGTGTAGCATCCATAAAAGAGGAGGGCTAGTCAGTGGAGAAAACACTATGGGGGAGCACCATTCATTGGGGTACCAATCACAGAGGAGACTCGATCACTCAGGCAACCATTACCATTATAGTGGAGGACAAGTCACTGAGGCCCTAAATAGAGAAGGTCCAATACTGGGGAAACCTTTATAAAGGAGAGTCTGGATCTTGAACAGATATCACAGAGGAGAAACAGGCACTGGGTCCCCAATAACAGAGAACTAGTTATTGGAGAAACCAACACAGAGGAATTCAGTCACTTAGTTACCCATCTTGGAGAGTTAGCCACTGTGGCATGTGTTATAAAGTACAGTCAGTCAGTGAAGCTCCTATTACAGAGGAGAACCAGTCAATCAAACAACAAATACAAAAGAGGGACAATAACTAAACATCCACAACAGAGGACAGTCAGTCGCTGAGGCACACATCACAAAGAGGGCCAGTCACTTGGACAGCTATCACAGAAGAGGTCGTGTCACTATGGCATACATCATAGAGGAGGGCTAGTCACTGGGGACCTTATCACAGATAAGGGGCAGCCATTTGGACTCCTATAACTGAGGGGGGCCAGTAACTGGAACACACATCACAGAAGTGGGCCAATCATAAAGGCACCCTTAGAAGAGGAGGGCTTCACTGGGCTAGCTAGTCACTGTGGCACTGTAACAGAGGAGGCCAGGTGCACCTATTAAGGAGGAAAGCCTGTCACTGGGACAACCAACACAGAGCAGGATCAGTCACTGGGACACCCCTAACAAAGGATGGCTTGTCACTGGTTCATCCTATATGGAAGAGGACCAATTACTGATATGCCTATCACAGAGAAGGGCATGTTATTAGGTCAACCTTATTGGAGGAAGGTCAGTCACTAGTCCACAAATCACTGAGGAGGCACCACGACTAGGACACCCATATGGAGGAGTGATAGTCATTGAGAAATCAATTATAAAGAAGGTCCAGTTACCAGAAACCCTATGAAATATGAGGGCTAGTAAGTGGGTACCCTATTTCAAGGAGGGCCTGCCAATGGGGCCCCAATCAATGGAGCACCCATTATGGAGAAGGTCCAGGAAATGTGCCACCTATCACAGAGGAGAGATAGTAACTGGGGCATCAATCATATATGAAGGCCAGTCATTGGTGCAGCAATCAGAGAAGGCCCAGTAACGGGGTCAAGCATTATGGAAGAGGCACAGTCACTGGGACACCATCAAAAATTTGGGCCAGCCACTTGGTTAACCATTATGGCAGAGTCCAAGTAATTGGGACACCCATCACAGAGGATGGCTTGTAATTTGGGCAACCATTATGGAGGAGGGCCTGTCACTGAGCACAAATCAGAGAGAAGGAACAGTAACTGGGATAACTATTGCAGAAGGACATTCACTGAGGCACAAATATGGTGAAAGTTCATTTATTGTGGCACAGATCACCAAGAAAGTCCAATCACTGAGGCCTCCTTACAGAGGAAGGTGAGTCACTGGGGCACCCATTTTTGAATAAGGCTAGTCACTTGTTACCCATAAAAGAGGTAGGCTCATCACTGGGGCACCAATTGTGGAGAATGGCTAGTCACTTGGAAAACCATCACAGATGAAGGACAATCTCTGTAGCACCCATCACACAGGAAGGCCAATCACTAGGGAAAATCAGAGATGATAGGCAGTCACTGGTGCACCCATGGCAGAACAGGACCTGTCACAATGGCACACATTTTAGAGGAGGGTAATTTCCAATGGCACACATCACAGAGGAGGGCTAGTCACTGGAACATTCATCACAGAATAGCGCTTTTCATTTTGGCACCCATCACAGAGGAGGGCCAGACATTGGGACACCAATCAAGGAGAAGAACCAGTAACTGGAGATTCCAATAAAGATGAAGGCCAGTCCCTATGGCACCCATAACACACGAGGGCCAGTCCCAGGAACATCCATCAAAAAATACACATTATTGAGGAGGTGCAGTGAGGCAGAACCCATCAAAGAGGCAGGCTACTCACTGGGGAAGCAAATATGGAAACACACCAGTCACTGCCACCAATAGTACTGGAGGCCTATTTAATGGGGCACCCATAAATGAGAAGGGTTGGTCACACGTGTGACTCTTTTGGAGCAGGCCCAGTCACTGGGGCAACCATAACTCAAAAGAGCTTTTCACTGGGGCACCCATCCCGGAGGTGGACCAGTTATTGGCACATCCATTACAAAGGAGAGTCAGTCTCTGAGGAACTCATCACAGACAAGAGTCAGTCACTGAGAAACCCATCACTGTGGAGGGCAAGTCACTGGGACACCTATTAAGAGAGGTTGAGTCATTGGGGCTCAAATCACAGAAGGGTGTCAGTATCTGAGGTACTGGGGAGACAAAGTCAGTTTGTTACCCATCACAGAAGAGAACCAATCACTGGGGCATTTTTCAGAGAGGAGTGGCAGTCACTGGGGCATACATCATATAGTAGGACCACACATTGGGTCAACCATTGTGAAGGAGGTCCAGCACTGGAACATCTATCAAAAAGGAGATCCAGTCACTGGAAAAGCCATCACAGAGGAGAACCAGCTACTGGGGTACCCAAAACAGAGGATGGCTAGTCACTGGATCACCAGATATAGAGGAGGTCCATTTGCTGGAACCTCCCTGACAGATAAGGTCTAGTCAATGAGGCATCCTATTTGGAGAAAAGCCTGTCACTGGGGCACCAATTATAGGGGATGGCCAATCAATGGAGCACCCATTATGGAGGAGGTATCATCACTGTGACATCCATCACAGAGGAGAACTAGTCATATGATGGACTGGGACATCCATCATTTATGGTTAGCCACTAGGGAAGCAATCACAGAGGAAGCCCAGTCACTGGGGCATACAATTTGGAAGAAGACCAGTCACTGGCATTCTCATAAAGAATAAGGACCTGTCACTAGAGAACCCATTATTGAGGAGGCCCATTAAGTGGGACATCTATCATAGAGGATGGCTACTCATTAGAGAAACCATTATGGAGGAGAGCCAGTCACTTGGAAGCAATGAAAGAGGAGGATACAGTAACTGGGACATTCATATGGTGGAGGGATAGTCACTGAGATACCAACTACAATGAAAGGTTAGTCACAAGACTCTCCTCAAAAAGGTATGTAGGTCACTGGGGCACACAACACAGAAGTCTTTACACTGGGGACCCCATCACAAAATAGAGTTGGTCACTGAGGTACATATCACAGAGAAGTGGCAGTCACAAAGGTACCCATCACAGTGAATGACTAGTCACTGTGGCACCCAGTAGGAGGGGCACAGTTAATGGGGCTCCAATCAAAGTGGGCGGTCACTAACTGAGGTTGTCATGAAAGAGGTGGCAGTCATTGTGGCATCCATCACTGATGAGGGCTGGTCACTAAGGTACACATCCTAGATGGTGCCAGTCACTGGGGCACACATTATAGGGGAGGCTCAGTCAATGGAACACCTATCACAAAGAAGAACTCAAAACTGGGTAACTCATCAGAGAATTGATCCCGTCACTGGGGAATTCATCACAGAAGAAGGCTAGTTAATGGAGCACCAAATTATCCAGTAGGCACCGGATAATTAACACCCATCACATGGGATGGCTAGTCACTGGGATACTCAATTTAATGTATGGTCAGTCACTTCTGTGACATTTACCACAGAAGAGGGCTAGTCTCTGTGGCACTCATCATACAAGAAGAACAGTTGCTTCAGCACCAATAACAGAGAAAACCTAGACACTGGGATATTCATGACAAAGAAGGGCCAGAAACTGAGGTACTCATTACAAAGAAGGCTAATCAATAGGTCACTGATCACAGAGGAGGTTCAATCTCTGGAGCACACATCACAGAAGATAGTCTGTCACAGGGACCTCCATCACAGAAGACAACTGTGGAGCGCCTCCGACCTAACATGGCGCCCGAAGCAGCCAGACCACAAGACAAAACAAGCCCTAATAAGGCAACTAAAGGATGTCAGCATACAATCCTCTCTTACGAGCCTATCGGTGCGTGCCGCGTTACCTTAATTGATTGGCAGAGATACTAGATTTAAGGTCACGAATAGGAGAAAGAGAGAGAGGAACGATATAGTAACCTGGGATTAAAGCAGCTTGCAGAAGAATCATGTGAGAGTCGTTATTGAAAGCGACAAGTGGTGGCCCGTACGGGGACTCGAAGAAGCCGAAATCCTTGGATTCAGAACTGCAGCTGCTCAGGGCAGTCGACTGGTATGTAGATCCCACAAGGGAGGGAAAAAACTAGAAAGGTCCTCGGCAAAGAGGCGATTTGGGAAGGTCCTCGGCAAAGAGGCGATTTGGGAAGGTCCTCGGTAAAGAGGCGATTTGGGAAGGTCCTCGGTAAAGAGGCGATTTGGGAAGGTCCTCGGTAAAGAGGCGATTTGGGAAGGTCCTCGGCAAAGAGGCGATTTGGGAAGGTCCTCAGCAAAGAGGCGATTTGGGAAGGTCCTCGGTAAAGAGGCGATTTAAGAAGGTCCTCGATAAAGAGGCGATTTGGGAAGGTCCTTGGCAAAGAGGCGATTTGGGAAGGTCCTCGGTAAAGAGGCGATTTAAAAGGGCCCTCGGTGCAGAGGTGATCCCCTTTTTGCTAACATGGGCACTACTTCCTCTCACCCGCTTTTTCAGGCTCTTAAAACTCTCCTAAGAACAAAAGGACTAAAATTAAGGGATAAAACCTTGACTGATTTTTATCACACAGGTAGACGAGATTGCACCGTGGTTTGCCGTTTCAGGGAATCTCACAGTGGATAGTTGGGACAAAGTGGGGCAGGATATTGACCGCGCCCGAGAGCTAGGAGAGGTGGCAGGCGGGGTCCAGCCCCTTTGGAGACTGGTTCGTGCCTGTTTGGAAGATCAAAAGTGCGTGCAAACAGTCGAGCAAGGCCAAGCAGCGCTTGACCAAATAAAAGAGGAACGATCAACTTCCTCAAGAGGGAACAGCGAGGCAGCCTCTGACTCAGAACTGGAGTCAGATGAGGAACTTAGAGATCTCGTGACTCGAGTTGAAAAGTTAGAACTCAGTCGGGGCCGCGCCCGAGATAAGGGAAGATCCTCTGTCCCTGGGTCGGTAGGAGTTCCTCCCCCGTATAATCCTTCTGCGCCTCCCGGAAAAGGAGGCGCTTTTTTCAACAATGAAGTGTGGAAGGAGGTCCATGCCAGCGGCATATGGCAAACTTTTCCGGTGTTCGTGGACAATGCAGGAAACCGGTACCATGAACCATTAGATTTCAAAACAGTAAAAAACCTCGCGGAGGCCGTACGAACGTACGGGCTCACTGCTGCCTTCACGACAGCAATGGTGGAGGCACTAGACCGGTTCGCCATGACCCCCGGAGACTGGCAGAGATTAGTGAAGGCTTGCATGAACCCGGGACAATATTTAGATTGGAAGGCCTATTACATAGAATTGGCTAATGAGCAGGCAGCAAGAAACCGGGCGGCGGGTAATGGGGCTTGGGACATTGATATGCTGTTGGGGCAGTGCCGTTTTGCTAACCAACAGGCTTTTACACAAGTGATTAAGGCCTTGGAGGCCCAGGGCCTCTATATTTCTCCTGATAAGATTCAGAAAGATAAGATAATAGACTATTTGGGATCAAAATTCTCCCCTGACACTATCACACCCCAGAAGCTTACCATTAGAACAGATAATTTGAGAATCCTCAACGATTTCCAAAAACTGCTAGGGGATATTAATTGGGTCCGCCCGTCATTGGGAATTCCAAATCAAGATTTACGTCCTTTATATGACATCCTGTTAGGAGACCCGCATTTAGACTCCCCTAGATCCCTCACAGAGGAGGCTAGAGAGGCCCTACATAAGGTAGAAAAGGCAATTAGTACAGCCGCTCTTAGGCTTGTTTCCTTAGAGAGCCCTATATGGCTTTGTATTCTCCCTACTCAGACTCAGCCAACGGGAGTACTGTGGCAGGATGGCCCCTTATTATGGATCCATCCGAAGACTGCCATACTAAAAACAGTGGAGCATTATCCAACCGCTGTTGCTGAGTTGGCCATCCGTGGACTACAACAATGCCTAATGCATTTTGGCCAACAGCCGCACCTCCTCGTGGTGCCATACACCGCCTATCAAATGCAGACATTGGCAGCTACAGTGAATGCATGGGCTATCCTAAGGTGCAGCTTTGTAGGACAGATAGATAATCATTTCCCAAAAGATCCCATGCTGTCCTTTGTAAAAGAACACCCGGTCATTTTCCCTCAAATCACTCGAAATGACCCCATTCCTCAAGCTATTAATATCTTCACAGACGGTTCCAAAACTGGCCTTGGCGCATATGTAGCAGATGGACATTCCCCCATGGTAATACAATTCCAGTCCGGCTCTCCTCAGCAGGTAGAGCTTCAAATTGTTTTGGCCGTATTTCAACGTTTTTCTCGATCATTTAACTTGTTGTCAGATTCCCAATACGTAATCAATTTAGTTAAATCTCTTGAAGTGGCAGGCCGAATATCCCCTGCTAGCCCTATACATACATTTGCCTACAAAATTCAACAGCTGATATGGCCACGTTCAGAGCCATTCTTTGTTCAGCATATCCGTGCACACACTGGCCTACCAGGACCCCTCAGTGAGGGTAATGCCCAGGCTGACAACCTTACGCGACTTCAACAGGCTTTCTTTGTAACCCCTGCCCAAAAGGCACAAGATTTTCATGCCCAGTTTCATGTTAACTCAAAAACACTACAGACCCGTTTCCAAATACCACGTCATGTGGCCAGAGATATTGTAAAATCTTGCGAATCATGTGTTACTTTCCACCACCCCCCTTCATGGGGGGTGAATCCAAAAGGCCTTCTCCCCTCACGGGTTTGGCAAATGGACGTCACTCATGTGGCAGAGTTCGGTAACCTCAAGTATGTCCATGTTTCCATAGATACCTGTTCCGGAATTTTGTTTGCCTCGGCCATGGCTGGAGAAAAGGCACATCATGTTATCTCCCATTGCTTGGAGGCGTGGGCCGCCTGGGGCATGCCTCAGCAAATCAAAACAGATAATGGCTCCGCCTACACCTCCCGAACATTTCAACGGTTCTGTGCACAAATGAACGTGGACCTGCGCCATGGGCTCCCTTATAATCCCCAAGGTCAAGGGATAGTCGAGAGGGCTCATCGCACACTAAAAGAACTACTTCAAAAACAAAAAGGGGGAATAGGCATGGGTTACAAACCTAAACAAAGACTGTCATTAGCATTATTAACTTTAAATTTTCTTCAGCTGGACAACGAGAACAATTCTGCTGCGGACCGCCATCTAGGCACAGTACCGCATAAAAGGGGCTATGTTAAATGGAAAGATGTTATCACCCGGGACAATGGAGAGGTCCCGACCCAGTATTAACATGGGCGAGAGGATCTGTGTGTGTTTTTCCACAGGACAGCCCAGACCCGGTGTGGGTACCTGAGCGACTAACACGCACTACAAAGACCCCCGAGGAACGAACCCCAATTGCTGATGATGAGTCCGACGACGTGGCTTCTGCTGGGAACGCTGATGCTGAATCTTCCCATAAGTCGTGCTGAGCAACAATGGGGAATTTTAACAGTATTTCCTAGACACTTATTCGGCAGGTACTTTCCCCAGATTTTTAACTGGCACCAGCCCCTGATTTCTATTACACTCTTGCTGGGGCCCTAATGCTCTCTCTCCTTTTAGACAGAGGAGAGACTTCGGCATTACAGCCGCCATCATTGCAGCAATTGCAATGGCGGCCGCTGCAGCTGCTACAGCCACTGTTGCCATGTGTACCACAGTACAGACCGCCACCACTTTAAACACCTTGTCTTCCACTGTTGCTGCCAAAGTAATATTAACAGTCACTTGTGTGGCGGCATTATGATCTTAGACCAAAGAGTTGACGTGGTACAAGAACAAGTAGACATTCTCTGGCGCATGGTGCAAATAGGGTGTGAATGGCACACTATTGCTTTATGCATAACCGGCATCCCATACCACAATATGACCATTGCTGCTAACCTTTCTTGAAAGCTTTCCCTCCATCTTTTAGGTAATTGGTCCCAAGAGTTTTGACAACCTGATGGAGGCTCTATGTCGTGAAATCATCAGCACCATCAGAGTAGATCCAGTAGTTGCTCAAAACCTTGGCCTCCCGGATCGCCCAGGCGGCATACCACCTTAAAGAGTGGGCGGGAATGGGTTCAATGGCCTTTTTGTTATTCTCTTGTTGTGTCCTGTGCCTCTATTGTCTCTGCCGTATGCATCAACGCAATGCACGTGACCGTGCGCTACTAGCACAGGCCTTTGCTGCCATGGAGGTGGATCAATCCCCTCAGGTCTGGGTTGCCGCGTTAGGGCAATAAGAACAGGGCAGGATGTGAGAATAGTACTGCACACAGGGGCCCAGGAGGAGTTATCCCGTGGAGGGCATGTCCAGCTGCATATGGGTTGACACCGCCTCTCCCATCCCCAGAAAATTGGTGTCGGACAGGTGGGCAGTCGGTCTGGCGATTACACGCGCGAGATAGACTGTCTTACATGGTCCTTGTTATATGGAGGCTGTGACCACTACCCTCTCCTGCCAAAATAAATAAAAAAGGGGGAGCTGTGGAGCGCCTCCGCCCTAACATGGCGCCCGAAGCAGCCAGACCACAAGACAAAACAAGCCCTAATAAGGCAACTAAAGGATGTCAGCATACAATCCTCTCTTACGGGCCTATCGGTGCGTGCCGCGCTACCTTAATTGATTGGCAGAGATACTAGATTTAAGGTCACGAATAGGAGAAAGAGAGAGAGGAACGATGTAGTAACCTGGGATTAAAGCAGCTTGCAGAAGAATCATGTGAGAGTCGTTATTGAAAGCGACAGACAACCAGTCAATGGGGCATCCATAACAGTGAAGGCCAGTCACTGGACCCCCATAAGAGAAAAGGGCCAGTCACTGGGTAATATATCACAGAGGAGGGCTAGACTTTGGGATACCAATTGTGGATGAAATTCATTTACTCTAACCCACATCACAGAGGAAGGCTAATCACTTGAGCACACAATTTGGAGTAGGGCTATTCACTGAGACAACAATCACAGAGGAGGAGCAGTCAATGGAGAAGCTTTTATGGAAGAGGACAGGTCACTGCGACACCCATTGTGGTAGAGATGCAGAAACTGATGACTCATCACAGAGGACAGCCAATCACTAGGTTACCCTTTTTGGAGACTATCCAGTTGCTAGAACATCCTTAACACAAGTTACTGTGGTATCCAACAATTAGATGGCCCATCTTTGGATCACAAATCAAAGAGTAGGTCCAGTCAATAGGGGTGCCCATCACAGAGAAGGACTACTCGTTTGGACAACCATCATATACAAAGGGCAATTACCAGTGCACCAATCACAATTAAGGCCCAGTCACTAGGATGCATATTACTGAGGGGGCACAGTCACTGGAATACCCATCACAAAGGAGAGTCAGTCAATAGGACAACAAGTATGGAGGAAGACTTGTAAGTGAGACAGACATCACAGAGCATGGTTAGTCACTAGGGTAACCATTATGGAAGAAAGTGTGTTACTGGGCTCCAATCACAGAGAAGCCCAGTCACTGGAACACCCATGATGGAGGAGAGTCTGTCACTGTGACACCAATATGGAATAGGTCCAGTCATTGGGGCGGTGGTCACAAAGGAAGGCCATTCACAGGGGCCTCTTCTATAGAGGAGGAAGGCCAGTCTCTGGAGCACCCATCACAGAGCTAGACCAGTGATCATGGCACCTATCACAGAGGAGTGCCAATCAAAAACGTACACATTACAGAGGATGGCTAATCACTGGGGACACCATCACAAAAGAGAATTAGTCACTGTGAAAACCATCACAAAGGAGGGCCTGTCACTATGGCACAAATTGTGGAGAAGAGATAGTGACTAGGACTCCCTTTACAAAAGAGACTCAGTCACTGGGGCATCCATACACAGGAGTGCAACTTATGGAGATTCAGTTCAAAAAGCAGCACTAGTCACTGGGACACCCATTATTGAGGAGGCCCAGTAAGTGGGACAACCATCACAGATGAGGGCTAGTCAATGGCACAGCCATTATGGTGGACAACCAGTCACTGGAAAAAAAATTGCAGAGGAGGCCCAGTAACTGAGGCACTCATAATGGAGGAATGCCTGTCACTGGGACACCCATTATAGAAGAGGCCCAGTCACTAGGGCAACCACCATAGAGGAGACCCTGTCACTGGGACACAACACAGAGGAGAGTCAGTCAATAGGACTTGCATCACAGAAGAGGTCTATTAACTACAGCAATTGTAGAGCTCCTGTCACTGGGGCAAAAAGCACAGAGGAAACCCAGTCATCAGACCACACATAATGGAAGCACATCAGTCACTGGAGTACCCTTTATGGAGAAGGAACAGCCACTGGGACAGCCATCACAGCAGAGTCAATCACTAGCACTCCAATCACAGAGGAGAGCCAGTTGCTGAGAAACTCATCACAGAGAGGGACAAGTACTACAGCATCCATTATGGATGCAAATCAGTCACTGGTACACCAATCACAGAGCAGGACCAGTCATTGGGGCACCCATCAGAGAGGAGTATCAGTAACTGGAACACATATTATGGAGGAGCACTAGTCACTGGGCTATCCATCACAGATGAAGTTTACTTAGTGGGAACTCATCAGAGAGGAGAAAGAGTCATTAGAGAACCATAACAGAGGAGAGCCAATCACTGGGGCATTCATTACAGAGGAGAAACTTTCACTTTGGAACCCATTAAAAAGGAAGCCAGTCAATGAGGCACACATCACAGATGAAAACAAGTCACTGAGACACGAATCACAGTAAGGCCCGTCACTAAGGCACCTATTAGGACAGGCTCAGTCACTGGAGCTCTAATCACAGAGGATGAACAGTAACTGGGGCAACCATCACAGAGGAGAAAAAGTAAGCTTGGCACCCATCACTGATGAGTGTTAGTCACAAAGGCACCCATCAAAAAGGAAGGTCAGTCACTGGAGCACCTATTATACAAGAGGCCCAATCAATGGAGCATCTATCACAGAATAAAACAATTCACTGGTATCCATACTGCAGAGAAGAACCAGTCACAGTGGCACCAATCACTGAGGAGGGCTAGTCATCGTGGCAACAATTATTCAGGAGACCCAGTTATTGGAACACCCACAATGGGAGGTCTAGTCACTTGGGGCAACCAATGATGGAAAGCCAGCAAATGGGACACCACTCACAGTGGAGAACCAGTCTATGGACACCTATGAAGAGGAGGCCCAATCACTGGTCTCAAAGCATGAGCATTCACTGGAGCACTCATTATGAAGAAGGCCTAGAAACAGGAGCAACCATCACAGAAGAGAAACTTTCACTATGGCACCCATCGCAGAAAGTGTCCACACATTGGGGCACCAATTACAGTGGAGAGTCAGTCAATAAGGCACCCATTAAGGATTTGGCCCATTTATTGTGACACCCATCACAAAGAAGGACTATCCACTGGAGCAACCCTCCTATATGAAGGTCAGACATTGGGGCACCATTCACAGAAGAGGGTTTGTCACTGTAGCACCCATCACAGAGGAGTGCCAGTAATTTCGGACAAAAATTATAGGTCGATACTGGTGACTGGGACTACCAATAAAAATGAGGCCCTTTCACTAAGGCATGCACCACACACGAGGGCCAATAATGGTGACATGCATGAAAAAGGAGGACTAGTCACTGAGGCCTCCATTACTGATTAGGCCCAGTAAATGGGGCAACCATAAATGTGAAGGACAAGCCTTGAGCAAACATAATGGAGGAGTACCAGAAACTGGGGCACCAATCATAAAGGAGGCCCAATCTCTTGGCATTTATAATGGATGAGAGTCAGTCACTTGGGTACACATTATGAAGGAACCCCAGTCCCTGAGTCATCTGTCACAGAAAAGTGCCAGTCCATGGACATCCATCCTAGAGGACAACCAGTCACTGGGGGAGGGAAGTTTACTGGGAAGAAAATTATGGAGGAGAAGAATCAGTTCCTGGAACACTCATCGCAGAAGAGGCCTAGTCATTGGGGTACCCAATGTGAGGAGGGTGGGACACAAATTTGTGGGACACAAATCACAGAGGAGGCCCATTCAATGGAGTACCCATAATGGAGGAGGCCAAATCACTAAGACTCCCATCACAGAGGAGTGCCAATCACTGGGCAACCATTATGGATAATGCCCAGAACTGGGACACCCCTAACAGAAGAGGTCTAGTCACTGGGGCATCCATTTTGGAGAAAACCAGTGTAGGTGACACTCATCGAAGACGAGGAGTACCCATAATATATGAAGGCCAGTCACTGAGAAACCAATCACAAGGAAGAACCAGTCACTGTTGCACACATTATGAGGGATTCAGTCACTGGGGTTCTGACACAAGAGAATGGCCAGTAATTTTGGCGGCCTTGAGAGGAGGCAAAATCACTGTGGAACCAAATACTGACAAGGCCTAGTCACTGAGTGACTCATCCAAGAGGAGGTTTAGTCACTAGAGCATCTAACACAGAGAAGAGCCTGTCACAATGATACCCATCACAGAGGACAGCCAGTACCTGGGTCACACATCACAGAAGAAGCCTAGAAAGCAGGAAACCAGTTAACCAGATGGATAAGTTACTGGAACACCCATCTCAGGGGAGGGATAGACACTGGGACACCGAATTTGGTGGAGGGCCAATCACTGAGAACAATCACAGAGGAAGCCAAGTCAATAGAGCTTCTATTATGCAGGAGGCTCAGTCACTGAGAAACATATCACAGAGAAGAACCATAGAGCAACCATAATAGAGGAGAACCAGTCACTGGGGTACCAATCATAAAGGAGGACTAGTCACAGGGCACCTGTAATGAAGGAGGGTCAGTCACTGAGGAACCCAATATGAAGGAAACTTAGTCACTGGGGCAGCCATCTGGGTTATCTATCACAGAGGTGTCAGTCCCTGGACAGCCACCACAGGACAGAGCCTTTCACTGGGGCACCCACTACAGAGGAGGGCTAGTTACTGGAGCCCCAATTTTATTTAGGAAGATTAATTACTAGAACACCCATCACAGATGAGAGATTGTCACTTGGACACCCAATTTGGAAGAGGATCATTCTCTGGAGCACCAATCACATAAGAGTCCCAGTCAAAGGTTCAGCTATTATGAAGCATCCCAAGAGACTAGGACAGTAATCACAGAGGAAAGTCAGTCACTATTATGGAGGGGGACCAGTCTCTGTGACAGAGGAGGGCTAGTCAAAGTGGTATCCCACATATGCGAAAGAGACCCAATAAGTGGGATACCCATCACAGACGAAGAACTCTCACTGGGCCAACCATTATAGAGGTGGGTCAGTCACTGGGCACCAAACACAAAGGAGACATAGTGAATAGGGAAACCATAATGAAGGAGGGCCAGTCACTGGCACACAAATATGAAAGAGGCCCAGTCACTGGGGCAATGATCACAGAAGAGGGCCAGTCACCAAGTCACATTTCATATAGAAGAGACAGCCATTGGGGCACTCATCACAGAGAAGTGGCAGTCACTTGGGCCCATATTATAGAGGAGGAAAATACATTGGGTCACGCAACACAGCAAAAAGCTCTTCACTAGGTGAGAAGAGCCAGTCACTGTGCACCTATCACAGAGGCAAGTCCATCACTGGGCAAACTTCACAAAGGATAAACAGTCCCTGAAGCACACATCACAGAGGAGGTTAGTCACTGTTCACAAGTGAGAGATAGTCACTGGGGCACAATTCACAGAGAAGGATCAGTCACTTGGGTATTTTTCAAGCCATACAGCCAGGCACTGTGGTCCCCAACACAGAGTAAGTTCAATAACTGAGGAACAAATGGAGGAGGACTATTTGCTGGGGGACACATTATGTAGGAGACTCAGTCACTGTGTCAGCGATCACAAAGAAAAGATAGTCACTGAGGCACCTGTCACAGAGGAGAATCAGTTACTGGGGTATTTTTCACAGCAGATTGTCAGGTGCTGTAGCACCCATCACAGAATAGGGCTGATCAATGGGGAACCATAATAGGGCTCTATCAAAGAGAAGAGCCAGTCACTGGGGCACCCATCATAGAGGAGAGTCAGTCACAGGGACACCCATTACACAAGAGGACAAGTCACAGGGAAACCAACTATTGAGGTGGTTCATTCACTTGAACATATATCAAAGGTGAAAACTAGACACTGGGGCACCCAATATGGAGAAGAGCCACTCACTGGGACACTAATCACAGAGGAGCCCCAGTTAATGTAGCACCAATTATAGAGGAGGCCCAATCACAGGGACTTCCATCACAGAGAACCAGTTACTGAGGCACCCATCACAAAGGCAGGCCAGTCACAGGGACACTTCCAACAGAGGAGGGTTAGTCACTGAGATAAGCACACAGAGGAGGGGTTGTCATTGTGTAACTTATAATAGAAAAGGGACAGTCACTGCGGCACCCACTGCAGAGAAATTCTTGTCAATGGTACACCAATTATCAAAGTGTCCCAGTTACTAGAACAATCATCAGAGAGGAGGCCATTCACTGGGTTACCCATCACAGATGAGGTACTGTCACCGGGGCACAAATTACACAGAAGAGCAAGGCACCAAACTGGAACAGTGAACATAGAGGAAGGGTAGTCAATGAGGCATAAAATACAGAGTGGTTACAATAACTGAGACAGTAACCATCAAAGAAGTCCAGTCACCGGGGCACTCTTCACAGAGGAGCTCCAGTCACAGAGCACACAACAGAGAGGAGGACAATCACTGGAGCATCCATAATAGAGGAGGGTCAATCACTGGGGCACCCATCACAAAGAAGTTTTAGTCATTAGGGCACTCATCACAGAGGAGTGTGAGTCAATGCAGCACCCATTTTTGTAGAAGACCAGCTTCAGGAAAACCCATCAAAGTGGTGGACTAGTCACTAGGGCAACCATTCTTGAGGAAGACCAGTGACAGGAACTCATTTCGCAAAAGATTGCCAGTCCCTGGGACTCCCATTGTGGATGGGGGTCAGTTACTGGGTCATACATCATAGAAGGCTAATCACTGGGACACCAATAACAGATAAGAACCAATCACTAGAACACCAACCACAGAAGAAAGCCAGTTACTGAATAACACACCACAGAGTAGAACAATTCACTGAGTCATCCATCATAGAGGAGTTCAGTCACTGGGACACCTAAAACAATGTAAAGTCGATCAATGGGGAACCCATCACAGAGAAGGCCAGAACCCGAGGTTCCCCTCAGATATGAGGACCAGTGACTGTGACACTGATGACAGAGGTGAACCTTTCACTGGGGTCCCAGTCACAAAGGCAGCTCAGTCATTGGGTTACACATCAAAAAGCAAAGCCAGTCACTGACAACCATCACACAGGGAGGCCAGGCATTGGGACAGATACCACAGAAAAGGACCAAACACTAGGGCATGCAAACAAAGGAGGGTTAGACACCGTGGCATCCACAACTGAGGAAGGTCTGTTGGGTCACCCATTATGGATGAGGGCTAGTCATTAAGACAACATTCACAGCAAAGGGTTAATAACAGTGGCACCCATTTTGGAGAATGTTCAGTTATTGGTCTCTCATCAAACAACATGGATTGTCTCTGTGGCATGCATTTCAGAAGATGGCCAGTCATTGATGTACTGATCACAGAAAGGGCCAGGTTTTATTGGGCACCCATAGTGGAGGAAGCCCACTCATCATGACAGCCATCACAGAAGAGAGAATATCACTGGGTCTCCCATCATATATGAAGGCCAGTCACTGGGGAACCAATCACATAGAAGGCCCTATCATTGGGGCACATTATGAAGGAGGTCCAGTCACTAGGACACCCAGCACAGAGGAGTGCCTGTCACTGTACATCCATTATGGTGGAGGTTCAGAAAGAGGAACACCCATCACAGAGGAGGGCTAGTCACTGGGGCAAACATTATGAAGAAGGTTCAGTCAAGGGGCACTTATCACACAGGAGGCCCTGTCACTCAGGCACCCAAAATGGAGGGAGCCTTGTCACTGAGGCTCTCATTATGGGTTAGGCCCAACTACTGAAACACCCATCACAGATCTGGCTAATCACTAGGACATCCATAATGGAGGAAGGCCAATCACTGTGGCACCAATCACTGAGGAGGCATAGTCACTGGGACACCCATAATGGAGAAGAGCTAATCACTGTGGCATCCATAATGTAAGAGACCCAGTCACTGGGGTAGCAATCATAGAGGAAATCCAGTCACTGGTACACGCATCACAAAGGAGGGCTAGTCAATGGGGCACCCATTATAGAAGAGAGCCAGTCACTGGGACAAACATATAAAGGAGGCTCAGTCACTAGATCATCTATTATAGTGGATCACTAACTGGGACACCATTATGTTGAAGCCCCTGACATTAGGGTATCAATCACAGGAGGTTTAGCCATTGAGGCACCCATTAGGCAGGGGAAACAGTTATTAGGACACCCATTTCAGAAAAGGGTTAGTCACTGGGGTACCCAACACAAAAGATGGCCAGTCATTTGGGCATCAATCACAGAGGGGGCCCAATCACTGAGGCACCCTTTATGGAGGAGCCCCAGTCACCATTACACCCATCACAGAGGATGTATTTTCACTGGGGAACCTATCACAGAGGAGGCTCTGTTACTGAGGTACCTATGACAGAGCAGTGCCAGTAAAAGTCACCCATCACAGAGAAGGACCAGTCACTGAGGCAACCATCAGGAGGAGATTCAGTTACTGGGGCATCCATCATAGAGGAGGGCAAGTCTCTAGAGAATCCATCACAAAGGAAAGCCAGTTACAAGGACACCCATCACAAAAAAGGGCTAGTAACTGAGGCACCCATTCTAGAGCAGGGCCAGTCATTAGAGCACATAATAAAAGGAGGGCCAATCATGGGGGCACTGATATAGAAAGGGCCAGTTACAGGGGTACCCATCAAAAAGGAGTATGTGTCACCAAACACATAGGAGGAACAGTCACTGAGGTGCCCATGTCAGGGGAGAGTCTGTCACTGAGGATCCAATACGAAAATAGGTCCAATCACTTGGTCATAAAACACAAAGAGAGACAGTCACTGAGGCACCCAACACAGAGGAGGGCCAATAACTGGCGCACCCATCAAGGAGGAGGTTCAGTCACTTGGGACCCCATAACAGAGGAATGCCAATCACTGGAGTACCCATAACATATGAGAACCAGTCATTGGGCACCCATAAAAGAGGTGGGCCAGTAATGGGGAAACACCACAAAAAGGAGACCTATTCATTTAAAAAAATTTAAAGATATGAGGTACAATTAAGGATACGTATACAAGTAGTCATCATACATGCAAAATATGGGCCACATTTTATTCTGCAGTTTGCCTGGTCTGAAGTTAGGTAACCTTATTCCTGTTGTGTCCCCAACAAACTCCCACCCCAGCAGTATCCCACTACTGCAAATCCCTTTCTTATACTATTGTGGTAAGTGTTCAAGGTGTGCTGATGAGTGAGAGTATGGAGCACACTGTTCTTTATTTCTGTGATAGGTCACTGACTATGATAGATTCTAAATCCATCCAAGTTGCTGCAAAGTTCATGTTTGTCCTTCTTTAGGCTGTGTAATATTTCATTGTGCATATGCACCATTAAAAAAAAATCCAGTCGTTTCAAGGGCAGTATGGTTGGTTCCATATAGTGCTACAATAAACATGTGTGTGCAAGTATCTTATTGGTAGAATTATTTGAATACAGGAGGGCTATTCAGTAAGACAAGCACACAGAGGAGGGCCTCTTAGTGTGGCACCCAATACTTAGGAGGGACAGTCACTGGGGCAGCCATTATGAAGGAAGACCAAACACTGAGACAAACATCACAAAGAAAGGACAATCACTGGGGCACCCATAACTGAAGAGAGTCAGTCCCAAGGACACCCATCACAAAGGAGAGCCTATCACTGGGGCATCCACTATGAAGGTGGCCCAGTTACTGGGATACCCATCACAAAGAGGACTAGTCACTAGGGAATCCATTATGTAAGAGGACTGATCATTGCAGCACAAATCATCATAGAGGTACAGTCACTTGGGCATCCATGATGGAAGAGCGTTAGTCTATGGGACGTTCGTTATGTAGAAGATTCAGTTAATGAAACAGCAATCATGAAGGAAAGCTAGTCACTAGAGAAACCATCACAGAGGGGGATCAGACACTGGGGCACTTTATACACAGTCACTGGGGCACCAATCACAGATTAGGACCAGTCATTAGGGTACCCATTGTAAAGGAGGCCAAGCCACTGGGTAATCTATCACAGAAGAAACCCAGTCACTGGGACACCCATAACCGAATAAGCCCCAAAACTGGGGCAGCCATCAGAAAGGAAGGCTGGACTAGTTACTGGGACACCAATTATGGATGTGGCCCAGATATCGGAACACTAATATACCACAGAGGAAAGTTAGTTCCAGGAACACCATCCTAGAGGAAAGCCAGTTACAGGAGCACACATTACAAAGGAAGAAAAGTCACTGAGGCACCCATTACACAGGAGACCCAGGCATTGTGGCATCTATCATGGACGAGAGTCATGTACTGGGACACCTACCACAGAGTACGGCTAGTCACTGGGACACCCTACACTGAGAAGGGCTTTCACTGTGACATTCATAACAGAGGCAAATCAGTCTCTGGGGCATTCATAACAGAGGAGGGCAGTCATTGGAGCAACCTTCACAGAGGAGGGCTAGTCATAGGGGCAATTATTTCAGTGGGAGGCCAGTCCCTGGAAGAAACATATTGGCGAAGAAGCAGTCACTGGAGCACCAACGACAGAGAAGACCAAGTCATTTTGACATCCATAATGAAGGAGGTCCAATCACTGGTGCACCCATTATGGACTAGGCCCAGTCTCTAGAGCAGCAATCATAAAGATGGGATTGTCACTGGTTCATCTATCACAGAGGAGGAACAGTCACTGGGCCACCAATCACAGAAGAGGACTAGTCTTGGGGCACCCATTTTGAAGAAGGCTCAGTCACTGTGGCAACTAACAGAGAGGAGAGCCCGTTACTGTGACACACATCACAGAGGAGGACCAGTCATTTTGGCACTCTGCACAGAGGAGGACTAGTCACTAGGACACATTGGGACACCAATTACAGAGCAGTCATAGACACTGAGGCATCTATCATAGAGGAGTTCCAGTCATAATTGTACTTGTCATAGATGTCGTTCACTGGGCACCCATTAGGAGGAGGCCTATTCACTAGGGAACCCATTATAAGGAAGCTCAACTACTGTGGCACTGATCAAAAAGGTGGGCCACTCACTGGGGTACCTATTTGAAGGAGCGTCAATCACTCTGCCACTGATCAAAAAGGTGGGCCTCTCACTAGGGCACACATTCGAAAAGGTGTCCAGTCACTGAGGAACACATCATAGAGGAGGTCCTCTCACTAAGCTACCAATCACAGTGTAAGCCTAGTTACTAGGACATCCACTGTAGTGGAATGCCATCTCTGGGGCACCAATAAAAAGAATGCCAAATAATGCCAGTCACTGAGGTACCCACCACAGATGAGAACCAGTCACTAGAGCGCCTTTACAGAGATCCAGTCCAGAGCCTCTGAATCAGAGGAAGGGCATGTCAATGAGGCACCAAACAGAGACAAGGAAAGTCACTGAACCACCCATCACAGAGTAGGTGCAGTAACATGGACAGCCATCACTGAAGAGTGACGGTAACTAGGGCACAAATCACCAATGAGGGCCAGTTGCTAGGCAGCCCATCACAGAACAGGGTTAATCATTGGGCAATCCATATCAGAGAGGGGCCTTTACTGGGACATTATCACAAAGGTGGGCTGGTCACTGGGGCCCCTATTTTAGAGAAACCCTAGTCACTGGAACTCCAATTGCAGTGGAGGGGCAGTCACAGTAACAGCAATTTTGAAGAAGGATGTGTCACTGGGGCACACATCACAGATGAGTCCCAGTCACCGAGACACCAATTAAAGTTGAGGGCCAGTCACTGGTGTATCCATCACAGATGATGATCAATCCCTGTGGCACCCATTACAGAGAAGAGTTATTCAAAGCCACCATTAAGGAGGACCTTTCACTGTAGCATTCATTTTGGAGGAAGATTAGCCACTGGGGCACAGATCATGAAGGAAGTACAGTCAATGGAACATATTTTATGTAGGAGGCACAATTACTGGGACACACTTCACAAAGAATGGTCAGTCACTGGGGCACCAACTAAAGAAGGGATCAGTCATAGTGACACTCATAACAGATGAGGGACCATCATTGGGGTACTAATCACAGATGAGGACCATTCTCTGCGTTATCCATCACTGATGAGGGCACCAGATACAGAGGAAAGCCAGTCACTGAAGCACTGCTCTCTATAGACTCTGTGACTGAGCAAAGGAGGGCCAGTCATTGGGAAAGCTATTACAGAGGAGGATCACTCACTGAGGCTCCCAGAAGAGAAGGGTCAGTCACTTAGGCAACCATCACAGTAGGGGGACACTCACTGAGACACTCAACCTGAAGAGGGTCACTCATGGGGGCACTGTTCATAAAGGAGAACTATTCACTGAGACATCCAAACAGAGAAGGACTTTTCACTGTGGCACCAGTAGAAGAGGAAGGACACTCACTGAGGCACTCAAACTGAAAAGAGTCACTCATGAGGGCACCTTTCAAAGTGAAAGGCTAGCCACTGAGACACCCAAATAGGGGAGGACTTGTCACTGTGACACTAATAACAGAGGAGGGTTAGTCACTGGGGCATCCATTATGGAGAAAGGCAGTCACAGGAACAAACATTGCAAAGGAGGGCTAGTCACTGGGGCACTCCAACACTGAAGAAGGTCACTCACTGGGACACCCATCATATAAGAGGACTTGTCATTGGTGCATCTGTTATGAAAAAGGCCAGTTATTGGGACACCCATCACAGAGGAGGGCTCATCACTAAGGGCCCATAATGGAAAAGGGCTAATCATGGAGGCACCTATTTTTTAGGAAACCCACTGACTGAGGCAGTAATCACATAATAGAGTTAGTTACTGGGACACAGACTACAAAAGAGGAACAGTCACAGGGACTTTTTTACAGAGGAAGGTAAGTCACTGAGGCACACATCATATAGGTGGACCAATCACAAGGGACTGCTTCACAGTGGAGGGCTAGTCACTGATACACCCAACACAGAGAAAGGCTAGTAACTGTGGCATCGATAACAGAGGAGGTTCAATCACCCATAATAGAGGACAACCAGTCATTGGGACAAACTTCACAGCAGAGGAATAGTCACTAGAGTAAACATTGTGGATGAGGCCAGTCACGGGACACCAATCAGAATGGAGGCCCACTCATTGGGACACCAGTTATGGAGATGGCTCATTGAGGAACCTATCACAGAGGACAGCAAGTAACTGTGACACTCATCACAGAAGAGATCCAGTTTCTGGGGTACCCTGCAAAGATAGGAGCTAGTCACTAGGGCTTCCATTATGGAAGAGGGCTGGTCATTGGAGCACTCATCAGAGTTGAGGCACAGTCATAACTCACCTATCATAGAGTAGGTCCAGGCACATAGGCACCCATCACAAAGAGAGCCATCAATGAGCACCCATTAGGTGGAGGCCTAGTCACAGTGTCACCCATCACAATAGAGGCCCAGTAACTGGGGTACCAATCACAAAGGAAGACCTGTCATTGTTGTACCCCAAAGAGGGGAGAACCAGTTACTGGGGCACACATCACAGAGGAGATCTGTTCAGTGGGACAACAATTATAGTGGAGGACCAATCACTGGGACACGAATCACAGAAAAGGCCCAGTCAATGAGGTACTAATCACAAGAAGGACCTGTCATTGGTACATCTACAATGGAGGAAAACCTATCATAGAGGAGGCACCAATCACAAATTATCTGGGCACACATTCCAGTGGAACTCCAGTCACTGAGGCACCTCTCACAGTTGAAGACCGTACCCCAAGGCACTGAGTCCAGAGGATAATCAGTCACTGGAGCATGGATCACAGAAGACACCAGTCATTGGGACAATCATAACAAAACACAGCCAACCTTGGGGCACCAATCACAGAGGAGGACAAGTCACTAGGGTACCCATAATGGGGAGGGTTAATCACTGGAAAACAATTTATGGCAGAGACCCAGAACCTCAGTTACAGAGTAGGGTTTTTCATTTTGACACCTCTTTTACTGGAAAACCAGTCACTGGAGCAGCAATCACAAAGGAGCCCAAGTCAATGGAGTACCTATTATGAAGTAGGCCCAATAACTGGGACACACTACTTCAAAGAGGAGGGCCAGTCACTGGAATAACCATTGTGAAGGAGGTCCAGAAATCGAGGGACCCATCAATGAAGAGGAAAACTCACTGTGGCACCATTTTGGAGAAGGCCAAGTTACTAGGACATCCATCACAGAAGAAGACTAGTCATGGGGCACCAATCACAGAGGAGGACCAGTCACTGTGGCAGCGTAAGTGGAGGTGGCTAAGTCACCGAGACACCCATCACAATGGAGAAAGTCTAGTCGCTGAGGTACCCATCATCTATGAGTGCCAATCACTGAGTCATCAATCACTAAGGAAGCACAGTCACTGCGGCACACATTATACAGTAGGTTCAGTCACCGGGACACCTATTTCTAAAGAGGGCCAGTCACTAAGGCACCCATTATGTAGGAGGCTTAGTAAGTGGAGCACCCATCACAGATGTGAGCTAGTCACTGGGTTAACCAATCACAGAGGAACCCAGTCATTGGGGCACCCATAATTTAGGAAGACCAATCACTTGGGCACCATTATGGAGGAGTCAGTTCAGCCATTTCATGGACAACCCATCACAGAGGAGAGGTAGACACCGGGTCATACACCATAGAGGACGCTATTAAACAAGGGATCTATTATGGGTGAGGGCGAGTCACTGGGCACCAATCACAGTGAATCACCAGTCTATAGGTCCTCTGTCACAGAGGAGTTACAGTCATTGGGACCCCTTTTATAGAGAAGGAGCAGGGACTGAGGAAACCATCACAGAAAAAGGATACTCACTGGGATACCCAAAAGACAGGAGATTCAGTCAATGTTACACTCATCACAAAAGAGAGTCAGGCACTGAGTCACACATCAAAGAGGAAGGAAATTCACTAGGACACAAATTATGGAGGAAGGCCAGTTACTGGGGTACCAATTACTGAGGAGGTTCAGTCACAGGGGCACCCATAATTAAGAAGACCTGGTAACTGTGGCACACATTATGTAAAAAACCCAGTCACAGGGGCACAAATCACAGAGGATAGATAAGCCACTGGAGTATTTTGCAAGAGAAAGGCAAGTCACTGGAGCAAACATCACAGAGGAGGGCCAGTCACTGGGACACTCATTAAAGAAGAGGCTTAGTCACTGGGGCATCTAACACAAAGAAGAGCCCATCAAAGGGGCACTCATCACAGAGTAATGCTAGTCACTGGGACACAAATTATGGAGGAAACCCAGTTACTAGAAGACCCATCACAGATAAGGCCATTCACTGGGTCACCTTTATAAAGGAAGCTCAGTCACAGGGCCATCTATCACAGAGAATAGCCAGTCACTGAGACACCAATCACAGGGGCCAATCACTAGGCCACCCATAACAGTGGAGGGTCAGTTAATAGGGCACCCATTACACAGTAATCATGTCATTGGGATATGTATCACAGATAAGTGCCTGTCACTGGTGCCCCAACCACACAAAAGGGCCAGTCAATGAGACATTAAACATATAAAGAGGGACACTCATAGTAGAGAGCCACTCATCGGGGCTAGATCACAGAGGCTGCCCAGTCCCTGGGACTCCCATCACAGAGAAGAGAAAATTCACTGAGGCACCAATCAAAGAAGAGGTCCAGTCACTGGGAGAGCTAACACAGTAGAAGGCCATTAACGGGTACCAATCACAGAGGAGAACTAGTCACTGGGACATCTATCACAGAGGAGAGGCAGTCTCTGGGGAACCCATAACAAAGGAGGGATTGTCAGCGGGACACTACTCAAACAGGAGGAGTAGTCAATGTGTCACCCACAGAGAGGAGGACTTGACACTGTGGTATTAAAAACAGGGAAGGGCCAGTTACTGGGTCACCCAATATGGAGGAGGACTCATCACAGCAACAACCATTCCAAAGGCTGGCCAGTCACTGGAGCACCCACCACTGAAGATGCCTAGTCACTGGGACAGCCATCACAAAGGAGAACACCAAAAATGGAGGAAACCTAGTTACTGGGACACCCATCACTGAAATGCGTGCCCTAGGAACTAAGGCACTGATCATGTAGAAGTCACAGTCACTGGGCACCATTAATACAGGAGGACTTGTCATTGATACTACCATTATGTAGGAGACCCAGGCAATGGGGTTGTGATCACAGAGTAAAACTAATCACTCGAGCACCACTCACTGAGAAGGAACTGTCATTGGGTTGTTTCACAGATGAAGGGCAGTAACTTGGGCACACAAAACAGAGGAGGACAAGTCATAGTGGCACCCATCATAGAGGAGGTGTAGTCACTGGACATTCATAACAGTGTAGGACCAGTAACTAGGACGACCATTACAGAAAGGACCAATCACTGGGGTCCTCATGATATAGAAGTGTCAGTCACTGGGTCAAACATCACAGAGGCATATAAGTCATGGTTGCATGCTCCACAGAGGAAAGGTAGTCACCAGTACATCCAACACAAAAGGACTACTCTTGTGACACTCATAACAGAGGAGGGACAGTAACTGGGACACTCAATATCGAGGAAGAGCATTCATTTGGACAAACTTCACAGAGGAAGGTTAGTCACAGTGGCAACCATAATGGTTTAGGGTCAATAACTTGCTTACCAATCACAGAAGAAATTCAGTCACTGGGGTAACCGTAAAAGATTAGGACCAGGCACTGGGGGCACCACTATGATGGAGATGAAGTCACTGGGGCTTCAATTACAAAAGAGGACCTACATCTGATGTATCCATAACAGAGAACTAGCAGTAACTTGGGCACCCATCAAAGAGTAGGCAAGTTACTGGGGCACCCATTATGGAGGAGGCCCAGTCACTGGGGAAACCATCACAGAGGAAAACTAGTAACTGGAACACTCAGCACAGAGGAGGGCTAGTCATTAAGGCATCCATTATGAAGGCGGTATAGGTGCTGGGACAATCATTACAGATGAGGCACAACCAAGAGACACCAATCATATAGGAGTCACAGTCACTGAGACACTTATCATAGTGGAAGGCCAGTCACAGAGGCACTCATCGAAGAGGAGATCTAGTAACTGTGACCCAGTCATTGAAACACCTATCATAGAGGAAGACTAGTCATGGAAACGCCCTTCAGAAAGGAGGCACAGTTATTGGGTCACCAATTGGAAGGAGGGCCAATCACTGTGACAGTGATTACAAAAGGGAACCAGCCACCCTGGAGCCCATCACAGAGGAGGCCTAATCACTGGGATACCAATCAAAGAGGAAAGCTAGTTACTGGGAAATTGGTTACAGAGGATAGTCAGTAGCTGGAGCACTGGTCACAGTGGAGGGCCAATCAATGAGGCACCAAATACAGAGGATGTACAGACACTGAGGCACCAGTCACAAAGGAGGACCAGTCAATTAGACAGCCATCATAAAAGAGTACCAGTCATGGGTAATCCATCACAGAGGAGGGCCAGTCACTAGGCAACCAACACAGAGGAGGGACTTCATTGAAACGCCCATTAGAGTGGAAGGCTGGTCATTCATCACAGAGGTGAGCCAGTAACACGAACACTACACACAGAGGTGGGCTAGTCAGTGGAACACCTATAGAGAGGAGGCTCAATCATTGCAGCACTTATCTCAGACGAGCGTCAGTCACTGGGACACCCACCACAGAGGCAGAGTATTCAACTAACATTCAATTTGAAGGAGAAACAGTGACTGGGGATCCAATTACAAAGGAGACACAGTCAATGAAGCACCTATTATGGAATAGGCCAAATCACTCAGACACCCGTTACTGGGGCATCCATTTGGAGGATGTCCATTTACCTGGACACTCATCACAAAATAGAGTTAGTCCCTGGGTCACCCATCAGAGAAGTTGGGCAGTCATTGGGGCACCAATCGAAGAGGAGAAGCAAAATGCTGGAGGCACCCAAGTTGCAGGAGGTGGAAGTACCAAGAAAACCATTACAGAAGAGGGCAAGTAGTTGGGGCACCCATCATGTATGAAGTTCAGTTATGTTGCATCAATCACAGGGGAGGCACAGTCGCTGCATAACACATTATGCAGGAGGCCCAGTCACTGAGACACCCAATAAAAAGGAGTACTAGTCAATAGGGTACCCATTGTAGAGGAAAACCATTGGGTGGGAAACCCATGAAAGAGTAGGGTGGTCACTGGTGCAACTATTATGGAGGAGGTCCATTTACTGTTTTGTTGGGACCCAGCCACGGAGGCCCACTGAGCGTTAGGGATCAGGAAGGGCCGTTGACCCCAAGACCACTAGGATGTGTTCAGGAGCTGTTGACCCATTCCCTCCCTCCTTTTCCACTTGGCACAAACTCCCAAGAAAAGCTCCAATTGGCTCTAACAGAAAACTCTGAGACCAGAACGTACACAGCTAACCGAGGAGTCTATTGTTCCCATTCCCCACGGCTTATGGTCTTTTGGTTTATCACAATTTAAGTTTGGCTTTGAGTCACATTGAGGAACCTTGTCACAGGTTCTCTTGATGCAACCTTTAGAAATTTATAGATATAGGTTTTAGAAAATAGTTTATATACATTAAGAAAATTTAAGTAACCGTTTTATTGTAGAAGTATGGTTAGTTAATTTTGATTTAGGGGGAGCCAGTGAAGTTTGTATTAGGCCAGCTGGTACTAGGAGAGTGTAACCATAGCAGCAATTGTTTTAATAAAAACTAGTTTGAATTAGTACATAATAGTGGAAGTTAATAATTCACTATGGTGGTTTTGGGTTTAGACATTTAGTGATGTTATTTCAAGATGATGTAGTTGTAATACACTTAAGGGCACATAAGAAACTGGTTTGGGGAATATTAAGCTAGCATAAGATACAAAAAGACAATTTGTGATTGTCCTTCCTCATGTTCTTCCTCATGCTCTTCCTTATGTATGAAAGAACGTTTGCTTGAGAGTGGGGTGTGTCCTTTGTGCACCTGGACCTGTTCATGTGAAAGGCACATGCAACCTTTGTTTCCTGTGATGATGAGTTTGCAGAGTTTGGGGATAAAAGCCCTGGGATAGCATTCAATAAACGGCTTCTGGTAACCTGAGCAGGAGTCCAGTCTCTTTCTTTCTCCCCCTTCTCTTTCTTTCTCTTTATTTCTCCAGAATAATCGCCGATGCTGCCACACCTTCCAAGGGACCCCCTAAGTCTATCTGCAAAGGCTGGCCCCCTGCACCGTTTCACCAATCACAGAGGAGGTCCAGACACTGGAGAATCCATCATGGATAAGGATAAATTTTGAAGAAACCCATCACAAAGGGTTGTCACTGGTGCACCAGTCATATAGGTCAGTCATTTGGGAAACATCAGAGAGAAGGCACAGTCACTAAAGCAAATATTATGGAAGAGGCCCGGTTAGTGGAACACCCATTACAAAGGGGGACCCATAACTGAGGCACTCATCATGGAAGAGGCCTAGTAAATGGAATATCTATTACAGAGAAGGGCTAGTCACTGGGGCAGTCATTGTGCATGAGGCCAATCACTGGGACACCCATCACAGAGGAGAGCTAGTCTCTAGTGTACCCATTATGGATTAGAAACAGTCACTGTGGCACAAATCACCTCAGAGACAGTCAAAAGGGCATCCACAATGGAGGAGGGACTAGTCAATGAGGTACACATTATGTAGGGGTCTCAGTCGCTGTGGCAGTGATCAAAGAGTAAATAAAGTCACTAGGATGCCAAACAATAAGGAGGGTCAGTCATTGGGTCTTTTTACAAAGAGGAGGGCCAGTCACTGGGGGACATATCAAAGAATAGGTCCTATCACTACGATGCTCATTAAAAAGTAGGATCATTCACTCAAACCCCCGTCACAGAAGAGGTATAGTTACTTGGCATCCATCACAGAGGAAGAACAGTCACTGGAACAGTCATCATAGAAGAGAGTCTATCACTGGAACAGATATCACAGAGGAGGTCCAGTAATTTGGGAACCCATCACAGAGGAGGGTTTGTTACTGGGCACCCAAAAGAGGAGATGGCGAGTCATTGGAGCTACCCATCTCAGAGACAGACCAGTCATGACCACACACCTCACAGAGAAGTGCTAGTTACTGGCAAACCCAACACATAAAAGGTTTAGTCTTGTGGCATCATCACTATGGTGACTATCATGGAGAAGGACCAGTCATCAGGACAACCTTTATAGAAGACAGTTATTCACTGGGGCAGCCATTAGAGTGGAGAACCAGTAACTTTGGGATCAATCACAGAAGAGGCACAATCACTGGGTAACTATAATGGAGGAGAAGCTGTCAATAGGGCATCCGTTATGGAGGAGAACCAGTCACTTGGCATCCAATCACAAAGGACACTCTTAACAGAGAAGGACCAGCCACTGGGACACACAGCATAGAAGAGGCCAGTCACTGGGGCACCCATTATGGAGAAGGGTCTGTCACTGGGGTAACTAACATAAAAGAGAGTCAGCCACTGGGACACATCACAGAGCAGAGACAGTCACTGGGGTACCCAAAACAGAGGAGAGCTAGTCACTAGGTCATCCATTATAGATGAGGGATAGTCACTGGGTCACATCTATCACAGAGGAGGCAAAGTCACTGTGGCATGTATCACAGAGGAAGGTCAATCCAGAGGCTTTCCTCACAGATGACAGTCAGTCAGTGGGACACCCATTATGACTAGGACCAGGTACTGCACACCAATAATAGAGGACTAGTCACCTGGAAAAACAACACTAAGAGAAACAGTGACTGAGGCACCTATCACAGAGAAGGGTCATAAACACCCATCACAGAGGATTCCCAGTCACAGGAACACCCATTAGAAGGGGAGCAATCATTGGCGTATGATTATGGACCAATGACTGAGGCACCTATCACAGAGGTGGTCCAGGCACTGAGGCATACATCACACAGGAGGACTTGTCACTGGGGCACCATTAATAGTGGAGGGTCAGTCGCTGAGTATCCATCAATGATGAAGGCCAGTCACTGAGGAACAAATTACAAAGGAGTGCCAGTCACTGGAGCACCAATCATGGAGATGTGCAAGTCAATGGGGCACCAAACACAGAAAGGACAGTTACTGAGGTATCCATCACTAAGAGGGCAGTCACAAAAGCATGCATTACAGAGGAGGGCTAGTTTGAGAGTCCCATTACTGAAGAGGGCTTGTTGCTGTGGCATTCATCACAGAGGAGAGACAGTCACTGGGGCACTAATGATGAAGAAGAGTCAGTCATTGGGTCTCCTATTACAGAGGAAGGTCAATTACTGGGACACTAATCATACAGGAAGGCCAGTCACAAGGACACTCATCATAAAGGAAGGCTGGTCAATGAGGCAGCCATTATTGAGGAGACCCATTAAGTTGGACACACGTTAACAAGGAGGCCTAGTCTCTAGGGCAAAAATTATGGAGAAGCACCTGTCACTGGGGTGCAAATTACAAAGGAGGCACAGACACTGGGGCACCCAAATTGGAGGAGGACTACTTAATGAGGCATCCATTAGGAAAGAGCATCCGTAGCTAAGTCACTGATAACAGAGGAAATGTAGTCATTGAGGCACTGATCATATAGAAGAATCAGTCACTGAGGCATTTTCACAAAGGAGGGCTAATCACTGGAGCACATCTCAGCAGAAGGACGATCACAGGAGCACCCATAACAGAGAAGTGATTGTCAATGAGACACCCTTCACAGAGTCACACCAGTCAAGGTGGCACCCCTCACATAGGAGAGCTAGTCACTGGTGCACCTAATGCAGAAGCAGGCTGTTATTTGGCACCCACAACAAAGGAGGGTCTGTCACTATGGAATTCATTTTGGAGGAGGGCCAGTCACTGAGGCAAACTTCACAGAGGAAGGTTAGTCACAGGGGCAACCATTATAGTGAAGTGTTAGTCTCTAAAGCATCAGTCACAGAAGAGAACCAGTCATTAGAGTACAAATAATGAAGGAATGACTGTCATAGTGGTACCAATTTTGGAGGTGGCCCAGTCACTGGGGATACCCTCTCAGAAGAGGACAAATCACAGAGATAGCCAGTATGGAGGAGGTCCAGTAACTAGGGCAACTGTCACAGAGGAGAGTTGGTCACTTGAGCATCCATTACAGAAATGAACAAGTCACAGGGGAACCCATCACAGAAGAGGGCTAGTCTGTAGGACTTCCATTATGGATGAAGTCTAGTCACCTGGGAATCCATCACAGAGAAGACACAGTCACTGAACACCTATCACAGAAAAGAGCCAGTAACAGGGAACCCATTAGGAGGAGACATTGTAACCAGGACACTCACCACAGAGGAGGACTGGTCACCTAGGTAACATCACAGAGGAGACTCAGCCATGAGACACCTAGCATAGAAGAAGGCCAGTCACTGAGACACCATCACAGAAAAGGGCTTGTCACTGGTACATCAATCACAGCAGAGGACCAGTAACTCTGGTACCCATCACAGAAGACAGCAAGAACTGGACATACAACACAGATAAGAGACAAACTCTGGAGCATTCATAATAGGGGAGGACAAATTATTGGGACACTTGTCACAGAAGAGTGACAGTCACTGGGGCAGCCATCACAGAGAAAAGAGAATTACTGTGGCAACATTTAGGAGGAGTGTCAGTCAGAGGGACACCCATCACAGAAATGGGCTAGTAACTGGAGAATTAATTATGGAAGAAATCCAGTCACTGGGATTGCCAAAGCGGAAAAGGGCCAGTCCTTGGGACACCCATTATGGATGAGGAACAGTCACTGGGACACCCATGATAGAAGAATGCTAATCGCTGAGGCCACCATCACAGAAGAAAGTCTGTTACTGTGACACCAATTACAGAAGAGAGCAATTCACTGGGATACCGATCACTGAGGAGTCCAATCACTGAGATACCTCTATCAATACAGGGTTAGTCACTGGAGCACCAATAATAGAGGAGGCCAGTCCCTGGCACACCCATCACATATGAGGGTCAGTCAATGTGGCATTGATTATAGAGTAGAAAGAGTCACTGGAGCCCCGATCACATAGGAGGTAAAGTCACTGGGACACCCACCACAGAGGGGGGACAGTCTCTGGACCACACATATAAAGAAGGGCTTGTAACTGAGGCACTAATAATAGATGACTGTCAGGAAAACAACCTATATGATGAAGGACCACTCACTAAGAAAACTATCAGAGAGAAGGACCAGTCACAGGGATTCTAACAAAAAGAAGGGCTTGTCACTGGGGCATCCAAAATAGAGGAGGCCTGGTAACCTCATCACAGATGAGGACTAGTTACTGTAGACCCATCACAGAGGAGGGTTACTCACTGGAGTCTCAATTATGAAAGAGGCCCAGGCACTGGGACACCCTTCACAGAGAAGGGCCCAATACTAAGATACCCATCACAAAGTAGGTGTAGTCACTGAAGCACCCATCACAGTGGAGGGACAGTCACTGAGTCACCCATGACAGAGTAAGGGCAGTTACTGGGGCAGCTATAAGAGGAGGACCAGTCACTAGTTCACCCATAACAGAAGCAGCCCAATCATAGAGAAACGCATCATACATGAGAGCTGGTCACTGGGACATACGTCAGAGGAGGGGTAGTCACTCTGGCATAGTATCAGAGTAGGACCAATCCCTGGGTCACTCATTATAGAGGGGAGACAGTCACTGAAAAAAACTAGACAGAGGAGGGATAGTCATACAATTATTTTGCAGGATGGCCAGTCAAATTTGCACTAGTCATAAAGGAGGACAACTCACTGGTGCATCAATAATGAAGGAGGGCCAGACACTGGGGAATCGATTGTGAAGGAGGCTCAGTTACTGATGCATCTATTATGGAAAAGGCTGAATCAATTAGGCAACAATAATAGAGAATAGCCAGTCATGTGGACACCAGTCTCAGAGAAGTCAGTCACTAGGGCACTCAGAATAGAGTAAGTCTAGTCACTAGGTCATTTATTCAGGATGAGGGCCAGTCACTGGGGCGCCAATCAAAATGAAAGCCAGTCACTGGGAAACCCATCACAGAGGAGGACCAGTCACTGAACCACATATTAAAGATGAGGGCCAGTCACTGGTGGCACCTATCACAGAGGACAACCAATCACTGTGAATACTATCATGAAGAAGAGCCAGTCATTGAGACAACCATCAAAGAAAAGAGCAATTCACCAGGACACCAATCACAGAGATGGCCAGTCACTGGGACACCACTAGCAGTGGAAAGCTGTTCAATAGAGCACCCATCACAGAAGTGACCAGTAAATGGGGAGACATCACAAATGAGGGTCAGCCAATGAGGCACCAATTACAGAATACAGCAAGTCACTGGAACACCAATCACAGAGGATGGATAATCAATGAGGCATGACTCACAGAGAAGGGACCTGTCATGGAGAAAAGGAGGATCACTCACTGCAGCACCCATTAGAGAGGAGTGCCAGACAATGTGACATCAATTAAGGATGTGACCAATTAAGTGGAGTACTGATCAAAGAGGAGGCTAGTCACTGGGGTAACCATTATGGACTAAGGCCAGTGACTGGGTCACCAATTATGAAGGAGGACCTGTCACTGTGGCACACATAATGGAGGAGGACCTGTCACTGGGGCACCCATTATGGGGTAAATCCAGTTACTGAGAAACCCATCACAGAGGAGGGTGAGTCACTAGGGCACCCATTAAGGAGGAGGGTCAGTCACTGTGCCACCCACCTAAGGAGGCCCAGTCACTGAGAAACCTATAATAGAGAATAGATTTTCACTGGGGTACACATTATGTAGGAGATCCAGTCACTGGTGCAGTGATTACAGAGGAAAACTAGCCCCTGGGGCACTGATCACAGAGGAGGATCATTTACTGAGGCATCCAACACAAAGGTGGTCCAGTAATAAGGACACCCCTCACATATTAGGGCTTTGTTTCTGGGGGCACTCAATATAGAGGAGGCACAGTCCCTGGGCACCCATCAAAGAGAATAGTTTGTCACTTGGGCATCCATTATGGATGAGGGTGTTTCATAGGTGCAACCAACACTGAGGAGGTACACTCACTGTGGCACCTATCACAGAGACGTGTCAGTCACAGAGGAACCAAACACAGAAGGGGGATAGTCACTTGGGCACCCATTAGGAGGAGATAGTCACTTGGTCATGTATCAGAGAGGTATTCACTGGGACACTCAATTTGAATGCGGGTCAATCACTGAGGCACCAGTCATGAAAGAGGGCCATTAATTGGAACACATATTATGGAGGAGTCCCAGTCACTAGGACATTCTTCACAGTGAAGTGTCAGTCACTATCATACACATTATGGAGGAGGCCCAGAAATGGGAGTATCCATAACATCCATAAGAGTCTGTCCTTGTAGCATCCATCACACAAAAGGGCTAGTCACCATGGCGAGGATTATGGATGAGGCCTAGTCACTGGGGCACGCATTAGAGAAGAAGCACAGACACTGAAGCACTATCATAGAGAAGGGACATTCACAGAAGCACCCATCACAGAGGATGGTCAGTCACTTGGAGAGTCATCACAGAAAAGGGCCAGTCACTGGGGCACCCATCCTAGAAGAGGACCAGGACTGGGATCTTAACACTAAGGAGAGACAGTTACTAGAGCAACCATAATAGAGGAAGGCCTGTCACTGGGACATTCATCACAGAGATTGGCTAGTCACAGAACACCCTTCAAAGAGGAGTGTGAGTCACTGGGACACCCATTCTAGAGGAAGTCCAGTCACTGGGGACTCTATCATACAGGGGAGTAATTCACTGCAACACCCAATCTGGATGAGGGCCAATCACTGGGGAACCAATTACAAAGGAACCCAATTAATGAAACATCTATTATGGAGGATGCAAAATCACTGGGATACCATTCAGAGAGGAAGGCCAGACACTGGGGTACTCATTATGGAGTAGGCTCAGAAACTGAGGCTCCATCACAGGAGCACTAGTCACAGGGGCACCCATTTTACAGGAGGCCCAGTAACTAATATGCCCATCACAGAGAGAACTGCTCACTGCTACACCAATCATATATAAATGTCAATCACTAGGGCAACAGTCACAGAGGAGGCTCTGTCACTGTTGCATCCAAGATGGAGGAGGACCAGTCACTGGGACATGCATTACACAAGAAGACTTGTCAGTGGAGCACTCATACATGAAGGCTAGTCACTGGACACTAATCACAAATGAGGTCCAGTCACTGTGAAACCCATCACAGTATTACCAGTCACAGAGGCACCAATCACAGAAGAGTGCCAGTCCCTGTGGCACATATTATAGAGGAGAACCTATGGAATCCATCACAGAGGAAAGGCAGCCCCTGGGACAACCATCACAGAGGAGAACTAGGAGAGCTAGACATTAAGGCTGTCAACACAGAGGAGAGTCAGCAACTGGGTTTCCCAACAGGGAGAAGCAACAGTCACCAAGGAATCCACCAGAGAGGGGGTTGTCAAATGGACATCATTCATAGAGGTGGCCAAGTGACTGTGGGACCCATTACAGAGGATACATATTCACTGGGGTAACCATCAGAGAGAATGCCCAGTCACTGAGGCACATATCAAAGAGGAGGGTCAGTTACTGAGACACCTGTCATTGGGGAGGGGAAGTTACTGGGGTATCCAATAAAAAGAGGCCCAGTCACTAGGAGAGACATTACAGAGGAAGGTCAGTCACAAAGGAGGTCTAGTCACTTGGACACCCATCAAAGAAGAAATCCAGTCACTGAGGAACCTACAACAGAGGACGGTCAGTCACTGAGATAACAATGAGAGAGGAGGCCCAGTAAATGGGGTACCCATCAGTGAAGATCCCCAGTCCCTTGGGCACCCATCACAGAGGCAGGCCATTTGCTGGGTCTGCCATAACAAAGGAGGGACAGTCACTGGGGCAACGATAACAGAAGAGGGCCACTCAAGAACTCATCAGAGAGGCAGACCAGTCATGGGGGCACTCCTCACAGAAGAAAGACAATCACTGGGACAGGCATCAGAAAGCACAGGTAGACACTGAGGCATATATCAAAAAGAAGGACTAGTTTAGGCAACCCATCATAGAGGAAGGCAGTTACTGAAGCACTCATAACAGAGGCGAGCCAATCACTGGGACACCCATTACAAAGGAGAACCAGTCACTAGAGCACCCAAAACAGAGAAGGGCAAGTCACTGGGGCATCAATTTTGAGGATGATTGATCACTGAGTCACCAGTCACAGGTGTGGGATAATCACTGGTGTACTCATTATGAAGGAGGCCCAGTCACATAGACTGCCATTGCAGAAGATGCCCAGTCACTCTGGTATCAATTATGAAGGAGTGCCAGTCAATGGGAACATCACAGAAGAAGCCATCACAGAAGAGAGTCAGCCACTGGATCACTAATCACAAAGGAAAGTCAATCATTGGGGTACCCATCACAAGAGAGGCTAGTTACTGTGACACCCATCTCAGTGAAGGGGCAGTCTCTGGAAAATACATCACAGTTGAGGACCAGGCACAGGAGCACCAATTAGAGGATAGCCAGTTACTGGGGCTTGGATCACAGAGAAAGGTCAGTCAAGGACACAAAGCAAAGAGGAAAGATAGCCACTAAAACACTCATCAGAGTAGAGAGCCAGTTATTGGGGCAACCATTATAGAAAAGGGCCATTCATGTGGCACCCATCATAGAGAAGGGGCAATCATTGAGGAATCCATGAGGAGGAGGCCAGTCATTGGAGCACCCATTATAGAGGAGGTCTTATCACTGGGTTTCCCATCATATATGAAGGAAAGTCACTAAAGCCGCCATCACAGAGGAGGCCCAGTCTCTAAGGCACCTATAATTGAAGAAGACCAATCACTGGGACACCCAATATGGAGGAGGTCAAGTAAGTGGGACACTCATCACAGAGGAGGGTTAGTTACTAGGGTATCCATCAGGGAGGAGGGCCAGTCATTGGGTCGCTAGTCACTGAAAAGTCCCAGTCATTGGGGCACCCATAAAGAAGGAGGACTAGTCACTAAAGCAAACATTATGTAGGAGAACCAGTCACTGATGTAGTTTTCTCAAAGGAAAGTTAGTCACTGTGGCACCCATTACAAAGGATAATTAGATACTTTATTCGTTTTCAGAGGAGTCCATCACTGGGTCACCCATCACAAAGAAGGACCCATCACTTGGACACCTATTTATAGGAGACTCACTCCTTGGAGCATCTATCACAAAGGAGTAAGCATCACTGGGACACCCGTTATAGAGAAAAGACAGTGACAGGGACACCCATCACAGAGGAGTGCTAGTCACTGGGACATTCAATTTGCAGGAGGCCAAACACAAAGGAGAGATAGTCACTGGGACCCCAATTTAGAAAAGTCCCAGTTAATGGAACACCTATCATGAAAATGGCCCAATCACAGGGACATCTTTCACAGATGACGACAAGTCACTGGAACATATTACACAGAAGACGGTTAATCACTGGGGAACACATCACAGATGAGGGCCTGTCATTGTGGTACAATTAGGAGGGACTCAATCCGTGGTGTCTCTATCACAATGGAGTGCCAGCAACTGCGGTAGCCATCACAAAGGAGAAAAAATTCAGTGTGGTACTTATCAAACAGGCACATCAGACACTAGAGCACTTAACACAGAGGAGAGTCTCTCATTGAGACACCCATTATAGAAAAGAGTCAGTCACTGGGGCACCCATTACAAAGGAGGGTTAGTCACTAGAGCACCAATCTGGAGATTGACCAGTCACTTGGGACCAATAACAGAGGAGGCCCAGTCAATGAAGCACCTATTATGGAGGAGGCCCAGTCACTGTGACACCCATCACAGAGTAGGACATGTCATTGGAGCACTCATGAGGAGGAGACCCAGTTACTAGGTTGCCCATCACAGAAGGGTGCTTACCTCTGTAGCACCTATCAGAGAAAATGGCTCCAGTTACTAGGTTGCCCATCACAGAAGGGTGCTTACCTCTGTAGAACCTATCAGAGATCATGGCCAGACATTAAGGCACTAATCACAGAGGAGACCCATTCACTGGGGTGTCTATTTTGAAGAAAATGAAGGCACCAGGACACCCATAACAAAGGAAGACTAGTAAATGGTACACACATTATGGAAAAGACCCAGAAATGGAACCTATCATAGAAGAGGACTAGTTATTGTTGCACCCATAGCAGATGAGGATCCATCACTGGGGCATTTTTTAACAAAGAAGGGTCAGTCACTGGGGCACCCATGACAGAGGAGGGCCAGTCAAATGGCGTTTAGCACAGAGGATGGCTAGTCACTGGGATTCGCATTACAGAAGAGGGTTTATCCCTGTGGCACACATCACAGGAGAAGACTAGACACTGGGACAGCCATCATAGTGAGGACCAGTTACTGGGTCATGGCTAGTCACTGGGAATCACATCACAGAAGAGGGTTTGTCACTGTGGTACACATCACAGATCAGGACTAGACACTGGGCTAGCAATCATGGTAAGGGCCAGTCACTGGGGCAAACATTACAGAGGATGTGTATTCACAAAGACACCCAACAAAGAGGAGGCCCCGTCAGTATGAGAGTCATAAAAGAAGAGAGCCAGTAACTAGGTCATCATTCACAGAGGCAAACCAGTCATTGGGGTATCCAATAAAGAGGAAGTCCAATCACGGGGACAGCCATCAAAGAAGAGGGCCAATCACTGTATCAAACATCACAGAGAAGGGCCAGTCCCAGAGTCACCCATCACCGAGGGGCAATAACTGGGGCATCAAGAACAGAACATGGCTATTCATAGAAGTTGGCTAGTCACTGGGTCATCTCTCACAAAGGAAGTCTAGTCACTGGGACATACATCAGAGAAGACAGTTCGATAGTGAGGCATGATTCATAGATGAGAACCCATCTCAGGGACACCCATCACAGAGGAGGGCTAGTCACTGAGGCACCCATCACAGATTAGAACCTGGCACTGGGCTATTCATTATAGAGGAGTGCCAGTCATGGGGCACCCATCACAGAAGAGACCAGTCACAGGGACATCCATCACAGTGGAGGGAGAGTCTCTGGAGTACCCATCACAGTTGAGGGACAGTCACTAGAGAACCAATTACAAAGATATCCAGTCATTGTTGCTCTGATCACAAAGGAGGGCCAGTTAATAATGTATGAAACAAAGAGTAAAGACAGTCACTGAGTCACTCATCATAGAGAAGAGACAGTTACTGGGACACCCAACACAGAAAGTTGCCAGAAACCATGGCACCCATCACAGAGGAGTGGCAGTCACTGGAGTACCCATAGGGTACAAGGGCCAATCAATTGGCAATCCATCACAGAGTTGGGTCAATCATGGAGGCAACCAACACAGAGGAGGTCTAGTCACTATGGCACTCATCACAGAGGAGACCAGTCACTGGGGCTGCCATTGTGGAGGTTGCCCAGTTACTGGAACACTCATCACAGAGGAGGGCTAGTCACTAAGGCAGACATCATGAAGGAGACCTGATCACTGGGTAGCTATCATAGAGGAAAGCTAGTCTCTGGAGAAAATTCAAAAAATTAAGATACTTCACCAGGGTATTTTTCAAAGGAGAGGGCCAGTCAATGAGGCACCCATAACAGAAGTGAACTAGTAGTCTTGTCACACATCACAAATAAGATCCAGTCATTGTAGTACCCATCATAGAGGAGGCCCAACCACTAGGGAACCCATCACAGAGGAAGTCTAGTAATTCAGCTACGCATTGCAGAGGAAGTCTAGCAATGGTGACCCCCATCAGAATGGAGAGCCAGTCTCTGGAGCACCCATCAGAGGATACGAGTAGCTGGTATACTCATGACAGATAAAGGCCATTCACTGGGCCATCAACTCTAGAGTAGAGTCAGTCACTGGACCACCAATCACACAGGTGAGCCAGTCAATGTGGCACCAAACAGAGTGAAGGGACAGTCACTGTGGTAGCTTCATGGAGGTGGATCAGTCACTGGGCAAGTCATCGCAAAAGAAGGCCAGTCATAGATGCATCCTTCACAGAAGATGGCCAGTCATTGGACATCCAACAGAGAGGATGGGCAGTCACTGGAGCACCAAAAATAGAAGAATGCCAGTCACTGGGGCACCCATCACAAAGTAGTACATTCATGAGGGCACTGTCCCAGAGGATGGCTAATCACTGTGGCACCCATTATAGAAGAAGCCTAGTCATTGGCGAACTCAACACAGATGAGGATGATTCACTGTGGCATCTGATTTGGTGAATGAGTAGTCACTTGGGCACCACTTATTAAGGAGACCCATTAAATTACCACCTATTATTGAAGAGGAGAAATCACTGAGATAGTTTTCACAGAGGAAGGTCAGTTATGGGGACACCCATTGTGAAGGAGTCCCAGAAACTGGGACATTCACCACAGAAGAGGACTTGTCAATAGGACATTTATTTTGTAGGAGGCCCAGTTACTAGGACCCTATCATAGAAGAGATATAGTCACTGGGGCATCCATCACAGAAGATGGCCCGTCATTATGGCACACTTACAGAGGAGGTCCCATCACTCTGGCATCTGAAATGAAGAAGGCCCAGTCACCAATCACAGAAGAGGGCTGATAACTGGAGCACCCATCATATATGAAGGCAATCACTAGGGACTAATCACAGAGGAGGCACCATCACTGCAGCACACATTATGGACATGGCCCTATCTCTAGGACATCCATCACAAAGGAGAACCAGTCACTAGGACAAACATTATGGAGGAGGCCCTGTAAGTGGCAATCCCATTTTAGAGGAGAGTTAATCATTGGACAACCATTATGGAGGAGGGTTAGTTACTGGGGCACCCATAACGGAATAGAGTCTGTCACTTGGGCACCCATTATGGAGGAATACAGTTTTGGGACACCCATCACAGAACATGACTGTTCATTAGGTTACCCATTATGAAAGAGGGCAAGTTATTGATGTGCTATTCACAAAGTTGTCTCAGTCACTGGGGCACCCATGATGGAGGAGGGCTAATCACTGTGGCACACATTACTTAGAAGACTCAGTTAATGGTGCAGAAATCTTAGAGGACCGCAAGTCACTGGGGCACACATCAGAGAAGAAGATATGTCACTGCTATTTTTCAAAAAGGAGAGACAGTCACTAGGACACCCATCACAAAGAGTAATCAGTTACTTGGGCACACACTGAAGAAAAGACTCACTCTATGGGGCATATATCACAGGGAGAAGCCAGTCACAGAGCAAGCACCCATTATGGAGAAGGCCCAGACTCTGGGACACACATTACAAAGGAGGGTTAGTCACTAGGCCACCCATTTTGAAGTAGGTCCAGCCACTCTGACACAAGTTACTGAGGAGCCACTGTCACTGGCCACTAAATTTTAGGAGAGAGTCACTGAGGCACTCCTTATGTCAGAGATCCAGTCACTGGGGCACCAATCACATAAAAGAATAAATCACAGGGGTATTTTACACAGATGAGTGCCTGTCACTGGGTCACATATCACAGATGAGGGCCAGTAACTGGGCAATTGCTACAAAGGAGATGTAATCACAGGGAGCCCATCACAAAGGAAGATCAATCACTGGGACAACTATCACAAAAAGTGTCAGTCACTGGGCACCCATCACAGTGGAGGTACAATCACTGAACAACTCATCAGAGAGGAGGGGCATTCAGTATGGCATCCATCAAAGAGGCAGGCCAGTCACAGGTGCACCCCTTACAGAGGAGGGATAGTCACTTGCAAACACAACACAAAGGAGAACTAGTCACTGGAGTACCTATTATGGAGATGGGCCAATCATTGGGATGACATTCATAGAGGAAGGCTAATCACTGTAGCAATCGTTATGTTGGAGAACCAGTAACTGACACACCAATCAGAGAGAAATCCCAGTCAATGGGGCACTCATAATGGAGGAAGGTCAGTCATTGGGACACCCATTGTGGAGGAAGCCAAGTAACTGTGGCACCAATCACAAAGAAAGGCCTGTCATTGGTGCATCTATGACAGAGGAGGACCAATCACTGGGGCACCCATCAAAGAAGTGAAGAAGTCACTGGGGTACACATTATGAAGGAGGTCCAGTCACAGGGTCAACTATTACAAAGAAGAGTCCGTCACTGGGGCAACCATCACAGAAGAGAGTTGGGCCCTGGGGCACCCTTTATAGAGGAGGATCAGTCACAGGGGCATCTATCTCAGAGGAAAAACAATCACCAGATACTCATCACAGAGGAGAGTCAGTCACAGGAGCAACCATTACAGTGCAGTACTAGTCACTGGAATACAAATTAAGGAAGAGGACCAGTTACTGGAACACTCATCACACGATTGGACTAGACACTGGAGACACTCAATTTGCAGGAGGGCCAGTCACTGGAGACCAATCACATGGAAGTCTCACTCAATAGAACACCTATTATAGAGGAAGCCTACTCACTGGGAAACCCATGACAGAACATGTCCAGTCACTGGGGCACTGATCACAGAGGAGGCCTAGTCAGGGCCACCCATCATAGAGGAGAGCCTGTCACTGTGTCACCCAATGCAGAGGGCCACTCACTGGTACTCAAATCACAGAACAGTTTCAGTCTCCATGGTACTCATCACAAAGCAGGGCCAGCCACTGGGAGACCCATCATAGATGAGGGCCAGTTACTTCGGCACCCATTATTGAGGAGTGCTAGTTGCCAAGACAGCCATCACAAAATAAGAATAGTCACTGGGCACACATCACAGAGAAGAGTCAGTCACTGGGGCACTCATCATGTAGAAGAGCTAGTAATTGGGGCCCCCATTACAGAGGAGGGCTAGTCACTAAGACACCCATTACAAAAATAAGCTAGGCACTGCTGCACTCATCATAGAGGAGAACCAATTACTGGGATATCCATCACATAGGAAAACCAGACACTAGGCATCTATCAGAGAGGAGAGAGAGTCACTGGGGCACCCATCACAGAGGAGGTCTGATCACTGAACTATCTATCACAGAGGATGGCCACTCACTGGGGCAATCATTAAGGAGAGAACCAACCAATGGGACACAGATAACAGAGGTGGGTCAGTTAGTGGGTCCTCCTAACAAAGCAGACCCACAAACTGTGGCAATCATCACAAAGAATGGCTATTCAATGAGGATCCCATCACAGAGGAGTTCCAGGCATTGAGGTACACATGACAGAGGACGTTCCATTTGTTGAAGCACACATCAAAGATAAGGACAAGTCAGGGACACCTATCAAAATGGAAGACCAGTCACTGGGTCTGTCACTGAGAGGATAAACCAGTCACTGAGAATAAACCAGTCACTGAGAGACCCATCACAGAGGAGAGACAGTATATCTGGGCACCCATTATGAAGGAGTGCCAATAGTGGGGGACTAAATACAAAGGAGGGCAGTCACTATATCACCCATACAAAGAATTCCCAGTCAGTAGAAAACCCATCACAGAGGAGGGTTAATAATTGAGACACCCAACACAAAAGAGGGCTAGTCACTGAAGCACCCATTACATAGGAGAGTCATTCACTGGGGCTTCCATTATTGAGGAAGGGAAGTCACTGAGACATCCATCACTATGAAGGGCTAGTATCTGATAAATCCATTACTGAGGTGAGCCAGTCACTAGGGAACCTATTATGAAAGAGCACCAGTCACTGGGGCAGGCAGCAGAGAAAAGTACCTGCCCCAGGGCACCAATTACAGAGGAAGACTAGTCACTGAGGCACACATTGCAGAGGAGAGACAGTCACTTATGCTCCCATTATGTAGGAGGGCAAGTAACTGGGGCAATCATCACAAATGAGGGTCAGTCACCTGGGCATTCATTACAGAGGCAGGTTAGTCACAAGGATAACCATCACAGAAAAGTGTGATTCAAAAGGAAAGCCATTTGTGAGGAGAGCCAGTCACTGGTTCACCTGTCGTAAAAGACAGTGAGTCACTGAGGCAACTCTCACAGAGGAGGGACAGTTTCTGAGGCCCTCATCAAACAGACCAACCAGTCAATGGAGCACCAATTACAAAAGATGCCCCATCACTGGGACACCTATCGGGAACTAGACACAATCACTGGGACACAATTTATAGAGGAAGCACGTTCACTGAGGCACCCATCTCAGTGAAGGTGTAGTAACTGGGGCACTCATCACAGGGGAGGACAAGTGACTGAGACATCCATCACAGACAAAAACCAATCCCTGGGAAATGCATTATGAAGGACAATCAGAAACTGGGACATCAATCACATAGAAGGACTATTCACTGGGGCATCAATTGCAGAAGAGGACCAGTAACTAAGACATTCATCACATAAGAAGGCTAGTCACTGGAACATCCAACACAGATGATGGCCACTCACTGGTTCATCAATCACATAGGAGTCCCAGTCACAAGTGTACCCATTTTGGAGAAGGCTTCTTACTATGACACCCATAACAGATGAAGGCTAATTACTGGGGCACACATCATATAGGAAGTCAAGTCACTGGGGCACCAATCACATAGGATGACCAGTCACTGGAGCCCACATTACGGAGGCCCAGTCCCTGGACTCCCATCAAGAAGAAGAGCATTTCACTGAGGAACCCATTATGAAGGAGACCCAGTACATGAGTAACCTACCAGAGAGGAAGGGTAATCTCCAAGGGAAACATTAAGAAGAAGGGTCAGACATTGGGGAACTTATGGAGGAGAATCCATCACAGGAGCACTAATCACAGAAGAGGGACAGTCTCTGCAGCACTTATCAAGGAGAAATACAGTCATTGTGGCACCCATCATAGAAGGCCAGACACTGGGACACCCATTTTGAAGGAGGACCAGTCACTGATGCAGCCATCAGAGAGGATAATCAGTCACTGGGACATCCATCACAGAGAAAAGCGAGTTACTGTGGCACTCATCACAGAGGAGAGTCATTCACTGAGACCACCATCACAGAGGTGAATCAATCACTGAGGCACCTTCCACAAAGAAGGCCCAGTCACTGGGGTACCCTTTAGAAGGAGGACCAATTTCTGGGGCATTGATCACAGAAAAGGGTCAGTCACTGGAGTATCTGACAAAGAGGAGGGCTAGTCACAGATGTACCCATCACAGCAAAGAGGCAGTAATTGGGAACCCATAATTGTGAGGGCCTATAACTGAAACACTTACCACCCAGCGTGTCATTTACTTTGATATTTTCCACAGAGGTGTGTGAGTCACAGGGGAACCAATTTTGGAGGAGGGTCAGTTGGGACATACCTCACAGAGGAGGACTAGTCACTGAGACATCCATTAATGAGGAGACCAAGTCACCAGTATTCCATCACAGAGGAGGGCATGTCCCTTTGTCAGCCATTTTGTTTTAAGGTCAGTCACTGGAGCACACATCACGGGGGAAAGCCAGTCACTCAGGCACCCATCACAGAAGAAAATCACTCACTATGGCACCCATCAAAGAGGAAGACAGTCACTGGATCACCAATCACAGTGTAGGGCTAGAGTATGGGTTACCATCACAGATGAGGCCAATAAAGGAGGTGTCCTTCTGATGAAGACCAGTCACTGGGTAACAATGACAGAGGAGAACCCAGTCACTGAAGTACTCAACACACAGGGGAAGCAGTGAATTAGGTACTGAACACAGAGGAGAAAGAGTCACTGAGGCACCATTCACCAAGTAGAGCCAGTCGCTGGGTCCCAGTCACAAAGTAGGCACAGGAAGATGGGTACCCAACATAAAGAAGGCCCAGTCAGTGTAAATCACATAATGGAGGAGTGCCAGTCAAGTGAACAACCAACACAGATGTGCACCAGTTAGTATGACACCCAGTATTATGGGATGCCATCAGAGTGGACAGCCAGTAACTGGGTCACCAGCCACAAATGACTGGGTCATGGAGACACCTGTCACAGAATAAGGACAGTCACTAGGTTAACCATCAAATAGACCAGAGATAAAAGGGACACCAATCACAAAGTAAGTACATTCACTGTTGTACCCATCACAAACAAGGTCCAATCACTGGATCACTCTTTACAGTGTTAGAAGATTAACTGGAGCACCCAACACAGAGGAGGAAATCACTGAAGCACCCATCAAAGAAGGCCTAGCAACTGGGGCACAAATCCCAGGTGAGGCTAAGTCACTGGGATACACAACACAGAGGAGGGCTAGTCTCAGGGTAACCAATCATAAATGAGGGCTCATCACTGAGACACCCATCACACAGGAAAGCCAGTTACTATAACAATGATTACAGAGGAGTCACTGTCCCTGGGACACTAATCACAGAGGATGCCCAGGTACTGGAGAAGCCATCACAGAGGAGATTAAATCACTGAGACAGAATCAATGAGGAGGGATAGGCACTGGGCCAGTCATCACAGAGAGTGTCCAGTCAAAGGAGCACCCCAACAGAGGAGGACTAGTCACTAGAGTACACAACACAGAGAAGGGCTAGTCATTGGGACACCCAACACAGATGCGGGCTAGTCACTGTGACTCCCAAAACAGAGTAGGGCATGTCACTGTGGCATCCATAACAGTGGAGGGTCATTCACTGGGACACCAACTATGGAAGAGGATCCGTCTTTGGGACAACCTACACAGAGGGACCAATTCATTGTCACAGCCATTATCTTGGTGGATAAGTCACTGAGGCACCAATAACAGAGCAGGCCCAGTCACTGGTGCAACAAGTAGGAGGGTTAGTCACTAGAGGCACACATTATGGAGGAGGCCCAGTCACTGGGGAATCTATCACAAAAAAGGGACTGTCACTGAAGCACCCATCACAGGAGGACCAGTTACTGGGGCACCCATCACAAAATTTGGTCACTCACTAGACCTCCCATAATTAATAGAGCAAGTCTAGTCACAGCCAATAATGTCCCTTTGTGAAACTGGTCAAGTCACTGAGGCATCCATCACAGAAGAGAGCCATTCATTGGTACACTCATCCCAGGGAAGAGCCAATCGCTAAGGAGGGGCAGACACTGGCACAGGAATTGCAGCAAAGGCCCAGTCACCAGGCTACCAATTACAGAAAATGACTAATCAATGACGCCACCATCACAGAGGAGTCCTACTTACTAAAGCTTCCATTACAGAAGAGGACCAGTCACTAGAACATCCATCATAAAGGGTAACCAGTCACTGTGACACTATTCCCAGGGGAGGGCCAGTCAATAGGACAACTATTCCAGAGGCATGACAGTCACTAAATCACATATTAGAATGTGGGTTTATCTCTAAGACACTCATCCCAAAAGAGGACCAGTCACTGGAACATCCATCACAAAGGATGGTCTGTCAATTAAGCACCAATCACAGAGTAAGACATGGTACTGTGGTACTGGATCCCCTATTATGGAACAGGATTATTGACTAGGACACATATCACAGAGAAGGGGTTGTCACTTGGGTGCCCATCATAGAGGATACCCTGTCACTGAGGCACCCATCACAGTAGCGTCTGTCAAGGTGGCACTATCACAGGAGGTTTTGTAACTCTGGCACCATTAGGAAAAAGCCAATAATGGGGCACATATCACATATAAGTGAAGTGCCATTCACTGAGGCACTGATCACATAGGAGGATCAGTCAATGAGGAATAAACATACAGTAAGGCCAGATACTGAGGTACCCATGACAATAGAAGGCCAGTCATTGAGGAACCCATCACAAAACAGGGCGAATCAATGGGCATCCTACACAGAAGAGGAGCAGTCACGAGAGCACCCTTAACAGAGGAGACACTGGGGCAGCCATCACAGAAGAAAGCCAGTATGGAGGCACACCTTATAGAAGAGTGCTAGTTACTGGGACACACATCACACTGGGAGGCTGCTCATTGGAACAGAGGAAGGTTATTCACTGGGTGCCTATTCCATAGGAGAGTCAGTCACTGGAGCATCCATTGCAAAAAAAGAGTCAGTCACTGGGACATGCATCATAGAGGAAAGCAATTCATTGTAGAACTTATGATAGAAGAGGACTAGTTATTAGGGCACCCATTATGAAGGAGGACTAGCTACTGTAGCACTGATTACATAAGAGGTCTAATCCCTGGGACACTAGTCTCAGAGAAGAGTCAGTCACTGCAGAACCCATTGTACAGACATGCCAACTCTCAGACACTCATTATAGAGAAGAGTTAGTTCTGGGGGTAACCATCAAAGAAGGACACTGTTTACTGGGGCACCAATGACTAAAGTGAGCCAGTCATTGGAGTAAACAATACACTCCAAAAGGAAAAGCATTTAATTAACTTAACCTTGATTACCAATCCCCACTGACTGATCTCAGTGCTTCTTATGCCTGTATGGCCATGAGCAAAACCTGGAGGTATGCTTAAACTGCAGCACCGGTACTACATCATGTGGAAGCTTAGTCTGGACAAGAAGTATAGGCTAAATAATAAATGTATGTGTGACCTGCAAATGGGATATAATTCCTATGTACTAATTATGTTGAATTCTTCTGTCCTTATTGAGGTTTTGCTTCATGGTCACCTGGAAAGGTTAAGATAAAACTGCTGTCCTTCAAAAAGGTGTTGCCACCTCTGACTGTAAATCAGAAGACTGTAACACTACTAATTTTGCCATCCTTAACCTAGAAGACCCAGGAAAGAAAACAGGCCATCAGAGTGTCATACTTGTCCATGGGGGAAGTAGAGACTCTGGAATCCTGTTTTGTTTCAGAAGAATCACAATTCTCCTCCAGGCCTCCTCCCATGAGGTGTTTTTATTCATTTTATAAAGAAATAGAAAGTAGAACTCTCCCATCTCTGCCATGATCAGGATGTTTCTAGCTTCCTACCAGGTCTCTGAAAGTCTCTTATTGTTATGCATGTTGGGAAAATAATATGTGGAATGTATGGCCATGGGAAGTTAGAGAACTGGATCCCAATGAACCCTATAATAAAACAGCATACCCTAGCCCTGTCAATGTAGTTTGGCTACTTAAAACCTCAATTATATGGAAAAAGTGTCTTGCCTGATGGGAAAAATTTTTTAACACTCCTGTTGGAAGTTTGCATGCTTGCCCAAATGTTCAATGACACCAAAGGGAAAAATCCAATGATGGAAGACTCCAAACCACCTTCAGTCAAACCTTCACCCTTTGTCTAACTTCCCTTTCCTCTGTCAGGCAAGGGACACTGTCGATGTAAATATTTAACAGTGGGCCCCAAGTGAATTAATTGAATATGTGGGAAAAGACCCTATACTGTGCTTCCCCCAAAATAGTCAGAAACTTATGTGCTATGGTTTATCCAAATAACCTTCTCTCTGCTCCCACTTTCCTGAGGGGAACACTTGGAAGTCCTAGTGCATGAGATCTTGAACAGCAAAAGAAAGTGGCATGCCTTACAGATTGGCAACTGGAAAGATGATGAATGACCCTCTGAATGTATGATTCAATAATATGGTCCAGCCACCTGGGCAGAGGATGGGTCCTGGGGTTATTAGTCCCATATTTACATGCTGAACTGCATAATTTAATCACAGGCAGCTGTTAAAATTCTAACAAATGAAACTTCAAATCCCTTAACATATTAGTCATGCATCAAACTAAAAGGTGCAATGCTATTTATCAATTCTGTTTAGCCTTAAACTACTTGCTTGCTTCTGAAGAAAGAGTTTTGGAAAATTTAAGTTAAACAATTGCTTCTTGCAAATAGATGATGAAAGAAAGATCATAGAAGAGATCACAAACTACAGAAGGAGAATCATTCTTGTCCCAGTCCAGACCTAGAAAGGCTGGAGCTTTGGGAAATTTTTTGGAGGATGTCCTCAACTTTTGGGGGACTTAAAACCCTCATAGGCATTATCCTTATAATCTTGGGAATGTGTCTAACTCTGTCCTGTCTAGCCCCCTAGTCAAACGGTCTGCCTCCAACCTCGTTGAGGCCATGGTCAAAAGGAAAATAGCAACACATGTAATGTTATAAAATGCACAGCCCTTAATCAAGATGATACTTTTTGGCCCTAGAAGGGTCCACGCATCAAAGGAGGGAATGAGGTAGAGGCCTACCCAAGATAAAGAGATAAGGGTCTTCCCAGAATAGAAAGAAAGGAATGTGTTAGAAAGAAAGGAAGTAAGTCATAGTGCACATGTGTAACCCTGCTGCAACCCTGAGCTATGAAACATCCTATCAAAATGTATATTGCCATTATGTTGCCTCATAACAGGAAAAAATAGACTAGAATATAAAGAAAGGGAAACAGAAAGTATATGAGGCAATGACCTACTGTGCTTGCGCTCCGCCTTTGGATGTGAATCTACTGAGCCAGTGCCAGCTCAGCTCTTTCCCGGCAAAGAAATCTCGTTATCCCGTCTTTCTGTAAAGAATCCTTCCACAAACCATCACAAAGGATGACCAGTTACCAGGGAACTGTTACTGACGAAGCCAGTCACGGAGGCATTTATAACAGATGAAGATCAGTCACTGAGACACCCATTCCACAGAAGGGGAAGTCTCTGAGTCACCATATAAGAAAAGAGCAATAAACTTGGTAACTATTAGTAGAAGATCCAGTCACAGGGGACTGATCACAGAGATGTACCAGTAACTGAAGTGCCCATCAAATATGAAGAATTCTAGTCACTCAGACAACCATCACTGAGAATGTACAATTACAAAGACATTCCATCCAAGAGGAAATTCAGTCACTTAGGCACTCATACCAACTGAGATTCAGTCACAGCAACACCAATTAGGAGGAAGGAAAGACACTGAGGCATCATTCGTAGAGGAGGGCCAGTAAATGAAGTAACTATCACAGGGGGGGCCAGTTACTGAGGCACCCATCACTGAGAAGGGCCAGTAACATAAGCAGCCACCACAAAAGAGGGTCAATCCCTGAAGATGCATCATGAAAGATAGCCAGTCACTTGAACTCCCATGATAGAAGAGGGCTATTCACTAGGGGATCCATTATTGAGAAAAGCTACTTATTGAGACACTGATCATAAAAACCATCAGTCAGCGAGACACTAATCACAGAGGATGGCCAGTCACTGAAGTACCCATCAGGGGGGAAGCCTGTCATGTGGAACCCATTATAATGGAGGACTGGTCATTAGGGTGCCCATTACTAAAGAAGACTTGTCACTGGGCACCCCACAGAGAAATGCTAGTTAATGAAACACCCATCACAGAGGAGGACCAGTCTTTGGGACACCATCACAGAAGAAAGTCAGTCACTGAGGCACCAATCACAGACATGGCCCAGTAGCTGAAACAACCATCTCAGTGGAGGTCCAGATACTGAGGCACCCATCACAAGATAGGCTGAGTACTGAGACACCTCTCCAAGAAAAGGGCCAGTCACTGGGGCTAACATTAGGAGGAGGGCCAATCACTGGATCAACATTCACAAAACAGGACCTGTCATTGAGGCACACATCAAAGAGGTGGGCCAGAAACTGAGGCACACATAACAGAGGAGGACCCATCATTAAAGCACTCCTGTCAGAGGACAGTCCATCGCTGGGAAACTCATTGGGGATAGGGGAAATCACTGGGGTATTGATCAGTGAGAAATACCTGTCCCTGGGATACCCATCACAGATCTTGTCCAGTACCTGGCAACTTATCCCAGAGGAGGCCTAGTCACAAGGAAACCCATCACAGTTAAGGGACAATCACTCAGGAATCCAGTAGGATGAGGGCCTGTCACTGAGACACCCAAAACAATGGAAGGCCAGTCAAGGGCACTTGCATCAGAGAGGAGAGCCATTAACTGTAAAACCCATGATATAATAGGGCTAGTCAATAGGGCACCCATTATGGAGGAAGGCTAGTAACTGGGCACCAATCACAAAGGTGGACCAGTCACTGTGACACCCATCACAGAGGAGTGCCAGTCATGAGGCATCTATTATAGAGGAATGCCATTCACTGAAGCACCCATCACAGAGAAAGACGATACTTTCTGGTTTACCCAACACAAAGAGGAGTCAGTTACTGGGACAAATGTCCCAGAGAAGAGTTAGAAACTGGGACACACATTAAAGTGGAGGGCTAGTCACAGGTTCAACCATTATAGAAGAGGACCAGTCATTGGGACACCATCACAGAGCAGAGCTTATGACTGAGTTACCCATCACAGAAGTGGGTCAGTCACTGAAGACACCTCGCACAAAAAGTAAGTCACAGAAGCCTCCATCCAAGAGAAAGACCCTGCACTTGGGAACCATTAGGTGGGTCAAACACTGGGTCAACAATCACAGAGGAGGTCCATTCCCTGAGATGCCCATCAAATATGGACACCAATGACTCTGTCAAGCATCACAGTGGAGTTCCAATCACTGAGGCACCCATAGCAATGGAGTTCCAGTCACTGGGGAACACAATAGAAGGAAGGGACTCACTGAGGCACCAATTATTGTGGGGGTCAGTCACTAAGGAACCTATACAAGAGGAGTACCATTCATTGGTGCAGGCATCACAGAGGATTGCCAGTGATTGTGCATGCAACAGAAAAGTTCCAATCACTGAAACTTCCATGATAGAGGGTAAGTTACTAGTCAGCCCACAATGGAGGAAAGCTAGTCACTGGGGTGCTGAAAACAAACTAGAGTCAGTCACTGCCACACTGATCACAGAAGAGGTGTAGTCACTGAGGTACCCATTTTATAGGAGTGACTTTCAAGGGGAATCCATTATAGAGGAGGTTCATTCACTGCTGCACATATCATAGAAGAAGGCTAGAGCACCCATCACAGAGAAATGCTAGTCTTTGAGACACCTGTCACTTGGGTGAAGGAACATTCATTGATGCACCATCAAAGAGGAGTCAGTCACTGAAGAAACAATCCCAGAGGAGGGTTAGTCTTTGAGGCTTCTATAGCAGTGGAGTTCCAGTCACTGGGGCACCCATTAGAAGGAAGGCAAGTCACTGAGGCACCAATCACTGAGAAGAATCAGTCACTGAGGCACATATACCAGAGGAGGGCTAGTCATCGGTGCAGACATCACAGAGGATTGCCAGTCACTCGTATACGCATCACAGAGGAAAATTAATCACTGGTACTCCCATGATAGAAGGAGGTTATTCACTAGGGCATCCATTATGGAGGATGCTTGACACTGGGACAAAAATCACAAAATATGGCCTGTCACTGGAGCGCTGATTACAGAGGAGGGCTAGTCACTGAGGTACAATCCCATAGTAGTGTCTTCAAAGGAGAACAGATAATATAGGAGCGCCAATCACTGGGGCACTCATCACAGGAGATGGCTAGTCACTGGGGCACCAATGACAGAAGAATTCTAGTGACTGAGACATCCATCACAGAGGAGGTCCATTTACCGATGTACCATCACAGAGAAGTCAGTCAATAAGGCACACATTTCAGAGGAGGACCAGTACTGGGGCAACCATTAATAGTATGGCCAATCACTGGGGCACCAATCACATAGCAAGATCAGGCACTGAGTCACCCAGCACAGGGAGGGTCATAAAATGAGGCACCCATCACAGAGGAGAGGTAGTCATTGAGGAACCCATCCCAGAAGTGGGCCAGTCACTGGAGCACCCATCACAGATCATGTCCAGTCCCTGGGCACCTGTTTCAGTGGAGGGCCAGTCACAAGGGAACTCATTACAGTGTAAATCGAGTCACTCTGACACCCAATAGTTTGAAGGCCAGTAACGGGTTATTCATCACAGAGGAAGCACAGTGACTGGGGTGCACATCACAGAGGAGGACAAGTTATTAGAGCACCCATCATTAAGGAGGGCTAGACACTGGGGCAGGTATTATGGTGGAGGCTCAGTCCCTGAATCACCAATCATAGAAGAAGGATGGTCACTTAGGCCACCATCACAGAGGATTTCTAGTCATTGGGGCACAGTAACAAAGGGGTGCTAGTCACTGAGGCACCTATCACTGGAGAGGACCAGTCATTGTGACACCAAACAAAGAAGAGAGCCATTGAGGCACCTATCCCAGGGGAGGACCAGTAACTGAGACACTTTTCTTAGAGGTAGGCCTGGCACTGTGCCACCCAACCCAGAAGAGGGTCAGTCACAGGGACAACCATTAGGAAGAGGACCAATCACTGGGGCACCATTCACAAAGCAGGGCCAGTCATTGAGGCATCCAGCAAAGAAGGGAGTCTGTCAATGGGACACCCATTAAGAAGAGGGCCAGTCACTAGAGCATTGATAAAATAGGAGTGGCAGTCACTGGGACACCCAGTACCTGGGCACTCATCACAGTACCCGGGCACTCACCGAGTACCTGGACACTGATTGCAGAGGAAGCCTAGTCACAGAGGAACCCATCAAAGTGGAGTGTCAGTCACTGTGGCACCCAGTAGGATGTAGACCAGTCACTGGGGAACACTTCTTGATGAAGGGCCCGTCACTGACACATGCATCATAAAGGAGAGTCATTCACTGTAGAAATCATGATATAAAAGTGATAGTCAGTAGGTCACCTATTATGGATAAAGGCTTATCACTGGGACACTTATCACAAAGAATAAAGAGTCACTGGTACACCCATCACTGAGGAGGACCTGTCATGGGGCACCCATTACAAAAGAGGGCCAGTCAATGAAGAATCTATCATAGAGGAACGCTACTACCGGGACACCCATCAGAAATGAGCCAGTACCTGGGAAAAACATTACAGATGAGAGTCAGAAACTGAGACACCAGTCACAGAGAAGGACTAATCAGTGGGTCAACCATCACTGATGAAAACCAATTACTGGGGCACCATCACAGAGCAGGACCAATGACTGAGACACCCATCACAGAAGTGAGCTTGTCACTGAAGACCCCTCCCACAAAATGGTAAGCCACAGAGGCACACATTTAAGAGTAGGACCCTAGACTGGGGAATTCATTAGTAGGAGGAGTAAACACTTGACCACTAATCACAGAGTAGACCCTTTCACTAAGACACCCATCAATATGGAGGCCAGTTTCTCTGTCAACCATCAGAAAGGAGATGCAGTCACTGAGGTACCTTTCCCAGAGGAGGATTAGTCACCGAGGAACCCATAGTAGTGGAGTTTCAGTCATTTTGACACCCATTAGGAGAAAGGCAAGACACTGGAGCACCAATCACAGAGAGGGCCTGTCACTAAGGCATGTATCACAGAGGAGGCTAGGTCATTGGAGTAGACATCACAGAATATTGAAAGTCATTTGTACATGCATTACAGAGGAGATTCAGCCACTAGATTGTCCATGAAAGAAGAGGGCGAGTTACTGGGGTAAACATTATGGAGGAAACCGAGTCACTTGGGCACTGATCAAAATGTAGGGTCAGTCACTCTGTAACTGATGACAAAGGAATAATATTCAGGGAGTAAAAGTCACATCCCATAGGAGTACCTTTCATGGAAAATCCATTATAGAGAAGGATCAGTCACTAAGCACCATTCACAGAAGATGGCTACTCACTGGGTCACCCATCAAAAAGGAATGCTTATCACTGAGACGTGGATCACAGAAGAGGACCCTTCACTGAAAACAGTTAGTCACTGAGGAATTCATCACAGAGGAGGGCCAATAACTGAGTCAACCAACCCAAAGGATGTCCAGTCACAGGCACCCATCTCAGAGGAGGTCCAATTATTGGAACATTCATTAAGTAAAATGTCAATCACTGGGGCAGCGATCACAAAGGAGGGCCTGTCACTGAGTCACTCAGCACAAAGGAGCATGAGAAACTGAGACAACCATCACAGAGGAGGGCCAGTTATTTCAGAACTCAACCCAGAGAAAGTCCAGTCCCTGGGGAACACATCACAAACTATGACCAGTTCCTGGCCACCCATTTCAGTGGAGGCTCAGTGACTGGGGAACACACTATAGCAAAGTGTCACTCACTCTGACACCCAATAGTTCAAGGGCCAGTCACTGTGGTTCCCATAACAGAGGAAGCACAGTCACTGGTGCACACATCACAGAGGAGATCCAGACACGATGCACCTATCACTAAGGCATGGCAGTCACTGAAGGAGGCATAGCAAAATAACTCTGGTCTCTAGGTCACTGTAAAAGAGGAGTCCTAGCCCCTGAGGTACCTATCACAGAAGAGAACCAGTCACTGGGCACCATCAGAAAAAGAGCCAATCAATGAGACATCCTTTCGCCAGGAGGGCCAGTCAATGAGGCAACCTTGCCAGAGGAGTGCAGGTCCTGAAGCACACATAAGGAGGTGACCCTATCACTGAGTCACTCACCCCAGAAAAGTGCCAATCACTTGAGCACCCATCACTGAGGAGGGTCAGTCACTAAGGTACCCATCACAGAGCAGGGTCATGTAGTCGGGCCAGTAATTGGACCACTCATATTGAAGAGGGGAAATCACTTGGGCAACGATCAAAGAGGAGTGTCAATCACTGGTGCACCATCTCAGAGGAGGCCCAATCCCTGGATACCCATCACAGAGGAGGTCCAGTCACTGATACACCCATCACAGTTGAGTGTCAGTACTGGAACACCAAATAGAAGGAGGGTAAGGCTTTGTCACACTGATCAGAGAGGAGGAAATTCACTGGGTCACCAATCACAGGGGAATTCAGTCACTGGGGCACACATCACAGTAGAGGGCTAGTCTCTGGGGCTACAACACAGAGGAAAGTCTGCCATATAGAGATACCCATCAATGAGGAGGACCAGTCACTGGGGAGGGCCTCACAGTGGAGACACAGTCACTGGGAAATCCATTTTAGAAGAAGACTAGTCACAGGAGCAGCCATCACAGTGGAGGGCAGGTAACTGTCACTCAATAGGAGAGAACCAGTCAATGGGACACATATCAACAGGGGACTCAGTCACTGGTAAGTTATCACAGAGAATGTCCAATCACTGGCACACCATTCACAGTGGAGGCTCAGTCACTGAGGCACCCTTCCCTGGTGATCCCCACTCACTCACTTACTGTGTCACCAATCACAGAGAAAGGACAATCACTGGGCTACTCCTCACATGGTGGGCCAGTAATGGGTCATACTTCAATGAGAAAGGCTAATCACTGGAACATTCAACATAGAGGAGGGCTACATACTGTTTCGCTCATAAGAGAGGAGGGAGAGTAACAGTGGCACCCATTATGGAAGAGGTCTAGTCATTGGGACAAGCTTCTAATAGGAATGCTGCTCACTAAGGCAACTATTATGGTGGAATATCAACCACTGGAGCACTAACAATGGAGAAAACCAAATGACTGAATCAGCTACGGCAAATGAAGGATAATCACTGTACCATCCATCACAGTGTTGTTCAAGTCATAGGGCTACCCCTTACAGAGTTGGGCTAGTCACTGAGATATTCATCAGAGAGTTCTACTAGTCACTGTAACACTTATCACAGAACTGGCACAGTCTCTAAGGCACCCATTATGAAGAAAAACAAGTCACTGGGAAAATTTTACAGGAAAGGGCTAGTCACAGTGACAGCAATTGAAGTGGAATGCCAGTCACTGAGTCACAATTCACAGTGACGGGACCTCCAATAGTAGAAAAGATCCAGCAATTGGGATAACAATAGCAGATGAGGGACAATTTTGGGTCACCCATCACAGACAGAGGCAGGTCATTCATGGGGGCACCTCACAGAGGATGTCTATTCACTGGGACATTAATCCCAGTTTTGGGTTAGTCACTGAGAGACCCATCACAGAAGAGGGCCAGTAACTGGGGCACCAATCAGAGGGCTGGCCAGTCACTGGGACATTCATCACAGACTTGGGCTAGTCACTGAGGCACCCATCACAGAGGAGGGCCAGTCACTGGGGAAAACATTAGGATAGTGGCTAGTCACTGGGGCATCCAATAGGAAGAAGGCCAGTCACTGGGGAATTCATCACAGAGGAGGTTCAATCTCAGTAAAACTCATTCCAGTGGAAGGCCAGTGATTGGGGAGCCAATTAATAAGATGTCCAGTCACTGGAGCACTGATAACAGAGAAGGACCAGCCACTGAGGTATTCATATATGATGCCCAGACAATGAGTCACCTATCACACATAAAGACAAGTCACTGAGACTTGTTTCACAGAGGAGATTAACTCTCTGGAGCACACATTAAAGAAGAGGGCTTTTCACCAATGCACTCGTTATGGAACAGTGCTAGTCATTGAGTCACCTTTCACAAAGAAGGTAAAGTCACGAAGGCACTGAACACAGAGGAAGCACAGTTATTAGGCACCCATCACTGAGGAGTTAAAATCATGAGGAAACCATTTTGGAGGGCAAGTAACTGGGACACCCATCACAGAGGTAAATTTGTTACTGAGGCTCCCATCACAGAAGAGAGCCAGATACTGAGAAAAACATCACAGAGGAAAGTCAGTCACTGGGACACTAGTTATAGGAGAGGGCAAACCACTAAAAGTTTTCATCACCCAGGAGGAATAGGAACTGGGGCACCATCACAATGGAGAGTCAGTTACTGAGCTTTACATCCAAAAGTAAGGCCTGTCAACGAAGCATCATTCCAAGACAAGGTTGATTCACTGTTCATGAATTAGGAGGAGGGCCTATCACTGGGGCATCGACCAGAGAGTGGGGCCACTCAATGAGGCACCCATTTCAGAAGATGATCAAACACTAGGACATCCATCTCAAAGGAGTGTCAATCACTGGGGCACTCAATAGGAGAAGAGCAAGTCATTGAGTCAACGATCACAAAGTAGGGGCAGTTACTGAGTTGCCCATCACAGAAGTGTATTCCCTGGAGCATCCATCACAGTGGATGGCTATACACTAGGGCACCCATCACACAATCACACAGGAGGACCAGTTACTGGGGTACCATCAAATTGGAGAGCCAGTCACTGAACACTCATGACAGGAGAACTGGCAGTCACTGAGGAACCCATCCCAAAGGAGGGTCAGTCTCTGAAATACCCATCAAAAAGGTGTACAAGTCACTTGTGCACCTATCACAGAAGTGGACCAGTTACTGGAAAAAAATTTATTAGGGAAGCATAGGCACTGGAAAATCTATCACACAGGAGGTACAGTCACTGGAGCACTGATTACTGAGGAGGACCAATCATTGTGACACCCATAAGAGGATGGAAGTCACTGGGAAACATATTGCCTATGAGTCTCATGTACTAAGACACTCATCACAGAGGAGTGTTATCACTAAGGTACCAATCAAAGAGAAGGGCAGTCACTTGGGTACCCATTGCAGAGGAAGCCCTGATACTGAGACCCCCATTATGGAAGAGTATCACTTACTGAGACATACATCACAGAGAAGGATTAGTAACATGGGCATCCATTAAAAAGGGCTAGTCATTGAGGTATATATTACAGAGTAGGAACATTCAATGAGACACTTATCACAAAGAAGGCCTTGTCACAGTGGCACCCATTAGAAGGAGGGTCAGTCATGTGGCACAAATCACATGTAAGAGCCAATCACTGAGATATTAATATCAAATGAAGTACAGTCACAGGGTCTCTTAATAGAGAAAAGAGTCAGTCATTGGAGTACAGATCACATAGGAGAGCCAGTCAGTGAGGCACCAACATATAGGTGCAACTGTTACTGAGATACCCATCACAATTGCTGGGACATCCATTAGGAGGAGGGCAAGTTCCTGAGGCACCAATCGCAGAGGAGGGCCTTCACTGAACTACTCATCACAGAGGAGGGCAAGTCACTGGGACACCCATCACAGAAGACAATCACTGAGACATATATCGTGAAGTAAAGCCAGTCACTTGAGATTCCATTATAGAAGAGGTTTATTCATTAAATTATCCATTATAAAGGCAATCCAATCACTGGAATACTGATTACAAAGGAGTGCTAGTCACTGGGTCACCATTCTCAGAGGATGGCCAGTCAGTGAGGTACACATCACATGAGGGATATTGTCATATGGAACCCATTATAGAAGAGGGTCATTACAGTGAAGGGTCATACTTAGGGACTCACTCCATAAGATGAAGTCCAGTCACTGGGGCATCCATCCCAAAAGAGAGTCTGTCACTGGCACATGAATTATAACGGAGAGTCATTCACTGTAGAACCCATAGTGCAAGAGGGCTAGTCAGTAGGATACCCATTATGGAGGAAGGGTAGTCACTGAGGTACTGATCACAAAGAAGGACCAGTCACTGTGGCACCCATCACAATGGATTGCCAATCATGGGGCATTCATATAAGAGGGCCCGTCACTGGAGCACCCATCATAGAGAAATGTTACTTAATGGGGCACCCACGACAGAGGTGAGTTAGTCACTGGAACAAACATCACAGAGGAGAGTAAAAACCTGGGGCACCCATCACTAAGGAGGGTTAGTCACTCAGTCCACCAACACAGAAGTGGACCAGTCACTGGGGCAAAATTACTGAACAGAGTCAATGACTGCGGCATCTATCACAGAGGCGAGCCAGTCATGAAAACCACCCCCACAAAATGATTAGTCACAGATACACCCACCCAAGAGGAGAGCCTTGTACTGGGGAACCTATTGGTAGGAGGGTTAAGCATTTGGCTATCAATCAGAGAAGAGGCCTATTCACTGAGGTGCCCATCAAATATGAGGTCTATAACTTTATCTACCATCACAGAGGTTGTGCAATGTCTGAGACTTGCATCGCAGAGGAGGTTTAGTCACTGAGACACCCATAACAGTGGAATTCCAGTCACTGGGACACTTATAGTCAGTAAGAAAAATCACTGGGGCAACATTAAAAGAGAAGGGACAGTCACTGAAGAACCTATCCCAGAGGAGGGCCAGTCATTTAGGTAGATATTACAGAGGATTGCCAGACACTTGGACATGCATCACAGAGGAAGTTCAGTAACTGGAATTCCTATGATAGAAAAGTGCTAGTCACTAGGTGACCCATTATTGAGGAAAGCTAGTCATTGGGGAACTGATGACAAAGAAGGGCCAGTCATTGAGGCACTAATCTCAGAGGACTAGTCATTGCTGCACCATTGACAGTAGAGGGCAATTCGCTGGGGTATGCTATAAGTAGGGGGTCCATTCTGGGGCACCAATCACACAGAAAAGCTAGACACTTGGCCACCTATCAAACAGGAATTTTAGTTACTGGGGAACATTTCAGTCACTGGGGAACATCCAATAGGAATACCTTTCACAGGGGACCCATTATAAAGGAGAGCCAGTCACTGAGGTACCCATCACAGAATATAGATAATCACTTTGCCACCCATCAGAAAAGAACACTAAGCTTTGAGGCAGTCATCACAGAGGAGAATTATTCATTAATGCACCATCACAGAGGAGAGTCTGCCTCTGAAGCAATGTTCACAGAGGAGGGCCAGTAACTGAGTCACCCATTTCTGAGACCCCCAACACAGAGATATTGGCCAGTCACAGTGGCATCCATGTCATAAAAGGGCCAGTCATTGGGGGTACCCATTGAGAGTAAGGCCAACTCCTGGGGCACTAATAAAAGAAGAGGACAAGTCACTGAGTCACCTAGCACAGAGGAGTGTTAGAAAATGAGGCAGTCATCACAGAGGAGGGACAGTCATTCTGTCATTCTGGAACACATCCCAGAGGATTGCCATCACTGGGGCACCCATCTGAATCCTGTTCAGTCCTGGCCATCCATTCTCCAGGCCCAATCACTGAAGAAATTGTTATAGTGGAGCACCAGTCACTCTGAAACCCAGTAGTCTGAGGGTCAGTCATGGGGGTACTCATCACAGAAGAAGAATGGTCCTAGGGTCACACATCACAGAGGAGGGCTAGCACTAGGGTTCTGGTCACTAAGGAGGTCCAATCACAGGGCAGCCATGACAGCAAAGGCCCAGTAACTGTTCCACCCATAACAGACGAAGTCTCTTCACTGGGGCCACCATCACAGAGGAGTCTAGTTACTAAAGCATCCATCACAGAAGAGGACCAGTCACTGGGGAAACATCACAAAGGAAAGACATTCACTTAGATGCCTTTCCTGCAGGAAGGACAATCAAGGAGGCAATCATCACAGAGGAATGCCAGTCACTGAAGCATCCATTAAGAGGCAGACTTATAACTAAGACTCTCATACCAGAAGAGGACCTATCCCTGGGGCACCCATCACAGAAGAGGGCTGGTTACAGAGGGCTAGTTACAGAGCAGGTTCATGGAGACACAGAGCCAAGAGGAGGGCCAGTAATTGGGTCTCCCATTATGAAGGGGGGGAGACACTTGGGAAACAAACACAAAGGAGCGCTAATCACTGGCACACCCATCTCAGATGAGGTCCAGTCCCTGGGTACCCATCACAGAGGAGTATGGGGAGCCAGCCCCCAAAAAGAGATTTAGAGGGTCCCTGGAAGGAGGGGCAGCATTGGCGAATATTCTGGGGAAATAAAGAGAAAGAAAGAGACTGGACTCTGTCTAGTGCAGAAGTCGATTCTGTAGTAGGGATAGATATTGAAAGAAAGGTGGAGGGATAGATGTAAAGAGAAAGAAAGGAAGTGGACAACGGTTCAGTGAAATGAGCAGAAGCCATTTATTGGGACCAACTGTGAGTCTTTTATCCCAAACTCTCACATGTTAAATCACAAGACTTTCACGTGAACACAAAGTCAGGTAGGTGGGGGGCGTCCCCACCCACCAGGCGTTTTCCCAAGCATGAGGAAGGACAATCCCAAAATTACTCACTGTTCCTTATGCTTGGTTTATATTCCTCAAAAGCAGTATAACTGACTAAAATCCTAATACCTTTCTTATCTGTGCTAATTTTACCTGTACTATAAACAACTCTTAAGTATAGCTCAAACCACTTCCTAAAGAATGTGGCCCAGCCCAAAGATCAATCTGGGCCACTTCCAGGAACAATTGATTATGATCTCTTAACAAAATGGCTATTCTAAAATCCTATGTATCTATCTTAATTTCTATAAAAATTTCTAATTCCTAATCCTGATATATAAGGCTGATCGTCAGCAATAAAGCTTCTAAAATAAAACCCAAATACAAACTGTAATTGTACTAAAGCCAAAACTGCAATTAGTAGAAAGTGGGAATAATGAAATTTCTAAAGTTAGCTGTATTCTTATGAAACCTTAAAGTATCGTGTTTGATCATGCTTGAACTAACGTAATTCCCTCACATAGCATGACCTATTCTACAATACTTTATATGAATAAAATAAATTCAGTTTCTATTATAAGTAGAAAAAACTTACACTCATTGTAACTAAAAGAATGCAGCCCAGCCCAAAGTGGACGCTGGGCCCTTAGGAATGTGGCCCAGCCCAAAGTTCATGCTGGACCATTTCTGGTAACCCTAGATAATCATCTATACCATCAAAAGCTGGAAACAGCTCTCTAAATGTATATACTAATTCTACAAATATATTTTTAAATCTTATAAAGAAGCTTGTATCATGTATAAGGCTACCAAATGTGATCTGAGTTTGAACTGTGTTAAGTTTAAAGCCGAAACCGCAGTCTGTGAGAAACGGGAACAATGGATCCCTAGAATCAGCCATGCATGTCATATTCTCAGAACTTCATGCTTAGATCATCAAAATCCCTGCCAGTGGGTAATGCTAAACAACAAAGAAAGGAGGAGGGAATGGGCCTTCAGCTCCTGAACCAAACCTGGTGGTCTCAGGGTCCACAGCCCACCTGGATCCCTAATGCTCAGGCAGGCCTCCACGGCTGGCTCCCAACAGAGGAGTTCCAGTAATTGTTGCACCCAGAACAGTACAGGGCAAATTGCTGGGGTACCCTATAAGTGGGGGATCAGTTCTGGGCACCAATCATAAGGAGGGCAAGACACTGGGCCACCTATCACACAAAAAGTTCAGTCACTGGGGAACACTTCACAGTGGAGGGCTAATGTCTGCATCTCCAACACAGATGCAAGCCTGTCACCTAGGTACCCACAATTAAGGAGGGTCGGTCACTGGAGCAGACATCAGAGCAGAGGCACAGTCACTGGAGAACACATCACAGAAGAAGGTTAGTCACTGGGGCATCCATCACAGTGGAGGGTAAACCAGTGGTCCATCCAATAGGAGGACTTGGAACTGGAACTCTCTTCAAGATACAACCCAGACTCTGGTCAGTCAACACAGAGGAAGCCCAGTCACTGAGGCATACATTAAATTGGAGGCCTAGTCACTCAGGCACCCATCCCAAAGGAGACCCAGTCATTGAGTCATCTATAACAGATGAAAAACATCATTGGATCACTCATAAATTAGAGGCAGTTATGGGGAAACCCCTCAAAAAGAAGTGTTACTCACTGTGACACACAACAGAGAGGAAGACTGGCCAATGTTTCCCCCAAAAGAGAGGAGGGCCAGTCACTGGGGAACCCATTAAGGAGGAGGACTAGTCACTGGGACAACTTTTATAGTGGAGGGCTAGTCACCCATTCACTTAGTCAACTATATCAGATGAAGAACAATCACATCAGAGAGGTGGGCCACCTATGGGTGCACCCCTCACAGAGAAGGGCTAGTTAATGGAGCCTCCATAACGGAGTTTGGCTAGTCACTGTGGCACCCATCACAGAGGTGGGTCAGAAACCAGGACACCCATTATGGAGGAAAGCCAGTCATTGAGATAACATTCATAGATGAGGGCCATTCAATGTAAAAAAAAAAACACTATGGTGGAGTGCCAGTAAATGGAGCACTGATCACAGAGAAGCCCCAGTCATGTGAACCCTAATAAGGGAGAAATACCAATCACTGGGATATCTATAGCAGATGATGGATAATCATGTACCACCCATCACAAAGGCGGACCATTTATGGGTGTACACCTGAAAGAGGTGGTATAATCACTGAGATATCCATCACAGAGCTTGACTAGTCACTGATGCACACATCACAGAGTAGGGTCAGTCACTGGGGCAAATATTAGAAGAAAGGTCAATCACTGGGGCAAACATTAGAAAGAGGGTCAGTCACTGGGGCATGAATTACAGAGGAGAACCAGTCACTGGGGTACGAATCATGGAGGAGGTTCAGTCAAAGAGTCACTCAAATCAGGGGAGGGCCAGTCATTGGGGAACAAATTAGAAGGATGTTCATTCACTGGAGCACTGAACACAGAGGAGGAAAAATCACTGAGGCAGTCATATAGAGGAGGCCCAGTCCATGGGGAACCCATCACATATGAGGGCCAGTCACAGGCACATACATCGCAGAGGAAAGTGTGTCACTGGATCATCTATGAGAGAAGATGACTATTCACTAGTGCACTCATTATAAAAGAGGGCTATACATTGAGTCACCTTTCACAAAGGAGGAACAGTCATGTAAGCACTGAAAACAGAGGAGGGACACTGAGGACTTGAAATCATGGGACAACCATTATAGAGGAGGACCAGTCACTGGGGCACACATCACAGAAAATGCCTAGTTACTCGGACACTTGTGGCAGAGAGACAGTCACTAATTTCAGCATCACAGGGGAGAACAAGTCACTGAGTCAGCAATTACAGAAGAGGGAAAATCACTGGAGGCACCCAACACTAAAGAGGAATAGTTACTGGGCACCATCAAGGTGGAGAGCCAGTTACTGGGACACACATCAAGATTAGTGCCAGCCAATGAGATACCAATCCAAGATAAGGGTGATTTACTGGACATTGATTAGGAGAAGGGCCTATTACGGGAACATTGATCTGAGAGGAGGGCCACTCAGTGAGGCACATACGCTAGAGGATGGCCAATTACTGAAGCATCCAACCAAAGGAGTGTCAGTAACTGAGGAACTCCATAGAAGGAGGACAAATCATTGAGTCATTCATCACAGAGGAGGGACCATTGCTAAGTTATCCATCACAGAAGTGTATTCATTGTGGTACTCATCACAGAGGAGAGTTATTCACTGGGGCACCCATCAGAAAGGAGAAGTAGTTACTACGGCACCATAGCAGTGGACAGCCTGTCACTGAGCACCCATCACAGAGAACTGACTGTCACTGAGGCTCCCATCCAAAAAAAGGACCAGGCACTGAGGCACTCATCAGAGAGTTGGGCTAGTCATGGAAACACCCATCCCAAAGGATGGTCAGTCACTGTGGAACCTATTAAGAGGAGACCCTGTCTCTGACACACAAATCAATGAAGAAGGCCAGTCACTGGGGACTAATCAGTCAGGAGGGTCCATCACTGAGGCACCTACAACAGAGGAGGTCCAGTGATGGAGACACCCATTCCAGAGCAGGGTCAGTCATTGAGGCATGTATTAAGAGGAGGGATATTCCCAGAGGCACTGATCACAAGAGAGTACCATATACTGGGGCACCTATGGCAGAAGTGACCCAGTTGTTGGGGCACCCATCACAAAGGTAGCTCAATAACTGAGGCATTCATCACAAAGCAAAGTCAATCACATGGGCAACTAATTGGAAGAGAACCATTAAGGAGCACTGACCACAGAATATGGTCAGTATTGGTTCATTTACCATAGAGGAAGCACAGTAACTGGGTCACCATTCATAAAGGTGGGTTAGTCATTAGGGTACACATCAAAGAAGAAAGTCAGTCACTGGGAATCCTGATAAATGAGTCCTATTCATTGTGACAACAACAAAGAGGAGGACCACTCACTGGTGCACTAATTACTGAGGAGGCCCAGGCACCGGGCATCTATCACACAGGAGGGACAGTCATTGAAGCAACCATTACTGAGAAGACCCAGTGTGACACCCATCACAGAAAAGGCTAATCACTGGAGCACCCATTATTGAGGAGGCCCAAGAAATAAAATACTATTCACAGAAGAGTGTTATTCACTGGAATGCCAGTCACAGAGTGGGGTTAGTCACCTGGGCACAAATCACAGAGGAAGCCCTGATACTGGGCACCTCATTATGAAAGAGGATCATTGATCGGGGCAGTCATCACAGGGGAGGCTTAATCACTTAGAAACACATCAAAGAGGACAACAAATCCCTGAGACAACTATCACAAGGTAATGTCAGTCAATGAGGTACCCACCACAGAGGTGGCCATGTCACCATGGCACCCATTAAAAGTAGGGTCAATAATGGAGCCTAGATCACATATAATGTTCATTCACTGAAATTATGATTAGAGAGAAGAGACAATAACTGGAGCACTGATCTCACACAAGGGTCAGTGAATGGGGCACCAAACATACAGGAGGAAAAGTCACTGCAGAACTCAACAAGATATGGGCACCTATCACAAAGGAAGGCCTGTCACTGTGAATCCAACACAGAGGGGGGCAATCACTGGAGCACTCATAACAGTGCTCATACTGGGGCAACAGTATGGGGAGGTCACATACTGGGGCAACAGTCACAGTAGAGGGCCAGTGAATAAAGAAACTAGTCACTGCACTCACTTCACAGTGAAAGGCTAGACACTATAGCATCCATAACAGAGGAATGAAATTCACTGTGTCACCCAAGCCATAGGAGAGCAATTCACATGGGGTATCAATAACAAAGGAGGGCCAGACACTGGGAAAAGCATCATAGAGAAGAGCCATTCACTGGAGAACTAACGATAGAAGAGATAGTCTTTAGGACAACGATTATGGAGAAGAGCTAGTTACTGGGGCACGGTACACAAAGGGAGGCGGAGCAGTTACTGGGACACCAATCCCAGAGAAGGGCATCTCATTGCAGAACTTATCCAGAGAAGAGTCGGTTATGGGACACCCATTATAGAATAGGGCCAGTCTCTGGGGCCACCATCATAGAAGGACTCTATGTAATGGGGCACCAACCACAGAGTAGAGCCACAAAACAGGACAAATATCACAGAGAGAGCCATATACTGAAGAACCCATCAAGGAGTGCTTGGTCACTGGGTCATATGTCACAGAGGATGACTGGTAACTGGAGCATCATAACAAAGGACAGTCAGTCACTGAGGCACCTATCACAGAGGAGACCCCATCACTGAAGCACCCATCAAATATGACTAATCACTCTGTCAACTATCACAGAGGAGACACAGTCACTGAGTCACCTGTCCCAGAGGAAGTCCAATCAAGTAGGCACACATACCAACGGAGTTCCAGTCACTGGTGCATCCAATAGGTGGAGGGCAAGTCACTGGGGTTCCAATAATGGAGGAGGTCCAGTCACTGAGGCACTCATTACAGAGGAGGACCACTCATCTGGGCACCCATCACAGATGAGGGTCAGACACTGAGACATATATCACAGAGGAGAGTCAGTCACTTGAGCGCCTATGATAGAAGATAATTTATCACAAGGGAATCCATAATGGAGGAAATCATCTCCCTGGGGCACTGAGCACAAATTAGGGCCAGTCACTATGGTACCATTCACAGAGGCTGGTCTGTCACTGATGTACCGATCATATGGGAGAGCCTGTGATTCAGAATCCTTTTTACAGGAGGACAATTTACTGGAGTACCCATCACAAAAGAAGGTTTGTCACTTAGGCACCCATAACAAAGGGATGTTAGTCACTGAGTCATCCATCACAGAAGAGGATCAATCATTGGTGCACCAGCACAGAGAAGAGCCATTGTGGCACTCATCTAAGAGGAGAGCCAGCAACTGTGGCAACCATCTCCGAGGAGATCCATTAACAGACATGCATCACAGAGGTAGGCCAGTTACTGAGTCAGCACTCCAAGAGGAGGATTAGTCACTGGGGCAACCATTAGGAGGAAAGTCAAACACTGAGGCACCAGTCAAAGAGGATGGCCAGTCATTTAGGCACCAAGCAAATATCAAGACAATAAACTGAGGTACCCCTCATATAGGAGGGCCCCTTATTAAGACACCCATCCCATAGGTGGAGATGAGTCATTGGAACACTGATTAGGAAGAAGGGCAATCACTGGGGCATTGATCATAGAGGAGGGCCAGTCACTGAGAAACCCATCAGAGATCAGGCCCAGGTCCTGTGTACCCACCACAGATGAGGCATAGTCACTGGGTAAGCCACCACTGTGAAGGACCAGCTACTCAGGTAACCAATAGGAAGGCCAGACACTGGAAGCCCATCAAGAAGGAGGGCCAGTCACTGGCATCACAGGAGAGAGCCATTTACTGGAAAGCCCACAATATAAGAGGGTTAGTAGGGCAACCATTATAGATGAAGGTTAGTCATTGGGCCACCTATCACAAAGGAGGACCACTGACTGTGACACCCATCACCGAGGAATATCAGCCATGGGGAATCAATTATAGATGAGTGCCCACCACTGTGGAACCCATCAGAGAGGAAAGCTACTTACTGGAGCACCTATCAGAGAAGAGGGCTAGTCACTTGGTCAGCAATTGCAAAAGAGGACCATTCACTGAGGTACCATCAGAAAGCAGAGCCAATGACTGAGGCACCCATCACAGAGGTAGACTGGTCACTGAATATCCATCCCACAAAATGGGAAGTCACAGAGGCACCCATCCAAGAGGAGGGTCCTGAACCAGCGAGGCCATTAGTAGGAGGGCTCAATACTGGGAGCAAATTACAGAATATCCACAATCAGTAAGGCTCCCATCAATTATGAGAGCAAATGAATTTGTCAACCATCACAGAGGAGGTGCAGTGAACATAGGACCCATCACAGATAAGGGCTAGAATAGGGATAGTCACTGAGGTACCCATAGCAGTGGATTTAACATCATTAGTAGGAGGGCAAGTCACTGGGGCACCAATCACAGAGAATGACCAGTCAGTGAGGCAGTAATAACAGAGAAGGGTCAGTAATTACAGGAGATATCATAGAGGATTGCCTTTCACTTGAGTATGCATCACAAAGGGGAGTCAGTAACTGGAGCTCCCATAATAGAAGAGGAATAGTCACTAGTGGTCCATTATACAGGAAAACCTGTCACTGGGGTACTGATTACAAAGGAGGACCAATCACTGAGTTAGCCATGACTTAAGAATGCCTGTCAAAGTGAATGTATTATTCAGGAGGGTCAGTCATTGGGGCACCCATTGCAGAAGAAGGCTAGTTACTGGGACAACCATAACAGATGAATGCTAGTCACTGAATGAACCATCACAGAGAAGGCCTATTATTTGAGACACCATCACAGAGGAGAGTCAATCACTGAGGTTGTCATCACAGAGAAGGACAGTGAGTCACCCATCTGAGAGTAGTTTCAGACACTGAGGCAACCAACACAAAGGTAGGGGCTAATCTAAGAGGCACCCATCTCAGCAGATGGTCAGTCACTGGGGCACTCATTAAGAGGAAGGCCAATCACTGGGCACTGATTACAGAGGAGGGCCATTCACTGAGACACCCAGCACAGATAAGGGCCAGAAACTTAGAGGCTCATCACTAAGGTGGGTGAGTCATTGAGGAACTCATCCCAGAGGAGAACCAGTCACTTGGGTATCCATCAGAGATCATGTCCATTATTGGGGAACCCATTTTAGTAGAAGCCCAGTCACTGGGGATCCCATGAGAGTGGAGTTCCATTCACTCAAACACCCAATAGTTTGAGGACCAGTAACTGAGGGTATTCATCACAGTGCAAACCCAGTCACTGTGGCACAAAACACAGAGGATATCTAGCTACTTGGTCACCCATCACTAAGGAGAGACAGACACTGGTGCAGTCATCACAGAATGGCCTATTTATGGTGGCAAACATCACAGAAGAAGGCTGTTCACTGAGGCCTCTATTGCAGAAAAGTCCTAGTCACAGAGGCAACCATCACAGAAGAAGACAAATCACTGAGGCACCATTACAAAGGAGAGGCAACCACTGAGGCACCAAGTCCAGAGGACGACCAAGTAGTCAACCATCCCAGAAGATGGTAAGTCACTGTGACACCCATTAGGAGGTGGACTGGACATTGAGGCACCCATTCCAGAAGAGGGCCACTCACTGAAAAATTTATGATGAGAAAATTGAGTCACTGGAGCACCCATGAGAGAAAAGAACTATTCACTAATGTTTTCAATATGGAAGAGAACCAGTCATTGTGTCACCTTTCACAAAGGAGGGACAGTCATGTGAGCAATAAACACAGAAAAGGGAAAGTTACTGGGAACCCATCACTGCAGAGTTAAAATCATGAGGCAAGCGTTTAGAGAAGGGTTAGTCACTGTGCCACCCATCACAGAAAAAGCCTAGTTCCTGGGGCTTCCATCACAGAGGAGTGTCAGTCACTGTGTCACCAATTACAGAAGAGGGTAATCATCTGGGGCACCCATCACAGAGGTAGAATAGTCTCTGCAACACCATTCCAGTGGACAGCCTGTTACTAAGTCACATATCTAGGAGAAGGACTGGTCAATGAGACACCAATCCAAGAAAAGGGTGATTCACTGATCATGCATTAGGAGAAGGGACAGGCACTGGGGTATCAATCACAGATCACTCAATGAGACACCCGTGCCAGAGGAGGGCCAATCACTGAGGCACCCATCCCATAGGAATGCCAGTCAGTGGGAGACACTCATTAGGAGGAGGGCAAGTCATTGAGGCTCTGATCACAGAGGAGGGGCAGTCGCTGAGGTACCCATCTCAGAAATGTATTAACTGGGGCACCCATCACAGAGGATGAATATTCACTGAAGCACTAATCACAGAGGAGGACTAATTACTGGAGTACCAACACAGTGGAGATCCAGTCATTAAGCACTCATCAAAGAGTCCTGACTGTCACCGAGTTACTCATCCCAGAGGAAGACCAGTCACTGAGACATTTATCACAGAGTTATACTAACAACTGAAACACCTGTTAAGTGGATGGCCAGTCATGAGCACCAATTAGAAGGAGGACCACTCAGTGACTAAATCACCAGGACTTCAGAGAGATCAGTGCAGAATCCAAGGGTTGGGACATCGCAGAGACCAATGCAGTATCCAGGGATTGGGACTTCAGGTATTCCAGGGCATGTTGTGAGGATTGGAACTTAAGAGAGATGAGGGCAATACTTGAGTTTTGGGACAACAGAGTCCATGGCAGGATCCAGGGGTTGGAACTCCTCAGAGACCAAGGCAGGAATCAAAAGTTGGGTCTTATGTGACACTAAGGCAGGATCCAAGGATTAATACTTCAGAGAGATCAAGGAAGGATCTGAAACTTGGGACTTCAGAGAGACAAAGGCATCATCCAATAATTGAAACTTCTGAGAGACCAAGGCAGAATCTAAGATTTGGTACATCAGAGAAACCAAGGCAAGACTCAAGGGTTGGGACTTCAAATAGACCAAGGAAGATCTGAGAGTTGGGCCTTCAGAGACCAAGGTATGACTCAAAGTTTGGGACCTCAGAGAGACCAAGGCAGGGCATGAGGTTTGGGACATCATGGCGTCCAAGGAAAGATCCAAGGTTTGGGACTTAGGAGAAATCAAGGCAGGGTCTGAGGGTTAGACCTACAGAGAGACAAAGTCAACATCCAAGACTAGGTACTTCAGAAAAACCAATGCAGTTTCCAAGGGTTGAGATGCAGAGAAAGGAAGTCAGTATTCGAGGGTTGCAACTTCAGAAACACCGTGTCAGTATCTGAAACTTGAGACTTCAGAGTGACCAGGGAAGAATCCAAGGATTGGGACTTCAGAGAGATCAAGACAGGATCTGAAGGTTGGGACATCACAGAGCGCAAGACTGTATTCAAGGGCTGGGACTTTAGAGAAAGCAAGGCAGGATGCGAGGGCTGCAACTTTAAAAGACCAAGGCATAATCCAAGTGTAGAAATTTCAGAGAGTTCGAGGCAGGACTCAAGGGTTGTGACATCAGAGACTCCAAGGAATGATGTGAGGGTTGGGAGCGCAGAGAAACATTGAATGTATCTGAGTACTGAGTTAATAAGAGACCCAGATAGTATCTGAGGGTTGAGACTTGTTTTAAGAAAGAAAAGTTTATTTAAAAGGGAAGGAAGAAAGAAGATTCACCTCCCTAAGGTGGAGGAGGGCGACCAAAGTCAGGAAGCATGGCAGCAGCCATGGCTCAAAGAGCACATAACCATGGCTCAAAGAGAACATGGCCAACCCAGACTTTAGCAAGGCAATGGCCTCTGGTTGCTTGTGGTTGAGTTCTTTTAACCATTCCCCTTGATGGGGGAAGATCATTAGGTGATTGTAGGTGATTGGGTGGTGGTCGGCTTCCACGTCATCACAAAGGAGCAGACAAGCGCAGGTACTGATGATGTCAGATGATGGACAGCAGGTAGATGGGTGGGTTAGTCACATGATTGCTGCCATGGTGGGGCTTATTTGAGTCACATAGATCAGCCCTGGGGAGGGTTCCTGCAAGAAATTGTTAAGACATTTGCAATTCACAAACTCCTTGACCAAAGTTGGGGGTGGTCGTATTATTACTTTTATGACTTTGGCCAGCCAAAGGGTGATCTTTGATCTTCAGCCTTGACAAGGACCCTAAAAGTTTACTAGAAATTATGATGCTAAACCATGAATGGTTGGGTTGTCCTGATCTTGCATCTGAAGATTTGCTGAGAGGGATGGAATAGGTTGCTGCTTGCTTTGCAGTAGAATGTTTGAAGTTTTCTAATGATTATGCTGAGGCAAAAAGACTAAAGAATAAGCTAAGTTTCTTCTAGGTTTCTATAGGTACCTTTCATTCCCCACTCCTGCTCTTGGAAATATTCTTATGATCCTGGGAAATGGGGCACAGATCATTCTTCTGTATCTACTTCCTGATGAAATGGGCTGTTGAGATGTCCCTACCTATATATTTCCAAGGGCATGAACAGGAAATGGCAGTACCTTAACCGATAACTTTGGATTTAATGAAACATTGAAAGAGAGCACAGGCAAAAATTATTAAGCAAACGGTGATGAAAATGGCTATTGTCCCAAAAAACAATGTTGGAAAATTGAAAGTAGTCCTATACATTATATGTATTTATTAACATAAATTGAATTATTCCTTTGCAAATTATCTATAGCTTTACCTAAACAGGGAAATACATCAACTTTGACAAAGTCTGAATAATGAAGAATTGAAAACATTAGAGACATGTAGTTAGGTTGTAGCCTAAATTGAGACTTTAAAATAAGAAAACGGTTTCTTTTGTTTTTATAATAGGTCTGATATACTTTTACAATGATTGACATGCTAGAGGGTGAAGCCCAGGTTATTTTGCCATTCATCCTATGTCGTATAGTAATCCTTGTGCCTAGTCTGCAGTCAGTTGGGGAAGGTGTGGGGCAGATGCGGTTCCTGGAGCTTGTTTCTTACCTCACCCTAGAGACTGAATCAAGAACTTGAAGAGTTTAAGTATTAAAATTTTTAACAGTATAATGTTGCAACACAAACTCACAGTAGCTATTGCAAAAGTTACTTATTTAGCCAAAGTGATAGTCCAAAGATTTGAAAAGAAAAAAATCCCTCACTTTTTTGTGACACATGCAGAGGGGGAGGGCGAACTGATTTTGTCTCTTCCTTTCCCCCTCTGTTGTTTAAAGGGGAAAACTCTTTTGGATAAGGCTATATGATTTCAACATGCATGACCAAGACCAAAAGGCTGGCACCTGTGTTAAATTAAGAAATTAATTTGGGTTCCAGCATCCTATTTACCTGGGGGATTGTTGGGGTGATGGTGAGCCAGTGCCAGGCAGTTTAACAGATTTGCAAGCCTTCATAAGTGGTCGCCATTTGTGAGCCAAGTGTTCTCTCCTCTTTTCAGAATAGAGTGCACCACTTTCCAATGTCTTTCTGGCCTGTATAGTGGGCAAGGCCGAGGATATTAAGGCCTTTTGGGGGGAACTATGCTTTCAGTGCTCTCACATACTGTACCCATAAGCAATGGGCACTATCCCCTTAGCAAGTTTGTTCTTACCAGGTGTTTGATGGGCAGTTGGAGTTTTATCACTAATGGTAACTGCCAACTTTTGCCTTCTGGTTCTGCAGCCCTCCATGTTGGTGCTCTGTTGTTTTTCTAGCATTTTAGCTAGAAAAAAAAAACCTCAAAAGTTCTTTTTAATAGGTTACAAATAAGACATTTTGATTATTTATGTTTGTTAACAGTTTGATGTAAAATCCTTTGGAGTGAACAGACCACATGGATGTGAAAAGATATGTGTCTACTTATTTATAATTATGAATGGGCAAAGTTGTTAAAAAAAGACTCATGAATTAAGTTGTACTCTTAGTTGTAAAATGTTGACAATTAGGTGAGAGTGATCAGTTCCAATCCTTATTGTGCTCACACAGAGTACCCAGTATTTTATCCATCCGCAGAAATACTAGGCTTAGTAAAAGTGACTTAACTAGGTGGGAATGGCCAGTTTTCAAAACTTATCATGTCACAAAGGGTGTTTATCATTTAAAGTTTTACCTTTCTCATAAGTGGGTGTTAGGCACAACATGTGATTTAACATTTTGTTTATAAAATACAATTTTAGCGAGCCTGATATAACAAATTGGTGTTATTTAGCACTAATGTTAACACATAGTAAGGTTGGAAGTAAAATTTTGCTAGAGCACTTGCAAGTTTGGTTGGAAAAAAACAGATTAAAATTATAAATGACCGAGCCAGGCTCGGTGGCTCAGCCTGTAATCCCACGCCTTTGGGAGGCTGAGGTGAGTGGATTGCCTGAGCCCGCGGATTCGAGACCTGCCTGGGCAGCAAGACCTCATCTCTACAATAAATAAAAAAATCAGCCTGGCGTGGTAGTGCATGCCTATAATTCTGGCTACTTGGAAGGCTGAGGCGGAAGGATCGCCGGAGCCCAGCAGGTCGAGGCTGCGGTGGCCAGGAGCGGCCACTGTACTCCAGTCTGGGTGACAGAGTGAGACTCCAACTCAAAAAAAAAAAAATTACAAATGACCTTTTTTGTAGTTAACAGGATTTAGGTTACATGATCCCTTTACTTTTGTCTGGGAAGGTTGATATAGTCCCAGTTAAGATATAAATTAAGAGAAATGTATCGTAAGAAAACAAAGAAGAATTTCAATATCCTTTTGTCCCAGTCACCCCTTTGAGAAGAGACCTATTAAGCCATGTGGAAACTTGAATGGGCTTTTCAAGTACACTTGGGGTGGTGACTTGTTGCAGCTCATAGGGCTGCCACCATGGGGTTGTTGAGCAGTGGGGAGAAGAGGGGGTGAGAAGTCTGGAGGCTTGTCTTAGGTGCCGTGGCACCGACTCCTTCTCCGAAGGGAAAGGGAAAGACAGAAGGCACAGCCATAGATGACAGCCCCTCCTCCACAGGTAAAAGTGGAGGGCAAGAAGGAAGGGAAACCAACAGAGTAGAGTAGCAAAAGCAGATTACAAGAGACAGGAGTAGTTAAACCAGCTGGGTCAGCATTTGAGGTAGAGGGAAAGCAAGAATTGAAGTGGTAGAAGGAATAGGAGAGGATGAAGGAGGTGAAAAATCTTTTGAGGAAGGATTGGCTCAGTCAGCAGGATTAGTATCCCAATGAGTCTATGGGCAATGGGGTCTGGGGAGCCAACACAGAAATATGACAAGAGGAACAGGCAACTGGGTGGTGAGATAACTCATAAAGGGCCTGAACATATGGAATTTCAAGGTAGTCATCTCTTAGGTATAAATCAAGCTGCAAAAGTGTGTTAAGAGCTAGGGAGTTACTTTTCCAATACTTGTCCACCAGATGAAAAGTCAGCTGTAGCAAGGTGGGCCAGAGCTGGTGCTGGGACTTCAAAGCAATATTGTAATAAAAGGACAGTAGAATCTGGGCTCGGTGGCTCAGACTAATCTCGTGCCTTGGGAGGCTGAGGTGAGTGGACTGCCTGAGCCCGTGGTTTCCAGACTCACTTGGGCAGTTTGGTGAGACCTCATCTCTACAATAAATCAAAAACGTAGCCATGTGTGGTAGCGTGCGCCTGTAGTTCCAGCTACTTGGAAGGCTGAGGTGGAAGGATCGCCAGAGCCTAGCAGACTGAGGTTGGGGTGGCCAGGATTGGCCACTGCACTTCAGTCTGGGCTATGGAGTGAGACTGGAACTAAAAAAAAATAAAATAAAAAATAAAAGGAGAGTAGGGATGGGTTCTTGGTACCATGGATTTGTTTCTGGGCCTTAACCTATCCAGATCTCCTGCTGGTCGTCCACAACAAGTTCAAAGGAATCAGCTCAAAAGTTGTGATTCAGCAGGAAGAGAGCATCCTCCTATCCCTGTGCCCCCAGAGATTGCCAGATACATGCTTCACCATGTCTTGGAAGGCCTGGTACTAGGACTTTCAGCAACTAGGTCCTTGACCCTTGCTAGGAGTCTCCCAAGAGAGTAACCAGAAACCCGAGAGACCCAGAAAGTCATTCAAACAAAGGGCAGTCCAAGAGCATCCAAATATGTGGGTGTGTGGATAAAAAAAGTGGGATGACTCACCAGAGGTGCAGAAACATGCACTATAGCTGCTGGAGTTTCAAGGTCCTTCGAGGAGTTACTTCACCAGTCAGAAAGCAAAAGAGTAAAGAAAATCAAGCACTTTGTCTCCCAAACTTATGGGCAGTGGCGGTCTGAACTTTCCTTCGGAGACCTTCTTGCTTCCCTAGGGAGTAGCTCTAGGCAGAGACCGTCAGTTGTCCTCAGAGATCAAGTCCAGTCCCTGGGGAAACTCAGAAATCTTGGCTAGAAGGAAGTAAAAAATTAACCTTAGTCCCTCACCATATTGGGCCACAACAGTCTGATGTCTTTCCCTGGGGCCTTTCAGCATGCTGAAGTGTAGCCTCAGCCAGAGCTTTCAGTTGTCACCAGGTTCCAACACAGTCCACAGAGAGTCACCTGTTAGGAAATAAGAAAAAAGAGGGAGAGAGAGATAAAATCTCGGTGGGACCTCCAAAAATGCTAGGGTTCAGATAGGGTGAGGGAAAATGACTGGAGCAAGGGGCTCAGCACCACGGGAGCCTGCAAGCTGGAGGTGCTGTGCTGGGAATCCAGAGATCTGAGTAAATGCAAAGAATTGATACACACAAAAAGGTTAAGAAAGAAAAGTTTATTTAAAGGTAGATTAGCGAGAGAAAGAGAAGGGAGAAAAAAGATTCACCTCCCCAAGGTGACCAAAGCCAGGAAGCATGGCGACAACCATGACTCAAAGAGCACATGGCCACACCAGACTCTAGCAAGGCAATGGCCTGAGATATATGAATGACCAAGGATGGACTCGAGGTTTGAGACTGAGAAGAACACGTCTGGAAATGAGGGTTGACACTTCAGTGAGAACAAGGCAGAAATCAAGGTATTGAACATTAGGAGGACCAAGGCAGTATCTGAGGGTTGAGACATCAGAGAGACTATGGCAGGATTCCTCGTCCTTTTCTAGCCACACCCTTTTTTGTGGCTGGATCAGGGTAGGAGGTGGGGTGAATGGAACTCAGCACTCGTCAGATCCCTATGAAGTTTTGCTCTCAGGATATTTCCTCTGGACCATGATCCAAACCCTGAGTAGCTGATTTGCCATTCACAGAAATCGGATCCGTGGGCTCCATCTGCAGCCCCTTCCAGCACCTTGTTAGGTCTCTCTCCTACTTTAATTGAATGGGAGCTCCTGGGGCAATAGTTTCTCATGCAACAAGTTGGAGCGGGGGTGGGAGGATGGGGAGCTGGATGAAGCAATGCAAATCTCTGCCTGGAAAATAGCTGTGGTGGGCATGCATTCCTCTCTGCAGATTGCCCCCATGCTCTTTCTCCAATAATCAAATCTTGCACTCCAGCAGGTCCAGTATGCCAAGTGATTGTGTGAGCTGGGTACTGAGTGCTGGGAATCACCTGGATTCAGCAGGCATTTCTCAGGCGTGTTCCCTCAGACAGCAGATGTTTCTGCAGTGATCTTTTGAGCTGCGCTCTGATTTCAGTGTGGTGAGTGCTTGCAGTCGTACTCAGAGGGGGGACTCATGTGCATGCAGCCAAGTATCCCCTCAAGCAGACTTTCACGCTCCCACTAGCACCTGCTTACTCAAGTGTAAAGTCTTTATTTTCACTTGCCTCCATGGAGATTTTCACAGCCCTACCTGTTGGCCGCCATCTTATTCTCCCCCCACAACTGGTCTTCTTATATTATGGGAGTCATAGTGACTTGCTCTCCTCTGTGATGGATTTTCCAGTAACTTGATCTTCCCCATATTGTGTGCCCTCCTATGTGATGGTTGACTGAGTGACTGACCTTCATTCATAATGTATGCCTCAGTGACAGACCCTCCTCTGTTATCATTGTCACAGTAACTACCCCTCTTCTGTGTGGGTGTCCCAGTGAGTAGTCCTCTTCTGTGAGGGGTTAACCAAGTGACTGCCCCCTATAATATGTGCTGCAGTGACTGGCCCTCCTGTATTATGGGTGTCTAATTGACTTCACCTCCTCAGTAATGGGTGCCCTACTGATTGGTCCCTCTCTGTTTTGTGTGCTCCAATGACTGGCGTTCTTCTGAAATAGCTATCAAATGACTGATCATCTTCTGTAATGGGTGCCTCAGCGACTGGTTCTCCTCTGTGATGTATGTTTCTGTGACTAGGCTTCCTCTGCAATTGGGGCCCCAGTACCTGGCTTGTTCTCTGTGATGGTTGTCTCATTCCATTGACTGTTTCCCCTGTTTTTTGTGCCACAATGACTAGCACTCTTCTGTTATTTGTTCACCTGTGACTGGTTATCCTCTGGAATCAATATCCTAGCCACTGGCCCTTCTTTGTGATGGATACCCCAGTGATTAGCCTTCTCTCTAATGGGTGCCCAATGACCGGCTCATCTCTATGATGAGTGCCAATTGAATGACTGTCATCTGTTATAGATGTTCCAGTGACAGAACTATCTTCTATGATGTGGGCACCAGTGATTAGTCTTCTTCTGTGATGGGTGTTCCGGTGAATGGTCCTCTTCCATATATGTGCCTGAGTGACTGATGCTCCTCTGCCTTTGGAATCCCAGTGAATGGAACTCTCCTTGAAATTCCAAGTCTGGGATCTTACCTTGATGTCTCTGAAGTCACAAACCTGGAGTCCTGCATTGATCTCCCTGAATTCCACATTGTTGTGTCCTTTCATTTGTCTCTCAGAAGTCCCAAACCTCACATCTTCCCTTTTTCTTTCTGTAATGTCAACCTTAGGATTCTGCCTTGTTCTCCCTGAAGTTCCATTTCTCAAACTCTGCTTTGGTCTCTCTGAAGTCCCAACTGTCGGGTCCTGCCTAGTTCTCCACAGTTCCTGCATTGGTTTCTACAAAATCTAATCTTCAGATTTTGCTTCTCACTCTCTGAAATCCAAAACCTCAGATCCAGCCACATTCTCTCAGAAGTTCTAACCCTCACATCCAGCTTTGTTGTCTTTGAAGTCCCAGCCCCATAATAATGCCTTTGTCTCTCTGATTCTCAACCAACAAAATCTGCATTGGTTTCCCTGATGCCCCTATTCTCAAATGCTGCCTTTGTCTCTCTGAAGCCCTAATGTAAGTTCTTGCCTAGGTCTCTCTGAAGTCACAAATATCAGACCCTGCCTTGGTCTTTCTGAAGTCCAAACCAAGGATCCTGACTTGTTCGGAAGTCCTAACCATCAAATACTGCATTGTTGTCTTCATAACTCCAACACTTGAATCCTGCCTTGGTTTCTCTAAATTCCCAATACTCAGATCTTGCCATGGTATCCCAGAAATCCCAGCCCTTAGAAGAAGCTTTGGTATCTCTAAAGTGTCAATGGCCAAGTACCGCCTTGTGAATGTCCCACCACTCACATCCAGAGTTGATCTCTTTAGTATCCCAAACCCCGAGTCATTCCTTGGTGTCTCTGAAGTCTCAAACCTCAGATCCTTCCTTGTATCTCAGAAGTACCTCTCCTCTGATGCTGCTTTGGTCTCTCTGTAGTCCCAAGTCTCATATCCTGTCTTGGTCTCTAAGAAGATTCAACCACTGAATTCTGCCTTGGCCTTATGATATCTCAACCCTTGAGTCCTTCATTGGTCTCTGAAGCCCCAGTCCTTGTTCTCCCTGTTGTACTTACACACAGACCCTGACTTAGTTTCTCTGAGATCTCAATCTTCAGATCCAGAGTGTCAGTCCTCAGATTCTGCTTTGTTATCTCTGATGTCCCACCACAAGAATCTAACCTTGATCTCTTGGAAATTTCAACCCTCAGGTCTAACCATGGTCTCTCTGAAATTTCAAACTTCAGACCCTTCCTTAGTTTCTCTGAAGCCCCCATCCACAGATTTTGCCTCTATCTGTCTGAAATCCCAACATTTGGATCATGATTTGGTCTTTTTAAAGTCCCAACCCTTGGATCCTGCCTTGACATCTCTGAAGTTCAAGGATTCAAATACTGTGTTGGTCTCTCTCTGACCCCATACTGGGACCCTGTCTTGTATCTCTTATGTGTCAACACTTGAGTCCTCCCTTGGGGTCTCTGAAGCCCAACATTCCTGATCCTTTCTTTGCTTCTCTGAAGTTTCACTCTTCATATCCTTCCTTAGTCTCTGACTTTCCACCATTCAGATTCTGCCTTGGTCTCTCTGAAGTACCAAATATGAGATACTGTCTTTGTCTCTCTGAAAGTCAACACTCGATCTCTCTGAAGTCCAATACCTCAGATCCTGCCCTGGTCTCTCGGCAGTCCCAACCCTCGGATTGTACCTTGATCTCTCTTAAGTCCCAACACTCGAGTCCTGTATTGAACACTCTGAAGTCCAACACCACGATTCTTCCTTGGTCTCTCTGAACTCTCAACTTTTGAATACTGCCTCTGTTTATCTGAAGTACCAATCCTGGAGTCCTAAGTTGGCCTCTCTGAAGTCTCCACCCTTGGAAACTCTCTTGTTCTCTCCAAAGTCCCATCCATGGAGTGCTACCTTTGTCTCTCTGAAATCCCAACACTTGGAACCCAACTTGGTTTCTTCAAAGTCCCAATCCCCAAGTCCTGCTTTGGGTCTCCCTAAATATGAACGTTTAGATCCTGCCTTGGGTTCTTTTAAGTACCAACCCTCAAGTCCCTCCTTGATCTCTGTGAGGTCCCAAACTTCACATTTTGTATTGTTCTCTGAATTCCCAACACTTGAATCCTGCCTTGGTCTTTGCAATGTCCCACCACTCAGATCTTGCCTGTGTCTTTCTGAAGTCTCAACTTTTGAAGCTTGTCTATACTTTCTGATGTCACTAACCTCAAACCTTGCTTTGGAATCTCATATGTCCCAACATTGGAGTCCTACCTTGGTCTCACTGAAGTGACAATCCTCGAATACTGCCTTGGTCTCTCTGAAGTCCCAACCCTCAGATCATGTTTCTGTCTCTCTGTAGTTCCAATGCTGTAGTACTGCCTTGGTCTCTCTGAAGTCTCAACCCTCGAGATTTGCCTTGGGATCTCATAAGTCCCAGCCCTTGATTCCAACCATGTTCTCTCTGAAATCTCAACCCTCAAATATTGTCTTTGTATTTCTGAAATCCCAATCATAGGAATAATCCTTGGTCTCTCTGAATTTCCAATTTTTGTGTCCTGCCTTGGTCTCTGAAGTACCAACTGTCAGATTCTGCCTTGGTATCTTCAAAGTCCCAACCTTAGAATGCTGCCTGGTCTCTCTCAATTCCCAAATGGTGTCTTGGTCTCTCTGAATTTCCAAACATTAGATCCTGCCTTAGACTTTCTGAAGTCACAATCCTCGAGTCCTGCCTTGATCTCTGAATTCCCAAACTTTGAGTTCTGCCTTAGTCTCTTGGAAGTCTCAACCCTCAGATTTACCTTGGTCTCTCAGAAGTCCTGCCTTGGACTCTATGAAGTTGCAATCCTTGAGTCCTGACTTGGTCTCTGAATTCCCAGACCTCGAGTTCGGACTTGGTCTCTCTGAAGTCCCAACCCTCAAATCCTCCATTAGTCTCTCACACGTCCTAACAGTAGGATCTTGCCTTGGGATCTTTAAATCCCAATCCTCAATCCTGCCTTAGACTTTAAGTCCTATCTATCAGATCCTGCCTTGATTCTCTGAAGTCCAATACTTGAGACACTCTTTTGGTCTCTCTGATGTCCCAATCTTCAGTTCCTGACTTCATCTCTCTGAAGTCCACTCCCTTGGTCTGGGCTTGGTCTCCCTGAAGTTTTAAAACTTGAGGCCTGTCTTAGTCTCTCTAAAGTTCCACACTTCAAATTCTTACTTAGTCTCTCTGAAATCCCAACCTTTGACTACTTCTTTGGTCTCTCACAAGACCCAACCCTCTGACACTATCTTGGTTTCTCTGAAGTAAAAAACCTCGGATGCTGCCTTGGTCTCTCTAATGTCCCAAACCTAGAGTCCTGTACTGGTATCTATCATATCACAACTCTCAAAACTTGCATTGGTCTCACTGAAGCATCAACTCACAGATCCTTTCTTGATCTTTCTTAAGTCCCAAACTAAATATACTGCCTGGTCTCACCTTAAGTTCCAACACGTGAGTCCAGTCTTGATCTCTCTGAATCTCACAACTCAAATCATTACTTGATCTCCCTGAAATTCCAAACTTCAGCTCCTGCCTTGGTATCTCACAAGTCTCAACCTTCTGATCCTGTCTTGGTCTCTCTGACGTCTGAAAGCTTGAATGTTTCCTTGATCTCTCAGAAGTACCAACCCTTGTATGCTTCCTTGGTCTTTCTCAAAGTCAAATCTAGAGTCCTGTACTGGTATCTCTGATATCACAACACTCAAAACCTGCATTTATCTCACTGGATCCTCAACCCTCAGATCCTACTTTGGTCTCTTTGAAGTCCCAACCCTTGGATCCTGTATTGGTCTCCTCAAAGTGTCAAGCCTTGAGTCATGCCTCAGTTCCTTCAAAGTCCCAATATTTAGACCTTATCTTGGTCTCTTTTAAGTCCAAACTTTCAGATGCTGCCTTGGTCTCTCTGACATCCCATCTCTCAGATCCTGCCTTGGTTTTTCTGAAGTTTCAACTCTCAGATTCTGCCTTTGTTTCTCTGAACTCCCACACCATGAATTCTGACTTGGTCTGTCTGAAGATCCAACACTTGGATCCTTCCTTGGTTTTGCTGAAGTCTCCAACATTCAAGGTCAGCACTACTCTCTGAAGTTCCAACCATCAGATCATGCCCTGGTCTCTCTGAAGTCCCAACCTTCACACTCTGCCTTGGTCTCTGTAGATCCAAACCTCAAGTTCTGCCTTAGATTTTCTGTAGTATCAATACTCACATCCTATTTTGTCTTTCTGAAATCCATAGCTTTGAGTCCTTCCATGTTCTCTCTGAAGTCCCAGCACTCTGAAAATGTCTTGGTGTCTTTGAAGTCCCATACTGTGGATTCTGTCTTGGCGTTTCTGAAGACCCAATCCTTGGATACTACCTTGGTCTCTCTGAAGTTCCAAACCTTAGATCCTGCCTTGGTCTTATTGAAGTCCTAACCCTCAGAACCTGCGTTTGTCTCTCTGAAGCCCAATTCCTAGGCTCTTGCCTTGATATTCAAAACTTCAAGTCAACTATTGGACTCTCTGAAGTTCCAAAACCTTGAGTACTACCATGGTCTCTATGAAGTCCTAGCCCTCTAATTCATCCTTGCTCTCTCTGTTCCCAACTCTGGGAAACTGCCTTGGAGTGTCTGAGATCCAACTTTTAAATCTTGCCTTTGTATAACCAAAGTACCTGCCTTTGATACCAGATGGGGCCTCTCTCAATTCTCCACACTAGGATGCTCTCTTTGTCTCCCAAAGATTTTATGCTGGAGTCCTCTCTTTGTCTTTCTGAAGTACAAATCCTCAGATCTTTCCTTGTTCACTTATAAGTCCCAGTCATCATATCCAGCCTTGGTCCCAGCCTTCAAATACTGCCTTGTTGTCTCTGAAGAAGGAACGCTCATATATTGTCCTGTCATCTCTGGGTCCCAGCACTCGGAACCTTCATTGGTTTCTCTGATGTTCCTAGCCTTGGATCCTGCTTTTGTCTATCTGTAGTACTAACTCTTGGCTACTGCCTTTTTCTCTATGGACTCCAAAATCTCAAATCCTTCCTTGGACTCTGTGATGATCCAAAACTCACATCCTGCTTTGATCTCTCTGAGATCCCAAACTTTGGATCTTGCTTTGGTCTCTGAATACCCAATTCTCAGATCATGTCTTGGTCAATTTGAAGTCACAAACCTTGAATACTGTGTTGATAACTCTGATATTCCAAACCCCAGATCCTGCCTCCGTCTCTTAGAAGTCCCAAACTTCAGATGTTGCCTTTGTCTCTCTGTAGTCCCAAGTCTCTAATCCTGTCTTGTTCCATCTCAAGACCCAACGCTTGATTACTCCCTTGGTATCTCTGAAGTTATAACATTGGATCCTATCTTGGTCTCTCAGAATTCCCAACCCTTATGTCTTGTGTTGGACTCTCTGATGTCCAAACTTGTAGTTCTGTCTTGGTCTCTGAAATCACAACTCTCAGATCCTGCCTTGGTCTCTATGAAGTCCCAACACTTGAATCCTAACTTGGTCACTCTACTGTTCCAAACCGCAGATCCTGCCTGGATCTCTTAGAAATTCCATCACTCAGAAGCGACCTTGGTTTTTCTGAAGTCCCAAGACTCAGATCCTGTCTTGGGCTCTCTCAAGCCATAACACTCAAGTTCTGCCTTGGACTTCCTGATGTCCCAGTCCTCAGATCTTAAGTTGGTCTCTTAGACATTTCATCCTTCAGAAACTGCCTTGGTCTCTCTGAAGTTCCAATACTTGGATTGAGGTCACAACCCTGCCTTGGACTCTGAATTCTCAACCCTCAAGTCATGCCTTAGTCTCTCTGAATCCCCTACACTCTGTTTCTTCCTTGGTCTCTCAGAAGTACCAAACCTTGGAACCAGTCTTGGTTGCTCTAAAGTACCAACCCTTCAATCCCCCCTAGGTGTTTCTGGAGTCCAATCCCTTGAATAGTGTCTTGGTCTCTGTGAAGTGCCTACCCTCAGTTTCAACCTTGTTCTCTTTAGAGTCCCAAACAATGAGTACAGCCTTTGTCTCTGTGAAGTCTCGATATATAGATGCTGCTTTGTATTCTCCAAAGTCTCAACCGTCAGATATTGCCTTGGTTGTATTGAAGTCCAAACCCTCGGATGCTGCCTTGCTCTCATTGGTGTCTCAACTCTCAGATCATATCTTGGTATCTCTGAAATGACAACCCTCAGCTATTTCCTTGTTCTCTCCCAAGTACCAACCCATGAATCCTGTCTTGATCTCTGTGAACTCCCAACCCTTATATTCTGACTTGGTCTCTCTGAATTCCCAACACTTGCAACTTGCATTGGCATCTCTGAAGTCTCAAAGCTTCGAATCCTGCCTTGGTCTCTCTAAAACACAAAACTCAGATCATACCTTGAACTCTCTGAAGTTTCAACCCATGGGACCTCCTTTGGTCACTCTAAAGTCTCAACCCTCGGATTCTGCCCTGGTCTCTGAAGACGTGAGCATTGAGTCCTTATTTAGTCTGTCTGAATTCCCAGTCCTCACATTCTGCCTTGGTCATTCTGAATTTCAAAACTCCGAGTCCTGCCTTGGTCTCTCTGAGTCTCCACCCTCAATCATGCACTGGTTTCTCTAAAGGTCCAGGCCTTGCATATCTTTCTGAAGTTCCAACCTAGTATCCTGCCTTGGGGTCTCAGATCTCCAAAACCTCAAAGTCTGTCTTGGTCTCTGAAGTCCCAACCATCGAATCCTGTCTTCATGTTTCTGAAATCTGAAACCTCGGATCCTGCTTTTGTTTCTGAAGTCCCAAATTTCAGACCTTGACTTGGTCTCTCTGAAGTACCAGAACTTCTAGTTCTGCTTTCGTCTCTTAAAAATCCCAAGCATTGGATTTTATCTTGGTCTCTCTAAAGTTCCAACACTTGGATCCCTCCATGGTCACACTGAAGTATCAATAATCAGATCCTCCTTTGGTCTCTCTAAAGTAGTATCAACCCTCAGATACTTTCTTGGTCTTGTCAAAGTCCAAATGCTTGAGTCTGCCTTTCTCTCTTCGAAGTCCCAAATCTCGGATTCTCCTTTGAGTTCATTGAAGTACAAAACCTCAATTCTTGTCTGGTCTCTCTGAAATCCAACTCTCATGTCCAGCCTTGGTTTCTCTGAATTCCCAACTCATAGGTCCCGCTTTGATCTCTTCAAAGTCCCAACCATTGAATTCTTTCTTGGTGTCTTCAGAGTTTCAACCCTCAGACCCTGCCTATTTCTCAACTCTCAAGTCCCATCTTGGTCTCTCCAAAGGCTCAAACCTTGGATCATGACTTGGGCTCTCACAAGTCAGAATGCTTGTGTTCTACCTTGGTCTCATTGAAGTCCCAACCTTCAAATCCTGATTTTTGATCTCTCCAAAGTCCCAATGCTCAGATCCTGTCTCTGTCTCCTTTACGTTCCAACACTCGAGTCCTGCCTTTGTCTCTCTGACGTCTCATCCCTCAACAACAGTCTTGATTTCTCTGAAGTTTCAACCCTCAGAAACTGTCTTAATGTCTCTGATGTCCCAAACCTAAGACACTGCCTCAGTCTCCCTGAGTCCCAATCCTCAGATCCTGCATCAAACTCCCTGAAGTTCCTAGCTTCTGATGCTGCTGTTGCCTTTCTGAAGTCCTAGTCCTGGATCCTGTCTTCTTTCTCTCTTAAGTCCTCACTCTCAGATTCTACTTGGTCGCTCTGGTGTCCCAACTCTCCGATCATGTCTTGTTCTCTCTGAACCTCAATTATCAAGTTGCACTTGGTTCTCAACTCAGTCACAAACATTGGACCCTGCCTTGATATCTCCAAAGTCTTATATTTTAGATCATGCGTGTGTCTCTATGATCCCAAATGTTGGAGTCTGCCTTGGTTTCTCAGAAGTCTCAACCCATCGATCATTCTTTGGTCTCTCTGAAGTCCAATACCTTTGATCCTGCCTTGGTCTCTCAGAAGTCCCAATGCTCAGATGCTGACTTGATCAGATGCTGACTTGCACTTCAAGTCCTGTCATGGCCTCTTCAAAGTCCCAAACCTTGGATTTTGCCTTTGTCTTTTAGAACTCCAAAACCTCTGATGCTGCCTTGGTCTCTTTAACATTCTATCTCTCATATTCTTTCTTGGTCTTTCTGTAGTCCAACCTGCTGATTCTGCCTTTGCCTCACTGAATTTCCAACCGATGAATCCTTGCTTGATCTCTGAAGTTCCAACACTAGGATTCCTCCTTGTCTTCTATGAAATCTGTAATTCTAGAGTCCTGCCTTGGTCTCTCTGACATCACAATCATAGAATCTTGCCTTGGTCTCTCCAAAATCTCAACCCTTGAATCCTACCTTGGTCACTTTAAAGTTCCAGACCTCTGATCCGATCTTGATATCTCTGAACTACCAACCTTCGTATACTGCCTTGGTCTGAAGTCCCAAATGTCAGATCCTGCCCTGATCTCTTTGACGTCCCAACCTTCAGATACTGCCTTGGTGTCTCTGAAGTCACAACTCTTGTATATTGTCTTAGTCTTTCTGAGTCCCAACCCTCAGAATCTACCCTGGTTTCTCTGAAGATTCGAGCCATGGATTCTGCCTTTGTCTTCTCTCTGTAGTCCTAAACCTGGGATCATTCAATGGACTCTGTGACATCTCAAACCTTGAATCCTGCCTTTGTCTCTATGAAGTCCCAACCCTCAAGTCTTGCCTTGTTCAGTCTTGGTCTTGGATCTGGTCTTGGTCTATTTGAAATCCTAACAATTGCCCTAGGACCTTGTTATCTGATGTCCCATATCTCAGGTCCTGCCATTTTCTCTCTAAAGTCCAAACCTTTGAGCCCTTCGTTGACATCTAAGTTTTTGCCCCTTGAATCCTGTCTTGATTCATTCTGTCTTGATTCATTGTGTCTTGACCTCATGTCCTTGCTATATCACTCTCAAGTATCAAGGCTCAGATCCTTCTGGGTTCTTTTAGAAGTCCCAATCCTCTGATGATGCCTTGGTCTCTCTGAAGTCCTAAGAGTCAGATGCTCTCTTGGTCTCTTTGAAGTCCCAACACTTGAGTCCTTCCTTGGTCCCTCTGAAATACCAACCCTCAGATTCTAAGTAGGTCTCTCAGAAATCACAGACCTCAGATACTGCCTTGCACTCTCTGAAGTCCTAATCCTCAAATCTTGCTTTGGATTTTCTGTAATCATAGTCCTTAAATGCTACCTCGGTCTCTGAATTCTCACCCCTCAAGTCCTACCTAGGTCACTGAAGTTCAAACCCTCTGCTCCTACCTTGGTCTCTTAGGAGTTCCAAACCTTGGATCCTGACTTGTTCAATCTGAAACCCCAACCCTCGGATCCAGAAATGGTCTTTCTGAAGTGCAGTCCCTCAAATCCTGCCTTTGTCTCTCTGAAATGCCAACCCAAGTTTTCTGCCTTGTTCTCTTAAGAGTCTCAAGTCTCTATCATGCCATGGTGTCTACGAAGTCTCAAACCTCATGCTGACTTTGTTTCTCCAGTTCCCAAGCCTTAGATCTAAACTCGGTATCTTTGAAGTTCAAACCCTCAGAAGTAGCCTCGGTCTCACTGAAGTCTTAACTCTCAGATCCTGTCTTGGTTTCTCAGAAGTTTCAACCCTCAAATCCTAACTTGGTCTCTCTGAAGTCCCAACTCATAAATTCTGTCTTGGTCTCTATGTTCCCCCAATCCTTAGAGTCTGCTTTGGTCCCTCTGAAATCACAACACTCGGATACTACATTGGCATTTCTGAAGTCTCATTCCTTCAAGTCTTTTCTTGGTCTCGCTGAAGTCCTGACCTTTAGATCACGCCTAGGGCTTTCTGAAGTCTCAACCATTGGATACTTTTTTAGTCTCTCTGATGTTCCAACGCTCAGATCCTGCTTTCGTCTCTGAAGACCCAAATGTTGAGTCCTTCCTTTATCTCTCTGACTACCAACCATCACATTGTGCCTCGATCACTGTGAAGTCCAAAGCTTAGAGTCCTGCCTTGGTCTCTCTGACGTCTCCACCCTCAAACACGCCATGGTCTCTCTGAATTTCAAGACCTCATTTCCTGTCTTTGTCTCTCTGAAGTCCCAACCCTCCAATCATGTCTTGGTTTCTCAGATTTCTCTACCCTCAGTTCTTGTCTTGGTCTCTCTGTAGTCCCAACTCACAAATTCTGTGTTGGTGTCTCTGAAGCTCCAACCCTCAGATCCTGGCTTGGTCTCTCTGAAGTCCAAAACTTCAGATACTGCCTTTGTCTCTCTGAAGTCCCAAACCTCAGATCCTGACACAGTCTCTATTAAGTCCCAACCCTCATGCCCTGCCTTAGTAGAAATCCCAACCCTCAGATCTTGCCTTGGTATCTCATAAGTCCAAATCCTTTAGTCCTACGTTGGTCTCACTAAAGTTCCAAACCTCGAATTTTGCCATAGTTTCTCTGAAGTCCAAACCTAATAATACTGTCACTATCTGTCTGAAGTCCCAAACCTCCAATCCTGCATTGGTATCTGTGATGTTCCAACCATCATATTTTAGTTTTTCTGTAATCACAACCTTCAGATCCTGCCTTTCTTATTCTCAGTTTATGCCTGAATTCCCAACAGTCAGATCCTGCCTTTGTGTTTTTGATGTCCCAACCCTAGGATACTGCCTTAGTCTCTCCAAATCCCAACCCTCAAATTCTGCATTGTCTTCCATGAAATCCCTAACTTCCAATGGTATCTTTTTCTCTCAGAAGTCCTAATCTTCGGATCCTGCTTCTAACTCTCTGAAGTCACAACACTTGCATTCTGCCTTGGTCTCTGTGACAAACCGTCATGCAAATTCTGCCTTGGACTTCCTGATGTTCCAGCCATCAGGCCTTGCCTTGGTCTATCTGAAGTCCCAATTTCTGGAACCTGCCTTGGCCTCTCTGAAAACCCACTCCTATTCAGTGTGAAGGCTCTAGCCTGTAATTCCATCACCTTGGGAGGCCATCAAGTTGAGGGTATTGCCAGAGCCAACGGATTTGAAAACAGCTTGGGCAACTTAGTGAGACTGCATCTGTACAATAAATAACAATTAGCCAAGCATGGAATTGTGTGCCTGTATTTCTGGTTAAATGGAAGACTGAGGTGAAAGAATTGCCTGAGTCCAGCAGGTCAATGCTGTCATTGTCATGAGCATGCCATTGCACTCCAGTCTGGGTGATGGAGTGAGACATCAACTCAAAAAGTGAAAAAAGAAAAAAAGAGGAAATCCAAACCTAAGATCCTTCCTTTGTATCTCTGAGGTTCCAAAACTTGAATCCAGTCTCAGTCTCACTGAATTCCCAACACTTTAATCTTGTCTTGGACTCTGTAAAGTACAATCCCTCAGATCTTGCTTTGGTCTCTCTGAAGGCCCAACCCTCAGATCTACCTAGGACTCTTATGAATCCCAGTATGCAAATGCTTCCATGGTATATGCACAGCCAGATCTTGATCCCTGCCATGGACTCACAGACGTAACAACTCATTTTTTTTGTGACCATTGTGAATGGAATTGTGCTTTTTATTTAGGTTTCTGTTTATTATTAGTGTAAAGAAATGCGATTGTCTTTTGCACATTTATTTTATATCCTGAGACTTTGCCAAAGTTCTTTATCAGTGTAAGGAGGTTTTTGACAGATTCTCCTGAGTTTTCAAGGTACATATCATGTCATCTGCAAAGAGGGATAACTTGACTTCCTCTTTTCCTATTTGAATACCCCTAATTGCCTTTTCTCTTCTGATTGCTCTATCCAGGACTTTCAATATTTTATTGAACAGGAGGGTTGAGAGTGGACATCCTTGTCTTGTTCCAGTTTTCAGGGGAAATGGTTCCAATTTTTGTCTATTTAGGAGTATGATGGCTGCGGATTTCTCGTAGATGGCTTTAACTATTTTAAGGTATTTTCCTTGTATGCCTAGATATTCGAGGGTTTTTATCAAGAAGGGTGCTGGATTTTAACAAAAGTTTTTTCTGCATCTAATGAAATAATCATGTGGTTTTTATTTTGACATCAGTTGATGTATTTAATAACATTTATGGTTTTACGAATGCTGAAACTGCCTTGCATCCCAGTGATGAAGTCTACTTGGTCATGGTGGATGATTTTTGTGATGTGTTGTTGAATCCGGTTTGTTAGAATCTTGTTGAGGATTTTAGCATTTATGTTCATCAAAGATATTGACCTGTAGTTCTCTTTCTTTGTTGGATCTTTACCTGGCTTGGGTATCAATTTGATGTTAGCTTTGTAAAATGATTTGAGGAGAGTTCCATCTTTCTCAATCACCTGGAATACCTTCAGTAGGATTCGTATCAGCTCCTCCTTAAATGTCTTGTAGAATTCTGCTGGAAAGCCATCTGGTCCAGGGCTTTTTTTGGTAAATAGTTTTCTTGTAACATAGTCTATTTCCTTGATTATTATTGGTCTATCTAGGGTCTCAATTTCCTCTTGTTTGACAGAAAGTCCTCCATTACCTTAAGGTTTTCAAGTTTATCTCCATACAAGTGCACATAGTAGTCTCTAATGATCTTTTGTATTTCTTTAGGGTCAGATGTGACTTCATCTTTTGTGTTTCTGACTGTGTTTATTTGGGTTTTTTCTCTCTTTTTCTTGGTCAGTCAAGTAGGGGACCATCAATCTTGTTTATCCTTTCGAAGAATCAGCTTTTAGGTTCATTGATTTTTTGTAATATCTTTTAGTTTTCTATGTCCTGGATTTGGGCTTTTATTTTGGTGATCTGAATTTTCTGCAGAAATTAGGGTTTTGGTGGTCTTCCTTTTCCAGGTTCCTTAGGTAGCTTGTTAGGCTGTTAATCTGTGATCCTACCATTTTCTTCATGTGTTTTTGTAGGGATATAAATTCCCCTCTTACTACAGCTTTCATGGCGTCCAAGAGATTTTGGTAAGATGTTTCTTCATTTTCATTTGTTTCTAGGTATCTTTTAATCTCTGTTTTGATTTTTCATTGTTGAACCAGGAGTTGTTTAGCATCATGATGTTTAGTGTCAATGTCTTTGTGGATTTTGGGGGGACCTTGTTGGTGTTAATATTTATTTTTATTAGACTGTGTTCCGAGAAGGTGCATGGCAAAATTTTGGTCCTTTTAAATTTGCTTATGCTTGATTTATGGTCAAGTATGTGGTCAATCTTAGAGTACGTTCCATGCGGTGATGAGTAGAATGTATATTCTGTGGTCTTTGATGGAGTTTTCTGTAGGTGTCAATGAAATACCTTGGCATCTTCCTAATCAAAAACGTGAAAGATCTTTACAATGAAAACTACAAAACACTCCTCAAAGAAATCAAAGATGACACAAACAAGTGGAAAAATATCACATGCGCATGGACTGGAAGAATCAACATTGTGAAGCTGTCCATCTTACCTAAGGCCATGCACAGGTTTAATGCAATACTAATCAAATTACCAACAACATTCTTCACAGAGAAAAAACCAATAGAGGAATTCATATGGAAACACAAACGACCAAGAATAGCCAGAACAATCCTCAGCAAAAAATAAATAAATAAATAAATAATAAAGTAGGTGGTGTCACATTACCAGATTTCAAACTTTACTATAAAGCTACAATAATCAAAACAGCTTGGTATTGGTACAGAAGCAGGCATATAGACCAATGGAATAGAATTGAGATTCCAGAAGCAAAACCTCAATTTCTCAACCAACTCATCTTCTACAAAGCCTCCACCACCTACTGCTGGAGAGAGGAGAATCTATTCAGTAAATGGTGCTGGGAAAACTGACTGACCACATGCAGAAGACTCAAACAAGACCCCTATCTATCCTCATACACAAAAATTAACTCTAAATGGATTTGAGACCTAAATACAAAACCTCAAACTGTAAGAGCCTTAGAAAATGCAGGACATACCCTTGTGGATATTGGAACAGGCATCCAATTCCTGAACAAAACCCAAAACTCAGAGGTCATAAGAGATTAGATAGACAAGTAAGACCTCATTAAACTGACACCCTTCTGCAAAACCAAAGAAACCATCAAGAGAGCAGGGAGACAGCCCACAGACTGGGAAAAAGTATTTGTCAACTCCAGGTCCAACAAAGGCTTAGCATGTTGGATCTACAAGGAACTCAAACGTGCTAAAAGGAAAAAAAACAACCCCATTATAAAGTGAGCAAAAGGTATGAACAGACACCTCTCAAAGGAAGACATCCAAGCAGCCAACAGGCACATGAAGAAATGTTCAACTCACTAATCATGAAGGAGATGCAAATCAAAACCACACTGAGATACCACCTAACTCCAGTCAGAATGGCAGTTATCAATATCTCAAAAAATAACAGTTGCTAGAGAGGGTGTGGTGAAAAGGGAACACTTCTACACTGTTGGTGGGAGTGCAAACTAGTGAAACCTCTGTAGAAAACAGTGTGGTGACCCCTAAAAGCTCTAAATATAACCTCTCATATGACCCCACAATCCTCCTACTGGGCATATATCCTGAAGAACTCAAATCACTCTATCAAAAAGATTTCTGCACACAAATGTTTATCGCAGCATTGTTCACAATAGCAAGATCCTGGAATCAACCATAGTGTCCATCAAAAGAGTACTGGATTTTAAAAATGTGGTACGTATACACGATGGAATACTACTCAGTCATAAAAAAGGACAAAATCATGAATTTCACAGCAACCTGGTTGGAACTAGTGTTTATAATACTGAGTTACCTCTCTCAGAAACAAAGATCTGATTATCACATGTTCTCACTCAAATAGTGGACCTTGAACATCCATCGTAATACTATAGGAAAAATGCTGACAGTGGTGGGAAACTATTGGGGGGAGAGGTAGGGAGGTGAGTTTCTTGGAGATCAAAGATGTTAAGCCTTCATCTGACCTGGTGTTGGCAAATACTTTTTCCCAGTTTGTGGGCTGTCTCCCTGCTCTCTTAATGGTTTCTTTGGCTTTGCAGAAGCTTGTCAGTTGAATGAGGTCCCACTTGTCTATCTTATTCTTTATGGCCTGTGGGTTTTTGGTTTTGTGCAGGAATTGGAGGCCAGTTCTGATTCCCATGAGGGTATTTCCTTCATTTTTTAAGGTTCTTATGGTTTGAGGTTTTACATTTAGGTCTCTGATCCATTTGTAGTTAACCTTTGTGCATGGGGATAGATAGGGGTCCTGTTTCAATCTTCTGCACGTAGTCAGCCAGTTTTCCCAGCACCATTTACTGAATAGGTTCTCCTCTCCCCAGTGGTAGGTGGTGGAGGCTTTGTTGAAGATGAGTTGGTTGAGAAATTGAGGTCTTTGCTTCTGTAATCTCAATTGTATTCCATTGATCTATATGCCTGTTCCTATACCAATACCAAGCTATTTTGATGATTGTAGCTTTATAGTAAAGTTTGAAGTCTGCTCATGTGATACCACCTGCTTTGTTTTTGTTTTGTTTTGTTTTGTTTTTTGCTGAGGATTGTTCTAGCTATTATTGGACGTTTGTGTTTCCATATGAATTTCTGTGTTGTTTTTTCTAGGTCTGAGAAGAATGTCGCTGGTAATTTGATGGGTATTGCATTGAATTTGTAGATTGCCTTAGGTAAGATGGACATCTTCACAATGTTGATTCTTCCAATCCATGAGCATGGGATATTTTTTCATTTGTTTGTGTCACCTTTGATTTCTTTGAGCACTGTTTTGTAGTTTTCATTGTAAAGGTCTTTCACGTCTCTGGTTAGGAAGATGCCAAGGAATTTAATTTTTTTGTGGCTATTGTGAGTGGAATTGTGTTTATTATTTGGGTTTCTGTTTGTTTATTATTGGTATAAAGAAATGTAATTGTCTGTTGCACATTTAGTTATTTGCCAGAGTCCTTTGTCAGTGTAAGGAGGTTTTTGACAGATTCTCTTGGGTTTTCAAGGTACACAATCATATCATCTGCAAAGAGAGATAAATTGACTTCCCCTTTTCCTATTTGGAAACCCCTGATTGCTTTCTCTTCTCTAATTGCTCGAGCCAGGACTTCCAATACTATATTGAACAGGAGGGGTGAGAGTGGACCTCCTTGTCTTATTCCAGTTTTCAGGGAAAACAGTTCCAATTTTTGTCCATTTAGGAGTATGCTGGCTGTGGGTTTCTCATAGATGGCTCTTTCTATTTTGAGGTATGTTCCCCGTATGCATAGATGTTCGAGGGTTTTTATCAAGAAGGAGTGCTGGATTTTATCAAAAGGTTTTTCCACATCTAATGATATAATCATGTGGTTTTTCTTTTGATATCTGTTGATGTATTTAATAACATTTATGGTTTTACGAATGTTGAACCAGCCTTGCATCCCAGGAATGAAGCCTCCTTGGTCATGATGGATGACTTTTGAGATGTATTGTTGAATATGGCTTGCTAGGATCTTGTTGAGAATTTTAGCATCTATGTTCATCAAAGATATTGGCTTGTAGTTCTCTTTCTTTGTTGGATCTTTACCTGGCTTGGGTATCAATATGATGTTGGCTACGTAAAATGATTTGGGGAGAGTTCCATCTTTTTCAATCGCCTGGAATACGTTCAGTAAGATTGGTGTCAGCCCCTCAAATGTCTTGTAGAATTCTGCTCTAAAGCCATCTGGACCAGGGCTTTTTTTTGTAGGTAGTTTTCTTATTATGTAGTCGATTTCCTTGATTGCAATTGGTCTATTTAGGGTCTCGATTTCTTCTTGTTCCAACCTAGGTAGCTTGTGTGATGTCAGAAAGTCCTCCATTTCCTTAAGGTTTTCACGTTTGTTTCCATACAAGTGTACATAATAGTCTCTAATGATCTTTTGTTTTTCTTCAGGGTCAGATGTGACTTCATCGTTTGTGTTTCTGATTGTGCTTATTTGGCTTTTTTCTCTTTTTTTCTTGGTCAATCTAGCTAGGGAACAATCGATCTTGTTTATCCTTTAAAAGAACCAGCTTTTTGTTTCATTGATTTTTTGTATTATCTTTTTGTCCTCTATGTCCTGGATTTGGGTTTTTATTTTGGAGATCTGGATTCTTCTGCTGAAATTAGGGGTTGTGTGGTCTTGCTTTTCCAGCTTCCTTAGGTGGCTTGTTAGGCTGTTAATTTGTGTTCCTTCCATTTTCTTTATGTGTGTTTGTAGGCATATAAATTCCTCTCTTACTACAGTTTTTAAGGCCTCCCAGAGCTTTTGGTAAGATATTTCTTCATTTTAATTTGTTTCCAGGTATCTTTTGATCTCTGTTTTGATTTCATCATTGTCCCAGTTGTTTAGCATCATGCTGTTTAGTGTCCATGTCTTTGTGGGTTTTGCAGGGACCTTGTTGATGTCAATGTTTATTTTTATTCCACTGTGGTCCGGGAAGATGCATGGTAGAATTTCGGTCCTTTTAAATTTGCTATGTTTGATATATGGCCAATTATATGGTCAATCTTAGAATATGTTCCATGCAGTGATGAGTAGAATGTGTATTCTGTGGTCTTTGGATGGAGTGTTCTGTAGGTACCAATTAAGTCCATTTGGTCCAGAGTCACATTGAGGTTCCGGATCTCCTTGCTGATTTTTTGTACTGATGATCTGTCTAGGGTTGTGAGTGGGGGTATTAAAGTCCCCAGTTATTATGGTGTTAGAGTCAATATCTTTCTTTAGTTTTCCTAGAAGCTGCTTTATGAAAGTTGGTGCACCTATGTTGGATGCATATATGTTTAGGATAGATATTTCTTGTTGATGGAGTGAACCTTTTATCATTATGTCGTGGCCCTCTGTATCTTTTTTAATTTTTGATAGCTTATATGGTATTTTGTCTGAAATTAGGATTGTGACTTCTCCTTTCTTTTGTGTTCCATTCGCCTGAAAATTTGTTTCCAATCCTCTTACTTTGAGTCTGTGTATGTCCTTTCTAGTGATATGGGTCTCTTGAAGGCAGTATATTGTTGCCTGGTGGTATTTTATCCATTTTGCCATTCTATGTCTTTTCAGTGGTGCGTTTAGTCCATTCACATTCAGGCTAATTATTGAAATGCGAGAGTTCATCCCTATCATAGAGTTCTTATACAGTTGTTGTTCTTCCTCTTGGTTTTCTTTTTTTTTATTTTTTTTGTCTTTCTTTTGTTTTTGGAGTTGGTTCATGTATATTTTATTCTTTCCCCTGTACTTTTGTGAAGAACATTGTTCTTTTTTCCTTTTCTTCTGTGTTTAGTACTTTCTTAAGTGTTTCATGTAGAGGTGGTTTGGTGGCAGCATATGTTCTTAGGGATTGGATATCTGGGAAAGATTTTAATTCTCTGTTGCTGATGAAGCTTAACTTGGCTGGGTAGGTTATTCTTGGTTGAAATTGCTTATCTTTTAAGACTTTGAAGATAGGGCTCCAAGCTCTCCTAGCCTGCAGGGTTTCTGCTGTTATTCTAATTGGTCTTCCATGGTAGGTGATCTGGACTTTTTCTCTTGCTGCCTTTAGGATTTTTTCTTTTATGCCTACTTTGTTTAGACAAATTATTATGTGTCTAGGAGTAGGTCTTCTCATTTGTTTTCTTGCAGAGGTTCTCTGAATCTCTTGTGTTTGAATTTTTGCATCACTGATTAGATAAGGGAAGTTGTCTTGAATGATCTCATGGAAAGTTTGTTTCAGTGTGGTCTCTGTCTCTCTTTCTATGTTAGAGATGCCAGTTACTCTTAGGTTTGGTGTCTTGAAGTAATCGCTCATCTCTTGAAGGTTTTGTTCTGGTTTTTTTTTAGCTTATATTCTGTGTTTTTAAGAGTTTGGGTAAGTTCTATATTTTGGTCCTCAAGCTCTGAGATTGTTTCTTCTGCTTGGGTAATTCTGCTTTCCATGCTTATCAGTTTGCTATTTATTTCATTCACAGTATTCTTTATTACTGTTATCTCAGATATCAGCTCCTTCCTAGTTTCTTCTTGTGTCTCCTCAATTCTTTTTAATCTCTCCATTAATGTCTTGATATCTAGGTTTGTACTTTGAGACCCTTCATTCTGGGAGCTCTTCATTGTTTGCATTCCAAAGTCAGTTTTCTCAGTGTCTGCCCTCCCAGAGGTCTGGGAGAGACCCATAGTCTTCTTTTGATTTTTCTTCATTTGTGTAGATTTTTCTCTCTCTCCCCCTTTCCCTCCTCTTCTTTAATTCTGTTTTTGAGGGATGGTGGGGTTGCTTTTATTTCTCTTCTACAATATCCTGTTCTTCCTTATGAGGGTCTTCTGGCTTTGTTCACTTTTGAGGTTGGAGTGTAGGCTGCAATCTATATATTTTGCAGTTTTGAGGTTTAATTGGGAAGGAAGCTGTGGTTCAGAATGTATATGCTGATTCTAGCATCCACAAACAGGTGTATGATCACACTGGAACCTATTTCCCTCTGCCTTACAATCTGTCCGTTCATCAGTATGTAGTCTTGGTTCCTAGATTAAAATGGGGGTATAAAAGTGGAAAATAATGAAGGAAGGGGGGTCAATAGGAAGTTAGAGAGAGAGAAGAGTGAGAGGGAAAACAGACATACCTACCAACTATTAGGTGAGAAAGAGACACAAGGCCAGAAAGAAGTGAAAAAAGCCATGTAAAAAAGATTCCCTAAAGAATACTGATAGCTACACAGAGACAGAACAATATAATCATGAAACAGTGTAAGTCAGAAGGCAAACAATGAACGTGATCAGAATAAATAGTCAAAATGATAAAATCACAAGTCACAATAAGAGATCAGACTAAAATCACTTCAGCTGTGATCTCTGGCCTCTCCCCTTTGTTTTTCATTGCAGGCAGCTAGGTTTATGCACAGCTTGGGTTTGGCTCCCTGGGAGTTGCTTTTATCTTATTCAGCTTAGGGGTGGGGCTTTGTCTCCTGTTTAGCGATGTTGCCTTAGGAACCGAGGTGGAGTTTGTTGATAGGTGGGCAGGGCAATGGAAATCTCTGCCTGGAGAAAGGTGGAGGTTGATTCTCTTTTGCAGATCCCTTTCTCTCCACTTGTCTGGGTCCCCAAGCTTGGGGTCACGCACTGAGTACCTCAGCCAGCGTGGGCCAGAGCTCCAGAGCTCCAAAGCTCCAATGGGCAGGTGTTGAGAGGCAAGAGTGGCCCTGGGTCCCCCACAGGGTTCTTCAGTCAGGAATGGGACTGATGTCTCTGAGGGGCGGGTACCCAGAGCCTCCCTGAGTGACCAGCGGCTTGGTGCTGGGTGCCAGGCTAGAGACAATGTAGCCAGGGAGCTAGCTGAGACCCAGAACTCCCACGCACGTGGTGGAACAGCAGCAGCAGGGGGCCGCAATATCTGGCCCTGCATGGGACCGAAGGTCCCCAGGCCTCAAACCAGCATGACTGGTGGTGGGCTGGGGGATGGGGGAGGAAAAGTAAGAGTCTTTGAGAACTCATGTTCAGAGAATCTCACAAGTTCACCTATGCCATCGCCATCTTGTTCCCCTTCCGGGACTTTTATTACAATGAAGACCCTGTCACAAGAGTACTGATCACACAGGACAGTCAATCAATAAGGCCAATAAGGCACCAAATAGAGAGGAGGGACAGTCACTGACGTACCCATCACAGTTCAAAGCCTGTCACTGGGGCACCCATGACAAATTAAGTTGAGTCACTGGCACCTAACACAAAAGAGAGGCAGTCAACAGAGCAACCTTAAGAGAGAAGGCCACTTACTGGTGCAGCCATCGCAGTTAATGGTCAGTGATGGAGGCATACCTAACAGAGGAACATGAGTCACTGGGACACACATGACACTGGAAGGTTCCTCATTGTCACACAATATGATCATTTACTAGGGCACCCATCCCATAAGACAGCCAGTCACTGGGGTTCTCATTCCAACATAGGGACAGTCACTGGGACATGCATAATAGAGGAGAGCCATTCACTGGGGAACTTATGATAGAAGATAACTAATCTTTAGAGCACCCATTATGGAAGATGGCCAGTTACTGGGGCATTATAAAGGAGGGACAGCCACTGGGGCAGTAATCCCAGAGAAAGATCAGTCACTGCAGAACACACCACAAAGGTGTTGCATTAAGGGTACCCATTATAGAGGAGGTCCAGTCTTTGGGGCAATGATCTTAGAAGTACACTACTACCGGGGTACCAAATACAGAGGTGAGCCAGTCACTGGGACAAACATCACAAAGGAGAGCCCAAAACTGAAGTACGTGTCACAGAAGAGGGATAGTCCTGGGTCAACCATCACAAAGGATGACCAGTTTCTGGGGCACCATCACTGTGGCAGCCAATCAATGAGGCACTTATCATAAATAGAGATCATTCACTGAGACACCAGTCCTACAGGAGGAGAATTCACTGAGTCACCATTTAATAATAGTTCAAAGCCAGCTACTTGGAAGGCTGAGGTGGAAGGATCACCAGAGCCCAGCAGGTCAAGGCTGTGGTGGCCAGGAGCGGCCACTGCACTCCAGTGTGGGAGACAGAGTGAGACTCCAACTCAAAAAAAAATAGGTCAAGGCAATTGAGAACCCAATAGTAGAAGTACAAGTCACTGGGGGAGCATTCACAGATGAGGTTCATTCTGTCATATATAAGGTTAATCATTCTGGTAGCAATAGCAGAGGATGTACAGTCATTGAGGCACCCATCTCAGTGGATGGTCTCTCACTTAGGCACCCATCCATCACAAAAGAGGGCCTGTCATTGATACATACATCATGAAGGAGAGCCAATCACTTGAGTTCCCATGATAGAAGAGGGTTATTCACTAAAAGATTCATTATGAGACTATTAGGCAAGATGCTGATGGAACAGGTCAGACTGAGAGTCTCCACAAGAACAAGTTACCATAAAGACTGCATGAGTTGGTGTGTGCTGGTGGGTGAGTGAAAGTTCTTTTGAAGGGACATTTGAGCTCATGCACATGGGGCTTTCCTCTGCAGCTGACTGCAACCCACAACCAACTGCAATTGGAGATTCAGGTGCCCAGGAGCCTCTGCTGTTCTTGGGCTATCTTGAGAGGAGGGAGAAGAGACCAACTGCCGCACACCACCTGGCACCTGACCCATGCCATCACCTGCAGTAGCAGCCCTGGCACAAGCAGGAGGATTCATGGAGATGATAGCTTGGGAAAACCTAGAATAAACCTCCCACTCCAGTGGCAAGATGCAAACGGGCACCATCTTCTCAGTCTTGACCTGAGAAGAGACTTGCAATGCCCTGTCTAGCTCTGCAGAGGCTCCATCTTGGGACCTAGAGTCTTTCTTCTCATCAGGCTTGGAGATACAGACGCCCCTCCCACACAATAGAACAGTCACAGACATGACAGAACTGAGTGTGAGACTTTACAGCAGCAGCAGCAAATAGGGTGAGTCATGATAGGGTTTCCTTTCCCTTTTATACATGGGTGAGTCTGTGAGGCATGTGACTCACACAGAGAGTAATCCTAATAGTCTGCTCTTAGATTGGAGGGGCGAGGTTGGAAACCAGAACCACTCCCTAAAGCAGAGGTTTGAAAGAAACCTGGACTCACAAAACAGCCAGAGAGCAAGTTTTTTCTGTTTTAGTTGTTTGTTTTAGCTCTTTTCTTATCTTTCCGTTTTTGTTTATGTTATTGAACTGCTTTGTTTCTGTTATTTTAATGTTTTTTATTTAGAGCTTCGGTTTATGTGTGGTAATTTTGAGGGAGAGTACACCAACAGGACTTTTTGTGTGATTGTACTATTGTCTGTATGTTTCTTTTGGTTTTTTCAGTCCTTGTTTGTCTCTCTGTTTATTTGTTAGTTAGTACACCTGTCTGTTTTCTCTCTTCTTCCCTCTCCCCATTCCCTTTTGTCATTTTCTTTATTTATTCCATTCTTTTCCCTTTTCTGATCTCATTTTGTTTCCAGAGGGCAAACAGACACTCCCACTGCATGGACAGATTGTAAGGCAATGGGAAGGGGACTCCAGCAGCCCACACACCTGCCAGCAGATACTGGGATCTGGAGATTCCTTCCGAATCACAGTTCACCCCTTAATTAAATCTCAAAACTTCAAAAAGCACAGATCTAATATCTAGTCAAGTCTCGGAATTGAACAAATAAAAGATCTATATAAGGGTTAATAGAAGATGGAGCAAACAGAAATAAAATCTATCCCACCCCATCAATGAACAACAGGATTAAAGAAGAGGTATAAAAGGGCACGAAAACCATGCACAAATGAAAGAAAACCAAAATAAGTTTATGAGTCTCGCACAGAACCTTGGGAAGTCAACTACTGAGAATACAGACTTTGGAACACATACAATGAAGAGCCCCCATAATGACTGGTCTCAAATCACCAACCCAGATATCAAGACATTAATAGAGAATAAAAATAATCTACCATAGTGAAAAGTTACTCACATCAACACTGATAACAAAGAAGGGTCAATCAATGGGACACATTTCATGAAGGATGGCCAGTCATGGAGGTACCTATCACATGGGGAAGCCTGTCATGTGGAACACATTATAGAAGAGATCCAGTTACTGGGGCACCAATCACTAAATAAGTCTTGTCACTGGGCTCCCATTACAGAAATTATAATCACTGAGGCATCCATCACATAGGAGAGGCAGTTATTTGGCCACCATCACTAAAGAGAGACCATCATTGAAGCACACAAAACAGAAGAGGGACAGGAATTGAGGCACCCATTGCAAAGGAGGTTCAATGTCATAGAGTCACATAGACTAGAGGAGTTCCAGTAATTGAGCCACCTGATTCAAAGAGGGGTAGCCACTTGGGCAATATTCACAGAGGGGTGTCAATCACTGAGACACCCATGACAGATGATGCCCAGTTCAAGGTCACTCATCACAGAGAAGGTCCAGTCACTGGTGCACCCAACACAGTTAGTGCCAGTCACTGAGGCACTCAATAGGAGAATTGCAGTGGAGGGATTCACTGGGACACCCATCACAGAGGAAGTTTAGTCACTGGGGAACACATCACAGTGGAAAACTAGATTATGAAACTCCAACACGGAGGAAAGTCATTCACATAGGTACCCATCATGAATGAGGGCATATCCTTGGAGCAGGCAGCATAGCAAAGCCCTGGTCACTGGAACCAATAGGAGGAGGGACAGTCACTGGGACACCCATCAAAAGGGGGACCAGTCACTGCTCAGTCACCACAAAAGGGGTCCTCTCACCAGGGCACCCATCTTGGAGGTACATTCACTGATGCACTCATAATAGGGACATCCATTCAATGGATAACATATAACAGAGGAAGGACAATTACTAGGTCACTCATCACAAGTGTGGAACAGACATTGGGATACACCTGGAAATAGATGGCTAGTCACTGGCACACCCAACACAGAGGCAAGCAAGATATTGTTTAGTCCATAACAGAGGAGGGCCTGTCACTGTGGCACCCATTATGGTGGAGGGCTAGTCATTGGGACAAACTTCATAAAGGAGGGCTAGTCACTGTTGAAACCATTAAGATGAATGTCAGTCACTTGGACACGATCACAAAGGAGGCTCAATTACTGGAGCAGCAATTGTGGAGAAGACAATCACTGGATCCCCTATAACAGATGAGGGACAATCACTGTACCACTTATCACAGAGGCAGTCCAGTCATGAAAGCAACCCTCAGAGAGGAGTGTTAGTCACTGTGACACACATCACAGAGTTAGACTAGTCTCAGTGGCACCCATCACAGAGGTGAGCCAATAACTGGGGCACCAATTGTGGAAGAAAGTCAGTCATTGAGATAAACTTCACAGAGGAGGGCTAGTCACTGACAATTTTTGTGGTGGAGTCCAGTCAATGTGGCACCAATCGTAGAGGAAGTCCAGTCAGGAAAGCTCCAAATATAAGGAAGGAAAAGTTGAGGGAAAATATTGAGCCTCCATTCACATAGGCAGACCAGTCATGGAGGTACTCAAAAGAGAAGAGGTTTGGCATTGGGACATCCATCTCAGAGTTGTGCTAGTCACTGAGGCACCCTTCACAGGGGACGGCCAGTCACTGGGGCAACCAATAAAAAGAGGGTTATTCACTAGAGCACTGATCAAAAAGGAGTTTCAGTAACAGAGGCACTCATTCCAGAGGTCAGCAAGTGACTGGGGTACCAATCAGAAAGATGTCCAATCACTGAAACACCAATCACAGAGGAGGGACAGTCACTGAGGCACCCATCCAGAGGTGATCCATTTACTGGGGTGCCCATCTTATATGAGGGGCAGTCACTGGGGCATGCCTGAAGAAGAGAGTCGGTCTCTGGAGTATTTATGACATAAGATGCCTATTCACTAGTGCACTCACTATGGAACAGGACCAGTAATCAGGTCCTCTTTGCAGAGGAGGGACTATCATCTGAATACTTATGTGGGGGAAGGCCAGACACTGGGGCACCCCTCACAGAAAACTTAGTTACTGGAGTAACCATCACAGAGGTGAGTCAGTCACTGAGAAAAACATTACAATTGAGAGCCAATCACTGGGTTATCAATTACAAAATAGGGCAAATAACTGAGGGTAGCCATCACCAAAGAGGAATAGTCACCAGGGCACCCTCACAGTGGAGAGGCAGTTACTGAGACACACATCCTAGAGGAGAGCCAGACAATGAGACATCTATCTAAAATGAGAATGATTCACAGGTCATACATTGGGAGGAGGACCCATCTCTGGAGCATTGATCACTGCGGAGGGTCACTCAATGAGGTGCCCATGCCAGAGAAGAACCAATCACTGAGGCACCCATTCCAAAGGTGTGCCAGTCACTGGGGCACTCAGCAAAGAATTAGGAAGTCACTGCTATCACTGATCATAGAGTAGGGGCAGTCACTGAGGTACCCATCACAGAAGATGTGTATTCACTGTGGCACCCATCACACAGTATGGTTTTTCACTGGAGTATCCATAACAGAGGAGGATCAGTTACTGGGACACTATCACAGTAGAGATCTAGTCACTGGGAACTCATCAGAGAACTGACTTTCATTCCAGTCTAGGGTCAGTCATTGGAAAACCCTCAAGTAGGAATTCTAGTTACTTAAGCGCCTATCACAGAAAGGGACCTGTCACTGGTGCACCCATTTTTGAAGAAGCCTGGGCAATGGGGCATCAATCCTATAGAGGGGCCAGTATATGGAGTACCCATTACTGAGGAGACCCATTCACTGTGGCAGCCATCAGAGAGGAGGGTAGTCATGGAGCACTTCTTACCAGAGACGTTCAAGTGCTAGAACACATCATAGGAGTGTGTTATTCATGGTACCAATCACAGAGGAGGATCAGTCAATTAGGCACCAATCACAGAGGAAGTCCTATACCAGCACCCCCGTTACAGAGAAGGAAATTTGACTGGGACACTCATCAAAGAGTAGAGCTACTCACTTGGCCATCCATCACAGAGGAGACCAAGACAATGTGGCATCTATGACAGAGTAGGACCAGTCAATGAGGCACCTATCACAGATGAGGACTTGTCACCCTGGCACCTATTAGAAGGTGAGCTAATCATGGGGCACAGATCACATATAAGGCCCAATCACTGAGATATCAATCGCAGATGAGGAAGAATCACTGGGACTCTGATAAGAGAGGAGAACCTGTCACTGGAGTGTCAACCACAGAGTAGGGACAGTTAATGAGGCACCAAACAGAGAAGGACAGTCACTGAGGTACCCATCACAGTAGAAGGCCGGTCACTGGGGCACTCATAACAAAATATGACTAGTCACTGGGCACCCAACACTGAAGAAGATAGTCACTGGAGCATCATTAACAGAAGAGGCCACTTACTGCGGCAGCAGTCACAGAGGAAGGCCATTGTTGAGGGTACACCTCACAGAGGAATGCCAGTCACTGGGACATACATCACACTGGAAGGATAGTCACTGTGAACACATAACAGAGGAAGGTCATCCACTGAGGCACCCATCCCATTGGAGAGGCAGCCACAGGGGCACCCATCACAAAGAAGGACCAGCCACTGAGACATACATCATAGAGCAGAGTATTCACCAGAGAACTTATGATAGAAGAGGGCAGGTGTTTAGGGCATCCATTATGGAGGGGAGCCTGCTACTGGGGCAGCAATCACAAGAGGACCTGTCACTGAAAAGGTTATCCCAGAGAAGGGCCAATCACTGCAGAACCCATCACAGAGGTGTGCCAGTTATGGGACACCCTTTATAGAGGATGACCAGTTGCTGTGGCTATCATCACAGAAATACACTAATTACTGGAGCAGCAATAACAGAGGTGAGCCAGTCACTGGGAAAGACACTACAGAAAAGAGCCAGAAATTTAAGCACCCATCACAGAGGAGGGCTAGTCACTTGGTCAACCACCACAAAGTATGACTAGTTACTGGGCATCATCATTGAGGACAGCCAGTCCTGTCTCAGAATGAAAAGTCTGAGTCAACATCCAAGAAAAGGGCAAGGAACTTGGGATCCCATTAGTAGGAGGCCCAGTCACTAAGGTACCAATCACATAGGTAGACCTCTCACTGAGTTGTCCATACAGTATGAAGGACAATCTCTCTGACCACCATCACAGAGGTTGTACAGTCACTGAGGCAACCGTCCCAGAGAAAGGATAGTCACTTCGGCACCCACACCAGGGAGTTTCAGTAACTGGGTCATCCATTAAGAAGAGGGTCTGTCACTGAGTCACCAATCACAGAGGAAGGTCTGCCACTGAGGCACCCATCACAGAGGAGGGGTGGGCATAAAGGAATCCATCACAGAGGAGGACCAGTAATGAGGGCACCCCTCACAGAAGAGGGCAAGTCACTGAAACATACATCACGAACGAGAACAAGTCACTTGAGTTCCCATGAAAGAAGAGGGCTATTCAATAGGTGATCCATTATAAAAATAAATTCATTCCCTAGGGCACTGATCACAATGGAGGGCTAGTCTCTGGGGCACCAATTGCAGGGATGGCAAGTCGCTGAGATGCACATCACATGGGGATGCTTGTCATGCGGAAGCCATTGTAGAGGAGAGCTTATCACTGTGACCCCCATCACTAAAAAAGGCTTGTCACAGGGGCTCATATCACAGAGGATTGTTAGTCACTGAGGGACCATTAACAGACGAGGACCAGCAACAGACAGGCACCATCACAAAGGAGAGGCAATACCTGAGGCAATATGTCAGAGGAGATCCAGTCACTGGGTACCCATCACAGATTATGTCCAGTCCCTGGGCACTCATTTCATTGGTGGCCCAGTCACTGGGAAACTCTTTACAATGGAGCACCAATCACTCTGACACCCAATAGTTTGAGGGACAGCCACTGGAGTACTTATCACAGAGAAAGTGCAGTCATTGGGGCACACATCACAGAGGAGGTCTAGTAACTAGAGCACCCATCTGTAAAGAGGGCCAGACACTGGGGCATTCATTGTGGCATAGGCCCAGTCACTTGGCCACCCATCACAGAATAGGACTGCTCACTGTGGTACCATCATGGAAGAGTCCTAGTCAATGAGACACTCATCACCAAAAGAAGACCAGTCACTGGGGCACCATCACAAAGGAGAGTCTATCACTGAGGCACCCTTCTTAGAGGAGAACCAGTCAATGAGACAACCATTCCAGAAGACTGCCAAAAACTGAAGCAACCATTAGGAGGTGGGACTATCACTAATGCACCAAATTCAAAAAGGACCAGTCATTGGGGCACCTACAATGGAGGGTCAGTCACTTTACATCCATTACAGAGCAGGGTCATGGAGTCAAAACACCAAAAGTAGGACCAGTAATTGGGACACCCATTATAAGAGGGGAGTCACTTGGGTAAGGATCATAGAGGAGTGTCAGCCATTGGGGCACCCATCTCAGATGAGGTGCGCTACCCTGGCACCCATCACAAAGAATGTCAAGTCACTGTTGCACCCATCACAGCCGAGTCACTGGTGCACCCAATAAGATGACGGTCAGCCTTTTTGCACTGATCACAGAGGAGGGCAAGTCACAGGACCACCAATCACAGAAGTTCAATCACTGGGGCACACATCACAGAGAAGGGCTAGTCTCTACTGTTCCAACACAGAGGAGATTTAGCCACCTAGTTACCCACAGTAAGAATGTCAATCACAGGGGAACCCATTGCAGAACAAGGCTAGTAACTGGAGCACCCCCACAATGGAGGGCCAGTCACTGGGCACCCAACAGGAGGAGGGCCAGTCACTGGAACACCTCTCATGAGGAGGCACAGTCACTGGTCAGTTATCACAGAGGAGTGTCAATCACTGGGTTACCCATCACTGTAGAGGCCTAGTCACAGAAGAAAATACCAAAGAGAAGGCCCAGTCACTAAGTCACATATAGCAGATAAAGAACAATCACTGAGCAACTCATCACAAAAGTGAACCAGACATGAGGATATCCCTTAAAGAGGAGGTCTAGTTACTGTGACACCCAAAACAGGGAAGGGTTAGACTTTTTTAACCATAACAGAGGAGTTCCTGCTACTGGGGTATCCATTATGGAGGAGGGTTCATCATTGCAACAACATTCTTAGAGAAGGGATAGTCACTGTGGCAACCATTATGGTGGAATGTTAGTCACTTGGGCACCATTATGGGGTGGACCATTCACTGGAGCACCAATAATGAGGTACAATCACTGGGTTATCCATCACAGAGGTGGGGCGTTCATAAGGGGACCACTTACAGAGGCAGACCAGTCACTGGAACACTCACCACAGAATTGGACCAGTGGCACTCTTTACAGAGGCTAATCATTCACTGAGGCACCCATTATGGAGGAAATTCATTTATTTGGACAACCTTCACAGAAGAGAGCTAGTCACTGTAGCAACCTTTGTGGTGGAGCCAGTCAATTGGGTACCAATCACAGAGAAGGGCCAGTCATTGGAGCCTCAATAATGGAGAAGGTCACTGGGATGCCTATAACAATGAGGAACAATCATGGAACATCCACCTGGAATCAAACAAATCACAGAGGAGTTCTAGTTACTGTGATATCCATCACAGAGTTGAGCTAGTCACTGAGGGACCCATTCACTGAGGAAGAACAGTCATTGGGATACCAATAAAGAGGAGTGCTGGGACATCCACCTGGAATCAAACAAATCACAGAGGAGTTCTAGTTACTGTGATATCCATCACAGAGTTGAGCTAGTCACTGAGGGACCCATCACTGAGGAAGAACAGTCATTGGGATACCAATAAGGAGGAGTGTCAGTCACTGGGTCATCCATCACAGAATTGTGCTGGTCACTGAGGTACCGATCACTGAGGAGGGCCAGTCACTAGGGCAATCATTAGGAGTCAGGCCAGTCACTGTGGCATCAATAATAGAAGAGGACCAGTCACTGGGGCACATATTAGGAGTAGAGGCATTCACTGGAGCACCAATCACCAAGGAGTTTCACTCACACAGGTATATATTCTAGGGGAGGACCAGTCATTGGGGGTACCAATTAAAGATGTCCAGTCACTGAGCTACCACACAGAGTAGACCCAGTCACAGGGGTACCCAGCACATGTGACAGCCAGTCGCTGGGACAAGCGTCACAGAGGAGAGTGAGTCACTAATGCACCCATGAGTGAAAAAGATCATTCACTAATGCACTCATCATGCATGAAGGTCAGTCATTGGTTCAACTTTACAAAGGAGGATAGTCATGGGAGCACCGAACACAAAGGAGGCAAGTCACTGTGGACACATAACCGAGAAGTTAAAATCATGGAGCAAACATTATAGAGGAGGGCCAGTCACTGCAGCACACATCACAGAAGAATGCTGGTTACTAGGGCATCCATCACAGAGGTGTGTCTGTCACTGGGACTAACATTACAGAGAACAATCATAAACTGGGACACCCACAACAAAGTAGGGATAGTCAGTGGATAAAGCATTACAGAAGAGGATCTGTCACCTGGGCTAAATCACAGAGCAGAGCTAATGACTGAGGAACCCATCACAGAGGTGGGTTAGTCACTGAAGACACATCCCACACGATTGTAAGTCACAGGGGCACCCATCCAAGAGGATGGCCCGGAACTGGAGAATCCAGTAGTAGGAGGACCAAACACTAAGACACCAATCACAGAAGAGCCCCATTCACTGAGGCACTCATCAAATATGAGGTCAAGTGACATTGTCAAGAATTACAAAGGAGTTAAAGTCCCTGAGGCACCCATCCCAAAGGAATGGTAGTCACTGAGGTACCCATAGAAGTGGAGTTTCAATCACTGAGGCACCCATTAGGAGGAAGTAAATTCAGTGGTACACCAATCACAGAAGAAGTCCAGTCACTGAGGCACCTCCCCCAGAAAAGAGTCAGTCATTAAAATAACAGACATCACAGATGATGCCAGTCACTGAGACACGCATCACAGAGGCAAGTAAGTCACTAGAACTCCCAGGAAAAAGAGTGTTAGTCACTAGGAGACCCATTATGGAGGAAAGCTATTCACAGGAGTACTGATCACTATGTAGGGCAAGTCACTGGGGCACTGATCACAGAGGAGGACTAGTCATTAAGGTACTCATCCCATAGGATTGCCTTTAATGGGGAATCCATTATACAGGAAAGTAATTCACTGAGGTATTCATCTAAGAAGATTGTTGGTCACTGTCACCCATCACTGAAAAACACTAGTAACTGAGGCAACCATCACAGAAGAGAACTATTCATTGATGCACCATCACAGAAGAGTCAGAAAGTGAGTCACCCATAACAGAGGATTGCCAGTAACAGACCCAATCATCCAAGAGGAGGTCTAGCAACCAAAGCACCAAATACAAAAGTAGGGGCCAGTCACAGTGGCTCCCAGCCCAGAAGAGGGTCAGTCACTTGTGCACCTATTAAGTCCAAACATTGGGGAACTGCTCAGAGAGGAGGGCCAGTCACTGACTCACCCTGCCCAGAGAAGGGTCAGGAAATGAGACACCTATCAAAGAGGAGGGTCAGTCATATAGGAACGAATATCAGAGAAGGGCCAGTCACTGGGGCACCCATCACAGATCATGTCCAGACCCTGGGCAACCATTTTAACAGAGACTCAGTCACAGGGGATCTCATTAAAGTGGAGTGACAGTCACTGTGATCCCAAATATTTTGAGGGTCAGTTCATGGGGTAGTCATCACAGAGGAAGTGCAGTCATAGGGGCGCACATTACATAGGAGGGCTAATCACTAGAGCACCTGCCACTAGGAAGCACTGGCATCCTTGCAAATCCCCAGTTATTGGGCCACCCATCACAAAAGGTGGCTGGTTACTGGGGCCACAGTCTCAGAAAAGTAATAGTCACTGAGGCACCCATCACAGAAGAGGACCAGTCACTGGGGCACCATCACAAAGGAGAGTCGGTCACTGAGGAACACTTCCCAGAGGAGAGCCAGTCAATGAGATAATCATCCCAGAAGGGTCAGTCACTGAAGCATCGATTAGGAGGTGGGCCTATATCTGAAGTGCCCATCCCTGAAGAAGACCAACAACTTGGGCCCCCTCAAAGAGAGAGTCAGTCACTGATGCACCTATTACCAAGCAGGGTCATCAAGTCACCCAGTCCAGAGGAGGTTCAGCCATTATGAAGAGGGAGAGTCACTTGCCAATGATCATTGAGGAGTGCCAATCACTAGGCACCCATCTCAGGTAAGACCCAGTCCCTGGGTACTTAGCACAGAGGAAGTCCATTCATTTGTATACCCATCACAGTCGAAGGCCAGTCACTGGGGCACTCAATATATGTGGGATCATTTCTGGGGAACCAATCGCAGAGGAGCATAAATCACTGGACCACCTTACACTGTGGAAGTTTAATCACTGGGGCACACATCATAAAAAAAGGCTAATCTCTGGGGGTTCCAAACCAGTGGCATGTCAGTCACCTATGTACTCATCACAGAGGGGGGCAGTCACTGGAACATCCATAACAGAGGAGGCCACTTACTTGGTAACCTTTGCATAGGCGCACTCATCTCTGGGATTCACTTCACAGTGGAGGGTTAGTCACTGTGGAATCCATAAGAGAGTAAGGAAATCACTGCGGCACCCATCCCATAGGAGATCCAGGCACAGAGGCGCCAATCACAAAGAAGAGCCAGTTACTGGGACATGTATCATAGAGTAGAGTCATTCACTGAAGTTGTGATAGAAGAGGGCTAGATTTTAGTGCACCCATTATGGAGGAGGATTAAATACTGGTGCATTGATCACAAAGGAAAGTCAGTCACTGGGTCACCAAAGACAAGTATGTGCCTGACACTACAGAACCCAACACAGAGGAATAGCAATTATGGGGCACCCATTATACAGGAGGGTGTGTCTCTGGGGCAACATTCACATAAGGACAACACCAATCACAAAAGAATGCATGTCACAGGAACATCCATCATAGAGGGTTGTTATTCACTGAGGCACCTAACACAGAAAAAGATCAGTCAATGGTGCACCATCACAGAGGCATGACAGTCATTGAGGCACCCGTCTTAGTGTTGGGTAGTAACTTTAGCCACCAATCTCAGAGGAAGTTCATTCACTGAGGGAGGCACCCATCACAGAAGTAGGCCAGACACTGAGCCACCCATGTAAGAAAAGGGTCAGTCACTGGGGCAATCACTAGGAGGCAGGCCAAACACTGGGCACCAATCAAAATGGAAGGCCAGTCATTAAGGCACACTGAAAATAGGAGACCAGAAACTGAGACACCCATCACAGAGGAGGTCTCATCATTGAAGCACACAAACCATAGGAGGGACAGCAGTCATTGGAACACCCATTAGGAAGTTGGGCCGTCACGGGGCATCAATCACAGAGGAAAGTCAGTCACTGGAACTGCCACCGAAGTTCAGGCCCAGTCCCTGGACACCCATCACAGATGATGCATAATCACTGGGGAACTCAGTAGAGTAGAGGACCAGTCACTCAGACAAGTAAGAGGAAGAGGACCAGTCACTAGGACACACATCAGGAAGGAGGGTTCGTTACTGGCATACGCATCATAGAAGAGAGTCATTTACTGGAGAATCCACAATATAAGAGGGGTACTTAGCAGGGCACCCATTATGAAGGAAGACTAGTCACTGGGGCACTTATCACAAATAAGTACCACTCACTGTGACACCCATCATAGAGGAGTGCCAGCATTGGGGAATCCATTATAGATGAGGTCCCACCACTGGGAGGACTAATCACTGAATCAACCATTCCAAAAGAGGACCAGTCACTGTGGTACCATCACAGAGCAAAAACAATGACTGAGGCACCTATCAGAGAGGAGGGCCAGTTACTGAAGATCAATTCCACACAACGGTAAGTCAGACACCCATCCAAGAGAAGGGCTCTGTACTTGAAAACCCATTAATAGGAGGGTTAAACACGGGAAACAATCACAGAGGAGCCCCATTAACTGAGGCATCCATCAATTATGAGGGTCAGTGACTGTCAACCATCATGGAGGATGTGTAGCAACTGAGGCACCCATCACCTAGAGGGTTAGTAACTGAGGTGTCCTTAGCAGTGGAATTCCCATCACTTGCACACTCATTGGGATGAGGGAAATTCACTGTGGCACAAATCACAGAGAAAGACCAGTCAGCGAGGCACCCATACCAGAGGAAAGCCAGTCATTGGAACAGATACTGCAGAAGATTGCCAGTCACTTGGACATGCATGACAAAGAAGAGTCAGTCACTGGATCCCCCATGATAGAAGAGGGCTAGACACTAGTGGCCCATTATGGAGTAAAGCCTGTCACTGGGACACTGATCACAAAGGAGGTTCAGCCACTGAAGCACCAATCACAGAGGAGGAATATTGATTGAGTTATCCATCACATAGGAGTGCCTGTCATGGAGACTTTATAATTCAGGAGGGCCAGTCACTGGGGCATCCATACTAGAAGAAGGCCAGTCACTGGATCCCCCATCACAGAGGGATGCAAGTCACTGAAGCAACCTTCACAGAAGAGGACCAGTCATTGGGACACCATCACAGAAGACAATCAGTCAGTGAGGTACTCATCACATAGGGACAGTAAGTAAATCATCTATCAGAGAGGAGTTCCAGACACCGAGGTACCCAACACAGATGCACGGGCCAATCACAGAGGCACCCATCTCAGCAGAGGACTAGTCACTGGGGCAATCATTAAGAAGAAGGCAAATCACTGGGGCATGGATTATAGTGGAGGGCCAGTCACTGAGGAAACCAGCACAGATGAGGGACAAAAACCAAGACAACCATGAAAGAGGAAGGTCAGTAATTGAGGAACCCATCCCTGTTGGGTACCATATGCTGGGTTATCAATCACAGATCATGTCTATTCTCTGAGTACCCATTTCAGTAGCTGGCCAGTCACTGGGGAACTCAACAGAGTGGAGTGTCAGTCACTCAGATATCCAATAGTTTGGGGGCTAATCACTTGGGTATCCATCACAGTGCAAAGTCAGTCGCTGGACACACAATGGGGAGGAGGGCTAGTCACCCATCAATACAGAGATCCAGTCAATGGTGCAGATAACACAGGAAGGCATATTCATGGTGCCACCCATCACAGAAGAAGCCTGGTCACTGAGGTCACCATCGCTGAAGATTCTAGTCATTGAGGCACACATCAGAGCAGAGTACCAATCACTTGGACACCATCACAAAGGAGAGGCAGTCACAGAAGCACTGATTACAGAGGAGGGCCAGTCAATAAGTCAACCACCCTAGAAGAGGGCAAGTCACTAAGCTACCCATTAGGAGGTTGACTGGATACTGAGGCCCCTCATCCCAGAGAAGGATCAGTCACTGGAACATGCATCACAGAGGAGAGTGAGTCACTGGAGTACCCATAAGAGAAAAGGGCTACTCACTAGTACACTAATTGAGGAAGATGGCCAGTCGTTGTGTGACCTTTCACAAAGGAGGGACTGTCACATGATGACTGAACACAGAGGAGGGACAGTCACTAGGGAGTCACCAGTTTGTAGATAAAATTATGGAGTAAACATTATAGAGGAGAGCATGTCAATGGTTCACACTTCACAGAAAATGCCTAGTTACTTGTGCACCCATCACAGAAGAGTGCCAGTTACTGAGGCACCGACTACAGAAGAGACCAAGTAAATAGGGATACCCAACAGAGAGGAGGAATAATCACTGGGGAATCATCACAGCAGAGAACCTCTTACTGAGGCATACGTCCAAGAAAAGAACCAGTCCATGAGGCATGAATCCAATACGATGGTGATTCATGAATCATTCATTAGGAGGAAGGCCTTACGTTGGGGCATCAATCGCAGAGCAAGATCACTCAATGAGGCACCCATGTCAGAGGAGCTCCAATCACTGAGGTGCTCATGCCGTACGAGTACCAGTCACTGGATCACTCATTAGGAGGAGCTCAAGTCATTGAGGCACTGATCACAGAGGAGGAGTAGTGGCTGAGTTACCCATCACCAAAGTGTGTTCACTGGGGCACCCATCACACAGGAGGACCAGTTAGTGGGGCACCATCACAATGGAAAGCCATTCATGTAGCTCCCATCACAGAGGACTGTCGCTGTGACACTCATCCCAGAGGAGGATGCTTTACTGAAGCACTCATCACAGGGATGGGCTAATCACTGAAGCACCCATCTAACCGGATGACCAGCTACTGGGGCACCAATAAGGAGGAAGACCAGTCAGTAGTGCACAAATCACTGAGGAAGTTCACTCCTGGGAACTAATCACTGAAGGGTCCCAATCACTGAAGAACACATCCCAGAGAACAACCAGTGACTGGGGAATACATTATGAGGAGGGCCAGTCACTGAGGAATTGATCACAAAAGAGGACCAGACGCTGGGAAGCCTAAGACATATGAGACCTAGTCACTAGTGTAACCTTCGTAGGGGAGGCTCAGTCACTGCGGAACCCATTACAGAGGAGGGCCAATCACTGTAGCAACCAATAGGGGAACGAATTATGGGGCACTTATCAAAGAGGAAGGTCAGTTACTTGGGTACCCATCAGAGAGGAAGCCCATTAACTAGGGCACCATTCATAGAAGAGGGCTACTCACTGGGGTATTCATTATATAAAAGAAACAATCATTGGTGCACCATTTTAAAGGAGGCCTACGCACTGGAGTATATATCACACTGGATGACCAGTCATTGTTGCACTCATTATTGAGGAGTCCTTTCACTGGGGCACCCATCACAAAAGAAGATAGTCACTGGGCACCCATTATTAAGGATGCCCAAGATCTAGGACACCCATCATTGAAGAGTGTTATTCACTGGCATACCAATCACAGAAGAGGGTCAGTCACTTGGGACCAAATCACAGAGGATGTCCTGATAATGGGACCCCAATTTGCAAGAAGATCAATGACTAGGACACCCATCAAAAAGGAAGTCTAGTCACTTGGGAACCGATAACAGAGGAGACTAAGTCACTGAGGCATCTACCACTAAGTAGGATCAGTCAATGAGTAACCCATCACAGAGGAAACCTTGTCACTAGGGCACCATTATAAGAAGGGGCAATCATGTGGCACAGATCACATAAAATGACCATTCAGTGGAATTCCAATCTCGCAAGAGAGCCAGTCACAGGAACTCTGGTTAGAGAGAAGAGCAAATAACTACAGCACTGATAACAAAGGAAGGCCAGTCAATGAGGAACCAAACATACAGGGGGGGCCATCATTTAAGTTCCCATCACAGCATATGGCCAGTCACTGGGGAACCCATACAAAGGAGGGTCAGTCACTCTTGCTCCAACACAGAGGAAGGGCAGTCACTGGAGCACCCATAACAGAATGGTCACTTACTGGGGCTGGCATCACAGAGATAGTTCAGTGAAGACACCCCTTACAGAAAAAAAGGTAGTCAATGGGACAAAGAAACCTAGTCCTAAACGGGCCAGTCACTGACACCAATCCCATAGACTGACCAGATACTTCAGAACCCAACACAGAGGAATGCCAGTATCGGACATCCATGTAGAGCAAGGCCAGTCACTGGGATAACCATCACCCAAAGAGACTACATATTGGAGCAATAGAGAGAGAGGTGAGCCAGTCACTGGGACAAACATCACAGAGGATAGCCAGAAACTGAAGCACCAAAGAGAACTAGTCACTGGGTCATTCATCATAGAGGATGGTCAGTTACTGGTGCCCCAACATGGAGGAGTTACTGAGATGACTAACATAGAGGAAGGATAGTTACTGAAGCACCCATCCCACAGAAGGGGAAGCCACTGAGTCTCCATCCAAGAGAAGGACAAGGCACTTAGGAACTCATTAGTAGGAAGACCAGTCACTGGGGCACCGATTGAAAAGTATGCCCAGTTACTAAGGCACTCATGAATTATGAAGGCCAGTAACTCTGTAAACAATCACAGAGGAGGCAGAGTCACTGAGGCACCAGTCTCACAGAAAGGTCAATCACTTAAGGTACCCATACCAGTTGAGTTCCATGCACTGACACATCTATTTGGATGAGGTCAAGTCACTGGAGCAGCAAACACATGGAAAAATCAGTAACTGAGGCACCCATAATAAAGGAGTGTCAGTCACTCAGGCATCCATCAAAGAGGAGGATCAATCACTGGGGCACCAATCACAAATGAGGACCATTCACTGCAACATAAATCAGAGAAGAGATCCAGTCACTTCAGCTTCCAGGATAAAAAAAGGATATTCACTAGGAAATTCATTATGGAAGATCAGTCACTGGGACATCAATCACAGAGGATGGTCGGTCACTGATGCACCAATCACATGGGATAGCCTGTCATGTGGAACCCATTATAGAAGATGACTAGTCATGAAGGCATTCATTACAAAAGAAAGCTTGTCACTGATGCATTGATCACCCAAAATGGAGGAGGATCAGTCATTGCTGCACTGTCATAGAGGATAGTCAGTCAGTCATTGTGGCACTCATCCCAGAGGAGGGCCAAACTGAAACATCATCCCAAAGGAGGACAACTTATTGTATTTATTTATTTATTTATTTATTTATTTATTTATTTATTTATTTATTTATTTATTTGAGTTGGAGTCTCACTCTGTCACCCACACTGGAGTGCAGTGGCCACTCCCGGACACCGCAGCCTCAACCTGCTGGGTTCCAGCGATCCTTCCACCTCAGCCTTCCAGGTAGCCGGAATTACAGGCATGCACTACCAGGCCCTGCTGATTTTGTGATTTTTTTTTTTTTTTTGAGTTGGAGTCTCACTCTGTCGCCCAGACTGGAGTGCAGTGGCCGCTCCCAGCCACTGCAGCCTCGACCTGCTGGGCTCCTTCCACCTCAGCCTTCTGAGTAGCCAGAATTACAGGCGCGCGCTACCACGCCTGGCAGATTTTTTGATTAATTGTAGAGATGAGGTCTCGCTGCCCAGGTGGGTCTCGAACCCACGGGCTCAGGCAATCCACTCACCTCAGCCTCCCAAAGGCGCGGGATTACAGGCTGAGCACCAAGCCCGGCTTGTATTTATTTATTTATTTTGAGTTGGAATCTCACTCTGTCACCCAGACTGGAATGCAGTGGCCGGGAGCAGCCACCGCAGCCTCGACCCACTGGGCTCCAGCGATCCTTCCACCTCAGCCTTCAGAGTAGCCGGAATTACAGGCACTCACTACCATGCCAGGCTTATTTTATTTATTTATTTATTGTAGAGATGAGGTCTCGCCAAGTTGCCCAGGCGGGTCTCGAACCTGCGGGTTCAGGCAATTCACTCACCTCAGGCTCCCAAGGCACAGAATTACAGGCTGAGTCACCGAGTCTGGCTGAGGACAACTTATTAACACATTAAAGAGATGTTAGGCACTGAGACACCCTTCCCAAAGGAGCAACAGTCACTGGGGCAAACATTAGGAAGAGGGCAAATCACTTGAGCACCAATCTAAGAGGAGGGCCAGAAATTGAAGGACCCAGTAAAGAGTAGCCAGAAACTGAGGCACTCATCACAGAGGAGAGCCTGTCATTGAGATACCCATCTTAGAGGAGGAGTTTCATCACTGAGACACTTATTAGCAAGAGGGGCAGTCCCTGGGGCATTGAAAACAGAGGAGGGTCCTTTACTGGGACACAAATCACAGATAAGACCCAGTTCTGGCTAGTCAATAGGTCTTATCAGGTGAAACCTTTTCACTGGGGAACTCATCTCAATATAGGACCAGTCATTCAAACAACCAATAGGAGGAAGATCAGGCATTAGGGCATAAATAACAGATCATGGACACCCATTTTAGTGGAGGCCCAAACACTGGAGAACTTATCAAAATGGTCCCAGTCTCTCAGACACCCGATATTTTGAAGTCAATCACTGGGGAATTCTACACAGTGGAAACCAAGTTGCTGGGGCATACATTACAGAAGAGGTCTAGTCAAAAGTTCACCCATCACTAAGGACAGCCAGTCACTGGTGCTGGCATAAGAGTGAAGGTCCTGTCATGGTGGCACCCACCACAGAAGAAGAATAGTCACTGGGGCCAGTATCACAGAGGAATTCTAGTCAGGCACTCATTAGAGAAGAGGACCAGTCACTGGGTCACCATCAAAAAGGAGAGCCATTCACTGAGGCACCCATTCCAGAGGAGGGTCATTCAGGGAGGCAAACATCCCAGAAGAGGGAATGTCACTGAAGGATACATAGAAGTTGGACCTGACGTTGAGGCACACATCTCACAAGAGGGCCAGTCACTTGGCCAGCCATCACAGAGGTGGGCCAGTCACTGATGAACCTGTTATAAAGTAGGATCATTGAACTACTTATCCTAGCGAAGTGCCAGTAATTCTCTATCCATTATGAGGATGGGAACTGACTTGGCCATTGATCACAAAGGAGTGACAATCACTGGGGCACCCATCTCAGATGAGGCAGTCTAGACACTGTGGCACCAATTACAAAAGAGGCCAGTCACTGGGCACCCAATAGGAGCTGGTAAGTCTCTTGGGCACTGATCAAAGAAGTGGGGGGACAATGGACCACCTAACAGACAGGAAATTAATCACTGGAACACACAATATAGAGGAGGGTAATCTTTGAGGATCCCAATGCACTGAAGAACCAGTCACCTAGGGACCCATCACTGAGGCAAGTCAGTCACTTGAGCAGGCATCACAGTGGTGACCCAGTCACTGGGGCACTCATCACAGAAGAAGGCTTGTCACTGGGGTAACTATCATAGTGGAGGACCAGTCAAGGTGGAACCCAGTAGAAGTCACTGGGACAACCATCAAGAGGGATCTCTGTAACTAGTCAGTCATCACAAAGGAGGTTCAGTCACTGTGGCACCATCACAGTGGAGGCCCAGTGACTGAACCTTCCATTCCATTGAGTCTTCTATAACAGATGAAGGGCAATCACTGCTTCACTCATAACAATCAGGGCTAGACAAGGGGGATCCTTCAAGGCGGAGGGTTGTTCACTGGAACACCTAACACAGAGGAGATCTAGTCACTGTGACACCCATCACAGATGTGGGTCAGCCACAGAGGCACCCATTATGAGGAAATCCAGTCACTTAGACAACCTTCACAGAGAATTACTAGTCACTGCAAAAACCATTGAGGTGGAATGCCAGTCAGTGGGTCACCAATTACAGTGGAGGCCAAGTCATTGGAGCTCCAATAATGGAGAAGTTCCAGTCACTGGGTGGGATTCTTGCAACAGAATAGGAGAAGAGGCACAATAACTGAGTCATCCATCACAGAAGCAAGTAAGTTAAAAGGAGGTACAGTCACTAGGACACCAATTACAGTGGAGGGCCAGTCACTGAGGCACCAATCATAGAGGAAGTTGAGTAACAGAGGAAATAATTCTAGGGAAAGAACAAGCATTGGGGTACCAAATTTGAAGAATATTTAGTCACTGGAACATCAATCACAAAGAAGGGCCATTCAGGGAAGTAGTCATTCAGGGAAGGGTCAGTCATTGAGCTCTCATCACAGATGAGGGCGAGTCTTTGGGACATGCATCACTGAGGAGAGTGAGTCACTGGACTACAAATGACAGAAGATGACTCCTCACTAGTTTACACATTGTGGAAGAGGGCCAGTCATTTTTTCACCTATTAAAAAGGAGGAGGGACAGTCATGTGAGGATTGAAAACAGAGTAAGGCTAGTCATTGAAGAGTTAAAATCATGGGAAATCATTATAAAGGAAGGCCAGTTACTGGACATCCATCACAGAAAAAGACTAGTTACTGGGACACCCAATACAGAGGACAGTCAGTCACTGAGACAAGCATCACAGAGGAAAGCCAGTCAAGGAGGTACCAATTAAAGAAGAGGGCAAGTCACTGGGGACACACTTCACAAAGAAGGAATACTGTGGCACCATCACAGTAGAGAATCATTTGCTGAGGCGTATGTCTAAAAGGAAGGTTAGTCAGTAAGGTACCAAAGTTGAGGGAAATTCAATGACCACACATAGTCGGGCCCGGTGGCTCAGCCTGTAATCCCGAGCCTTTGAGAGGCTGAGGTGAGTGGATTGTCTGAGCCTGCGGTTTCGAGACCCGCCTGGGCAGCAAGACCTCATCTCTACAATAAATCAAAAAATTGGCCGGTCATGGTAGTGCATGCCTGTAATTCAGTCTACTCGGAAGGCTGAGGCAGAAGGATCGCCACAGCCCAGCAGGTGGAGGCTGTGGTGGCCGGGAGCGGCCACTGCACTCTAGTCTGGGCGACAGAGTGAGACTCCAACTCAAAAAAAATGACCTCACGTAAGAAGGAAGACAAGTTACTGGGCCACCAATCACAGAGGAGGGTCACTCAATGAGGCAACCATGCTTGAGGAGGGCCAATCAATGGGCACCCCTCCCAGAAGTATGCCAGTCCCTGGGGCACTAGTTAGGAAGAGGGCAATTCAGTGAGGCACTGATCAAAGAGGAGCGGCAGTCACTTAGGTACCCACCACAGAAGAAGTTTTTCCACTGAGGCATCCATCACTAAGAATGGCTAGTCACTGGAAAAACCATTACTGAGGAGTACCAGTTACTGGGGCAGCATCACATTGGATAACCAGTCACTGAGAACCCATCGCAGAAGACTTACTTTCGTTGAGGCACCAATATCAGAAGAAGGCCAGTCACTGAGTCATCCATCCAAAGGAGGGCCAGTCACTGGGGCACCAATTAGGAGGCGGGCCAGTCACTTGCAAACCAATCACCAAGAAGGATCAGTCTCTGGGCAACAGTCACTGAGGCAGGCCAGTCCTTGATGCACCCATTTGAAATTAGGACTAGTCACTAGGGCACTTATTACAAAGGAGTATCAGTCACTGGGATACCCACCATGGAAGAGGGTCAATCCCTCAGGCAATCAATGAGATGAGAACAAATTATGGGTCACTGATCACAGAGATGGGCCCGTCACTGGGACAACCATTCCAGAGGAAGACAAGTATCTGTTGTACCCATTACAAAGGAGGATTTGTCACTAGGGTACCCATTACTGTAGAGAATCATTCACTGGACCACCCATCATAGAAGAGAAACAATCACTGGTGCAACAATTATTGAAGAGACTCAGATAATGGGACATCTATCACACAGCAGCACCCATTTGAGCATCCATTACCAAGGAGGCCCAATCACTGTGACACCCATCACAGAGGAGGGTAGTCACTGGGGCAACAATTATTGAGGAGGCCCAAGTATTAGGACACCCATCATAGAAGAATGTTATTCATAGAGGTACTGATCACAGAAGAGGGCCAGTCATTTGGGCATAATACACAGAAAGCCCTGATATGGACTCCCCTTAATGGAAGAGGATCAGTGACTGGGAAACACACCAGGGAGGAGTGTTAGGCAAGTGGTCACCCATAAACAAGGAGACCAAGTCACTGAGGCGCCTATCACAGAGTAGGGCCAGTCAATGTGGCATCAATCACAGAGAAGGCCTTGTAACTGTGACACCTAATAGAGGGGGGGCCGTTTATGGGGCAAAGATCATTTACAAGGCACATTCATTGGGATACCAATCATAGCGAAGGACCAGTAACTGGAACCCTGATTACAGAGAAGAGTCAGACACTGGAACACCAATCACAGAAGAGGACCAGTTAATGAAGCAGTAATCATAGAGGTGTGACAGTCACTGAAGTACCAATTCCAGTGGAAGGTCAGTCACTGTGGTGTTCATCACAGTGGAGGGCCCACCACTGGACAAACAACACAGTGAAGGGTCAGTCACCACAGTAAACATAAGAGAGGATTCCACTTCATGGTTCACTCATCACAGAGGAGTACCAGTGATAATGGCACCTCTCATTTAGTAGTTCTAGTCTCTGGGACACAGATCACAGTAAAAGGCTAGCCCCAAGGGTAACCCTCACAGGAACACAATACTTACTGGGGCAGCAATCAGAGGTGAACCAGTTACTGGGATAAACATCACAGAGGAGAGTCAGACATCGAAGTACCCATCAGAGACGGGTTACTTACTGGGTTATCCAACACAAAGCATGACCAGCTACTGGGCACCATCACTGAGACCAGTTAATCATGGAGGCACTTACCACAGATGAGGGTCAGTCACTGAGACAATCATTCCACAGAATGAGTGGTCACTAAATCTCCATCCAAAAAGGGAAAGATACTTGGGAATACATTAAAGACAAGACCCAGTCACTGGGGTACCAAATACAGAGGAGGTCTAGTCACCGAGGCGCCCATCAAATATGAAGGCAAGTCACTCTGCGAAACACCACAAAGGAGGCACAGTCACTGAGTTATCCATTCCAGAGGAAGTTCTGTCATTTAGGCACCCATACCAGTAAAGTTCCAGTCATAGGCATATTTAGTAGGAGAAGGGCCTGTCACTTCTGAGGAACAGTCACTGAGGCATCCATCACAGCCGTGGGAGAGTCAATGAGGTAACCACCACAGAGGAGGGACAGTCACTTGGGCACTCTTCACTGAGGAGGGCTAGTCACCCGGAAATATATCACAGAGGAGAGCCTTATTTGAGCTCCAATGATAGACAAGTGTTATTCATTAGGGTACTCATTATGGAGAAAAGATTCTCACTGGGCCACTGAGCACAAAGGAGAGCCAGTCACTGTGGCATCAATCACAGAGGATGACCAATCACTAAGGTACCCAACATATGGGAGAACCTTTCAGGTGGAACCCATTATAGAGAATGGCAAGTCACTGGAACACTGATAACAAAAGAAAGATTTGTTGTTGTAGTTGTTGTTTTTTGCTTTGTCTAATTTTAAAGATGTGGGGTACAATTCAAGATTAGGTATACAAATGTTCATTATGCATGTGCCCTTGTTGATGAGGTGTGCCCCTACTTTCCCTGGTAGTTTCACTCAACTGCCAATCACACTCACCTCCCCTGAAAATTTCCCACAACTGAAAATCCCTTTCTTATAGAATTATGATAATTGCTCAATGTCCGCTTATCCACTTATGAGTGAGAACATATGATACTCTGTTCTTTGTTTTTTTGACAGATCACTGAGTATTATTGATTTTAAATCCATCCCAAGTTGCTGCAAAGTCCATGTTTGTCTTAAAAGAAAGATTTTCATTGGGGCACCATCACAGAGGACAGCCAGTCATTGAGGCATCATCACAGATGAGGGCCAGTACAGAGTCACCCATCCTGGAAGAGGTCTCTTAACTGAAGCATTCACACAGCAGTATGGCAGCCACTGAGGCACCCCTCCCAAAGAAGGGAGAGTCACTGGGGAAACCATTAGGAGGCAGTCTAGCCAGTGGAACACCAATCACAAAGGAGGACCATTCATTGAGGCACCAAGAAGGAGGAAGGCCAGAATCTGAGTCACCAATTATAGAGGAGGGGTGATCATTGAGGCACCCATCTCTCAGGAGGGTCAGTCACCAAGACATTTATTAGGAAAAGGAGTAGTCACTGGGGAATTGATCACAGTGGAGGCTAAGTCACTGGGGAATCAATCACAGTGGAGAGTCAATCTCTCAGGCACCAAATAGAAGGAAGGCCAATCACTAGAGCACCAGTTAAAAGGAGAGCCAGTCGTTGACACATGCATCACGGAGGGGCAGCATTTACTGGAGAATCCATGACATTAGAGGGCTAGTTAGAAGAGCACATATTAGGAACGAATGCCAGTCACTTTATCACAAAGGAAGATCAGCCACCGTGACAACCATCACAGAGGAGTGCCAGTCATGGGGATTCCATTATAGAGAGGGCCCACCACTTTCACACATGACAGAGAAACATTACTTAATGGGGCACCTATCATAGTAGTGAATCTGGCAAGGGGTAAATATCACAAAGAGATTCATAAATGGGTGTGCCCATCACAAAGGAGGGTCAGTCACTGGTCAGCCATTACAGAGACAGATCAGTCACAGGGGCATACATCACAGATCATGTCCATCCCCTGGTTACCAAGGTCAGTGGAGGCCCAGAATCTGGGCAACCTGTCACAGCAAAGTGTGTCACTAGGACACCCAATAGTTTGAGGACCAGTCACTGGGGTGTTCATCACAGTGGAAACCCAGTCTCCGGGGCACAAATCACAGACACCTTGTCGCTAGGGCATCTGTCACTAAGGATAGATAGTCACTGCTGAAGGCATCACTGTGAAGTCTCAGCTACTGTGTCACCCATCAAAGAAGAGGGTTCATCACTGAGACCACCATCACAGAAGAGACCTAGGCACTCAAGCACTCATCACAGAGAAGGGCAGGTCAATGAGACACCCAACCCAGAGGTGTGCCAGTCATTGAAACACCCATTAAGAGATGGACTGGACGCTGTGCCACCAATCACAGAGGAGGGCAATTCACTTGGGCACCCATCAGAGAAAAGGACCATTCTCTGAGGCATCCATTACAGAGCACAGCCATTGAGTCACCCATCCCAGCAGAGGGCCTTAATGAGGTCACCTATTAAAAAGAGGGGGACTTTCTTGGGAATTGATCACAGAGGAGGGACTATAACTGAGGTACTCAACTCAGATGAGTCCCCAGCCCTGGCACCAATCACAGATAAGCTTCTGTCACTGGGTCACCAAATAGGAGTAGATCAGTCTCTGGAGCAATGATCACAAAAGAGGACAAATCACTGGAGTACCTATCAAAGAGAAAGTTCAATCACTAGGGCACAAATCACAGAGGAGGATTAAATGTTGGAGCTCCTAACAGAGTGGAGAGTCAGTCAACAGGGTACCCACCACTGGTGGGGGGCAGTCAGTGGGTCAGGCATCACAGTGGAAGCCCAGTATCTGGGACATCAATCATCACAGAAGAAGGTTAATCCTGGGACACACATTACAGTGGAGGACAGTCAATAGGGAAACCAATAGGAAGAAGCTAGTCACTGGGACACCCATCATAGTAAAGTTCCAGTCACTGAGGAACATATTTCAGGGCAGACTCAGTCCCAGGTCATCTATAACAGATGAGGAACATTGCTAGGCCATTCATCACAAAGATGGGTCAGTCGTGGAGGCACCCCTCAAAGATGAGGACTTGTCACTGGGACACCAAACACAGGCTAGTTATTGTGTCACCGATCACAGAGGTAGGCCAGACACTAAGGCACCCATTATGGAAAAAAGCCACTCATTGAGAAAACATCACATAGGCAGCCATCACAGATGAGGCAAATTCACTGAGGAACTCATCAGAGTAGGGCCAGTCAGTGAGGCACCTATAATTGACTAGGCCTTGTCAATGTGGTACCCATTAGAAGGAGGCTAATATGGGGCACATATCACATATAAGAGTCAGTCACTAGGATACCAATCACAGGTGAGGGCCATCACTTGGACTCAAATTACAGAGTAGAACCAGTCACTGGAGCACAGATCACATAAAAGGACCAGGTAATGAGACACCAAACATAGAGAGGGACAGTCACAGAGGTACCCACCACAGTAAAAGACCAGTAGCTGGGACACCCAGAACAAAGGTGGTCTCGTCACTAGGCACTTAACACAGAAGAGGGGCAGTCACTGGTGACCCCTAAAACAGAGGAGACCACTTACTGGGGCAGCCATCACAAACGAGAACCAGTGATGAAGACATCCCTCGCAGAGGAGCACTAGTCACTGGAACACACATCACACTGGAAGTCTAGTCACAGTGGCAACCATAACAGAGAAAAGTCATTCACTGGGGTACCCATTCCATCACAAAGAAGATCCTGTCGCTGGGACCTGTATCAGGGAGTAGAGTCATTCACTGGAGAACTTGTGAAAGAGTTGGGCTAGAATTTAGGGAACCCATAATTGAGAAGGGCTATTTACTTGGGCTCATACCTAAAAAAAGGACAGTCATTGGGGCACTAATCCCAAAGAAGGGCCAGTCACTGCAGAACCCATCCTAGAGGAATGCCAATTAAGGTGAACCCATTATAGATGAGGACCAGTCCCTGGGACAATCATCATATAAGGACACTACTTACTGGGGCACCAATTGCAGAAGCAAGCCAGTCACTGAGATAAACATCAATGAGAAGAACCAGAGACTGAATCACTCATCACAGAGGAGGTCTATTAACTGGGAGAACCATCACAAAAGATGACCAATTAGTGGGGCACAATCACTGAAATCATCCAGTTACTGAAGCAACCAAACTAAATGAGGGACAGTCACTGAGGCACCCATTCCATAGAAGGAAAAGTTAATGAGTCACCATCCAAGAAGAGGGCAAGACACTTGGGAACCCATTAGTAGGAGGCCCAGTCACTGGGCACCAACCACGGAGGAGTCCATTCACAGAGAAGCCCAAAATATATGAAGGCAAGTCACACTGACAACAATCACAGAAGATGTACAGTCACTGAGGCAAACATTCCAGTGGAGGGTCAGTCAATTAGTCAACTACACCTGCGGCGTTACATCATTGGGATACCAATTAGGAGGAGGGCAAGTACTTGGGCACCAGTCAAAAAGAGTTCCAGTCACTGAGGCAGCCATAACAGGACAGGGTCATTCACTGAGGCATGTATGGCAGAGAAGTGCCAGTCACTGGGGCAACCATCACCAAAAAGGGCCAGTCACTTGAGCTACCATAGAAGATGGTTATTCAGTAAAAGTCTATTATGGAGGAAAGCCACTACTAGGCCACTGATAAAAAAGAGAGCCTGTCATTGAGACATCAATCACAGAGGAGGTTTAGTCACTGGGTCACACATTGGGAGGAGGATCAGTAACTGAAGCACCAATTACAGAGGGGGTTCAATCAGAGAGACACTCATTACATGGGAGGGTCAATCCTCTGAGTACAACTTGGAAGAAGGCCTGGTCACTGGTGCACCAATCACAGAGGAAGAGTCACTGAAGCACCCATTCAGAGGATTACCAGTCAATGAGGTACAAATCACATATGAGGGCCAGTCACTTTGTCATGCATACAGAGGACTGTGAATCACTGGAACACCCATGAGAAAAGAGGGCTAGTCATTGAGTCACCTTTCACAAAGGATGGATAGTCACATGAACACTAAACATTGAGGAGGAATAGTCACTGGGAACCCATCATTTAGGATTTGAAATCGTGGGGCAACCATTACAGAGGAGGGACAGTCACTGGAACACCCATCACAAAAGCAGACTTGCTACTGTGTCACCGATCACAGAGAACAGCTAGGTCACTGAGACAAGTATCACAGAAGATAGCCATTCACTGTGGCACCAATCACAGAAATGGGCCTTCACTGGGAGCACCCATCATGGAAGAGGAATACTCACTGGGACACCTTCACAGTACAGCTCAAGTTACTAAGGCATACAACGATGAGGAGCACCAAACAATGAGGCACCAATCCATGATGAGGTTGATTCACTGACCATGATTTAGGAAGAGGGCCCATCACTGGGGCATCAATTGTACAAGAGGGACACTCAGTGAGGCACACATGCCATAGGAGGGCCAATCGATTGTCAGTCACTGGGTCACCCAGGAGGAGGGCAAATCATTGAGGTGCAAATCACAAAAGAGAGACAGTCACAGAGGTACCCATCCCCAAACAGTGTAATAACTAGGGCATCCATTACAAACAACAACTATTAACTGGGGCACCCATCACAGAGAAGGGCAAGTTACTGGAGTACATCACAGTGGACAACCGGTACTGAGCAGCCATCAAAGAGGACTGACTGTCACTTAGACACCCATCTGAGATGAGGGCCAGAATCTGGGGCAAACATCAAAAAGGAGTGATAGTGTCTGTGGCACTGATAACCGAAGAGGACCAGACACTGGTGCACTCATTATTTCAGAAGTCTAAGCACTGGGGCATCTATCACACAGGAGAGCTTGTCACTGGAGCACCCATAACTGAGGAGGGCTATTCATTGTGTCACCCATCACAGAGGAGGGTAGATACTGGGGCACAAATTACTGAGTAGGTCCAACAACTAAGACACCCATCATAGAAAAATGTTCTTTGCTGGGGTGCCAATCACAGAGGTGGGTCAGTCAGTTACTCACCAATCACAAAGGTAGCCCTTATACTGTGCCCCCATTATGGAGGAGCATCAGTGTCTGGGAAACCCATCACAGAGATGAAGTCACTGAAGCATCTATTACAAAGTAGGGCCAGTCAATGAGGCACCTAATGCAGAGGAGGCCATGTCACTGTGGCATTCATTATAAGGAGAGTCAATCATGGGACACAGATACCATATAAAGGCCAGTCACTGAGATATCAATCACAGATGAGGGTCAGTTACTGGGATTCTGATTACAGAATAGGGTCAGTCACTGGAGCACTGTTCACAGAGAAGTGTCAGTCAATTGGTCACCAAACATAGAGGAGCAACAGTCTTTAGGTAGCCAACAAAGTCATAGGTCAGTTACCTTGGCACCCACAACAAAGGAGGGCAAGTCACTGGGCACTCAAGCCAGAAGAAGGGCAGTGACTGCAGCACTCTTAACAAAGGAGGATATTTACTGGGGCAGTCATCACAGAGGAGGGTCAATGATGGAGGCATCCCTCACAGTAATGTTATTCATCACGACACACATTACACTGAAAGTCTAGTCACTGTGACAACCATAGCAGTGGAAGATCTCTCACTGGGGCACCAGTCCCATCGGAGTGACAATCACTGGGACAGCCATCACAAAGGAAGGCCAGTCACTGCAACAAGCATCGTACAGAAGTGCCATTCACTGAGGAACTTATAATAGATAGTACTAATCCTTAGTGCTTTCTTTGTGGAGGAGAGCTAGTTACAGTGGCTCTGATTACAAAGGAGGGACAGTCACTGGAATACTAATCCAAGAGATGTGTCCATCACTACAGAACCTATAACAGAGGCCTGCCAGTTATGAAACACCCATTATAGAAGGCCTGTTGCTGGGGCAACCATCACAGAAGTACACTATTTACTGGGACACCATTCACACAGGTGAGCCAGTCACTGGGACAGACATCAAAGAAGGGAACCAGAAACTGAAGCACACATCACAGAGGTTGGCTAGTACTGGATCATTCTTCCACAAAGATGAGCAATTACTGGACCTCCATCACTGAGGACAACAAGCCACTGAGTCGCCAATCACAGAGGGCAGTCACTGAGGCACCCATCCCACAGAAGGAGAAGTCACTGAATCACCATCCAAGAAAAGGGCAAAGCATTTGAGAACTCATTAATAGGATGCTCAATCACTGGATGCTGATCACAGATGAGAGCAAGTAATAGAGTTCCCCATAAATATGAAGGCCAGTAACTCTGGCAAGTATCACAGTGGATGTACAGATACTGAGGCACCCATCTCAGAGAATTTTCAGTCACTTAGACACCCATAAATGCAGAATTCAAGTCACAAGACACCCATTAAGAGGAAGGAAAGCCACTGGAGCACCAATTGCAAAGAAGTGACAAGCACTGAGACACCCATTGGAGAGGTGAACCAGTCACTGACCCACGCATTACAGAGGAAAGTCAGTCACTGGGACAAGAACCTTGGAGAGCCAATCACTTTAGCTCCAATGATTGAAGAGGGTTATTCACTTGGGTATTCATCATGGAGGAAAGCCACTGGGATATTGATAACAAAAGAGGATCAGTCACTAAGGCTACAGTCACAGAGGAAGGCATTTCACAGAGGTGTCCATTAGAAGAAGGGCAAGTCATTGAGGCACTGATCACCCAGAAGAGACAGTCACTGAGATACCCATCACAGAAGTGTGTCCACTGGGGCCCTCATCAAGAGGATGGCTTTTCACTGGGGAATCCATGACAGAAGAGGACCAGTTACAGGGTAACTATCACAGTGGAGAGCCAGTCACTGAACTCTCATTACAGAGTACTGACTCTCACTGAGGCACCCATCCCAGAGGAGTGCCAGTCACTGTGTCACCCATCAAAGAGTAGTGCTTGGCACAGGGACAATTATTATAGAATAGGACTAGTTACTGGTTCCCCATTATAGAGGAAACTCAGTTACTAGGGCATGAATTACGCAGGAGAGCCAGTTGCTGAATTACCCATTACAGATAAAAACCAGTTACTCTGATGCCCATCACAGAGAAGGGTAGTCATTGGGGCACACATTAGAATACAAATCACAGAAGAGGGCCATTCACTTGGTTACCAATCACAGGTTAAGCCCTTATACTGAGGTCCAAATTTTGCAGAAGGATCAGTAAATGGGACACCCATCACAGAGAAGGGATACTCACTTAGGCACCCACAACGGAAGATAACAAGTCACTGAGGCATTTATCACAGAGTAGGGCCAGTCAATGAGGCACCTGTATCAGAGGAGGCCTTTGCTCTGTGGCATCCATTAGAAGGAGGAACAATCATGGGGCACAGATAAAATATAAGGACCAGTCACTGGGATATCAATCACAAGTGAAGGTAGGTAATTGGGACTCTGATTACAGAGAAGAGCTAGTCACTGGAGGACCCATGACAGAGGAGGGCCAGGCAATAGGGAATCAAAAATAGAGGATGGTCAGGCACAGAGGTACAAATCACAGTACAAGATCAGTCACTGGGGCATCGATTACAAATGAGGGAGAGTCACTGGGCACATAAAACAGAAGAGAGGCAGTCAATGGAGTACCCTTAGCAGAGGAGACCACATACTGGGGCAGCCATCACAGAGGAGAGTCAGTGATGGAGACACCCATCAGAGAGGAGCACTAGTCACTGGGGCACACATGACACAGGAAGACTTGTTATTATCACAGAATGTTGTCATTCACTGGGGCACCCACCCCATAAATGAGTCATTAACTTGGACACCAATGTCAAATAAGGACCATTCATGGGGATATTTATCATAGAGGAGAGTCATTCATTGGGTAATTTATGATAGAAGAGAGCTAGTCTTTAGGACATCCATTAAGAAAGAGGGTTTGTTCCTGGGGTAGTGATCCCAAAGGAGGGATGGGGGCACTAATCCCAGAGCTGGGACAGTCATTTCAGAGCCCACCAAGAAGTGTTGCAGTTATGGAGCACCTATTATAAAGGAGGCTTAATTTCTGGGGCAAACTTAACATAAGAATACTACTTACTGAGGCACCAATCACAGTGGAGTCAGCCACCAGGACAAAAATCAAAGAGGTTAGCGAGAACCTGAAGCACCTATCACAGAGGATGACTAGTCACTGGGTCAGTCATTACAAAGCATGACCAGTTACCAGGGCACCATTGCTGAAGACAGTCAGTCACTGAGGTAACTAACACAGATGATGGCCAGTCACTGAGGTCCCCATCTCACAGAACAGGAAGTCACTAGGTCACCATTTAAGAATAGAACAAGACACTTTGGAACCCAATAGTACATGTCCCAGTTAATAGGGCACTTATCACAGAGAAGGCCCAGTCACTGAAGGCCAGTTACTCAGGCAACCATCAGAGAAGATGTACAGTCACTGAGGCACCCATCCAAGAGGAAGGTCAGAAACTTAGGCACCATTTAGAAGGTGGACAAGAAACTGAGACGCTGATCACAGAGCAAGGTCAGTCACTTAGGTGCACATCACAGAGGAGGGCCAGTCACTGGTACACACATTCAGAGAAGAGGACCAGTCACTAGGACATACATCACAAAGGAAAACCAGTCACTAAAGTTCCCATGATAGAAGAGGATTATTCACAAAAGTATCTATTATGGAGGAAAGTCACTCTGGGGCATTGATCACAAATGAGGGGCCAGTCACTGGGACATCAGTCACAGAGGATGTCCAGTCAGTGAAGTAGCCTTCACAAGGGGAGCCTGACATAGAACCCATTATGAAGCAGGGCCAGTCACTCTGGCATCCGCCACTAAAGAGGATCCTAGCAAACCCATTACATAGGAACACTAGTAACTGAGACATCCATCACAGAGGTGATGCAGTCATTGTGGTAACATTACAGGGTAATTTGTCATTGAGGCACACATTGCAGAGAAGGGCCAGTACCTGAGGCACCAGTATCAGAGGAGGTCCACTCACTGGGGCACCCATCACAGATTTAGGCCAGGCACTGTGACACCCATCTCAAAGGAGGGTCACTCACTGTGGCAACCATTAGGAGGACGTCCAAACACTGGGGCACCATTCACAAATTAGTGTCAGTCAGTAAAGAGGAGACCCAGAAACTGAAGCACGCATCACAGAATTGAGTACATCATAGAATCACTCATCCCAGAGAGGAATCTGTCACTGGGACTCCCATTAGGAGCAGTGGCAGTCACTGGGGCATCGATCGGAGGAGAGTGCCAGTCACAGGGACACCCATCAAGAGAAGCCTAGTCCCTGAGCACCAAAACAGGAGAAGCCTGATCCTGAGCACCCATAACATGAGAAGCCTTATCCTGAGCACCCATAACAGGATAAGCCTGATCACAGCGGAAACCATCACAGTGGAGGGTCAGTCACTCAGGCATCCAATAAAATGAGGGTCAGTTACTAAGGCACCCATCAAGAAGGAGGGCCAATAACTGGCACTTGCATCATAGAGGAGAGCCATTCACTGTATAACCCATTATATAAGAAGGCTAGTCAGTAGGTCACCCATTTTGGAGTAAATTCGATTACAAAGGAGGCTTCAATTACAAAGGAGGACCAGTCACTCTGAAACCTATCACAGTGATGGGGCATGCATGATAGAGTTGAAACAGTCACTGGAGAACACCTTACAGAGAAATGCACTTATTGGAGCACCCATCGCAGAGATCAGCTAGTTACTGGAACAAACATCACAAAGGAGAGCCAGAAACTGTGGCCCTCATCAAGAGGAGGGCTAGTCACTGAGTCAACCTTCATAGAAGAGGACCAGTTACTGTGGCACCATCACAAAGCAGAGCCAATGACTGAGAGGCCTATCACAGATGTGGACCAGGCACTGAAGAACAATTCCACAAACAGCATGTAGGAAGCACCTATCTAAAAGGAGGGTTCTACACTGGTAAACCCAATAGCAGGGTTCCAAGCTCTGAAGTACCCATCCAAGAGGAGGGTTAGTGACTCACTCGCCCATAGCAGTGGAGTTCCAGTCACTGTGATATCTATTAGGAAGAAAGCAAGTCACTGGAGCACCTATCCCAGAGGAAGACCTTTCATTGCAGCAGACATCATAGAGGATTGCCAGTCACTTGGACATGCATTATAGAGGAGAATTAGTCACTGAGGCACCCTTCAGAGAAGAGGACCAATCACTGAGGTTTAATCACAGAGGAGTGCCAGTAACTGATGCACCCTTCCCAGAGGAGGGCCTGCCAAGAAAACAACAATCCCAGATAAGTGCCAGTCACTGAAGCACCCATTAGGAGGTGGGCCTATCACTGAGGCAACCATAACAGAGGAGGGTCTGTCACTGAGGCACCCATTACTCAGTAGGGTCATGGAGTCACTCAGGGCAGAGCAGGTCGAGTAATTGGGCCACCAATTATAGAAGAGGGAGAGTCACTTGGGCAACAATAACTGAGAAGTGGCAATCTCTTGGGCACTTATCTCATATAAGACCTAGTCCCAGGGCACCCATCACAGAGGAGGTTCGGTGACTACTGCACCCATCACATTTTACTGCCAGTTACTGTGGCACCAAATAGTAGGAATGTCAATTTTGAGGCATTGATCAGAGAGGAGGAAAAGTCAATGGGCGATCAATTACAGAGGAAACTTGGTCACTGGAGCACAAGTCACAGTGGATGGCTAATCTCTAGTGCTCCAAAACAGAAGGAAGCAAGTCACCTAGGTACCAACCACAGAGGAGGGCCAGTCACTGAAGCAGGCATCACAGTGGTGGCTCAGACACTGGGACATTCGTTGTAGAAGAAAACTAGTCACTAGGGCACCCATCAATGTGGAGAGTCACTCAAAGGGACACTCAATAGGAGGAGAGCCAGACCCTGAGGCACCAATCAATACCAGGCCCAGTTACTCATCAGTCATCACAGAGGAGGCCCAGTAACGGGGCACCCATCACAGTGGAGGCACGGTCACTGAGGCAGTCACTACAGGGAATGCCCATTTACTAGTTACCTATAACAGATGAAGCACAATCATCAGGCCACACATCTCAATGGTGGGTCAAACATGGGAACACCGCTCAATGAGAAGAGTAGTCACGGGATCCCAAACACAGAGGAGGCTAGCTACTGTTGCACACATAACAGAGAAAGGCACCCACTGTGAAGAAATAGTCATTGGAATAACCTTCATAGAGTAGGGCAAGTTACTGTGGCAACCACTATGGTGGGATGTAAGTTACTTGGGAATCTTCATAGAGGAGGTCTAGTCATAGTACCCTCACAGAGGGGTGCAAGTCATTGGAAAACCCATCACGAACTTGGACTTACCACTATGGCACACATCACAAAGAGGGTCAGTCACTGAAGCACCCATTTTGGAGGAAAGTCAGACATTGGGACAACCTTCACAGAGAATGGTTAGTCACTGTGAAAATCATTACAGTAGAGTGTTATTCAGTGTGGCACAAATCATAAAGAAGGTCTTATCACTGGAGCCCCTATAATGGAGAAGGTCCAGTCACTGGAATACCAATATCAGATGAGGAAAAATCTTGTAACTCCCATCACAGAGGCGGGTTAATAATGGGGTCAATCCTCAAGTGGAGGTCTAGTCACTGAGACATTCATCACAGAATTGGGCTCATCATTGAAGTACCCATTCCAGTGGAAGGCCAGCCATTGGGTCATAAATCACAGAGGACCAGTTATTCAAGCACCCATTAGGAGGAGGGGTATTTACTGGGGCACCGATCAAAGAGGATGTTCAGTCACAGAGGCACTCATTCCAGGGAAGAGCCAGTCATTGAGGCACAAATTAGAAGACTGTCCAGTCACTGGAGCACTGATCAAAGGGGAGGACAATTCACTGAGAGTCCACCAATAGGAAGCCCAGTCCCTGGGGTACTCATCACATGTGAGGTCCAGTCACTGGAACATGCATCACAGAAAAGAGTGAGTCACTAGAGCACCCATGAGAGAAGATGGATATACACTAGTGCACTCATAATGGAAGAGGGCCAGTCATTGGGTCACCATTCACAAAGGAGTGACAATTATGTGAACAGTGAACACAGTGGAGGACCAGTCACTGTAGACCCATCACTAAGGAGTTGAAATTCTTGGGCATCCATTTAGAGGAAGGTCAGTCACTGGCACACTCAAAAGAGAAAATGCCTAGTTACTGGGAACACACCACAGATGAGAGCTAGTCACTGAGACACACTTCACAGAGGAGAGCCAGTCACTGGGGCAACTACAGAAGGGGACAAGTCATTGGGGACACCCACCAATGAGGAGAAATAGTGACTCGGGCACCATCACGGCACAAAGCCAGTTACTGAGACATACGTCCAAGAAGAAGGCCAGTCAATGAATCTCCAAACCAAGATGAGGATGATTCACAAGTCTAGCATTAGGAGGCAAGTTTATAACTTGGGCATTGATCACAGAGGCAGGCCACTCAATGAGGCATCCCTGGCAAAGGAGGGTCAATCACTGAAGCATTCATTCCAAAGAAGTGTCAGTCACTGTGGCACTCAGTAGCAGGAGAACGAAGTCATTGAGGTTATGATCACAGAACATGGGCAGTCGCTGAGCTACCCATCACAGAAAACATTTAACTGGGGAACCCATCACAAAGGAGGGTCAGTTAGTGGGTCACTATCACAGTGGAGAACCAGTCATTGAGCACTCATAAAAAAGGACTGACTGTCATTAAGACACACATCCCTTAGGAGGGCCAGTCACTTGGGCCCCCACTAAAGGTGAAAGCTAGAAATGGGCAAACATCAGAGAAGAGAACCAGTCACTGGTGCTCTCACTATTAATGAATTCCAGTCACTGGGGTATCTTTCACACAGAAAGGCCATCACAGAGCTTGCATAGTCATTGAGGCATCCTTCCCAGAGAAAGATCAGTGACTTTGGCACCCATATTTGTAGAGTTCAGTCACCAAGTCACCCAATAGGAGGAGGAAAAGTCACGGGGCATCAATCACAGAAGAGGTCCAGTCATTGAAGCACACATCACAGAGTAGGGCCAGTCATTGTGGTACCCATCACAGAAGAGGGCCTGATACTGGGACTTACATCATGGAGGAGAGCCTGACACTTCAGCTGTCATGATGAAGGGGGTTATTCATTTGGTAATCCATTAAGGAAGAAAGTCATTCCCTGGTTCACTGATTACAAATGTGGTTCAGTTTCTGGGGCATCAATTTAACAAGATGACCCTTCACTGAATTTCTCATCACATGGGGGAATCCTGTCATGCAGAACCCATTACAGAGGATGGCCAGTTACCGGGCACCTATCACAAAAAATGGTTTGTCACTGGGGCACCCATCACAGATGAGGACCAGTCATTGTGGGAACATCACAGAAGACAGCCAATCATTGAGTCATGCATCACAGAGGAGGGCCAGCAACTAAAGCAAACATCTCAAAGCAGGTCCAATCACAGGAGCAACTATCACAGATCATGCCCCGTCCCTTGTTATCCACTTGTGTGGAGGCCCAATCACTGGTGAACTCATTACAGTGTAGTGTCTGTCACTCTGACACACAATAGTTTGAGGGCCAGTCACCTGAGTACTCTTCACAGAGGAAGTGCAGTCACTGGTGCACACATCATAGAGGAGGGCTTGTCTCTGGGGCACCATCACTAAGGAGAGCCAGTCGTTGAGCCAACCTTTCCAGAGAAGGATCAGTCAATTAGACAACAATTACAGATTGCCAGTTACTGAAGTATCTATTATGATGTGGGCAAATCACTGAGGCATCCATCCCCAAAGAGGGCCAGTATAATGGCACCCATCACAGAGGAGGACCAGTCATTGATTTCCCCATTACAGAGCTGGCTCATGGAATAACACAGTTCAGAAGAGGCCAAAAATTGAACCACCCTTTGTTAAGAGGGGAGTCACTTGGATACCATCACAGAAGAGTGTCAATCCCTTGAGCACTTAATTCAGATGAGACCCAGTCACAGGGTACCCATACCCATACACACAGAAAGCTCAATCACAGAGGAATCCATTCCAAGGAAATGCTAGTGATTGGTGTATCAATTAGAAAGATGTCAAATCACTGGAGCACTGATCACAGAAACGGACCAGGAGTTGAGGCATCTTCCAGAGGAGGACTAGTCAATGGAGTACTCATCACATATGAGGTAAAGTCACTGGGAAATGACCTTATATGTGATGAGTACCCCAGTGATTTAAGAGGAGATTAAATCACTGTTGCACCCATGAAAAAAGAGGTCTATTTACTAGTGTGCTCATTATGGAAGAGGGCCAGGGCAGTCAGTGGGACACCTTTCACAAATGAGGGATGGTCATGTGGACACTGAACACAGAGGAAGTTCAGTCACCTGAGGAGTTAAAATAATGTGGATACCATTATAGATGAGGTACAGGAATTGAGGCACCCATCACAGAAAAAATCCTAGTTACTCAGACAGCCAGTCACTGAGACAAACATCACAGAGTAGAGCAGGCACTGGGGAACAAATTATAGAACAGAGCAAGTCACTGAGGGCCCCTATAATTGAGGAGGTATTGTAACTGGGGCACCATCCCAGCAGAGAGTCAGTTACTGAGATACACATTCAAGAGAAAGTCCAGTCAAATAAGCAGAAATCCAACACAAGGGTGATTCACTGGTCATGAATTTGGATGATAACTCATCACTGGGGTATTGATCAGAAAGAATGCCACTGAATGAAGTGCCTATTCCAGTTTAGGGACAATCACTGAGGTATTCATCACAAAGGAGTGTCAGTCACTGGGGCACTCATTGGGAGGTGGGCAAGTCAATGAGGCACTGATCAGAGAGGAGGGGCCGTCACTAAGGTACACATCACAGGAGACGTATTCACCGGGACATCCATCAAAGAGGTTAACTATTCACTAGGGCACCCATCACAGAAAAGAATCAGTTATTGGGGAATCACCACGGTTGAGAGCCAGTCACTGAGCATGCATCACAAATGACTGACTGTCACTGAGGTATACATTCCAGAGGAGGACCAGTTACTGGGCCACCCATAAAAAAGAAGGGCATGTCACTTGTACACCCATCAAAAAGAGGACCAGTTACTGGTTCACTCAGTTTTGAGGAAGCTCAGACACTGGAGTATCTATCACACAGGAGGGCCAGTCACTAGAGCACCCACTACAAAAAGGTCCAGTCACTGTGGCACCCATCACAGAGGAGGGTAGTTACTGGTCCACCCATTACCAAGCAGGCTCATGTACTAGGATACCAATCACAAAAGAGAGTTATCTACTGGGGTACCAATCACAGAGGAAGGTCACTGACTTGGGCACCAATCACATAGGAAGCCCAGATACTGGTGCCTCCATTATGGAGAAGAATCAGTGAGTGGGACACCCATCACAGAGAAGGGAAAGTAACTTGGGGATACATCACATAGGCTACCAAGTTACTTAGCAATATATTACAGAGCAGGACCATTCAATGAGGCATCTGTCACAAAAGAGGCCTTAAAACTATAACACAAATTATAAGGAGTGTCAATAATGGAGCACAGATCCCATATAAGAGCCAGTCACTAGTATATTGATCAAATATGAGGGCCAGTCACCGGGACTCTAATTACAGTGGAGTCAGTCATCAGAAAGCACTGATCACAGAGAAGGGCCAATCAATGCATCACCAGACACAGAGGAGTAATTGTCACTGAGGTGCCCATCAGAGTTGAAGGGATTTCACAGGTCACCCATCATAAAGGAGAGCTAGTCACTGGGCACCCAAAACAGAAGAAGGACAGTCACTGAATCACCCTTAACAGTGTAGACCACTGAGTGAGGCAGCCATCACAGAGGAGTGCCAGTGATGGAGGAACTCGAGGAGCTCTAGTTCTCAAGACACACATCACGCAGGAAGGCTAGTCATTGTGGAACCAAAAGTAGTGGAAGCTCATTCACTGGGACATGCATCCCATAAGAGAGACAGTTACTGGGGCACACATCACAAAGAACAGTCAGTCACTAGGTCATGTATCATTAGGAGAGCCATTCACTGTAGAACTTATGATAGAAGAGGACTGAGCTTTAGGGCACCCATTATGGAGGAGGGCTAGTTACTGGGGTGCCAATAAAAAATAAGGGCCAGTCACTGGGTCACCAATCTCACAGAAGGGCCAGTCAATGCAGAACCCATCAGAGACATGTGACAGTTATGAAGCATCCATTGTAGAGGAGAGTCAGTTGCTGGGACAACCATTACAGAAGAACACTACTTAATCAAGCACCAGTAACATAAGTAAGCCAGTCACTGAGACAAACATCACAGAGGAGAGCCAGACACTGAAGCACCCATCACAGAAGAGGGATAGTCACAGGGTCAGCCATCATAAAGGATAATTAATTACTGGGACACCATCACTGAGGACAGCCCATCACTGAGGAACATATCACAGACGAGAACCAGTTACTGAGGCACCCATGCCACAGAAGGAGAAATCACTGAGTTACCATCAGAGAAAAGCACAAGGCACTTGGGATCCCATTAACAGGAGTCCCAGTCACTGAGGCATCAGTCACATAGTAGGACCAGTCATTGAGCTTGTCATCAAATATGAAGCTCAGTTACCTGACAACCATCACAGAGGTTGTACAGACACTGAGGCACCCATCCTAGAGGAAGGTCAGTTAGTTAGACACTCATACCAGTGTAGTTAGTCACTGGGGCATCCATTAGGAGGAGGGCAAGTCATTGGGACACCAAACACACAGGAGGGTTAGTAACTGAGGAACCCATCCCATTGGAGTGCCAGTCACTGAGACACCCATCACAGAGAAAGAACAGTCACTGGGGCACCCATCACAGAAGAGGGCCAATCACTGGGACATATGTCATGAAGAACAGTCAGTCACTTGAGTTCGTTTCATAGAAAAGGATTACTCACTAGGAGATGCATTACATAGGAAAGTCACCATTGGGGCACTAATCACAAAGAAGTGCAAGTCACTGGGGCACCAATCACAGAGGATGGCCAGTCACTGAGATTCTCATCACATGGCAAAATCTGTCACATGGAACACATTATAGAAGAGGACCAGTCACTAGACATCACACCTAAAAGAAGACTTGTCACTTAGGTGCCCATCACAGAGCAGTACCAGTTATTGGGTAATCATCACAGAAGAGAGCCATTGATGCACCAATCATATAGGAGGGTCAGTAACTGAGGCACCCATTTCAGAGGACGTCCATTCTCTGGGGCACTCATCTCAGAAGTAGGTCAAACAATGAAAACCTATCCCAGAGGAGGACCAGTCACTGTGGCAACCATTAGGAGAGAAGTCAATTACTAGGCACCTATTACAAAGCAGGGTCAATCTTTGAGGTGCCCAGCAAAAAAGAGGGCCAGAAAATGAGACATTCATCGCAGAAGTGGAACCATCAATGAGGCATCCATCCTAGAGGGAGCCTGCCACTTGGACACCATTAGGAATGGCTGCAGTCACTGGGGCATTGATCAGAGAGGAGTGCCAGTCACTGGGTCTCTCAACACAGAACTAGCCCAATCCCTGGACACCCATTACAGAGGAGGACTAATCACAGGGAAACTCATCATAGTGGAGGGTCAGTCACTCAGGAACCCAATAGGATGAAGTTCAGTCACTGGGGTAGCCATCACAAAGAAGGACCAGTCACGGGCACATGCATAATAGAGCAGATTCATTCACTGCTGAACACATAGTATAAGAAGGCTAGTCAGTAGGGCACCTATTATGGAGGTAGGCTAGTCACTAGGGAACCAATCACAAAGGAGGACCAGTTACTGTGACACCCATCACATAGGAGTGCCAGTCATTGGACACTGATCACAAATAGAGCCAGTCACTTGGACAGTGACCACACAGTAGGAATAGTCACTGCAGTACCCATCATATAGTAGTGCCTTTCATGGAGTGTCCATTATATTTGAGAACAGTAAATGGGGCACCCGTCACAGAGATGGTTTATCAATTTGTCATCCATTACAGTGGAATAATAGGTATTGAGGCAACTATCATAGAGGATAATCATTCATTGATTCACCTTCACAGAGGAGAGTCAGTCACTGAGGCACCCATCACAGAGGTGGGCTAGTAACTGACTCACCCATTTCAAAGGATCTCCATTCACTGAGGCACCCTACACAGAGGTAGGGGCCAGTCACAGTTGCACCCATTCCAGAAGAGGGCCAGTCACTGAGGCACCCATTAAGAGTAAGGTCAGACATTGGGGCAATGATCACAGAGGAGGGCCAGTTACTGAATCACCCAGCACAGAGAAGGGTAAGAAAACGAGACACCCATCATAGCATAGGGCCAGTCATTAATAAATTCATTCTAGTGGAGGGCCATCACTGGGGCACCCATCACACATCATGTCCAATCCGTGGGCTTTTATTGCAATGGAGACCCAGTCACTGGGAAACTCATTAGAGTGTAGTGCCAATCACTCTGACACCCATAAGTTTGAGGGCTATTCACTTGGCTACTCATCACAGAGGAAGCACACTCAAGGGTGAACATATCAGAGAGGAGGGCTAGTCCCTAGGGCACCTGTCACTAAGGCGGAGCAGTAATTCGGGCAGTTGTTATAGAAAAGGCCCAGTAAATTGGCCTCCCATAACACAAGAGACTGGTCACTAGGGTCACTGTCACAGAGGAATTCTAGTCACCAAAGCACCCATCACAGAAAAGGACCCATCACTGGGACACCATCACAAAGGAGAGAAAGTCCTGTGAGCAGTTTTTCTGTTATGTGTGCCCCAGAGCCTGCATACCCTCTATGATATCTTCCCTCAGTAGCTGGCACTCCACTGTGATGGGTGTCACAGTGACTGACCCTCACCTTTGATGGGTGCCACAGTGAGTGGCCATCCTTTGTGATCGGTGCCCCAGTGACTGTCCCTCATCCATAATGAATGTCATAGTGACTAATCCTTCTCTTTGATGGGTACCCCAGTGTCTGGCTCTCTTGTGTGATTGGTGGGCATGTGAAGCCTTCTCCTCTGTCATGGTTGTCCCAGTGTCTAGGCCTTCTCCATAATAAGTGTTCCATTGACTGGGCAGCCTCCCTCATGGGTGCCCCAATGACTGGGCCTCCTCTGTGATTGATGTTCCAATTATGGTGCTCTTCCATAACTATTGCCCCAGTCACCCACCCTCCCCTGTGATGAGTGCCCAACTTAGTGGTTCTCATCAGTAATGGGTGTACCAGTGACTAGCACACCTTTGTGATGGATATCCCCACGATGGGTCCTCCTGTGTGGTGAGTGATCTGTTGACTTGGCCTCCTCTATGTGTGTCCTGGTGACTCACCCTTCTCCATTATTGGTGACCCAGATACTAGGCCTCCTCTGTCATGTGTGCTTTTGTGACTGTTCCTCTTTGTGGGGGGGCACAGTGACTGGCCTTTGTCTCTCATGGTTGTCCTAGTCATTAGCCCTCCTCTATAATTTTTACTCCAGTTACTAGCCCACCTCAGTGATGGATGACAAGGTACTGGTCCGTCTCCAAAGTGGGTGGTCTGGTGACTCATCCTACTCTGAGTTTTCCTCAGAGAAGGAACTTCTTCTCCCTTTGGTGACCCAGTGTCTGGGCCTCTTCCATATTGCTGATCAATTGATTGACCCTCCCCCCATATGGATTCTCCAGTGACTGTGGCTCCTCTTTAATTTGTCACCTGTATAGACCCTCCTCCATAGTGGTTGCCTGAATGACTAGCCCACATCTGTAGTGAATGTCCCAATTACTAATCTCCCTACACAATGGGTGTCCCAGTGGCTGTCCCTCCTTTCTGATGGGTTTCCCAATTACTGGCCCTCCTCCTTTATGGGCGACACAGTGACTGGGGGTCTTATGTGATTGATGCCCCACATGACTGGTCCTCCATCATAATGACTGCTGTAGTAACTAGCTCTTCTTTGCAAATGTTTTCCCAATAATTGGCCCTCCTTCATAATGGATGCCTCAGTGACAGGCACTCCTTTGTTGTGGGTGCCAGAGTAACTAGCCCTACTCTGTGTGTTTTTTTGTTCCCAGCAAGCTCTCCCCTGTGTTTGTTGTACCTTAGCCTAGCCCTACTCTGTGAAGGGTACCCCAGTGACTGGCACTTTCTGTGATGACTGCCACAGTGATAAGCCCTCCTCTCTTTGATGAGTGCCCAGTGACTACATGTCTTCTGTGATCGATATTCCAGTGACTGGCTCTCCTCTGTTCTGTATGCACAAGGTATGGGCCCTACTCTGGGAAGAATTCCACAGTGACTAATCCTTCTTTGTGAATGGTACTTAGTGACTAGATTTCCTCTATGATCACTGCCCCAGTGATTGGATCACTCACATAATGAGTGCCTCAGTGACAAGCTCTCCTCCATTATGGGTTATTTGATGACTGTACCTCCTTTGAAATTTTTGCCTAGTAATAGACCTCCTCCAAAATGTTTCCTTTATTGACTAGCCCTCCTCTTTGCTGGATATCCCACTTACTGTGTACCCTCCATTATTGGAGGTGCCCCATTGGTTGGCCTGCCTCCACAATAGGTGCTCTAGTGACTAGCACTCCTCTATGATGGGTTTTTCAGTAACTGGTCCTTCATATTTGATGCCCCAGTGATAATCCCTTCTTTGTGATGGCTGCTCAGTGACTGACATTCCTCAGAGATGGCCGTCCCATTGACTGGCACTCCTCCATAATGGCTACCCCAGTGACTGGCCCTCCTCTGTTTTCAGTGTCTCTGTGTGTCTCAGTGACTAGCACTTCTCTGTGAGGGGTACTTCTATAACAGAACTTTCTCTGTTATGGATGTCCCAGTAATTGCCCATCTTCTGACATGTGTGCCTCAGGAACTGCCCTTCTTCTCTCATGGTTGTCTCAGTGACTGGCCCTTTTCTGTGATAGCTGTTCTAGTAACTGGTCTTCTGTGATGGATGCCTCAGTTATTTTCCTTTGTGATTCAGCCTCCAGTGATGGGCTCTCTTCTTTGATGGATACATCCGTGACTGTTCCTTCTTATATGCTTTTTTTCATCATTAACTAACCCTTCTTAGATCAGTGCCCCAGAGACTTGCCTTCATCTGTGCTGGGTACCCCAGTGAGTGGCTCTCCACTGTTATGGGTGTCCCCATGACTTGATCTCCTCTGTGATTGTCCCAGTGACTGACTCTCCTCTGAGGTAGTTCTTCCAGTAACTGAGCCTCCTCAACAATTGGCGCTCAATTGATTAGCACTTTTCTGCAATGTATGCTCCTGTGACTGGCTCTCCTCTGTGATGAGTGTTACAGTGATTGACTCTCCTCTGCAACAGATGCCCCAGTGACTGAGTCTCCTCTATAATGGATGCCTCATTGACAACCCACTTCTGTAAAAAATAGCCAAGTGGCTGATTCTGCCCCTTGATGAGCTCCCCAGTGTCCAGCTTTCCTCTCTGATTGATGCCCAAGTAACTGGTTATCCTGCCTAATTGATGCCTCAGTGAATAGTCCTCCTTCATTATGAGTGACCAAGTGAATGATCCTCTGCAGTCATTGGTGCCCCAGTGACTAGCCCTCCTTGGTAATGACTGCCCTAGTGACTATCCCTGCTGCTCCAGTAACTAGGCCTCCACCATTCTGGGTGCCCCAGTGTCTCACTCTCCTCCATTATGGGTGATCCTGTGACAAGACCTCCTCTGTGACTGGTTCCACAGTGAATGTTTCTCCTCCAAAATGTGTGCCACAGTGACTAGTCTTCCCTGGGATAGTAGCCCGAGTTTCTGGGCATGTTTTATAAAGGGTGCCCTAGTGACAGACCCTCCTCTGTGTCCCAGTAATTGGTCCTCCTCCATAATAAAGGCTCCATTGACTAAACCTCATGCATTACTGGTACCCCAGTGACTGATCTTCCTCCAAACTTTGTGCCACAGTGAATAGCCCTCCTCTGTGATTGGTGCATCAGTGACTGGCTGTTCTCTGTGATCAGTGACTGGCTGTTCTCTGTGATGGGTGTCTCATGTCAGACTCCCTTCTGTGATAGATGCCTCAGTAATTGGGCTTCCTTTATAATGGGTACCCCAGTGAATAGCTTTCCTCTGTTAGAGGTGCCTCCATTACTGGTCTCCACCTCTGATGGGGGCAACATTAAATGTCCCTCCCAATTATGTGTGCTCCAGTGACTGCCTCCTCTGTGTTGGGTGCCCAGTAACTAGCTGTCCTCTGTGATGGGTGTCCCAGTGACTGGCTCTTTTTTATGATGACTGCCCCCTAGACTGGCCTGTCCTCTGTGATGACCTCAGTGACTTACCTACCTCTGTATTTGGTGTAGCACTGATCCTTTTCTTTAATAGGTGATCCAGTGACTGAATCTCTTCTCTAATTGGTGCTCCAGTGACAGACTCTCATCTTTGATGTGCCTCACTGAATTGGTGTCCACTGTGACTTGGCCCAGGTGAAAATCCTCGATCTGTGATGGCTGCTCTAGTAACTGGGCCTCCCCTCAATGGGTATCCCCTAGTGTCTGCATCTCCTCTATGAGAGTGCCTCTGTTATTGGCCATCCTCTATAATAGGTGTCTCAGTGTTTATTTTCTGTTATATGTTCCCCAGTGACTAGCCCTCATCCATAAAGGAAGCCCTAGTGACTAGCCTTCCTCTGTGCCTCAGACAATGAGTCTCCTTTGTGATGGGTGCCCTAGTTATTGTCTTTCCTCTATGATAGTTGCCTCAGTGATTGAGCCTTCTCCATAATTGGTGCACCAGTAACAGGCAGTCTTCTGTAACAGTTGCCCCAGTTACAGGTCCTCCTCTGTTAAGAATTCATCAGTTACAGACGCTCCTTTTCGAGTAATACCTCAGTGACTATGTGATTGGTGCTCCAGCAAATGAGCATCCACCATAATGGTTGTGTTGTCCCAGTGACTATTCCTCCTTTGTGAAAGTTGTCCCAATGAATTGCCCGCCTCTCTAATGGAAATTCCAGTGACTTTCCCTCATCTGTTCCAGGTGCCATAGCGACTAGCCAATCTCTGTGTTGTATGTACCAGTGTGTGTCCACCCTCTGTGATAGGTGCCCTGTGATTGCCCTGCCCTGTGATGGGTGCCCTAGTAACTGACCCTCCTCTTTGATGGGTGCCCCAGTGACTGGCCCTCTTCTGTGATGGAAGTCACAGTGATTGGCTTCTTCTGTGACAAACTTTCTCTGTTAAGGGTGCCCCAGTGATTGGACCAGTTCTGTGATGGGTGCCACAGTGACTAGCACTTCTCAGAAAAAATGCTCCAGTGACTGATCTTCCCCTGTGATCAGAGTTCCAGTGACTTGCTTTTCTCTGTAATCACTGCCCCATTGACTGAATTTTCTACAAAATGAGTGCCTTGATGAGTAGCTCTCCTCCATTATGGTTGCCATATTGACTCTGCCTCCTTGGTTATTCTCCAGTGACTGACTATCTTCCATATTGGGTGCTCTAGTTATAGCCCTTCTTTGTGATGTGTGTACCAAGTTTGGCCTTCCTCAGTGATGGATGCCCTAGTGACTAGACATCCTATATGATGGTTTTCTCAGTGAATATCTCCTTCCATAATGGTTGCCCTAGTGAATGGCCTTCCTCTGCTATTGGTGCCATGGTGACAACCCTCTGTGTGGGTGTCTCAGTGACTTCCCCTCATCTTTGATGGGTGCCCCCATGACCGGTCCTCCTGTATGTTCGGTGCCCCAGTGACTGGCCCTTTTCTGTGATAGCTGTCCCAGTGTCTGTTCTTCCTTTGTGATGGGTGCCTCAATGACTGGCTGTCATCTCTGATGATGCCTCACTTACAAGGCCTCCTCTGTGATCAGGGTCCAGTGACTAGCTCTCCTCTGTGATGGGTGCCTCAGAGATCATCCCTCCTCTGTTCGGTGCTACAGTGACTGGCCCTTTTCTGTGATTGGTGCTCTAGTGACTGGCTTTCCTCTGTAATGCTGCTTCAGGGACTGGAGCTCATTTGTGATGGGTACCCCAGTGACAGGTCCTCATCTGAGAATGGTACCCCAGTGACTAGCCTTATTCTTTGAGAGGTGTCACAGTGACTGGACTCATTAGTGGATGCCCCAGTGACAGGCCGTCCTTTGTGAAAGGTGTCTCAGTGATTGGGCCTCCATAATAAGTGCAGTATTGACCGAGACTTCTTCATGATTGGTGCCTCAGTGACAGAACTTTTGACAAAATGGCTGCCGTGGTGAGTAACCCTTCTCCATGGTGACTGGCCCATGGGCTTTCCTCTGTGATGGGTTTCACAGTGAACAGCATTCCTCTGTGATAGATGCCACAGTGATTGGGCCTTCTCAGTAATGGGTGCCCCAGTCCTAGCCCTTCTCTGTTCTGGGTTCCCCCGTGATGGATCTGCCTCTGTGATGGATGCAACAGTGATTGACCCATCTCTTTTATAGGTGCCCTAGTGACTGACGCCCCTTTTTGTGTGCCCTGTTCCTGCCCCTCTTCTGTGTTTGTTACCTAATTCACTGGCCCTCCTCTGAAATCATTTCTCCAGTGAATAAATCCCCTCAGTAATGATGACTCAGTGTCTTACCATCATCTGTGATGAGTACCCCAGTGACTGGCCTCCTCTGTGATGGGTGCCCCAGATACTGGCCCTTTATTTGCTATGATGTGTTTGCCAGTATCTAGACTTTCTCTGTGATTGGTGCCCCAGTGACTGGCCCTCCTTTGTGATCAGTACCCCAATGACTACTCTGCCTTCTAATATGTTCCTCGGTGACTAAACCTCCTCTATTTTGGGTACCAAAGTGACCGGCCCTCCTCTGGGAATGGTGGCTCAGTGACTGGGTGGCCTATGTAATGTGGGCCTAGGTGTCTATCCTTCTTCAGTGAATGGTGCCCAGTGATTGGACCTCTTCTTAATATGTGCCTTAGTGACTCGTTCTCCCCTATAATGGGTGCCTCTGTGACTGGCACTCCTCTGTGATAGGTGTCTATGTGACTGTGCCTACTTTGTGACAGATGTCCAAGTGAGTAACCCTCATCCATAATGAATGCCTTTGTGACTAGTACTGCTCTGTGCTGTGTTCACCAGTGACTGGATGTCCTCTGTGATGGGTGTCCCAGTTACTAGCTCTCTTTTGTGATGATTGCTCCAGTGAGGGGGCTCAGGCATAATGGGTACCCCAGTGACTGGTCCTCTTCTGTAATGAGTGCCCCAGAGACTGGTCCTCTTCTGTTATGGGTACACTGGTGACATCCCCTTCTTTTTGAGGTGTGCCCTGATGAGTGACCCATCTCTCTGATGGGTGCCCCAGTGACTGGCTCTCCTTTGTTACAGTTGCACCAATGACTACACCTCCTGCTTGATGGATGCCCAAGTGACTGGTCTTCTTCTGATAAGTACTACAGTGATGTAGTACTGGCCCTGCTCTGTGATGGATGCCCAGTGACTACACCTCCTCTGTGATGAGTGTCCAGTAACTTCCTCCCCTCTGTTATGTGTGTCCCTGGGATTGGTTCTCTTTTCTGAAAAATGCCTCAATGACTGATTCTCTGTACACAGTGCACCATTGACAAGTATTCCTCTGTGACTGATGCTTCAGTGACTCTAACTTCTATATAATGTGTGCATCAGTGACTAGCCCTCCTCTATTATAACTGCCACAGTGTCTGTGCCTCTTTAGTTATTTTTGCCCCACTGACAGTACTTCTTACATAAGTATTGTCCTATTAACTAGCCCTCCTCTGTGATTGGTGTTCCAGTATCTATGCCTTCTCCATACCTGGTGCTCCAGTGACAAACCCTCCTTTGTGAAGGGTATCAGTGTTTCACCCTCCTCAGTGATGAGTGACACAGTACCTCCTCTGTGATGTTTGCTTCAGTGACTCATTCTCCTACATAATGGTTGCCCCAGTAACTGGCCCTCTCCAGTTATCAGTGCCAGAGTGACAAGCTTTCCTCTTCATGGGGGTCTCAGTTGCTATCCCTCCTCTGTGAGGAGTGTCCTCATCATTGGCCCATGACTGTGATGTGTGCCCCAATGAATAACCCTCTTCTGTTATTGGTGTCCCAGTGACTGGCCCTCCTCTGTGTTTGGTGCCTCAGTTACTGGCTTTCTTCTGTTATTGGTGCTCCAGTGACTGGCCTTCAACTGTGATGGGAGCCCAGAGACTATACTCCTTTGCTATGGCTGCACCAGAGACTGGCCCTCTTTCATTATTCATGACCTAGTGAATGTTCTCCTTTTTGTTGGGTTCCCCAGTAAATTGCTCTCCTCTGTGATAGTTGCCCCTGGGACTTTCCTATGTAATAAGCTCCCTGTGATTAGCCTTCTTCTGTGATGGGTGTCCCATAGACAGGCACTGCTGTATAACAGCTGCTGTAGTGAATTGCCCTTCTCTGTGATGGGAGTCCCAGTGACTGGACCTCCTCTATAATAGAAGCCTCAATCTCTAGCTTACCAATATAATGTGTGTAACAGTTGTTGGCCCCCTTCCAAAATGGGTTCCCTGGTGACTTGCCCTCCTCTGTGATAGGTGTCTAGTGACTGGTCCTCTCCTGTAATGGGTGCCCCAGTGACTGACCCTTGTCTGTAATGGCTTTCCAGTGACTGGCCCTTCTCTATGATGGATGCCTCAGTGACTGTCCTTCATCTGCATTAGGTACTTAATTGATTGACCCTCCCTTGTAATCCTTTTTCCAATGACTGGATCACCTCTGCAAATGGTGCACCAGTGGCTAGACTTCATCTGTAATAAGGACCCAAGTGACTGGCCAGCTCATTGATGGGTGCCCCAGAGACTGACCCTAAACTATGACAGGTTCCCTAGTGACTATGCTTACTCTTTGAGCTGAGCCCCAGTGACTAGATCTCCTCTATAATGGATGCCCCAATTCCTGGAACTCTTTGTGTTGGGAATCTCAGTGACCAGCTCACCTTTGTGAGCAGTGCTACAGTGATTGACCCGCCATCTAATGGGTGAACCAGTTACCGGGCTTCCCCAATAAAGTGTGCCCTGGTGTTTAACCCTCCTCTGTGATGGTTACTCGAGTGACAGAGTTTCCTCCTAATGGGTACCCCAGTTACTGGCTTTCCTCTGTGACTAGTACCTGTGTGACTGGCCCTCATCTGTGATGTAATACAGTGACTAATCTTCATTATAGACCTCCTCTATTCTCAGTGAGCCATGACTGGCTCTACTCAGTGTTGTGTATCCCAGTGACTGATTCTCATCTATGATAGTTGCCACAGTGACTGGGCCACCTCCATAATGTGCCCCTGTGACTGACCATCTTCTGTGATGGGTGTCCCAGTGATTGACATTTCCTTCTGCATTGTACACCTGTGACAGACCCTCCTTCGTGATTTATGTCCCAGTGACTGATCCTCCTCCTTAACACTTGTCCCAGTGACTAGCCCTGTTCCATTATGAGTGTCCTAGTGACTGGACCTCCTCTTGATTCGCGCCCCAGTGACTAGACCTCCATCATAATGGTTGCCCCAGTGACTAACTGTCTTCTGTAAAGGTTATCTCATTGGCCCTCCTCAATAATGAGTGCCTCTGGTACTGGCCCTCCTTTGTGGTGATGCCCTAGTGATTGGTTCTCCTCTGTTCTGAGTAGCCCTTCTCTGTTGGATGTACCAGTAACTAGCTCTCCTCTATAAAGAGTGCCCCATAACTGGTCCTCCACTATAAAGGGTGCCCAGGTGACTTGTTCTCCTTGTGACGGATGTCCCAGTGACGGTCCCACCTCTGTGATGTGTGCCCCAGTGACTAGCCCTCCTCTCTTTTGGGTGTCCTAGTAACTGGTTCTCCTTTGTAATAGATGCCCTAGTGACTTCCCCTCCTCTGTGATGGATGCCACAGTGACTGGTCCTCTCCTCTATTGGCTGAGCAAGTGACTTTGTCTTCTCTGTGAGGGTTGCCCCAGTCCCTATCCCTCTTCTGCATTTGGTGCCTCATTGACTGGCCTGCCTAGTGAACAGCTCTCCTCTCTGATGAGTGTCTCAGTAACTGGACCTCCTCCATAATTGGTGTCCCAGTGACAAGAACTCCATGATGGGATTCCCAGTTACTGCTCCTCTTCAATGATGGATGCCCAAATGTTGGGTCTCCTCTTGTGGTCTTGTGGTTGTCCCAGCATCTGGCCCTCCTCCTTAATGGTTGCCACTGTGAATATCCCTCCTCGGTTATGGGTGCCACAGTACCTACCCCATTTCTGTGAGTGTTTCCCCATGATAATTATCCTCTATAATGAGTTCCCAAGTAAATAATCCTACTCTTTTATTGGTGTCCAAGTGACTGCCACTCCTCTGTTATGGAAGCCCAAGAAACTGGCCCTTCTCTGTGCTGGGTGCACCAGCAACTGGATCTTTCTGCGATGACTGACCCAGTGACTGGTCCTCCTTAGGAATAGATGCATCAGTGACTGGACTCCTCAGTGATGAGTGCCTCAGTGATTGGCCCTCCTCTGTGATCGGTGCCAAAGTGACCGGATCTCCTCTTTGATGGATTCTCAAGTGACTAGTCTTTCTCTGTGAGCTGTTACCCAGTGAAAGTGTCTCTTCCATCACCACTCCAGTCATGGGTGCCTCAGTGACTGACCCTCCTCTTTGATAGTGGACTAGTGACTGTGCCTCTTTTGTGATGGTCCTCCGGTGATTAGCCTTTCTATGTAGTGGCTACCACAGTGGCCAGGCCTCTTCTGTAATGGGTGTCACTGTGACAGGACCCCATCTGTGAAGGGTAACTCAGGGATAGACTCTCCTCTGTGATGATAGCCCCAGTGATGGGTTCTCCTCTGTGATGGTTGTCTCAGTGACTGACTCTCTTCTGAGATAAATGCACCAGTTACAGGCCCTCCTCTATAAGATGTCCAGCAGTGGCTGGATCTCCTCTTTTATGGGTGCCCCAGTGCCTGGCCCTCCTCTGTGATTGTGCCCAAGTGACTGGCCCTCCTTTGTGATCAGTTCCCCAGTGACTGTGCGTCCTCTATGATTGGTGCCTAGTGACTGGTCTTCATATAAGGTAGGTGCCACTATGACTAGTCCTCTTCTGTGGCGGGTGTCTTAGAGACTGGGTCTCCTCCATTTTGAGTGCTGCAGTGACTGGGCTTCATCTGTTATAAATGCTCCATTGAATGGTTTCCATATATGACAGATACCCCAGTGAATAGTCCACCTCTTTATTGGGTGTACTAGTAATTGGGTGTCCTCCAAAGTAGTTGCCCTAAGAACTAGCCCTCCTCTTGATAGGTGCCCTATTTTCTGTACCTCTTCCATAGTGGGTGCCCAGTGAAAGGCCTTCCTCTGTGAAGAATGTCCAAGTGACTGGGCCTCCTCCCTAGTAGATGCACCATCGAGTAGGACTTTTTCGTGACTGGTGCCCAAGTTATTGACCCCCTTTCAAAGTGGGTGCCTCAGTGAATAGCCCTCCTTTGTGATAGATGCCCCAATGACTGTGTCTCCTGTAAAATGGGTGTCCCAGTGACTGGTCCTCCTCTGTGATAGGTGCCTCAGTGACAGGATCTCCTCTGTAATATGTGCAGATTACAACCTCTCCAATGTGAGGTGTTGCTCAAGTGACTGGTCCTCCTCCTAATGCATACCCCAGGGACTTGGCCAACCTCTGCTTTTAGTGTCTCTGTGAATGATCATTCTCAGTGACAGGTGCCTCAGTAAGTGTGCCTCCTCTGAGATGGGTGTCCCAGTGATTCACTCACCTCTGTATTAGTTGCCCCAGTGACTGGTAATCCTACATAATGGGTACCCCAGTGACTGGTACACTTTGTGATTGGTGGAGCAGTGCCTAGTCTTCCTTTTTGATGTGTGCACCAGTTACTAGTTACTGGCCCTCCTTTGTGATTCATGCCCCAGTTGTGACTGGGCATCTTCTGTGATTGGTGCCCCAGTGACTGTATCACCACAATAATGGTTGTCCCATTGACTTGCCCTTCTGTGTAAAACTTTTTACACTGACAAGACTTCTTCTGTAATGGGTGCTCCAGAAACTAGCCCTCATCTGTAATAGGTGCCACAGTGAGTAATTCTCCACTTGTGTTGGGTGTTTCAGCAACTATGCCTCCTTTGTGAGACATGCCCCCATGACTGGCCCATCTATGTGATGAGTGAACCCATGGCTGGTCTTCCTGTGTAATGTGTGACCCAGTGACTGCCCTTCCATTTTAATGGGTGCCCAGTGACTATCCCTCTTCCATGATGATTTTTCCAATGACTGGTCTTCTTATGTGATAGGTACTGAGTGACTAAACCTCCTCTGTTATAGGTGTCCCAGTGACTGGTCCTCATCTGTGATAGGTGCTCCAGTAACTGGTCCTCTTCAGTGATAGCTGTTCCAGTTACTGACCCTCCTGTATGATTGATTCTTCAGTGACTGGCTCTGCTCTGCAATGTGTGTCCCCAGAGATTGTGCCTCCTCTGGAATCTGGGACCCAGTGATGTTCTCTCCTTTGTAATTGGTGCCATATTGACTCATCTTCATCTGTGGTGGTTACCCCAGGGACAGACCTCCTCTGTTATTGGTGCCTCATTGACTGGCCCTCCATTGTTATGGATACCCCAGTGACTGGAGTTTTATATGATGGGTGAATTCTGAGTTGCTTTCTTTTGTGATGAATGACCCAGTAACAGGCTTCCTTCTGTGATGGATGACCCAGTAATGGGCTTCCTTCTGTGATGGGTATCCCAGAGATAAACTTTTTTCTGTAATGGGTGCCCCAGTGATTTGCCCTAATCCATAATGAGTGACATTGAACTGGCCTTCCTCTGCAATGAGAGAGTCAGTGACTGTTCCTCCTTCATTATGGATGACCCAGTAGCTAACCAGCCCTGTGATGGGTTTCACTGTGATGCACCTTCCTCCAAAATATGTGGTGCAGTGACTCACCCTTTTCAGTGATGAGTACCCCAGTAATTAGCCCTCCTTTATTATGGGTGCTCCAAAGACCACTCCTTCTCTATTTGGGGTCCTTCTCTGAGGGGTGCCCCAGTGATTGGCCCTCTTCTATGATGGCTGTCCCAGTGACTGGCCTTTCTCTGCAAAGAGTACCTCAGTGACTGTTCTTACTCTTGTTAGATGTCCCAGTAGCTGGCCCACCACTGTGATAATTGCCCTTGTTACGCAGTCTCCTCTCTGATGTGTACCCAGGTGAAACACACTGAGTCCTCTTCAGTAATGGGTGCCCAATGACTGTCCCTTTGCCTAATGAGTGACTGGGGACTGGCTCTACTCTGTGATGGGTGACTCTGTGATTGATTCTCCTCTCATATATGCCTCAGTGACTGTGATTCTTCTCTGATGTGAGCCCAGGTGACTATCCCTCATTAATAATGGATACTCTAGAGAATAGCCCTCCTTTGTGATGGGTTCCCCAGTGTCTGTCTCGCATCTGTGATAGAAATCCCAGTGATTGACTGTCCTCTCTGAAAGTTAAGACTTCAAGAGGGACATCTCCATACTGGGTAACTCCCTGACTGACCCTCTTCTGTAATTGGTGCTCAGTGACTGATCTTCCTCTGTTATGAGTGTACCAGTGCCAGGCCTTCCTTTGTGATTGGTGCTCCACTGACAAGTTCTCCATATGTGTCCCATTGACTGGTCCTCCTCCTTTATGGGTGCCTCTGTGACTGGGACACCTCTTAGATAGATGCCCTAGTGAGTGCCCCTTATAATGGTTAGCTCAGTAACAAGCTCTCCTCTGAACATTGTCCCAATGTCTGGTCCACCCTTATAATAGATGCCCCAATGACTAGTTTTCCTCTGTTATGGGTGACATATTGATCAGTACTCCTCTGTGTTGGACTTACCAGCCCTCCTCTATGAGGGGTGCTGCCTTGACTAGTCTGCTTCTCTTAAGGGTGATCCAGTGAGTGGTTCTCTTTTGTGATGGGTGTCCCATTGACTGCCCCTTCCAGTGACTAGTCCTCTTCAGTGATGACTGTGTCAATGATTGGCCCTCCTCTGTGAAGTTTGTCTAGTGACTACACCTCCTATGTGATGGGTGTCCAAGTGATTGGCACGCTTCTGTGATGTGTGCTCTAGCGATTAACTTTCCTTGTTTTCATGACCTCAATTATAGGGACACCTAAATAATGAGTACTTCAGTTACTAACTTACCTCCATCATAAGTGGCCCTGTGACTGTGCCTCCTCTGATTTTTACCCCTGTGAAAAACCCTCTTCCATAATGGGTGCACCAGTGTCTAGACCTTCTCTGTAATGGCTGTCCCAGAAACTGATATTCCTCCATAATGGGCACCTTGGTGTTTGGCCCTCCTCCATTACAGGTGCCCAGTAACAGGGCCTCTTATGTGATTGTTGCCCCAGCGATTGTTTCTTCTCTATAATGGTTATCTCAATGACTAGTCTTTGTGATGTGTGTCCCACATATAGGGCCTCTTACATAAATGGGAGTGCACTAATGATGGACCTCTTTGTAATAGACATACCAGTAACTAGGCCACCACCATAATGTGTAGCATACTGACTCTGCCTCTGTGATTGGTGTCCCTGTGATTGGTCTCCAGACGTTCATTATGAATGAATGCTGCTAGGGCAACAAACACAAAGAGGGCCTGCCAACTGTTACACCCTTCACAAAGAAGAACCAATCACTGACTATTCCATTGCTGAGTAGTACCTGTCACTAAACCACATACTATTGAGGGGGTCCAGTCACTGGTCACTCATGAGAGAAGGACCAGACAATAAGAAAACTTTCATGGAAGAGAATCAGTAACTGGGACACCAAACACTAAGGAGTGCAACTTACTTTATCACCCATCAGAGATGAGGTCAGTCACTGAGCCACCCAGAACAACAACTTACTTTATCACCCATCAGAGATGAGGTCAGTCACTGAGCCACCCAGAACAACAAAGTGCCAGTCACTGGAGCACCCATTATACAGATCTGTCACTGGGGTGCCAATCAATGATAAAGCAGTCACTGGGGCACCGATCATAGAGGAGGGTCATCACTGAGGGACCCTTTATGAAGGAGCGACAGTCACCAGAACAATCTTCACAGAGTCAGGCTAGTTATGGGGATATCATTCTATCAGAAGTCAGTCACTGCTTCACCAATCACAGAGGAAACATAGTCCTAAGGCAATCATTATGGATAAGGGTCAGTCACTGATATACTGATAACAAAGGAGGGACAGTCACGTGTCATCCATCATGGAGCAGGGACAGTCACTGTGGTACCCGTTGCAGAGGACAGCCAGATTCTGGGACACTCATTAAAGGGGAGAGCTAGTCGCATTGGCGTCCATTATTGTGGATGCTGAGGAATCAGTCATTGAATGGGTCAATCACTGAGACACCCTTCACAGTAAAGTGCCAGTAACTGTGGCACCCATCACAGAGGGGGGCTGATCACTGAGCACATAGTATAGAAGAGGACCAGTCACTGGGGTATGTAAGACAGAGGGTAGCCATTCGTCATGACAACCATCATGAAGGACAGCCTTTCACTGAGGAATAAATTTCAGAGGAGAGCCAGCCACTGTGGCATTCATCACAGAGCAGAGACTGCCACTGATGCAGCCATGGCAAAAGAGGGTCAGTCACTGGGGCACCCATTTGGAAGTGACTCACTCAGTGGAACTCTTGTTACAGAGGAGAGGTAATCTTTGTGGTTCTCTTAAGAGTGAGGGGTCAATCACTTGGCATCCATTATGGAGTAAAGCCAGTCACTGGGACAAGTGTCACAGAAGAAGGCCATTCACTGGGGTACCCATCAATAAGGAGAATGAGTCAATCAGTCACCCACACAAAGAAGGGACAGTCAATTGGGAACCAATATCAGAGAAAGGAGAGTTGATGAGGAACCCACAACAAGGAGAGCCGCTTACATGGCCACCCTTCACAGAGAAAGGCTAGTCACATGGATAAATCCCAGAGGTGAAGTAGTCACTGTGGCACCCATAACTGAGGTGCCACCTAGAGGTGCAGCCACTAGGATAACCTTCACAGAAGATGGCTTGTCAATAGAGCACCCATCAGAGTGGAGGGATAGTTATTAAATCACCCATTATAGATGAGAGACAGTCACTGGGGCACAAATCACTGGGAAGGCAAGTCACTGAGCACCCATAATGGATGACATTTCACTGAGACACCATTATGAATCAGACGCAGTCACTTGAGCTCAACCACAAAGTAATGCTGGTCACTGGGGAACCAATTACAGAGGAAGTCAATCACTGGGTCATTTCCCCACAGCAATGACTGTCACTGGTGCACACATCACAGAAGAGGGCTCGTCACTGGATCACCCACGGACAGAGGAAGTGTAGTTACTGGGCACCCATCACAGTGGAGGGCCAGTCGCTGGGACAGCAATCAAAGAAGATGGTCAGTCTATAAGGCATATATTACAGAGTAGTGCCTGTCACTGAGGCACCTATCACAAAGGAGGTGGGGCAGTCACCGGGGCAACACTTACAGAGGAGGGATATACACCAGTATACCCAACACAGAGGAGAGTCAGTCACTGGGGAACCTATTAGGAGATGCCCAGTAACTGGAGCACCCATCACAGAAGAAGGCTAGTCTCTTGGAGACTCATCACAGAGGAAAGCCAGTCACCAAGGCACCCATCGCAGATGAAGGTTAGTAATTGAGCCACCCATTAGTAGGAGGGAAAATCTCTGGGACACTTATATACCAGTCACTGGGGAATCCATCACATTGGATGCCCAGCTACTGGGGCACAAATATCATAGGAGGGCTATTCGCTGGGGTACCCATCACCAAGGAATACCAGTCACTGAGGCATCCATAAGATGTTGAGTAGTCACTGAGGCTCCCATTACAAAGGAAGAAAAGACTCTGAGGCTTCCCGAACAAAGAAGAGCTAGACACTGGAAGTTCCATGACGAGGAGAAGTAGCAACTTGGGCACCATTTATGGAGCAGAGCCTATCACTGGGTTCACATGACCGAGAAAGGCCAGTATCTAGGACACTCAATAGAGTTGGGCTAGTCACTGGGAGACCCATGATCAAGGAGGCTCAGTCACAGGGACTCTGATCTAAGAGAAGGGCCAGTCAAAGGTGAAGTCATTATGAAGGAGGGCTAATTACTGGGTACACATCACAGCAGGAGGCTAATCACAGGGGCACATATCCGAGAAGAGAGTCGTCACTGGGATACTCATTACAGAGAAAACCAGTCATTGGGGCACATATCAAACAGGAGAACGATTAACTGGAGCACCCCTCACAAACGGGCAAGACATTGGAAAAGGAATAACAATAGAGAGCCAGTCACTGGTGAACTTATCACAGAACTGGACTCTTCACTGTGGCATCCATTAGAGAGGAGGGCTAGTCACTGGGGAGCAGCCCATGGAGGAAAGCTAGTCAATTGGAAGCACTCTTCAGAAAGAAGGGCCAGTCACTGGGGCACCTGTCTCAGAGGAAATGCAGTCACTAAAGCTCTCATCACAGAGCATGGCCAGTCAATGGGGCAGCAATCACAGAAGAGGGACAGTCACCTGTGCACCGATCACAAAGGAAAGACAGTCACAGGGTCACCCATCAGAGAGTAGTGGTGGTCACCAGGGCAACCATAACAGCAGAGGCCAATATCTGTTTAACTCATCACAGTGGCTGGCCAGTTACAGAGTCATTACTAGTAGACAAAAGCTAGTCACTGGGACACCCATCAAAGAGGAAAGGTATTCACTGTGGCATCCATTAAAACGTAGGTTCAGTCATTGGGTAACCATTATGGAGGAGATCCAGTCCATACTGCACCCATTCATGTAAGAAGCTCTGTCACTAGTTCAACCACCACAGAAAAGAGCCAGTCACTTGAACACCCAACACGGTGGAGTTTGTCAATAAGGCACCCAAGACAGAGTAGGCCTAGTCACTAAGGCTTTCATTATGGATGATGTCCAGTTACTGGGGTACCAAACACAAGAAAGGCCTGCCAACTGAGATACACTTCACAAAGGAGGACAAATCACTGACTGATTTATCACAGAGGAGTGACTGTAACTAAACCCTATATTACAGAGGAGGTCCAGTCACTGTGACATTCATGAAAGAAGAGATCCAGACAATAGTAAAAGCATCATGGAAGACAGCCAGTACCTGAGGCATCCAACACTAGGGAGAGCAATTCACCTGGGTGCATGTCAGAGAGGAGGCCAGTCACTGGGACACCCATGAGAGCAGAGTGCCAGTCCATGGAGCATCCTTAACATAGGAGGCCAGTCACTGGGGTACCAATCACAGATAAGTGACAGTCACTGGGGCACTAATCACAGAGGAAGGTCAATCACTTGGGCACTCTACAGAGGAGAGTCAGTCAATGGAACAGACTTCAAAGAGAGTGGCTAGTCACTGGGAATACCATTATGGAGGAGGGTCAGTCACTTGTGCACCAATCACAGTGGAGATCTAGTCATTAAGGCAACAATTATGGATGAAGTCAGACACTGGGACAGTGATCACAGTGGAGAGACAGTCACTGTAGCACCCATCATGGCAGAAGACCAGACATTGGGCACATAGTATAGAGGAGGGCCAGCCGCTGGGGTATGCAAAACAGAGGAATGCCACTTATTAAATTGATAATCATGAAGGAGAGCCTGTCAATAGGGCACCAATTTTGAAGAAAAGTCACAAAGGAATACAACACAGAGAACTAACAGTCAATGTGGAACACATCACAGAGGAGGGCCAGTTACTGAGGCATCAATTAGGGAAAGTTAGAGAAAGGGACAGTGAATGAGTCACCAACTACAGAGGAAGGCTAGTAACTGGGGCACCCCTCAGGAAGAAGGTTTAGTCACTTCAGCAACCATCACAGAATAGGGCTAGGTACTGGGGCACCCACTACAGAATAAACCTAGTCACTGGGACAATCATCACAGAGGAGGAATAGTGACTGATGCACCCATCACAGAGGAGAGACAGTTACAAGTGCAAACATCGCATAAGAGACCCAGACACTGAGGGACCCATCACAGAGGAGAGGCTCCCATTATGGAAAAGGTCAGTCACTGTGGCACCAGTTATGGAGATGAGCCAGTCACTGTGCTACCCGTTACAAAGGAGCACCAGTCAGTGGAGAAATTAATACATAGGAGGACCGGCCATTGCTGCAACAACTGTAAAAGAGGCACATTAACTGGGGAACACATCACAAAAGAGAGTTAGTCAATGAAGCATATATCACAGAGAATGACTAGTCACTGAAGCATCTATTATAGAGGAGAGTTCACCACTGGGACTTTCATTATGGAGAAGGGCAAGTCACTTGGGAAGCCATCACTGTGGAGGGCTAGTCACTAATACACACATCACAGAGAAAAGTCAGTCATTTGTGTTTATATTATGTCCAGTCACTGGGACCGCCATCAAAGAGGAGGACTAGTGACTGAGGCACACGTCAGAGAGGAGAGCCAATCACTGGAGATCCCATTATGAGTGAGGGCCAGTTACTGGGACAGGTATTACAGAGGAGCTTTAATCAATGCACATTCATCACAGAAAAGGGTTAGTCACTGGCACACCCATTATGGAGGGGGCCCAGTCACCAGGATACACAACAGAGAAGTGCAACAGCCATTTGGGAACTCATCACAGAAGAAAATGATCCCTGGAGCAACCATCACAGAATAGAGTCAGTCACTTGGACACCCATCACAGAGGTGAGCCGGTCACTGAGACACTCATTATGGAGGTGAGGTAGTTCCTGGGGTAATCATCATAGAGATAAGCCAGTCAATGTGACACACATCACTGAGTAGCGCCAGTAACTGGACAACCCATCACAGAGGAAAGCATGTCACTGAAACACTCATCACAGAGGAGAGCAAATCACTGAGGCACACATGAGATAGGAGAAACTGTCACTGGGGCACCAATCACATCATCCAGTCAGTCAATGGACCACTCATCACAAAGTATGCCCAGTTGCTGGGGCACCTATCACAAGGAAACCCAGTCATTGGGTTACCCTTTAGTGATGATGACTATTCACTGTGGTGACAATAAAACAGGAGACCTAGTCACTGAAGCACCCATTACAGAGGAGGCCCAGTAATAAGGGCACTTATCCCACAGGAGGATCAATAACAGGGACATTCATCACAGGGGAAGCCCAGTCATTAGGACATCCATCACAAATTAGGATCTTTCACTTAGGTATTCAACATAGGAAAGGGTTACTCACTGGGGCACTCATCACAGAGGAGGGAAATTCACTGGGACAAAAATCACAGAGGAGGCTTAGTCATTGGAGCTCCTCTCACAAAGGAGGGAATGTCACTAGGGCACCACAGAGGAGGTCCAGTCACTTTGGGATCCACCACAGAGGAGGTTCAGTCAATGGGGCATGCTACACAGAGGAGACACAGTCACTGAGGCAACTATCATGGAGAAGGGCCAGTCAGTAGGGCATGCATCACAGAGGAGGGTAAATTTCTGGATCTTACATTACAATAGAGGCACAGTTACTGGGACTCTCATCACAGATGTAAGCTAGTCTCTGGGACACATATTATGGAGGCCTGTTTACTAAAATCTCACTAGAGGGGAGGGCTAGTTACTGGGGCACCCATTACTGAAGATGGTCAGTCATTGGGGCATCAATCACAGACAAGTCTCAGTCACTGGAGCACCTATTAGGGATAAAGCTAAGTCACTAGGACACACATCACAGAGAAGGGCCAATCACTGATTCATCACTTACAGGGGAATGCCTGTCACTGGGAAAGCCATCACAAAGGAGGGCTTGTAACTGGGGAACCGATTATGGAGGATGTCCAGTTACTGGAACACACATCACAAAGGAGAGCTAGCCATTGAGAGACAAATCAGAGTGAAGGCACTGTCAAAAGAGCACCTATTATGGAAGAAACCCTTTCACTGAGGCACCCATCACAAAAGAGACTAATAACTGGGGCACACATTATGAAGGAGGCCCCGAAACTGTGGCACATATCAAGGAGAAGGACTAGTCACTGGCACATCAATTTTTAGAGGCTCAGTTGCTAAGACAGTCATCGGCAAAAAGGACGATTCACTGGGTCACACATTACAGACAATGGCCTATCATTGGGCTATCGATCACAGAGGAGGCCCAGTCACAGTTTCACCCATTAGAAAGGAGGTCCAGTCACTGTGACACACATGACAGAAGAGGGCTTCTCACTGAGACACCTATTAAATATGAAAACACATGATTCCATTATAGAGGAAGCCAAGTAAGTATGAAACCCATTAGAGAGGAGGGATAAGCAATGAGACACTGCTTATGGGGAAAGATAAGTCACTGGGACAACCATCAAAAATAGAGTCAGGAACTAGGGCACACATAATGGAGGAGGACAAGCACTGGTCAGAGAGAAGAACTAGCCAGCCACAGGAGCACCCATCACAGAATAGGTCTTGTCACTGGAACACTCATTATGAAGCAGTCCCAGTCACTGTAACAAACATTGGAAAGGAGAGTCAGTCACTGGTGCATCCATCACAAAAGACAGTCAATCACTGAGACACCCATTATAGAAGAGAGTCAATCACTAGGGCACCCATCACAGAGAGACAAATCATGGGTGTCACAGTGACTGAGCCTTCTCTCTACTCGGTAAAACTATGACTGGGCCTCGTCTGTGATTGATGACCCAATGACAGGCCATTGTCTGTGATGGGAAACCCAATGAATAGTCCTTTTTGCTGATGAGTGTCTTAGCAACTGAGTCTCTTAAAATTGATGTCACAGAGGAAGGCTAACCTTGAGGTCATCCCATAAAAAGAGGGCCAGTCAAATGAGCACTAATTATAGAGGAGGGCCACCCACTGGGGCACCCATCACAGAGGAGGGTCAATCAGTAGTGGCACCCATCACAGAGGAGGAACATTCACAAGGGCACATATTATAGAAAAGGACCAGTTACTGGGTTTACTAGCACAGAAGAAGGCTATGCACTGTAGCAACCACCACAGAGGAGAGCCAGCCACTTGAACAACCATCACAGAGGAGAATCAGTCCTGGGGCACCCATTAGAAAAGAACCCTGTCACTGGGGAATAATTCACACAGGACTATCAGCAACTGGGGCACCCATTATGTAAGAGGCTCAGTCACTGGAGCACCCATCACAAAGTAGGATAATAACAGGGATACACATTATCAAGGAAAACCAGTTACTAGGACACATATCACAAAGAGTGTTATTTACTGGGACACCAATTACAACAGAGGGAAAGTTACTGTGGCACCAGTCATGGAGGAAACCCTGTTATTGGGGCCACCATTATGGAGGAGGATCCATCACTGTGACACCCATCGTAAAAGATAACTAGTAACAGAAACTCCCATTAAGAAAGATAGACCAATCATGGAGGAAGCTCAGAAACTAGGGCATCCATAATACAGGAGGGCTAGTCACTGGGGCACCCACTATGGAGGAGACCCAGTCACTTGCATACCCATAAGAAAGTAGGTTCAGTTAGTGGGGCACCAAACACAAAGGAGAGCCATTCACTGGGGCACAAATCAGAGAAGAGGTCCAGTCACCAGGCCATGCGTCACAAAGGAGTGCCAGTCATGAGACTCCCATTAGAGATAAACTGTCACTCATCACAGAAGAAAGGTAGTCACTGAGGCACACATCAGAGAGGAGAGATAATCACTGGGACAACCATTGCAAAGGAGAACGGGTCACTGGCACAAACATTCAGAGGAGGGCCAGTCACTGGGGCAATCTACATAGAAGAGGACCAGACACTGTGGCACCATCACAGAGAAGAATCCATCACGGAAATACCCATCCCAGAAGAGGGTCAGTAACTGGGGCACCCATTACAATGAGGTTCAGTCACTGGGGCACTAAGTACAGAGGAAGGGCAGTCACTGAGCAACACATCTCATTGGAGGACCAGTCACTGAGCCACCCATCCCAGAGGTGGACCACTCACTGAGACACTCATTCCAGAGGAGGGCTAATCACTGGGAAACCAATTATGGAGAAGATTCAGTAACTGTAGCAACCAACAGAGAGGAGGGTCAGTGAGTGGAGCACCCATCACAGAACTCAATGTGATCCCCCTCACAGAGAAGGGTCAGTCACTGAGGCACATATCTCAGTAGGGTGCTAGTCACTGGAACGCCCATCACAGAAGATGATCAGTGACTGGGACAGGTATCATAAAGGAGAATAAGTCACTGAAACACCCTTAATTGGTAAAAGAGAACTAGTCACTAGAATACGCATTATAGAGTGGGACCTCTCATTGGAGTATCTATCACAAAGAAGGGACGTTAACATAGGTACTTATAATAGAAGTAGTCAGTCACTGGGGCAACCATCACAGAGGAGTTAAAATTATTGGGCACCTATTATAGAAGAAGAACAGTAACTAGGGCTCCCATCACAGAAAAACCCTAGCTACTGAATCACCCATCACTGAGGAGAACCTGTCACTGGGACAAACATCACAGAAGAGAGCCAGACACTGGGGCACTAATCACAGAAGAGAGCTAGAATCTGGGGCACCCATTACAGAGAAGAAATATTCATTGGGACACCATCAGAGTAGAGAGCCAGTCACTGAGCTGCCCCTCACAGCTCAAGGTCAGTCACTGAGGCATGCATCCAAAAGGTGGGCCAGTCACCAAGGCACCCATTTAAGTTGAGGACTATTCACTGATAGCCCATTAAGAGAAAGGTCAGCCATTATGACACACATCACAGAGGAGGGCCAATCACGCTGGCATCGAAGAGAAGGGCCTGTCACGGAGGTGCACATCCCACAGGATACCAGTCACTGGGGCACACATTAGGAGAAGGGCAAGTCAGTGAGGCACTCATCACAGAAGTGGGACAGTCTCTGAGGCATCCAACACAGAAGATGACTAGACACTGGGATACCATCACAGAGTATTGACAGTCACTGAGTCACCCATCATAGGAGACCTTCAGTCACTGAGACACATATCTCAGGGGAGGACCAGTCACTTAGACACCTTCAGAGAGTTGGCTAGCCAGTATGGCACACATCCCAGAGAAAGGACCAGTCACTGGGGTACCCAGAAGGAGGAGGGCTAGTAAATAGGGCACCCATCACAGAAGTGAGTCTGACACTGAAGCACCCTTCAGAAAAAAAAGGGCTAGTCAATGGGGAACCCATCACAGAGGAAAACCAGCCACTGGTGCACACAATATAGAAGATGCCCAGCCACTGGTCCAACTAACACACAGGAGGGCAGGTCAATGAAACACTCTTCACGGAAGAGGTCCAGTCACTGTGGTTTCATCATGGTGGAGGGTATTCACAGGAAACACATTACTGAGGAGGCCCAATTATTAAGACATTCATCATAGAAGAGTGTTATTCACTGGTGCACCAATCACACCAGAGGGTCACTCCCTGGGGCATCAATCAATGGGAAGGTCTTGATTCGGGGGCCCCCTTTATGGAAGAGGATTAGTGATTGTGACACAGTTTTCTGATGAGGGTTAGTCACCTAGGTACCCATCACAAAGGAAACCAAGTCACTAAGACACCTATCATAGAGTAGAATCCGTCAATGTGGCACTCTCTATTGAGGAGGCTCTGATTCTGGGGCCCCCATTATGGATAAGAATGATTGAATGTGACACTCCTCACAGAAGAGGGTTAGTCACCTAAGCACCCATCACAGAGAAGAGAAAGTAACTGAGAGGCCCATCACAGAGTAGGGACAGTCAAGTCAGTGAGACACCTATCACAGAGTAGGGTCAGTCAATGAGGCACCCATCAATGAATAAGCCCAGCCACTGTGGCACCCACTAGGAGTAAGGCCAATTAAGGGACACTGATCACATAGAACGGCCAGTCACTGGGTTATCCATTGGATAAGGACCAGTCCCTGAGCAGACAATACTGAAGTGGGGCATTTACTGGCGTACGCATAACAGGAGAGGCCAATCACAGAAGGGGTTAGTCACAGAGGCACACTCACAAAGAAGCACTAGAAACTGTAAAACCCAGAGGAGCTTAAGATGGTGGCCATCAGGTCAGGCAGTAAAAATCTTCTTGGAGACAAGTGACAATAAGGAGTATCCACGTGAGTAGACAGGTGCTGGTGGGAGCACGAAAGTCCGAGGTGATACTCGGCTGCATGCACCTGGGTCCCTTCTCTGAGGGCGACTGCAAGCTCCCACTGCCCTGAAATTAGAACTCAGCGCCAAAGAAACATCTGCTGCCTGCTGGAATGAGCCTGAGAAAAGCCTGCTGAATTCAGCTGCTTCCCAGCACCTGGCATCTGGTGCGCACCATCACCTGGCATACTGGACCCGCTGGAGCACAGGATTTGATTTTTGGAGAGACAGCATCAGGGAAATCAGAGAGAGAAATACATGCCTGGGGAGGGGCCACCCACCGCAGCCATTTTCCAGGCAGAGATTTGCATTGCCTTGCCCAGCACCACCCCTCCCAGCCTCCAACCTGTTGCCTCACACCAACTATTGCTCCAGGCACTCCCTTACCATTGAAATAGAGACCTAACAAGGTGCTGGAAGGGACTGCGGATGCAGCCCAGAGATTCGATCTTTGTGAATAGCAGATCAACTACTCAGGGCTGGATTGTGATCCAGAGGAAACACCCTGAAGGCACAAACTTCAGAGGGCCCTGAGAATGCTGAGTTCCAGGCGTCCCACCCCCTGCCCCGATCCAACAGTGGGACAAAGTGTGTGGCCAGTAAAGGACGAGGAAGAACTCCTGAGAGATCAGTGGTGAATCCTGGCTGATGAAAACCCCCTCCTCCCCAGCAATCTTCTGAATGTCAGACCCACATTGGTGGGCCACGACTGAGAGGGACAAACACAGAACCTGGACATCAGTCGCAATAGGAGAACCCCATGTCAGTATAGATGTAGCTGAGGCAACCTCGTGAGAGTACATACCTGGGGAAGAGACTAACCTGCACATTGCCACCAGAAATCTCCCTGACCATAGGAGAATGGGAAGGGAGGACTGCAAGCCCCAACCACCTCGACTGCCACTCCTCCTTCCCTGCTCCACTTCTGAGGAGAGAGTGAAAGAGGTGACTCTGCTGAAGAGGTCTGATTAGAGGAACAACTACAGAGCCTGCCACAAGAGGACAGATTTTTGTGTGTTTGTTTTTTGTTTTGTTTTGTTTTGTTTTTAATTTTCAATTATTTTTAAATTTTAAGTTCTGACTGTTCATTTATTTGTTTTTAAAATATTTTTCCTTTGTGCATAAATGTGTATCTGAAGCTTGAACTGCATCTCCTCCCCCACTAGGCTCTTCATTATGAATAAGAGCCAAACACTGCATCACCAATCACAGAGGAGGACCAGTCACTCAGACATGCATCACAGAAGAGAGTCAGTGACTGGAGCACTCATGATAGAAGAGGGTCAGTCACTAGGGAACCCATTACGAAGGAGGACCAGTCAGTATACACTGATAACAAAGGAGGTTAAGTCACTAGTGTACACATAGGAGGAAGAGCAGTCCCTGAGGCAGAGATCATGGAGGAAGCCAAGTCACTGAGGCTTTCATCACAGTGCAGGACCAGTCACTGAGGCACCCATCCCAAAGGAGAGTCAGTAAACGGGGCACTCAATAGATGGAGGACAAGCCACTGGGACATCGATCACAGAGGAGGGCTAGTAGTCACTGAGGCACCCATCACAGAGGATGAAAAGTTACTGGATACGCATAGGAGAGGAGAGCCATTCACTGGGAAATGCATCACAGAATAGAACCAGTCACTGGAGTACCAATGGCAGAAGAGGAATAGCCAAAAAAGAAGAGTGATAGTCATGATTATTGAGGAGGGCCAGTCGCTGGGTCACTGATCACAGAGGAGGGCCAGTCACTGAGGCAATCTTCCCAGAAAAGTGCAAGTCATGAGACACCCATTAAAGAGTAGTTCCAGTCAGTGGGCAACCTTCAGAGATGAAGTCTAGTCACTGAGATATCCATCAAAGGGAAAAGCCTGTCACTGGGACAACAATACAGAGGAGAGCCAGTCATTGGAACACACACCAGAGGAGATTTGTCACTGGAGCAGTCATTTTGGAGGAGGCCCAGTCAACTTAGAAACCATCATAGAAGAAAACTAGTTATTCAAACATACATCACAGAGGAGAAGAAATCATTGTGACATCCATCTTAGAGGAAGACTAGTCACTAGGACCCTCATTATGGATGGTGGTCAGTCACTAGGACATCCATCACAGAGTAGGGTCAGTCACAGAGTCAACCATCACAGAGGTGATCCAGACACTGAGGCACCTATCACAGAAGAGGCCCAGTCACTGGGACATGAATCAAACATGATAGTCAGTCACTGGATCACACAGAATAGAAGAGGGCTAGTCACTAGGGCACCCAATATTGGATAAGACCAGTCAGTAGCACACAAGTCAAAAAGGAGGACAAGTCTCTGAGGCACACAACACAGTGGATTGTCAGTCACTGAGGCACCCATCCCACAGGAGGCCAGTCAATGGGGCCCCCAAAAGATAGAGGGCCCATCACTGGGACTCCAGTCTCAGAGGAGGGCCAGTCCCTGAAGCACCCATACCAGAGGTTGACAAATAACTGTGGCACTTATTGCAAAAGAGGGCCAGTCACTTGGACATGCATCACACAGGAGAACAAGTTGCTGTAGCACCCATTATCAAAGAAGTGTTGTCAGGAGTGCACTGATTATGCATGAGGACCAGCCACTGGGGCACTGATCACAAAGGAGGCCAGTCACTTGGTCCACTTGTGACCACAGATGAGGGTCAGTCACTGGGTAATCATCACAGATAAGTGCCAGTAGTAGAACACCTCCTACAGAAGAAGGTCATTCACTGGGGCAACCATCACAGATGAATACTAGTCACTGGGACACCCATCACAAAGGAGTGCCAGTCACTGGGACAAACATCACAAAGGAAGACCATTCACTGGAACACAAATCACAAAGGAGAAACATTCACTGTGGCACCCATCACAGAGGAGGTTTAGCCACTAAGACTTACATTATGAATGAAGGCCTGTCACAAGAACACCCATTACAGAGAAGAACCATTCACTGAGGCACCCAACACAGAGGAGAGACAGTCAATAGAGCACCAATTACAGAAGAGGGCCGGTCACTGGGACAAACATCTCAAATGAAAACTTGACACGGGATCACCCATAACAGAAGAGGGTTAATCACTAGGGCACCCGTTATGAAAGGAGGCTAGTCAGTAAAGCACCAATCACAAAGGAGGGGAAGTCACTTTGGCACACATCCCAGATGTTGACCTTTCACTGGGACACCCATCATTAAAGAAGAGCCAGTCACTGGGACATGCATAACAGAGGAGAACCAGTGACTGGGGCACCAATGATGGAAGAGGGAAAGGCATGCAATAATTATGCAGGACAACCAGTGACTAGAGAACAGATTACAAAGGAGGGCTGGTACCGATAACAATCACAGAAGAGGGCCACTCACTGGACAACAAACACAGAGGAGATCCCATCATGGGGTACCCATTACAGAAGAGTGCCAGTCACTGGGGTATCCATCACAGAAGAAGGTTAGTCACATGGTAACACCACAGAGAAGAGCCATTCACTGGGTCAAACATTTCAGAGAAGACCCAGCCACTGAGGCAGTTATCACAGAGGAAAACTTGTCACTTTCCAGTCATCATCAAACAGGATCAGACACTGTGGTATTTTTCACTAATGAGGGTCAGTCACTGGGGCACCCATAAATGAGAAGGACCAGTCAATTGGGCAACCATCACAAAGTAGGGTCAGTCACTGGGACACCCAACACAAAAGGGGGTAAGTCACTGGGGCACCCATTTAGAGGAGGGCCTGTTAATTACACACCCATCACAGATGTGGGCCAATCACTGTGGCACACATTATAGAGTATGTCAATTCACTGGCACTCCCATTCCAGAGAAGGCCCAGGCACTGTGGAACATATAGTAGAAGGCTTATCATGCGAACCCATCACTGGAGAGAGCCTGTCAGTGGAGCACTAATCAAAGAGTAGACCCAATCAATGAGGCACCAAACACAAAGAAAGAAAAGTTACTGAGGCACACATCACAGAGGTGGGCCAATCACTGGAACAGCCATCACAGAAGAGAGTTAATCACATGGGCACACATCACAGAGGAGAGACCATCCCTGGGGAACCCATAACAGGGGAGGGTCAAAGAATGGAGCATGCATCACAGAGGCTGATAAGTCACGGGAGTCACCTCTCACAAAAGAGAACTAGTCACAGAGACACATAACAAAAGAGAACTAGTAACTGGGATCATTGGGGCACCCATTACCGAAGAGAACTAGTCACAGTGGCACCCATAACCGAGGAGGGACAGATACTGGGTCTTCAATTATGGAGGCGGGCCAGTCACTGTGACAATCATCACATATAAAGGCTTGTCATTAAAGCATCAGTTATGTAGCAGGGCCAGTTTCTTTGGCACCAATTACCAAGAAAGCCTGATCACTGGGACACCAATAATGGAGGTAGGCTAGTCACAAGTGCACTCATTATGTAGCAGACCAAACACTACGGCAGCAATCACAAAGGAAATTTAGTCACTTGGGCACTCATCACAGAGAAGAGCCAGTCAATGATGCTGTTAAGACAGAGGAGGGAGAATGACTGAAGCACCCAGCGCAGATGCCCTCACTGGGGCACCCAATAAAAGCAGAGCCAGTCACCTGACTGATCACAAGGGAGATCATTCAACAGGGGATTCATCATAGAGGAGGACCCGTCTCTGGTGCACCCATAAGAGAGGAGGGATAATCAGTGGGACACTCGTTACAGAACAGGCCAAATCAATGGATCAACTATAACAGAGATGGGGAGTTCCTGATGCACCCATCACAAAGGAAGATTAGTCTCTGAGGCACCCATCACAAACGAGACAGTAACCGGACTTCCCATTAGGTAGGAGGTTCAAGCTGGGCTTGGTGCCTCAGCCTGTAATCCCATGCCTTGGGAGGCTGAGGTGAGTGGATTGCCTGAGCCCGCGGGTTCAGGCCCCACCTGAGCAACTTGGCAAAACCTCATCTCTACAATAAATCAAAAAATTAGCCAGGCGTGGTAGTGCACGCCTGTAGTTCTGGCTATTTGGAAGGCTGAGGTGGAGGGCTAATCACTGATAGACCCATCACAGAGAATAACCAGTCACTGGGGCACGGACACAGATGAGGACCAAGTGACCATGGTAGCCATTTCAGGGGAGGCCATGTCAGTAGGCACCAATTGCAGAAGAGGTCTTGTTACTGGGACACCTAAAACAGAGGCAGTCCAATTATTGGGGCACCCATCACAGAAGGGCTCTGGCATTGGAAAACTGCAAAACAGGGGAGATTCTGTCACTGAGGCACTCATTCCAGAGAAGTGCACATCACTGGCACACCCATCACTGTGGAGGCCCATTCTTGGTGCACCAATCACAGAGGGGAACCAAACATTGTGGCATTCATCAGAGAGGAGGGCCAGTAACACGGGTGCCAATATGGATGGGGGTCAAGCACTGGGGCACTGATCACAAGGAGGGCTTGTCCCTGGGACATCCATCACAGAAAGAACCAATTGCTGAGCAACTATTGCAGAACTAGTCTTGGTCCTGTGGCACTATTCACAGATTAGACCTAGTACTATGGCAAATATCACTAGGTCAAGAATAACAGAAGAAGGCCAGACACTGGGCCACCAATCAAAGAGGAAGACCAAGAATTGGAGCAAGCATCACAGAGGAGAGACAGTAACTGGGGGCCCCATCACCACGCAGGAAAACTCACTATGACACCCATCACAAGGGAAGGCCAAACACTAAGGCACACATCACAGAGGAGGGCTAGTCATGGTGGCACTCATCACAGAGGAGATCCAGTCACTGGTACACAAATCACAAAGGAGTCTTAGTCCATGGATGCCCATCACAAAGCAGGACCAGTCACTGGGGCACCCATTACATGGGAGCTCCATTTACTAGGGGACCTATTATGAAGGACTGCTATTTGCAGGGACATCCATCACAGAAGAGGGCCAGTCACTGGGGTGCAAATCACAGAGGAGAATAAGTGACTGGTGCAATCACCACAAAGGAAATCCAGACGTTGGGACACACATTATAGAGGAGGCCTTGTCACTGAGGCACCCATCAGAGAAAAAACTAGTCACAGCATCACTCATAAAAGATAGCTAGTTACTGGACAATCATCACAGAAAACAACCAGTCACTGGGGCATTTATCACTGTGGAGAGCAAGTCACTGGACTCTCATCAAAGAAGAGGCCTTATCACTGAGACGTCCATCATGGAGGAGGTCTAGTCACTCAGGCATCCATTAGTGAGAGGGCCAATCAATGGGGCACCAGTCACAGAGCAGGGCTTGTTGTTGGGGCACCTCTCACAGAGAAGGACTAGTCACTGTGACACCCATCATAGAGAAGGGCTAGTTATTAGGGAACCATCACAGGGGAGGTCCTGTACCTGAGGCACTAAAGGAGGAGGGCTAGTCACTGAGGCATCCATGACAGAGGAGGTCTATTCATTGTTGCACCCATCTCAGCAGAGGGACATTTATGGGTTGCCCATTACAAAGGGGAGTCAATAGTTGAGGCCTCCAGTACAGAGGACTGTCACTTAAACACCTATGACAGGGAATAGCCAGTCGCTGGGACTTCTATTATAGAGGTGGGCTGGTCACTGGGGCCGCCTGCATTTTGGAGGGCTAGTTATTGCTGCACATTTCACAAAGGAAATCAGCAACTGGGGAGCCCATTATGAAGGAGTGCTATGCATTGGAGCAGCCATCACAGGAGGGCCAGTCACTGGGGCAGCCATCACTGAGGAGTGCTAATCAGTAGAGCATCCATTATGAATGAGGTTCAGTCACTGGGACACAAATCATAAAGAAGGGACAGTCAATTGGACACTCATTTCAGAAGTATAATCCCTGGAGCAGCCATCACAGAAGACAGTCAATCACAGGGACACCCATCACAGAGGAGAGTCAGTCACCAAGGCACTCATCAAATAATAGAGACTCTAACTGGGGTACCCATCACAGAGGAGGGCCAGTCACTAAGAAACCCATCACAGAGGGGAGTCAATCACTGAAACATCTATAACAGAGGAGGGTCAGTCACTAAGGCACCCATCACAAAGGAGGCCGAGCCACTGGGGTACCCATTAGAATGATGGACAATCACTGAAATACCCATCCCAAAGTTGGATCAGTCACTAGGACACCAATCACAGAGGAGGGCGATTTACAGGGGCACTCATTTTTGAAGAATGTCAGTCACTGGGACACCCCAACAGAGGTGGACTAATCACTGAGGTAACCATTAAGGAGGAGGAAAAGTCACTGTGGAACCCATCACAGAGGATTAATCACAGGGAACACATCATAGAAGAGAACAAGTGACTGGGACACACATAACAGAAGAAAACTATTGGATCACCCATCACAGAGAAGAGCCAGTCACTGGGGCTTCCATCCAACAGGCGGCCAGTCACTGGGACTTATATCACAATGGTATCCCAGTCACTGGGTAATCTACACAGAGGATACTAGTCACTGAAGTACTCATCACAGATGTGGGACAGTACCTGGGACACAGATTGCAAAGAAAAACCAGTCACTGGGAAACCAATCACAGAGAAGGGTCAGTCAATGAGGCACCCATCATAAATTATGGACAGTGACTAAGACCACCATCACCAAGAGAGTCAATCATTGGGGTAGCAATCACAGTGCAGGCCCAGTTACTGGGGCACCCAAGAGAGAAGTGGCCCACTAAGTGGGGCATGCATTTTGGAGGAATGCCAGTCACTGAGATGCCCATCACAGTGGAGGGTCAGTTACTGGTACACCCATTATGAAGAAGTGCCAATCATTGAGGCACCCATTATGGCAAAGTTTCAATGAGTATGGTACTCATCACAGAAGAGATTCAGTCACTGGGTAACTGATCACAAAGTACGACCAGTAACTGAGACACCCATCATAGAGGAGAGACAGTCAGTTAGGCACACATCACATAGACCAGTCAGTTAATGGGGGCACAAATAACATCCAATAACTGGGCATCCAGTAACAAGAACACCCATCACAGGGAGACCAAGGCATTGGGACAACCATCACAGAGAAGGGCTAGTCACTTAGGCACCCATCACAGAGGAGGGCTACTCATTGGGGCACCCATAACAGGGGACAGAGAGTTGCTAGGACACAAATCACAAATAAATCCAGTCAATGGGTCATCCCTCACAGAGGAGGGCCAGTCACACTGGTGTCCATCTAAGAGGAGAGGCAGTCACTGAGGCACCCATTATAAGAGAGGCCCAGTCACTGGGTCACAGATCACAGATATGGGCCAGTCACTGTGGCACCCATGAAAGAGGAGGGTTAGTTACTAAGAAACCCATTATGGAGGAGATTCAGTAGCTGGGGCACCCATCACAGATATGGGCTAGTCACTAGAACACCCATTATAGAGGAAGACCAGTTACTAAAACTATCATTACAGAGGAGGGCTTCCCACCGGGGCACCCATTATCAAGGGTGACCAGTAACTGGGGCACCAATCAGAGTGGAGACTCAGTCACTAGAGCACCTAATATGAGGAGGCTTAGTTATTGTGACACACATAATAGAGGAGAGTGAGTCACTGGGCACCCATGAAAGAGCGGGGACATTCACTGGGACAACCATCATCACAGAAGAGAGACAATCACTGGAGCACCCACCACTGAACAAAGCCAGTTACTGGGACATCCATCACAAATAAGGGCATGTCACTGGGGTACTCATTATGGAGTATGCCCAGAAATTGGGAAACCCATCCCAGAAGACTGCTAGTCACTAGGGCACCCAATATGGAAAAGTGCCAGTCAGTAACGCACTCATAATAAAGAAGGGTTTGTCACAGGGGCCCCAATCACTGAGAAGGCACAGTCACTGGAGCATCCACAATGGAGGAGAACTTGTTACTGAGACACACATCATGTAGTGTACCCAGTCAAAGGGGCAGCAATCACAGAGGAAAGTTGTTCCCCGGGGCACCCAAAATAGAGGAGGGTCAATAACTGGGGCGTTTCACACTGGAGCACCCATTATATGGGAGATCCAGTCACAGTGGCACCTATCAAAGAGGAAAGCCAGTCACTGGAACACCTATCACAGAGGAGGGTTAGTTACAGGCAAACTAATTGTGGAGAAGGCCAAGTTCCTGAAACACCAAACACAGAGGAAGTCCAGTTAATGTTCACTCATTATAGAGGAGGCTCAATCACTGGGCATCATCACAGACAAAGAATTGTAAGTGAGACTCCCATCATAGAAAAGTGCCAGTCACTGAGACAAACATCACAAAGGAGAGACAGTCACTGGAGCACCCAACACAGAGGAGGGCTAGTCACTTGCTCTTCAATCACAGAGCCTCCTAGGCTCTGTGTCCAAGTCACTAGGACACCAACAGAGAAGAAAGCCAGTCACTGAGGCACCCATCACAGAGTAGGGTCAGTTACAGAGACTCCCATTCCAGAGGATGACTATTCACTGAGACATCTACCCCAGAAGAGGACCAGCCAGTGATCCACCCATCCCAAAGGAAGGTCAGTCCCAGGGGCACCCAATAAAAGGAGGGAAAGTACCTGGGACACCCATCACAGAGGAAGTCCAGTTACTGGGGCTTGAATCAAAGAAGAGAGCCTGTCACTGGAACACCAATTATAAAGGAGAGTCAGTAACTGGACTATCAGTCACAAAGAAGGTCAGTCACTGGGCCAATGATCATAAAGGACGGTCAATTCACTGGGGCAACTATCACAGAGGAGAGCAAATCATGGGCCTTTCATAATTGCGGAATGCTAGTCACTGGAGCAGCCATCACTGAAGTAAGCTAGTCACAGGGGCATCCATCATAGAGGAGAGTCAGGCACTGGGGAATCCATCACAGAGGAGGGCCATTCACTGGGGCACACATCACAGAGGTGGAACAGTCACTGGCGCACTGTAAACAGGAGAGACATTCACTGAAGCAACCATATCAGATGAAGGACAGTCACTGAGGCACCCATCCATTTTAGGACCACCCACTGGGTCACCCATCACAAAGGAGGACCAGTAACTGGACAAATAATAGAGTAAAGCTAGTCACTGGAGAACCCATGATAGAAGAGGTCATTATGGAGGAGGGCCAGTCACTGGGACACAAAAGAGATCACAAAGGTAATGACAAAGGAGAAACAGTGATTGGAGCTCTGGTCACAGGAGTTGGCCAGTCACTGTAGCATCCATCACAGAGGACCTTCTGTCATAGAACACCCATAATATAGTAAAGTCAGTCACAGAAGCACCCATCAAAACGGAAAGACAGTCTCTGAGACATCCATCTCAAAGGAGACTCAGTCAATGGCACACATTAGGAGTAAGGCCAATCACGGGGGCACCAATCATAGATGATGCCCACTCACTGGAGCACCAGTCACAAATGAGTCCTGGTCACTGAGACACCCATCAAAAAGAAGGGCCAGTCATTAGGTAACCCAACAGGGAGAGGGAAAATAACTGGGGAATCAATCACAAGGAAGATCAGTCACTGAGGCAATTATCACATAAGAAGCCAAGACACTGAAGCACCCTTTCCAGAAGAGTGCTAGTCACAGAGTGCCCATCACAGAGAAAAGCCAGTCATTGAGGCACTCATCAGTTAGGAGGACCAGTCACAGGAGCAACAATCACAGATAAGGCCAAGTCCATAGGGCACCTATCACAGAAGAGGGTCAGTCACTGGGACACTAGCTTTGGAGAAGAGCCAGTAACTAAGTCATCCGTAGAAGAGTCAATGTGTCATTGATCATCGATGGAGGTCATTTCATTGAGGCACTAATTACAGAGGAGAGACAGTAACCATGATACTGATCACAGAAGAAGAAAAATAACTGGAGAACACATTCCAGAAGAGGTCCAGTCATTGGGGTAGCCATCACAGAGGAGGCTCAGTCACTGGGGCCCCCACGACAGAGGATGCCCGGTCACTGAGGCACACAGCCCCAAAGAGGCCTAGTCACTGTGACACCCATCAAAGTGGTGGGCCTGTCATTGGGGCACCCATCACAGAAGCTATCTAGATACAGGGACACCACTCACAGAGGAGGAATAATAATTGTGACATTCATCAAAGAGGTTCTTTAGTCACTGGGGTACCCATAACAGAAGAGAACCAGTAACTGAGACAACCATCACAGAAGAGGACCAGTCGTTAGGGCACTCATAACAGAGGAGGTCCAAGCATTGGGACACCAATAACAGAGTAAGTGCAGTAACTGGGGCATCCATAACAGAGTAAGACCAGTGTCTGCAGCATCCATCAGAGAGGAGGGCTAGACACTGGGGCACTAATCATATATGGAGGCCAATTCACTGAGCAACAAATCACAGAGAAGACTCAATCACTAGATCATCCATCACAGAGGAGAGGCAGTCACTGGGATACCTATCATAGAAGAGAATCAGGCACTGTGCACTAATCATAAAGGAGCACTCATCAGTGTAGCACCTATTATGGAAAGGGCCCAGTCAGTAGAGAACCCATCACAGAGGAGGACAAGTTACTGGGTCACCCATTATGAAGAAGGCCCAGAAACTGCAACACCCATCACATAAGAGGACTAGTTATTGGGACACCCCATTTTGGAGGAAGCCCATTTATTAGAACACCCATGATAGAAGTGGGATAGTCACTGGGACAGACATCACAGAGGATTCCCAGTCTTTGGGGTCCCAATCACTGAGGAGGCCCTGTCTTTTGGACATCTATAATGGAGGTGGCCCAGTCACTGTGACACCCAACAAAGAGAAGGGCTAGTAACCCATAATATAGGAAGATCATTCAATGGGCCACCAATCACAGAAGAGTTACAGTCAATGGGCACACATTAAGGAGGTGGCCTAGTCACTGGGATAATCATTCCAAAGGAAGATCAGTTTCTGGGGTACTCATTATGAAGGAGAACTAGTGGGACACTCATCACAGAGATGGGCTAGTTACTGGGGCAACCATAATGAAGAAGGTCCAGTAAATGGGTTAATCATTACAGAAGAAGTTCTGTCACTGGGCCGCCACTAATAGAGGCCAGCCAATAACTAAGACACCCATTATGGGGGAGGCCCAATTACTGAGACACCCATCACAGAAGAGAGCTAGTCTCTAGGGCTCCCATTGTGGTACAGGGTGCTACACAGAGGAGAGACCATCACTGTGTTCCATCACAAAGAAGAGCCTGTCACTGAGGCAAACATTATGATGAGGGCCAGTCACTGTGGCAGCCATCACAAAAAAGTGCCAGTCATTGGGACACACATTAAGAGGAGGATCAGTCACTGGTGCTCCAATCACTGGGGAAAACCTGTCACTGAGGCACCCGTAAAACAGGAGGTCCAGTCCCTACAGTGACTTCCCTCTTCTGTGATGTGTTTCTCAGTGACTGGCTTTCTTCTGTGGAGAGTCCCCAGTGATTAACCTTCTTCTGTGATGGGTTCCCCATTGGCTGGCCTTCGTCCATAATGGGTGAATGAGGTCCTGGCTATCCTCTGAACTGGAAGTCACAGTGACTGGGCCTCTACAATAATGGATGTCCCAGTGACTAGTTCATATCTGAGATGTGTGTGCTAGTGGTTATCCCTCTTACAAAATGGTTCATATCACTGTGGAGGGCTAGTCACTGGAACAACCATCACAGAAGAGGCACTGTCACTGATACACCTTCCCAGAGGACACCCAGTCACTGAAGCACCCATCACAGAGGAGAGCAAGTCACTGGGTCACCCATTATAAAAAGGACCGAGTCCTTGGTTCACCCATCACAGAGGAAAGCTAGTCACTTGGGCACCCATCAAAAAGAGGCCCAGTCTTTAATAGGGGCACCTATTAAAAGGAGGGCCAATAACTGATAACAGAGGAAGACTGGTCACTTGGGCATCCAGTACTGAAAAGGATCAGTCTCTAAACCCCCTAACACAAAAGTCTAGTCACCGAGACAACCATCACAGAGGAGAACCAGCAATGGGGACACCCATTTTGTAGGAGGGATAACCACTCAGACACACATCTCAGATATGAGCTAGTCACTGGGACACCCATTATTATGGAGACCTAGTCACTGGCACTTCCAGTGCAGAGGATAGCCAGGTCCTCATGCACCCATTATGGACAAAGACCAGTCAATGGGGAGCCCAATCACAGAAGAAGGTTAATCACTAGGGCACTCTTCACAGAAGAAAGCCAGTCACTGGGAAACATATCACAGAGGAGGGAAGTCACTGTAGCACCCATCACAGAGAAGACTAAATCACTGAGACACCTATCACAGAGTAGCCCAGTCATTGAGACAACCATCACAGTGAAGGGCCAGTCACTGGGGCCTTCATCACTTAGGAGGCCATTCACTGGGGTACCCATCATAGAAGAGGGCCAGTCAGTGGGTCACATGTAGAGGAGAGTCAGTCAATGGGGATTCCATCACAGAAAAAGGCTAGTTGTGGGGAAACATCACAGAGAATAGCCTGTCACTGGGGCACTCAACACACAGCAGTGTCAGTCATTTGGGCACCCATCTAAAAGGTGGCCAGTCATTTGGACACCCATCATTGGGGAGAAGCAGTCTCTGGTTATCTAGCACAGAGGAGTTGAGTCACTGAGCTACCCATTACAGATGAGAGCCAGATACTGGGGCACTGATTACAGAGGAGATCCAATCACTGGGAAAACCATCACAGAGGAGATCCAGTCACTGATGTACCCATCACAGAGGATAACAACCACTGAGGCACATATTATAGAGAAGGACAAGTCAATGGAACCCCATCACAGAAGATGGCTAGTCACTGGGCCATACATCAAGAGGTCAGCCACTCACTGGGACAACAATTACAGAGGAGAGCCAGTTACTGTGGCACCCATCACAAAGGAGGCCCTGTCACTGAAACAACCATCTCACTGTAGGGCTAGACACTGGAGCACCCATTAAGAGTAGACTCAGACTCTGGGACTCCAATCTCAGAGAAGGGCCTGTCACTGAGACACCCATCACAGAAAAGGCAAAGTCAGTGATGCACCTATCACAGTGGATGGCCAGTCACGGATGCACATATCACACAGCTGGGTCAGTCACTGGGGTGTCCTTTGGAGGAGACCAAATCACTGGTGCACCCTTCACAGAGGAAGTCTTTTCACTTGGGTACCAATCACAAAGGAGAGTCAGTCATTGAGACACTTACCACAGACTAGGGGCAGTTCATGAGGCACCCACTACAAAGAAGGCCCAGAAACTGGGGCACCCATTAGAAGGAAGGCCAATTGCTGTTCCACTGAAAATAGATATTTGCCACTTACTGGGTAACCCATCAGAGAGAAGCCCCAGATAATTGTGCACCAATCACAGAGGAAGCCCAGTCACTGGGACAGCCATGAGAGAGGAGTACCAGTCTCCAGGGAACCTGTTACGGAGATGGCAACTGACTGTGGCTCCCATTACAGAGTAGAGCCAGTAATTGGGACATCCATTATGGAGGAAGGTCAATCACTGGGGCCACCTTAGGAAGGATGGCAGTTACAATGGCAACCCTCACAGAGGAGGGTAAATCACTCAGGCATCCATCACTGATGAGGCTAGACACAAGGATCCCCATTACATAGAAGGCCTTGTCACTTTGGCACCCATTATGGAGAAGACCCAGATACTGGGACACCTCTCACAGAGAAGGACTAGTCACTGGGACACCCAATTTAGAGAAAGTGCAGTAACTTGGTCATCAAATATATAGGAGGCCCAGTCAATGGAGCACTAATAAGTAGAACAAGTTAGAGGAACACTTATTACAGATTAGGGTCAGTGACTGGGGAATCAATTATTTAGAAGGCCCAGAAGTTGGGATATCTATCACAGAGGAAGGCTATAAGTGATGCACCATTTGGGCTGAGGTCTAGTCACTAGGTCTCCCATCAGAGATAATGGCTATTCACTGGGACACCTATCACAGAGTATAACCAGTCATTAGATCACCAATCACAGAAAAGGCCCAGTTATTGGGGCATTCATTATGGAAGAAACCCAAGCCTGAGGACACCTAACTCAGCGTAGGGCTAGTCAGTGGAGCAACCATCCTATATGAAGTCACATCACTGGTGCACCTATCACAGAGGAGTTCTAATCACTGAGACTCACATCATGGTGTAGGCCTAGTAAGTTGGACATTCATTACAGAGGAGGGCTAGTCACTGGGGCAACCATTATGGAGGAGGCCAAGTCACTGGGGCATAAATCACAGAGGAACGTCTGTCACTGTGGTATGCATTATAGAAGAGGACCAGTAAAAAAGCATACATCACAGAGGAGGACTACTCACTGGGACACCATCACAGAAGAGGGTTTGTCACAGTGGCACCCATCAAAGAAGAGGGTCAGTCACTGGTGCACCCTTTAAGAGATGGCCCTGTCACTGGGGCACCCATCACATAGGTAATCTAGTCACGTGGGCACCCATCACAAAGGAGAGCATGTTAACGAGGCACCAATCCCAGAAAAGGGCTAGTTACTGAGATATCCATCCCAGAGGAGGGCCATTCACTGATGCATCCATTAGAATGGTGGCCAATGACTGGGGCAGTTATCACAGAGAATAGACATTCACTGGAGCACCCATCACTGAAGATGCCCAGAAACTGGAGCACCCATCAAAGAGGAGGTCTTGTCACCAGGGCACCATACAAAATGGAAGCCCATTCACTGGGGTGCCTATAACAGAGATCAGGTAGTCAATAAAGCACACTCCTCAGAGGAGGACCAGTCTCTGAGCCACTCATAACAAAGGATAAATAGACATTGAGACATCGATCTAACAGGAGATGCAATGAGTGGTCCTCCTCCAAATTTTGTGCCCCAGTGACTTGCCATCTTCTGTGAAGTGTGTTACAGGAACTGGGCATCCTCAATCACTGGTGTCACAGTGACTAGTCTTCCTCTGTGACAGTTGTTCCAGTAATTGGGCCTGTTTCATAATTTTTGCCATGATGATGAACACTTCTCTGTAATGAGTGTTCCAGTGACTGTCTCTCCTCTGTGATAGATTCCCTAGTGTCTAGGACTCCTTTGAAATGGTTGCCCCAGCTTGGTCTGTGAAACCTTCTGTGAAAGAGAACATAAATAAAGACTCTAGCTCTCTCCCAGGGGCTGCAGTTCCCATCGTCCACAGCCTGCTCTTCACACGGAGCTCATCTATGGCCACTGCTCAAACATCATGGCGGTCTGGGAGGCCACCTCAGCTGTGAACACTGCCACTGCTGTGGCCATCACCCCACCCATGCCTGAGACGACCCACAACTTCAGACCATGAAGCCCCCACAAGCACAATCTACTGAGATTGCTGCTGCTACCACTGCCACCATCACGCCCTGCCTTTCACCCAGAGCCAGGCTCGTGGAGTTCCTCCCGTGTACCATGAGGCAGCTGCCACCACTGCCACTACCATTGCCAGCTCTCTCCTTTCCTGGGTGCCTTCTGACTTGCAGGCTGCAGCAGCTGCAGATAAAGATCAACTGGAGTGGTGAGATAGCACCACTTGCTGAGGATCAAGGTAACAACATCAAAAAGGTAAAAACAGAAGCCCTTCCTCTTAATAAATAGACACAGGCAAGATCCGAATGATAGACTGGGCAGGGAGCCCAGATCTGAACTGCCCTTCACTGCAGGCCAGGGGCAACTGACCCAAACTGTGATCAAAACTACCAGCCTGCAAAGACAGCAAGAAATCAGAGCCGAAAGGACATTGGACCTAAAGGAAAAGTCTCAGAGTGTGTTTATTGGTTCTGTTAGTTTACAGACGTTATTCTATTCCTTTTGTTTTGTTCTTTTTTTATTTCTCTGTAAACTCCATCTTTGTTTAGAGGAATAGCACACCAATAAGGAGGTTTGTTAACTTGTACATTAGCATCATTGTATGTTTAAGCTTTTTCATATGGTTGTTGGTTAGTTTGTAGTAGTGGTTTATTGTTTGTATTTGTTTTAATCTTTGTGTCTCTGTTTGTTGGTACGCTTGTCTGTTTTCCCTCTTACTCCTCTCTCTCCACTTCCCTCGTCCCCCAACTTCCCCCTCCATTCTCTTCCCTCTGTTAACCTCATTTTGCTATGAGAGAGTAAACCTACAACCCCACTGCATGGTTAGATTGAAAGACAGTGGGAAGTGGGTTTCAAATTATCCTGGTACCTGTTGTTAGATACCGGGATCTGCAGATAGATTTTGACTAACAGCTCCCCCCATTAATTACATCTCAAAACTGCAAAAAGCCCCACCCCCAACCTACGCCCAACTTCAGAATTGAACAAAGCAAGAGGATATACAAAGGAAGAATAGGAGATTTAACAAACAGAAGTAAAAGCAACCACTCCACCCCTGAATAACAGAATTAAAGAAGATGGGGAAGTGGAGGGAAGGAAAAAGTAGGGAGTAAAAATCTGCACAAATGAAGAAAAACCTAAAGAAGAATATAGGTCTCACACAGATCCCTGGGAGGTCAGGCACTAAGAACACAAACTTTGGAACACAAACAGTGAAGAGCCCCAGAAAGACTGGTCACATGCAACAAACCCAAACATCAAGACATTAGTAGAGAAAATTTTAAAAATTGAGGAGAGACAAGAGGAAAATAGGAAGGAGCTGATGACAGAAATAGCAGCAATAAAGAATACTGTTATTGAAATAAATAACAAACTAATAAGCATGGAAAGCAGAATTAGCCAAGCAGAAGAAAGAATCTCAGAGCTTGAAGACCAAAATACAGAAATAACCCAAATTGCCAAAAACGTAGAAAAGAAACTTTAAAAGACAGAACAAAACCTCCTAGAGATGAATGTTTACTTCAAGAGACCAAACCTAAGAGTAATTGGCCTTCCTGAGACAGAGAAACAGAGAACACACTGGAACAAACTTTTCATGAAATCCTTCAAGAAAACTTCCTTCATCTCATCAATGATACAAAAATTCAAACACAAGAGATTCAGAGAACCCCTGCAAGACAACAATGAAAAGACCAACTCCCAGACACATAATAATTGACCTAAACAAAGTAGGAATAAAAGAAAAAATCCTAAAGGCAGCAAGAGAAAAAGGTCAGACTACCTACCAGAGAAGACCAATTAGAATAGAAGCAGATTTCTCTATAGAAACACTCCAGGCTAGGAGAGCTTGGAGCCCTATCTTCAAAGTTCTAAAAGATAAACAATTTCAACCGAGAATAAACTACTCAGACAAGCTAAGCTTCATCAGTGAGGGACAATTGAAATCTTTCCCAGATATCCAATCCCTAAGAAGCTACACTGCCACCAGACCACCTCTACAAGAAATACTTAAGGAAGTATTGAACACAGAAGAAAAGGTAAGAAAAAACACCGTTCTTCAAAAGATTGCAGGCAAAATATTAAAAACACACATGAACCAACTCCAAAACCAGTAGAAAGACAACAAACCAACAGGAACAACAACTCTGTAAAAACTTTATGATATGGATCAACCCTCAAATTTCAATAATTATCCTGAATGTGAATGGACTAAATGCACCACTAAAAAGACATAGAATGGCAAAATGGATAAAATATCAACAGGCAGCAATTTATTGCCTTCAAGAGACTCGTCTCACTAGAAAGGACACTCACAGACTCAAAGTAAGAGGATGGAAAACAAATTTTCAGGCAAACAGAACACAAAAGAAAGGAGTCATCATCTTAATCTCAGACAAAATACCCTTTAAGCTATCAAAATTAAAAAAGATACAGAAGGCCACTACATAATGATAAAAGTTTCAGTCCATCAACAAGAAATATCCATCCTAAATATATTTGCACCCAACATAGGAGCACCAACTTTCATAAAGCAGCTTCTAGGTAAATTTTTAAAAAGGTATTGACTCCAACACTATCATAGCTAGGGACTTCAATACCCCACTCACAGTACTAGACAACTCATCAGGACAAAAATTCAGCAATGAGATCCGAAATGTCAATGTGACTCTTGACCAAAAGGACTTAATTGATACCTACCGAACACTCCATCCAACGAACACAGAATATACATGAAGTATACACAGAATATACTCAAAGATTGACCACATACTTGGCCATAAATCAAGCATAAGCAAATTTTAAAAGATCAAAATTTTGCCATGCAAATTCTCGGAGCAAAGTGGAATAAAAATAAACATCAACACCAGCAAGGCTGCCCTAAAACCCTCAAAGACATGTACACGAAAGAGCATGATGCTAAACAACTGCTGGGTCAATGATGAAATCAAAACAGAGATTAAAATACACCTGGAAACAAATGAAAATGAAGAAACATCTTACTAAAATATCTGGGATGCCATGAAAGCTGTAGTAAGAGGGGAATTCATATCTCTACAAATGCAGATGAAGAAAATGGAAGGATCACAAATTAACAGCTTTACAAGTCACCTAAGGAAGCTGTAAAAGCAAAACCTCATTGACTGTTCCTACTCCAGATAGGTGTCCCAATGACATGCTCTCCTCCATAATCAGTGCTTCAGTGACTGGTCCTTTCTGTGATTGGTACCCAAGAGACAGACCTCTTCTGTGATGAGTGCCTCAGTGACTTATCCTCCTCTATAATGGGTGTCCTAAATATTAGCTTTCTTTTTTATTAATTAATTTATTTATTGTAAAGATGTGGGGTATAACTCAGGGTTAGGTATACAAACATTGGTCATGCAGTACCTTTGTTGAGGAGATATGCCCCTCCCTCCTCTAGCAGTTTCCCCCAACTTCCAGTCCCACCCCTCTTCCCCTGACAGTTTTAAGCTACTGCCAATCACTTCCTTATAGCATTATAATTGTTCAAGGTCACCTTATGAGTGAGAACATATGGAACTCAGTTCTTTGTTTCTGTGATAAATCACTGAATGTGATCAACTCCCAAATCTATACAATTTGCTGCAAAGTCCACATATTTGTCCTTCTTTATGGCTGCATAATATTTCATTGTGTATATGTACCACATTTTTTTTAATCCAGTCCAGCTTTGATGGGCAACACTGTTGGTTCCATGTATTTGTTACTGTGAAAAGAGTGGCAAAAACATATGTGCGCAGGTATCATTTTTGTAGAATGATTTGAGTTCCTCAGGGTATATTCCCAATAGGGGAATTGCTGGGTCACATGGAAGGTCAATTTCTAGTTCTTTCACAAATCGCCACACTGTCTTCCAAAGAGGTTGCATTAGTCTGCTTTCCCACCAGCAGGGTAGAAGTGTTCCTTTTTCTCCACATCCTTGCCAGCATCTTGTTGTTTGCTTTATTAATTATGGCCATTTCTACAGGGGTTAGGTGGAATCTCAATGTGGTTTTGATTTGCATTTCTCTAATGATGACCGAGGCAGAGCACTTTTTCATGTGTCTATTGGCCGCCACTTTAGAGAAGTGATTTTTCATGTCTTCTGACAACTTTTTTTAACATTATTTATTTTTAAATTGTGGGATACAGTTAAGGGTTAGGTATACAAATACGTATTGTGCAGGTACTCTTGTTGATGAGGTGTGCCTCCTCTGTCCCCAGACAGATATTGACTACTGTTAATCCCACATCCCTTCCACTCCCTGTTCCCCCATAGTTTCCTGTCACTGTCAATCCTTTTCTTATAGTATTACGATAGTTGTTCAAAGTCTACTTATGAGTGAGAACATGTGATACACATATCATTGTTTCTGTGAGAGATCACTCAGTATTATGAACTCCAATTCCATTCAGGTTGCTGCAAAATTCATGATTTTGTTCTTTTTTGTGGCTGCATAATATTCCATTGTGTATATGTACCACACTTTTTTAAATCCAGTCCTCTTTTGATGGACAGCATGGTTGGTTCTATGATCTTGCTATTGTCAACAGTGCTGCGATAAACATACATGTGCAGGTATCTGTTTTATAGAGTGATTTGAGTTCTTCAGGATATATTCCCAAAGGGGGATTGTGGGGTCATATGAAAGGTCAATTTTTAGAGTTTTTAGGAATTGTCACACTGATTTCCACAGATGCTGCACTAGTTTACACTCCCATCAACAGTGTAGAAGTGGTCCCTTTTCACCACATTCTCTCCAGCATCTGCTATTTTTTGAGTTATTGATAATGTCCATTCTGACTGGAGTTAGGTGGCACCTCAGTGTAGTTTTAATTTGCATCTCCTTGATGACTAGTGAGATTGAATATTTCTTCATGTATATGTTGGCCGCTCATATGTCTTCTTTTGAGAAGAGTCTGTTTATATCTTTTGTCCACTTCGTAATGCAGTTGTTTGTTTTTTGTCTTTTCAGCACCTTTGAGCTCTTTGTAGATCCTAGATGTTATACCTATGTCAGACATGCAGTTGGCAAATACATTTTCCAAGTCTGTCGGCTGTCTTCCAGCTTTCTTGATGGTTTCTTTGGCTTTGCAGAAGCTTGTCAGTTTAATGAAGTCCCACTTATCTATCTTGTCTCTTATGGCCCGTGCATTTCCGGGTTTTGCTCAGGAATTGGATGCAATTTCCAACTTTCATAAGGGTGTGTCCTGCATTTTCTAAAGTTCTTATTGTTTGAGGGTTTACATTTAGGGCTCTGATCCATTTAGAGTTAATTGTTGTGTACGGGGATAGATAGGGGTCTTGTTTGAATCTTTTGCATGTGGTCAGCCAGTTTCCACAGCACCATTTACTGAATAGGTTCTCTTCTCCCCTGTGGTAGGTGGTGGAGGAGTTGTCAAAGATGAATTGGTTGAGAAATTGGGGTTTTGGTTCTGGAATTTTAATTGTATTCCATTGGTCTATATGCTTGTTCTTCTACCAATACCAAGCTGTTCTGATTACTGTAGCTTTATAGTAAGGATTAAAGTCTGGCATTGTGATACCTCTTGGGTTTTTTGTTTGTTTGTTTTTGGGTTTTTTTGCTGAGGACTGTTCTGGCTATTCTTGGTGGTTTGTGTTTCCATATGAATTCCTGTATTGTTTTTTTTAGATCTGAGAAGAATGTTGCTCATACTTTGAAGGATATTTCATTAAATCTGTAGATTACCTTAGATAAGATGGACATCGTCACAATGTTGATTCTTCCAATCCATGAGCATGGATTGTGTCAATGGTTTCCAATGGTTTGTGTCACCTTTGATTTCTTTGAGCAGAGCTTTGTCATTTTCATTGTAAAGGTGTTTCATGTCTCTGGTTAGGAAGATGCCAAGGTATATCATTTTTTGTGTGGCTATTGTGAATGGGATTGTGCTTTTATTTGAGTTTCTGTTTGTTCATTATTGGTGTAAAGAAATACGATTGTATTTTGCACATTTATTTTATACCGTGAGACTTTGCAAAAGTCTTTTATCAGTTCAAGGAGGCTTTTGGCAAATTCTCTTGGGTTTTCAAGGTACATAATCATGTTGTCTACAAAGAGAGATAACTTAAATTCCCCTTTTCCTATTTGGATACACCTGATTGCCATCTCTTTTCTGATTGCCCTAGTCAGGACTTCCAATACTATATTGAACAGAAGGGGTGAGAGTGGGAATCCTTGTCTTGTTCCAGTTTTCAGAAGAAATGGTTCCAATTATTTTCTGTTTAGGAGTATGCTGGCTGTGGGTTTCTTGTAGATGGCTTTTACTATTTTGAGGTATGTTCCATGTATGCCTAGATGTTCGAGGGTTTTTATCAAGAAGGGGTGCTGGATTTTATCAAAAGCTTTTTCTCCATCTAATGATATAATCATGTGGTTTTTTCTTTGATGTCTGTTGATCTATTTAATTACATTTATGGTCTTGTGAATGTTGAACCAGCCTTGTATCATAGGGATGAAACCTACTTGGTCATGATGAATGATTTTTGAGATGTGTTGTTGAATCTGGTTTGCTAGGATCTTGTTGAGAATTTTAGCATCTATGTTCATCAAAGGTATTGTTGTTCGCTTTCTTTGTTGGGTCTTTATCTGGCTTGGGTATCAACGTGATGTTGGCTCCTTAAAATGATTTGGGGAAAGTTCCATCTTTCTATATTGCCTGGAATACTTTCAGTAGGATTATTATCAGCTCCTCCCTAAATGTCTTACAGAATTCTACTGGAAAGCCATCTGGTCCAGGACTTTTTCTTTGTAGGTAGTTTTCTTATTACATAGTCAATTTCCTTGATTGTTATTGCCCTATTTAGGGTCTCAATTCTTCTTATTTCAACCTAGGCAGGTTGTGTGATGTCGGAAAGTCCTCCATTTACTTAAGGTTTTCAAGTTTGTTTCCATACAACTGTACATAGTAGTCTCTAATGATCTTTGTATTTCTCCAGAGTCAGATGTGACATCATATTTTGTGTGTCTTTTTGTGTTTATTTGGACTTTTCCTATTTATTCTTGGTCAGTCTAGCTAGGGGACAATCAATCTTGTTTATCCTTTCAAGGATCCAACTTTTTGTTTCATTGATTTTTTTTGTATTATCTTGTCTTCATGTCCCATATTTGGGCTTATATTTTGGTGATCTGAATTTCTCTGCTGAAGTTAGGGTTTTAGTGGTCTTGCTTTTCCGGCTTCCTTAGGTGACTTGTTAGGCTGTTAACTTGTGATCCTTCCTTTTTTTTATATGCGTTTGTAGAGATATGAATTCCCCTCTTACTACACCTTTCATGGCATCCCAGAAATTTTTGGTAAGACGTTTCTTCTTTTTCATTTCTTTCCAGGTATCTTAAATCTCTGTTTTGATTTTGCCATTAACCCAGGAGTTGTTTAGCATCATGATATTTAGTGTCCAAGTCTTTGTGGATTTAGGGGGAACTTTGTTGGTGTTGATGATTATTTTTATTCCCCTGTGGTCTGAGAAGGTGCATAGCAAAATTTTGATCTTTTGAAATTTATTTATGCTTTATATGGCCAAGTATGTGGTTGATCTTAGAGTACATTCCATGTGGTGATGAGTAGAATGTATACTCTGTGGTCATTGGGTGGAGTATTCTGTAGATTTCAATTATGTCCATTTGGTCAAGAGTCAACTTGAGGTTCCAGATCTCATTGCTGACTTTTTGTCCTGATGATCTGTCTAGGGTTGTGAATGAGGCATTAAAATCGCCAACTGTGATCATTTTAGAGTCTATATCTTTTTTGGAGTTTACCTAGAAGCTGTTTTATGAAAGTTGGCCCTCATATTTGGTGCATATATGTTTAGGATAGATATTTTTGTTGATGGATTGAATCTTTTTTCATTATATAGTGGCCTTCCATGTCTTTTTAAATTTTTGATAGCTTAAAGGGTATTTTGTCTGAGATTATGATCCTGAGTCTTCCTTTCTTTTGTGTTCTGTTCACCTGAAAATCTGTTTCCCATGCTCTTTCTTTAGTCTCTATGTGTTCTTTCTATAGAGATGAGTCTCTTGAAGGCAATAAATTGTTGCCTGTTGATATTTTATCCATTTTGCCATTCTATGTCTTTTCAGTGGTGCATTTAGTTCATTCTCATTCAGGTTAATTATTGAAATGTGAGAGTTAATCCCCATCATTAAGTTGTTGTTGTTTTTGATTTCCCCATAGAGTTGTTGTTGTTGTTGTTTCTGTTTGTTTGTTGTCTTTCTTTTGGTTTTGGGGTTGTTTTGTGTGTGTTTTTAATCTTTTTTCTGTCCTCTTGTGAAGAATGTTGGTGCTCTTTTTTCCTTTTCTTCTGTGTTTAATACTTTCTTAAGTGTTTCTTGTAGAGGTTGTCTGGTGGCAGTGTAAGTTCTTAGGGAGTGGATATCTGGGAAAGAATTTAATTCTCAGAACTTCCAGCAAGATGGCAATGGGCCAGCAAGGTCTGTGAGACCCTCTGTGAAAGAGAACATTCATAAAGACCCTAGCTCTCTCCAAGGGGCTGCAGCCCCCATCTTCCACAGCCTGCTCTTCACAGGGAGTTCAACCGTGACCATCACATGTTGCTGCTACTCGGATATCATGACAAACCGGGCTGCTCTTGCAGTGACCATGGTGGGACTGGGTTGCACCTGCAGTAGCGGATACTGACGCTGTGGTCATTCCCAGCTCATACCTGAAGCAACCCATGACTTCAGACCATGAAACCCCGCAAGCAGGATCTTCTGAGATCCCCGCTGCCATGCCACACCCCTAGCCCAGAGAAAGGCCTGTGGAACTCCCCCCATGAAGTTGCCATGGCAGGTTGCAGATCCATAGCAGGCTCCCTCCCCTCTGGACTGTAGCAGTGGGATAGCACCAACTGCTGGGGAACCAAGGTAATAACATCAAAATGAGAATGGCAGAGGCTCATCCCTGCTTGAAAACTGAAAAAAGCCAGATCTCAGTGATAGACTGGGCAGGGGGCCCATATCTGAAATGTTCTTCACAGCAGACCAGGGGATAACTGAGAACAATTCTACCAGCCTGCAAAGACAGCTCGAAATCAGAGCTGAAAGGACATTGGACTTAAAAGAAAAGTCTCAGAGTGTGCTTGACAGCTTCTGCTAGTCTACTGAATTTAATCTATCCCTTCCTCCCCTTTTTTCTTTCTTCTTTTCTACCCTCCCTTTCCCCCTTTTTCTTATTTCTCTGTAAATCCCATCTTTATATAAAGAAATATCACACCAATAAGGAGGTTGATCAGTGTGTACGTTAGCATCATTGTATGTTTTAGATTTTTACATGGTTTTTGGTTAGTTTCCAGTGGTGATTATTGTTTTTCTTTATATTTGCTTCAGTCTTGGTGTTTCTTCTCACTTACCAGTCGGTACACTCAACTGTTTTCCCTCTCACTCCTGTCTCTCTCCATCACCCCTCTACCCACTGCCTGCTCCACTCTCTCCCCTCTGTTAACCTCATTTTGCTTTCAGGTAGTAAACCTACAACCTCGCTGCATGGACATGCTCCAAGGCAGTGGAAAGTGGGTTTCAGACTATCCATACAGCTGTTGGTGAGTACCAGGATCTGCAGAGAGATTTTGAATCACAGATCCCCCCTTAATTAAATCCCAAAACTACAAAAAGGACTGCCCTCAACCCACAGTCCAACTCCAGACTGAACAAAGCAAGAGGAAATATATTAGGAAGAATAGGAGATTGAATAAATAGAAGTAAAAGAAACACCCACCCTGAATAACAGAATTAAAGAAGACGAGAAAGTGGAGCAAAGAGAAAAGTAGGGAGGAAAATCTGCACAAATAAAGAAAAACCAAAAGAAGAACACAGGGCAAACACAGAACCCTGGGAGGTCAGACACTGAGAAAACAGACTTCGAAACACAAACAATGAAGAGTCCCCAGAATGACTGATCACAAGCAACAAACCCAGACATCAAGGCATTAATAGAGAGAATTTTAAAAATTGAAGAGAGACAAGAGGAAAATAGGAAGGAGCTGATGACAGAAATAACAGCAGTAAAGAATTCTGTGATGGAAATAAATAACAAACTAATTAGCATGGAAAGTAGAATTAGCCAAGCAGAAGAAAGAATCTCAGAACGTGAGGACCAAAATACAGAACTAACCCAAACTCTCAAAAACATAGAAAAGAAGCATAAAAAGTCAGAACAAAAACTTCAGGAGATGAATGATTACTTCAAGAGACCCAATCTAAGAGTAATTGGCCATCCTGAGGCAGAGAGAGAGTCAGAGGCCACACCGGAACAAACATTTCATGAAATCATTCAAGAAAACTTCCCTCATCTCATCAGTGATGCAAAAATTCAAGCACAAGAAATTCAGAGAACCCCTGCAAAACAACAAATGAGAAGACCAACTCCCAGATACATAATAATTTGCCTAAACAAAGTAGCTACAAAAGAAAAAATCCTAAAAGCAGCAAGAGAAAAAGGTCAGACTACCTACCAGGGAAGACCAATTAGAATAGCAGCAAATTTATCCACAGAAACCCTTCAGGCTAGGAGAGCCTGGAGCCCTATCTTCAAAGTTCTAAAAGATAAACTATTTCAACCAAGAATAACTTACACAGACAAACTAAGCTTCATTAGTGAGGGAGAATTGAAATCTTTTCCAGATATCCAATCCCTAAGAACTTACGCTGCCACCAGACCACCTCTACAAGAAACACTTAAGAAAGTGCTGAACACAGAAGCAAAGGAAAAAAGAACAGCAAGATTCTTCACAAGAGTACAGGCAAATGATTAAAAACACACATGAACCAACTCCAAAACCAAAAGAAAGACAACAAACAAACAGGAACAACAACTCTGTAAGAACCTTATGACAGGGATCAACTCTTGCATTTCAATTATTAGCCTAAATGTGAATGGACTAAATGCACCACTGAAAAGACATATAATGGCAAAATGGATAAAATATCATCAGGCAATAATCTATTGCCTTCAAGAGACTCACCTCACTAGAAAGGACACTCAGACTCAAAGTAAGAGGATGGGAAACGAAATACAAAAGAAAGGAGGAGTAGCAATCTTAACTACAGACAAAATACCCTTCAAGCTATTAAAAAACAAAAAAGATACAGAAGGCCACTACATAATGATAAAAGACTCAATCCATAAACAAAAAATATCCATCTTAAACATATATGCACCCAACATAGGAGTGCCAACTTTCATAAAGCAGCTTCTAGGTAAACTAAAAAGAGATATCAACTCCAACAACATCATAACTGGGGACTTCAACACCCCATTCACAACCCTAGACAGATCATCAAGACAAAAAATCAGCAACGAGATCCGAAACCTCAATGTGACTCTTGACCAAATGGATGTAATTGATACCTACAAAACATTCCATCCAAAGACCACAGAATGTACATTCTACTCATCACCACATGGGACGTACACTAAGACTGACCACATACTTGATCATAAGTTGAGCATAAGCAAATTTAAAAGAACTGAAATTTTACCATGTACCTTCTTGGACCACAGTGGAATAAAAATAAACATCAACATCAACAAGGTCCCCCTAAAACCCACAAAGACATGGACACTAAACATCATGATGCTTAACAACTCCTGAGTCAATGATGAAATCAAAACAGAGATTAAAAGGTACTTGGAAACGAATGAAAATGAAGAAACATCTTACCAAAATCTCTGGGATGCCATGAAAGCTGTAGTAAGAGGGAAATTTATATCCCTACAAACGCACATGAAGAAAATAAGAGAACAAATTAATAGGCTAACAAGCCACCCAAGGAAACTGGAAAAGCCAGACCACCAAAACCCTAATTTCAGCAGAAGAATCCAGATCACCAAAATAAACCCCAAATCCACGACATAGAAGATAAAAAGCTAATACAAAATATCAATGAAACAAAAAGCTTGTTCTTCAAAAGGATAAACAAGATCGATGGTCCCCTAGTTAGACTGACCAAGAAAAAGAGAGAAAAAGCCCAAATAAACACAATCAGAAACACAAAAGATGAAGTCACATCTGACTCTGAAGAAATACAAAAGATTATTAGAGGCTACTATGTACACTTTTATGGAAACAAGGACTTAAGGAAATGGAGGACTTTCTAACATCACACAACCTGCCTAGGTTGAAACAAGAAGAAATTGAGACCCTAAATAGACCAATAACAATCAAGGAAATCAACTACGTTATAAGAAAACTACCTACAAAAAAAGCCCTGGTCCAGATAGCTTTTCAGCAGAATTCTACAAGACATTTAAAGAGGGACTGATACCCATCCTACTGAAGGTATTGCAGGAGATTGAAAAAGATGGAACTCAGCCGGACTTGGTGGCTCAGCCTGTAATCCCACGCCTTTGGGAGGCTAAGGTGAGTGGATTGCCTCAGCCCGTGGGTTCGAGACCCACCTGGGCAGCAGGACCTCATCTCTACAGTAAATCAAACAATGAGCCGGGTTGGTAGCGCATGCCTGTAATTCCGACTACATGGAAGGCTGAGGTGGAAGGATCACCGGAGCCCAGCAGGTCGAGGCTGCAGTGGTCGGGAGCGGCCACTGCACTCCAGTCTGGGTGACAGAGTGAAACTCCAACTCAAAAACAAAAAGAAAAGAATGGAACTCTACCTAAATCATTTTACAAAGCCAACATCACATTGATACCCAAGCCAGGTAAAGATGCAACAAAGAAAGAGAACTACAGGCCAATATCTTTGATAAACATAGATGCTAAAATTCTCAACAAGATCCTAGCAAACCGGATTCAACAACACATCTCAAAAATCATCCATCATGACCAAGTAGGCTTCATACCTGGGATGCAAGGCTGGATCAACATTCATAAAACCATAAATGTAATTAAACACATTAACAGATGCCAAAACAAAAACCACATGATTATATCATTAGATGCAGAAAAAGGCATTGATAAAATCCAACACCCCTTCTTGATAAAAACTCTCAAACATTGTGTGTTCTCTTGTGTGGAGGGGTCTCACAGACCAAGCTGCCCCACCACCATCTTGCTGGAAGTTATTAGCTTTCATCTGCAATCACTGTCCCAATGACTGGGTCTCCTTGATAATGAGTGCCATAGAGACCTGCCCTTCTCCATTTTATGTGCCCCAGTGAGTAGGTCTTCTCAATTATTCCTACCCAGGAACTTGAGCTAATACTTAATGGGTTCCATAGTAACTAGCCCTCTTCTGTGATGGGTATCTCAGTAAATAGGCCTTCTCTGTAATTGATGCAACAATTACAAGCCCTCCTTTATGATTGTTGTTCCAGTGATTGGCCCCCTCACAATGATGGGTGACCCAGTGACTGAATATTTTCTATTATGGTTGTCCCAGTGATTGGCCCTCCTCTTTTATGGCTGTCACAGTGACTAGCTCTCCTGTGTTAGGGGTGTCTCAGTGACTAGCCCTCCTCTGTGAGGGGTGCCCCTGTTACTGGCTCTTCTCTCTTATGGTTGCTTCAGTCAATGGCCCTCTATAATGGGTGTCCCAGTTACTGCCCCACCTCTGTGATGGGTTCTCCAGCGATTAGCCCTAGTCTGTGAAGGTTTTCCCTTTGATTGACTCTTCTCTGTGATGGGGGCCTCATTGACTGCTTCTCCTCTGTGTTTGGTGTCTCATTGGTCCTACTCTGTGATAGGTTTTATAGTGACAGGCTTGCCTCTGTAGTCGGTGCCCCTGTGACTGGCCCTCTTCTGTGATGGGTACCCTAGTGACAGACCTCCTCTGTATTGTGGACTCCAGTGACTGTTCCTCCACTATGATGGGTGTCCCAGTGACTGCCCTCCTCTGTGATGGGTCTCTTCCATGATTGGTGCCCCAGTGACTGGCTTTCTTCTATGATGGGTATCCTAGTGACTGGCTCTCTTCTGTAGTGGGTGCTCCAGTGATTATCTTCTTCTGTGATGGATTCTCAGTACTTGTTCTGCTCCATAATTGATTCCTAATGGACTGTATCTTCTCTGTTGTTTGAATTCCTGTGACATGGTCTACTACATAACGGGTGTCCCAGCAGGTAATCTACTCTTTAATGTGTTTACTAGTGACTGTCCCTTCTCTAAAATAGGTGCCCCCATAACAGCCCCTCCTCTGTGATAGGTTCCCTGTGATTGGTCATCCTCTGTGATGGATAACCCAATGACTGGGCCCCCTTCATAATCAGTGTCCCAGGAACTACTCCACAAATGTGAAGGGTTCCCCAGCTACTAACTCTCCTCTGCTATGGGTGTCTCAGTGACAAGACTGACTCTCTTTTGGGTGCACCAGAGACTGGTCATCCTCTGTAATGGGTGCCTCAGTGACTACCCATTCTTTGTGATGACTGTCCTAGTGATTGGACTTCCTCTGTGATCAGTGCCCAAGTCATTGGGCCTCCTCTGCGACAGGTGCCCCAGTGACTGATCTGTCAATATTATCAGTACACCAATGATTGCTCCTCCATCTAATGGATGTCCCAGTGACAGGATCTCCTCTGTGATGGTTGCCTCATTGGCCCTCCTTAGGATGAGGTCATCAGCGACAAACTCTCCTCTGTGATGGGTGCCCCAGTGACTAGTCCTCCTTTGTGATGGGTACACCAGTGATTGGGAATTCTAATGGGAGTCTGAGTGAGTGGCTCTCTTCTGTGATGGGTTCTGCAGTGACTAGACATCCTCTGTCACAGAAGCTTCAGTGACTGTCCTACCTCTGTGATGAGTACCAGGTGACTATCCCTCTTCTGTGATGGGTAACACAGGACTAGTCTTCCTCTGTGATGGGTGTCCTAGTGACAGCCTCCTCTTAATGGGTTGCCCAGTGATGGGGCCTCCTCCATGACAGGTGCCTGATGTGTGCTTCAGTCACTGACTTCCCTTTGTGATGTGCATCCCAATGAGTGATCCTCCTCTATAATGGGTGCCCCAGTCCTGGCCCTCCTCTGTGGTGGGTGCCCCAATGACAGGCCCTCCTCTGTCAATAATACCACAGGATCTTCCTCAATTATGGGTGCCCCAGTGACCAGCCTTCTTCTGTGATCACTGTCACAGTGACTGAATCTCCTACATAATGTGTACCTCAGTGGCTAGCTCTCCTCCATTATGGGTGCACAAGTGAAAGGGCCTCCTTGGTGATTAGAGCTCTACGACTGGTCTTCCTCCATACTAGATGCACTTGCCACTCGCCCTCCTGTGATGGGAGTCTCAGTAACTGGTTCCCCACCATAATGGTTGTCCCAGTTACTGGGCCTCCACTAAAATGTGTGTCCCAGTTACTGGCCCTCATCAATTATATGTGCCTCTATGACTGTGTCTCCTCTGTGTTTGGTGCCCCAGTGATTGGCCTCCCTCCATAATATTTGCCTCCATGAATAGTTCTCCTCTGTGAAGAGTGTCCCATTTACTGGGAATGCTCAATAAGTGATGCCCCAGTGACTGGCTCTCCCAGTGACTGGACCACCTCCATAATACGTGCCCAGTGACAGAGACTCCTCTGATTGGTGATACAGTGATAGACCTTGATATATGATGCATGCCCCACTTCTGTGTTTGGTGTCAGGGTGACCGAGCCTCCTCTGTAATGGTCATCCCAGTGACTGAGCACCTTCCATGATTGTTTCCCCCAATAACTGTACATCAGTGTGATGGGTGTCTCAGTCACTAGCCCTCTTTTTTTATGGGTTTCCCACTAAATTATACCCCTAGAAAATATATGCTACTGTGACTAGTCCTCCTCGGTGATGGGTGCCCCATTTTCTGAGGCCCCTTCATTATGTCTGCCCTTGTGACTGGCCCTCATTTATGATGGTGTCCCAGTGATTGTGACTCCTCCATAACAGGTGTGCCATTGATTGGTCCTCCTTTGTGATTGGTGCCACAGTTACTGGCCTTTCTCCAAATTGTCTCAGTTGCAAGAAATCCTCTGGGATTGGTGTCCCAGGGACTGGCACTCCTCTGTGATGGGTGATGCAATGCCTGGATATCCTCTGTGGTAGATGTCCCTCTGACTGAGCCTCCTTTGCAATTGGTGCCCCAGTGACCAGACTTCCTCTGTTATGGATGCCCCAGTGACTGGCCTTCCTCTGTGTAAAATGCCCCAGTGATAGAGCCTCTGTGTGATCGGTGAATAGATTTCCTCTGTGAATGCTACCTCAATGACTGGGTCTCCTGCATAATGAGTGACACATGGACTAGCCCTCCTCCATTATGGGTGTCCCTGTAACTGGATCTCCTCAGTTATTGGTTCCCCAGGGACATATCCTTCTTCATAATAGGTGCCTCAGTGACATGTCTTCCTCTGTTATGGGTTTATCATACACCAGGGACTGAGACCCTTTGTGACGGTTTACCAGTGACTGGTCCTCTGCAGTGATTCATGCTCCAGTGACTGGTCCTTCTCTGTTATTGGCTCCTCATTGACTATTCCTCCTCTGTTTGGTGACTCACTGAATGGCACTCCTCTGTGATCAATAACCCAATGTCTGTCTCTTCTCTGTAATCAAAGCCCCAGTGACTGGCTTTTATATGTGATGTGTGACCTAGTGACTAGAACTCCTGTGTGATGGATGCTCCTTATATTGGGCCTCTGTATTGGGTGCCCCAGTGACTGGCCATTCTCTGTGATTAGTGACCCAGTTATTGGCCTCCCTTCTACTGGGTGCCCCAGTAACTGAACCACTTTGATGGGTGCCTCACTGATTGGGCCTCCTCTGTGATAGGATCCTCAAAGACTATGTGTCATCTAAGATGAGTGTCCACTTAACTAGTCCTGTTCAGTGATGGAATCCCCAGTGACTGGACCCCTCTGTGATGGTGATTCTGTGAATAGCCCTCCTCTGTGATAGGTGTCTCAGTGACTGTGTCTCCTCTGTAATGGGAGCCCCGCTTACTATCCCTCATCTATAATGGATACTCTTGTGTATGTGATGGGTGCCACAGTGACTAGCTATCTTCTGGGGTGGGTGTCCCAGTGACTGGCTGTACTGTGTGATAGTGCCCCAGTTACTAAACCTTTTTCATAATGGCTGTCCCTGTGACTGGCCATTTTCAGTGATGTGTGCCTCTGTGACTGGTTTTCCTGTGAGATGTTTGCCCCTGTGACAGACCTTCCTTCTTGATTGATTCCACAGTGACAAGATCTCCATCGTAAGGGTGCCCCATTGAAAGTTCCTCCTGCAATATGGGTGACCCACTGAATGGTCCCCTTCTGTTATGGCTGCCACAGTGAATAGTCCTCTTTGGGGTTTGGTGTCCCATTGACTAAACTTTCTCTGTAAGGGGTGTCCCTGTGATTGACCTGCCTCTGTTATTCATATCCCATTGAACAGTTCTCCTCAGTTATGGTTGCCCAGTGACTGATCCTCGGCTGGGATTGAAGTCTCAGTGGCAGGATCATCTATGTGACAGATGCACCAGTTACTGGTCGTCCTCTGTGATGGCTGCCCCAGTGACTAAGCCTCCTCTGTGATAAGTGACCCAGTGACTGAGTGTCATCTTTGATGAGTGCCCCAGTGATTGACGTTTGTAATCAGTGCCCTCATGACTGGCCCTCCACTAATGGGTGCCCCAGAGACTTACCTTAATCTGAGATTGTTCTTCAGTGATAAGCCCCTTCTTGGATGGATGCCTCAGTGACTGACTTTCCCCTGTAATAGTTGCCCTATGGCAAACACTCCTCCATGATCGGTGCTCCAGTGACTTGATTTTTCTGTGATCTGTGCCCCAATGACTGGTCATCCTTTTTGATCAGTGCCTCAGTGACTTGCCCTCCTTATTGATGGGTGCCCTAGTGGATAGGCCTCTTCTGTCATGGGAACTCCAGTGACTGACTCCCTTTTGTGATGCTTGTCCCGTAATTGACCTTCCTCACTACTGGCTGCCCCATAGACTGGCTCTCCTCTGTGATGGGTGCCTCCATGACTGGCCTACCTCTGTGATTCATGCCTCAGTGACTTGCCCTCTACCTAATTGTTGTCCCAGTTACTGGATTTCCTCTGTGATGGATGTCTCAGTGATTGGGCCTCCTCCATAATAGTTGCTCTATTGACTGGCCTCCTTCATTTTTGTTGTCCCACTGACTGACCCTCCTCCAACTTAGGTACCCCACTGACTAGCCCTCCTGAGAGATGAGTACAACAGAGATAGATCCTCTTCTGTGGTTGATGCCTCTATGACTACCTGCCCTTTGTGATGGGTGCCCCAAATGCTGGGTCTCCTCTGTGATGTGTGCCCCAGTGAGTAGACTTCCTCTGTGATATGGATGTCCCAATGACTGGCCCTATCCTATAATGTATGCCCCAGTAAATGGCACTCTTCTATGATGGCTGCCCTTGTGACCATCCCTCCTCTGTGAGAGGTGCCATAATTGGCCCTCCTCTGTGATGTGTGTACAGTGACTGGCTGTCCTCTGTAATGGGTATCTCAGTGATTAGATCTCCTGTCTGTTGGATTGCCGAGAGACTTTGCCTCCTCATTAATGGGTTCACTAGTGACTGTCCCAATTCAGTGATGGTGTCACAATGAATGCTCCTCCTCTTTAAAGGCTGCCTCAATGGCTGGTCCTGCTCTGTAATCCATGCCCCAGTGTCTGGGTCCCCTCCACAATGGATGTCTAAATGGCAGGCCCTCCTCCATTATGGGTGGCCCAGTCACTGACTCTCCTCCAAATTAGGTACCCTACTGACTAGCCCACCTGAAAGGTGGGTACAACAGAGATTGGTCCTCTTCTGTAATTGATACCTCTGTGACTACCTGCCCTCTGTGATGGGGTCCCCAGTTGCTGGACCTTTTCTGTGATGGATATCCCAGTGAGTAGCCTTACTCTGTGGTGGGTGCTACAATGCCTAGACCTTACCTATAAAGTTTGTCCCAGTAACTGAATCTCCTCCATAATGTTTACCCTGGTGAATTGTCCTCTTTGATAGATATTCCAGTCAATAATGGGACTCCTCCATAGTGGGTGTCTCAGTGAATGGCCTTCTATTGTAATGAGCTCCCCAGTGACTGAGCCTCCTCCATAATGTGTGTCCAGTGACTGTACTTTCTCTGTGATTTGTGTTCCAGTGACTTGCCTTCATTTATGAATGTCCCAGTGACTATCTCTCCTCTGTTATGGGTGTCACAAAGATCGGCCTCCTCCATAACTGGTGTCCCAGTGAATGGGCCTCTTCTGTGATTGATGGCCCAAAGATAGATCATGTTTTGTGATTGGTTCCCAGTGACAAGCCCATTTCTGTGATGTTTGTCCTAATAACTGGATCTCCTCCAAAATGGGTGCCCCAGTAAGTAGCCCTCTTCTGTGATGGATGCTCTACTTTCTGAACCTTCTCCATAATAGGTGCACCAGTGACTGGCACTACTCTGTGATGTATGTTCAATGACTGTCCTTCTGTACAAAAGGTGTTACAATGACTTAACCTCCTCTGTGATTGATGCCCCAGTGACAGAACCTTCTTCAAATTGGGTGTCCCAGTGACTAGCCCATCTCTGTGATGGTTGTTCCAGTAACTGGGCCTCTTTCATAATTGATGTTCCAGTATTCCTCCTCTGTGATGGGTGCCCTAGTAATTGGGTATCCTCTGTGATGGGTGTCCCATTGACTGACTCTCCTCTATGACAGAGTTTCCATTGACAGGGCCTTCTTCATAATGGTTGACTCAGTGACTGACCCACGTCTGTTATGGGGACACCAGTGACTGGCCTGCCTCTGTGAAAAATGCTCCAGTGAAAGATCCCCCTTTGTGATGTGTTTCCCCGTGACTAGTTTTTTCTCTGTGATTGCTGTCTGACTGACTATGTATTCTCAATAAAATGATTGGTGCCCCAGTGACTACCCCCCACCATAATGATTTTCCCAGTGAATCATCCTTCTCGGTGATGGGTGTCCCACTTAATAATGGACCTCTTTCATAATAAGTGTCCTAGTGTTAGGGTCTCCTCCGTGATGGGTGCACCAGTGACTGGCCCTCCCTATATAAACGGTGCCCCAGTGACTGGCCTCCTCTGTGATGGGTGCCTCAGTGATTATCTCTTCTCTGAAATGGGTCCCCCAATAGACTAGTCTTCCTCTGTGATGAGTGCCTCAGTAACTACCTGCCTCTGATTGCTGACTTGTGAGTAGCCCTTCTCCTGTATGTGTGCCCCAGTGACCTGGACTCCTTGATGATATGTGCCTCAGTGACTGACCCTGCTACCTAATGGGTGCCCCAGTAACCAGTGACGGATGTTCCAATATATGGGTCTCCTTTATAATGGGTGTTCCTGTGACAAACCACCCTTTGTAAATGATGTCCTAGTGACTGGCCCTCTTAATTAGCATGCCCCAGTGACTGGCCTGCCTCTGTTTTGGGTACCACAGTGATTGGCCTCCCATTGTCATGGGTGTCCCATTGACTAGACCTCCTCTGTGAGGGGTACCCCCATGACTGGCCCACCTCTGTAGTGGTTGCCCAGTCACTGGATCTCCTTTTTGGTGGGGGCCCCAGTGACTTTGTCTCCTCTGTTATTGGAGCCCCAGTTACTGACCCTTATTTGTGATGGCTGCCCCCATAATTGGCCCTCTTCTAAAATAGATGCCTCAGTGACTGTCCCTCTTTGGTATTTTTTGCATCATTGACTGGCTTTACTCTGCTAGGTGTTTTAGTTATAGGTTTCCTTTGCAGTCAGTGCCCCAATGGCTGGCCCTCTTCTGTTATGGGTACCCCAGTGTCTGGATGCCACTGTGATATGTACTCCAGTGACTTCACCTCCACTGTGTTAAGTGTCCCAATGACTGGCCTACTCTCTGATGGGTGAACCAGTGACTAGGCCTTCTCCTAACAGGTGCTCCAGTCACCTGACCTCCTCTTTGATAGATGCTTCAGTGACTGGCCATCCTCTGTGATAGGTACCTCAGTGACTGTGCCTCTTCTGCAATAGATGCCCAGTGACTAGCCCTCCTCTTTGGTGGATACCACAGGGACTAGGCCTCTGTGATGGATGCCTTGGTGACAGTTACTTCTCTATTATTGTAGCACCACTGACTAAGCCTCTCCTTAATGGATGTCCCAGTGATGGACCCTCCTAAGTGATGTGTGCATCAGTGACTGGAAGTCCTCTGATGTGGGCATCAGTGACTGGCTTTCCCTTTGTGATGGGTGCCCCTGAAACTGGCTCTCCTCTGTGATAGATGTCACAGTGAATGACTCTTTTCTGTGATAGATGCCCCATTAACTGACCGTCTTCTATAACGGGTGCTTCAGTGAATTGCCCTCTTCTATGATGGGTGCCCCAGTGATTGACCCTAATTTGCAAAAAAAAAAAAAAAACAGTGACTGATCACCCTTATTGATGGGTGCCACAGCAACTAACTTTCCATCGTGTTAACTGGCCTAGTGACTGGGTCTCCTACATAATGTGTGGCCCCATTACTAGACTTCTTCCATTTTGGGTGTGCCAGTGATTGGGCCTCCTCAGTGATTGGTGCCCCAATGACTGGTTCTCCTTCATAAAGGTGTCCTAGTGACTAGCCTTCCTGTGATAGGTGTCCCAGTAACTGAACCTCCTTCATAATGGGTATCCAAGTTACTGATCATCCTCCATTATTGGTGTTTGAGTGACTTTGCCTCCTGTGTGATTGGTGTCCCAGTCACTGGACTTCCTCTATAACGTTTGCCCTAGTGATTTGCCTTCCTTGTGATGGGTCTCTTACACTCTGGTCTTCTTCTATAATTGATGCCTTAGTGACTGGCTCTCCTTTATGATGGGTGTACCAGTGACTGGGAGTCCTTTATAATGTGTGTCCCAGTGACTGAGACACCTCTGTGACTGTTGCCATTGTGACTGACCTTCAAACATGATAGGTGTCCAAATGAATTGCTCTCCTCTGTGATGAATATTATGGTGATTGGATCTTCCCCATAAAGGGTAACCCAGTGACAGTCCTCTGTGATTGGTGCCCCAATTACTGAGCATACACTCATATGTGCCCAATTGACTAGGCCTCCAGTGATGGATGTCCTAGCAAATGGGCTTCCTCCAATTGGGTGCCCCTGTGACTTGTCTTCCTCTGTGATTGCTGTCTCAGTGATTGAATCTCCTCCATAATACATGCTCCATTGATTGGTCTTCCTTTGTGATTGGTGCCATAGTGACCTGCCCTTATATAGGATGGCTACACAAGTGCCTGTCCCTCCTCTATCATGGGTGGATGGCTCTTTTGTGTCATGGGAGTCCCAGTGACTGGTTTTTCTCTATGATAGCTATTCCAATGACTGGACCTCCTCTGTGATGGGTGTCCAAGAGATGGGTCCTTCTCTCTGAATCAGTGCCCCAGTGATTGATCTTCCTACAAATGAGAGTCCCAATGACTGGATCTATTCTGTAATGGGTAACTCAGGGAATGGACTTGCATGGTGATAGATGCCTCAGTGAATGAGTCTCCCCAGTGATGGGCATCCAGTTGACTACCCATCCTCTGCAATGGATTCCACAGTGAATGGACTTTCCCTTATGTATGCCCCGGGGACTGGCCCTCCTCTGCAATAGGTGCCTATGTGACTGGCCTTCCTCTGTGATAGTTGCCCCAGTCAGTGGGCACCCATTGTGATGGGTGCCCCAGTGACTGGTCATCTTCTGTGATTGTTTCCCAAAGACTGGCCCTCCTCTGTTATGGAAATAACATTGACTGATCCCTCTCTGTGATGAATGCCCCAGTCACTGGCACCCTTCTGTAATGGTTGGCACAGTGACTGGACTTCTTCTGTGTTGGTTGTTCTAGTGACTGGGCCTCCTCTGTGATGTGTGCCAGAGTGATTGTACCTCCTCTGTGATTGATGTCATAGTGACTGGCCCTTTTGTGTGATGGGCGTGCCTCAGTGACGGGCCCTCATCTATGATCATTGATACAGGGTCTGGCCCTTCTCTAGAATGGTTGTCCTAGGGCCTGGCCTTCTTCCACAGAGTTTCCCATTGACTGACCTTCTTCTGTGGTGGATATTCCAGTGACTGTCTTCCTCTGTGATGTGTCCAGTTACTATCTCTTCCCTATGATGACTGCCCCAGTGACTGACCCTCCTCTATGATGGGTGACCCAGTGACTGCGCTTCCTTAATGATGGATGCCCCAGTTACTGGCCTTCCTCTATATTCTTCACCCCAGTGCCTGGCTCTTCTGTTGCTTTCTTAGTGACTGGTCCTCCTCCATGATAGATGCCCCAGTAACTGAGCATCTTCTGTGATGAGATGCCTAGTGAATTTTCTCATCTGTAATGTGTGCCCCGGTGACTGACCCTCATCCTAATGGGAGCCCCCAAAATTTCCCACCTCTGGGTGTGGTGCCTCAGTGACTAGTCCTCCAACTGCTGAGTACCTCAGAGACTATACTTCCTCTGTGATTGATGCCCCATTGACTGGCCCACCTCTGTGATGTGTGTCTCAGTGACTGACCCACCTGTGAGATGAGTGTTCCAGTGATTAACCTACCTCTGTGATAGGTGACTAAGTGACTGTCCCTCCTCTGTGATTGGTGTCTTAGTTATTGGGACTTATTCAAAATTGGTATTCCATTGACAAGACCTCTTCTGTAATGGATGCCCCAGCTTCTGAATCTAACCATAATATATGCCACAGAGACTGGCCTTCCTCTAGGATTGGTGTCCCAGTGACTTGGTCTCACCTGTGAGGGGTGGCCCATTTACTGTACCTCCTCTGTGATAGAATTTCTATTTACAGCGTTTCCTTTATGATGGGTGCCTTAGTGTCTGGGCCACCTCTGTGATGGGTGCACAAGTGAATTTCCTTCCCCTATGAAGTGTAATCCAATGACTAGGCCTTGTTTATGAAGGGTACTCCACTGAATGGGCATCCTTTGTGATTGTTGTCCATTGACTGACTGGTCTATTTGATGGGTACCTCATTGACTGTCCCTCTTCTGTGATGGGTGCCTCAATGACTGGCTGTCCTTTTTGGTTGGTGGACCAATGCCTCTTCTCTGTGATGGTTGTCTGGTTACTGGCATTCGCCTATGGTGGGTTACCCACTGACTGGACCTCCTCTATATTGGGTGTCCCACATACTAGGCCTACTCTGTTATTGAAGCCCCTTTAAATGGCTCTGCTCTATGAGGTCTGTGAAGGGTGCCTTAAGACTCTCCTTCCTCTGTTTTTGTTGCCTCATTGACTGACCATAATCTGTGATGGGTGCCCCAGTGACTGGTTCTTTTCTCTAATCAGTGCTCAGTTATAGGCCCTCATCTGTGAAAGGTGCCTCAATGACAGGCCTCTTCTGTGATCGATATGCATTGATTGACCCTCCACTGTAATAGGTGTCCCAGTGACCGGCCTCCAATTTTATGCATGCCTTGAATGGCTCTTCTATGTAATGGGTGTCACAGTGACAGACTCTCCTCTGTGAATGGAGAGTCCCAATTACCAGAATTTTGCAGTGAAGAGTGCCACAGTGACTAGCCTTCTTTTGTGATGGGTGACACAGTGAATGTCCTTCTTACATAATCTGTGCCCAAGTGACTATCTCACCTCTGCAATGGGAATCCCAGTGACTGGGCCTCCTCATTATTGGGTGCCCTATTGACTAGCTAAACTCTGTGATGCTATCATATCGACAGACCTACCTACAAAATGGTGCCCCTGGAACTAGCCCTCCTCTGTTATGGGTGTCCTAGTGACTGGTCTGCCTTGGTATTGGGTGACCCAGTGATTGGCTCTTACCTATAAAGGGTCCCCAGTTACTGGCTCTCCGCAGTGATGGGTACATCAGTGACTAACACTCATCTGTGATGGGCACTTCAGTGACTGGCCCTCACCTGTGATTGGTGCCTCAGTGATTGGTCCTCCATATAATAGGTAGTCCAGTGATTGGCACTTCTCTGTAGTTAGTCCCTCACTGATTGGCCCTCCTCTTTGATGGGGGTCTCACTGAATGTCTCTCCTCTGTGATAGGTGCCTCAGTTAATAGTCCTCCTCCAAGATGGATGCCTCAGTGACTGACCATCTCAGTGACTAATGAGTGCCACAGTGATTGTCATTCTCTGTGATGGATGACCCATTGACTGGTCTTCATCTGTTGTCAGTTTTCCATTAACTGGACCTTCTCTGTAACAAGTGTCCAAGTTCTGGCCCTCTTTCACAATGGATGACACAGTGACTAGACCACCATTGTGATAGGTTTCCCAGTTATAAGGTTTCTTTCTTAATGGGCTCCCCAGTGACTGGTCCTCCCAGTGTGATGGGTGCCCCAGTGACTTATCTACCTCTGTAATGTGTGTCCCCGTGACTGGGCCTCCTATGTGATGGGTGCCCCAGTGCCAAGGCTTCATCTGTAATGGGTGTATTTGTGATGGGCCTCCTTTACAGTTGGTGCCCTTGTGAGTGGTGATTGGTGCCCCAGTGACTGACCATCATCTGTGATTGGTTTCCTGATGTCTGGTCCTCTTCTATTATGGGTTTCTTAATAACTGGGCTCCAGTTACTGGCCCTCTTCCACAATCTTTCACCCAGTGACTACTCCTCCTCTCTGATGGGTGTTCCAGTTACTGAGCCTCCTCCATAATGTGGGCCCCAGTGACAGGGCCTCCTATGTGATTGGTGCTTCTTTTACTTTTCTTTATATATGATGGGTGCCCTAGTGACTAGCATTCTTCTGTAATGGGTGTCATAGTGAGTGGGCATCCTCCAAAATGGGTTCACTTGTGTCTGAGTCTCCTCTGTGGTTGATGCCCACTGATTTGTCATCATCTGAGATTGGTTCCCCTATGACAAGCCTTCTTCTGTGGTGGGGGTCTTAGTAACTAGGCCTCTTCTAAAATTGATGCTCTAGTGATTAACCCTCCACTGGGATGGGTGCCCCAGTGTCTGTTTCTGATTCATATTGGTCTTCCCAGAGAATGGCCTTCCTCTATGATGGGTGTCCCAGTGACTTGGCTTCCCATATGATGGGGGCCCCAATTACTGGGCATCCTCACTGATGGATGCCTTAGACACTGGGCCTCCTTTATCATGGATGTCTCTGTGATTGGTCCTCCTCTGTGATGCGTGCGTGCCCCTGTGAAACCCTCCTATATAAATTGTGACCCGGTGACTGGGCCTTGTTTGTGATGTGTACCCCAGCGAGTGGCCATCCTTTGTGCTTGCTGCCTATTGACTGACTTCCCTATTCACTGAGTGACTCCATGACAGTCCCTCTTCTGTGATGGTCGTCTCAGTGACTAGTTTCCTTTGTGACTTGTGAACCACTGACTGACTCACCTCTGTGATGGATGTCCTCATGACTGGCACTTTTCCATAATGTGTTTTCCCCAAGACAGGACTTCCCCTATATTGGGTGCCCCAATTACTGGGTCTACTTTGTGATTGGAGCCCCAATGACTGACTTTCCTCTGTGAAGGGTGGTTTAGTGATTAGTTCTTCTCTATTTTGGGTTCCTCATTGACTGGCCCTCCTCTGTGGTGGGTACCCCAGTGACTGATTCCTATATAATTGGTGCTCAGTGACCTCTGTCGTTGATTCTCAATGACTGATCCTCATCTGTGAAAGATACTTCACTAACTGGCCTCACTTTTATGGATATCCATTCACTGGCTTTCTGCTGTGATAGGTGTCCCAGTGACTGGCCACCTTTTTGATGGGTGTCACAGTGACTGACTCTGCTCTATTATGGGCGTCCCAGTGACTAGTCTTCCAACTTAATGGGTGCCCAAGGGACTAGCCCCTCCTCTGTGATGAGAGTCTCAGTGACTTGGGCTCCTCACTAATGGGTGTCCCAGTTACTAGTCCACCTCTGTGAGGCATGTTCCAGGGACTGCTTTTGACCCAAAATGGGTGTCCCTATAATTCACTCTCTTCTGTGAGGGATGTTGTAATGAATGACCCACCTAGGTTATCAATGCTCCAGTGATAGGCCCTCGTCCATAATGGGTGACTGAGTTACTGACTCTCCTCTGTGATGAATGCATCAATGACTAACCCTCTTCTGTATTTTTACTCCAGTGATTGGCCCTCCTCTGTGATTGGTACCCCAGTGATTGACACTCCTTCTAACGGGTACCCCAGCGACTGGTCCTTCTTTCTGATGGGTACCTCAGTCATTGGCCCTGTAATAGGTACCTCAATGTTTCTTCTCTGTGATTGTGGTCTCAGTGAATGTTTCTATACCGTAATGGATGTCCAAATGACTCGATCTCCTCAGTGACTGGTGTCCCAGTGATGGGCTTTTCTTTGACCAGTGTCCTAGTGACTGTCTCTCCTCTGATGGCTGCACTAGTGACTGACCTCATCCAAAAGTGTTGCCCCAGCGAAAATCCTTCTGCTGTGATGAGTGCCACAATGACTATTCTTCTCTTTGATGAATGCCCCAGTGACTGCCCTAATCTGTAATCAGGGCTTCAGTGTCTGCCTCTCCTCCTTAATGGTTCAGCTCCTCTGTGGTGGGTTTCTTACTTACTGGGCTTCCTTTATAATGGGCTTCCCAGTGAGTGGCCCTCCCTTGTGATGGTTGTTTTAGTAACTGAGCCTCCTCCACAATGTGGACCCCAGTGAGTGGACCTTCTATGCAGTTGGTGCTCCTGTTACTTGTCTTCATATATGATGGCCCCCCTAGTGACTAACATTCATCTGTGATGGGTCCCCTAGTTCTAGGCCTCCTCTGTAATTGGTAACAGTGACTCTGTGTCCTCTGTGATGGGTAACTCTGTGAAAGTTCTTCCTCTATAGTGTAACCCAGTGACTTGGCCTTGTTTGTCATGGATGTTCCAGCGATGGGGCATCCTTTGTGATTTTTGCTCCATTGACTAGTTGGTCTATTTGATGGGTGCCTCAGTAGCTGTCTCTCATCTCTGACAAGCTGTCCTTTGTGACTAGTGACCCAGTGACTGGCCCTCTTCCAAATTAGTTGCCCCTGTGACTTGCCATTCTCTGTGATGGTGTCCTAGTGATGGGCCTGCCATGGTGATGGGTGCTCCAGTGATTGGTCCACATCCATAATGGGTATCCCAGCTACTGGCTGTCGACTGTGATGGGTGCATCAGTGACTAGTTCTGCTCTCTGATGGGTACTCCAGTGACTGTATCAGTGCCCCAGTGATTGGCTTTCCCTCTAATGGGACTATGACTATGCCTTTTATCTGATGTGTGCCTCAGTGATTAGATCTCCTCTGTGAAAGGTAACTCAGAGATTGGCTTTCCTCTGTGAAGGTCTCAATGACAGTGAAGGTCTCAATGACAGTCTCTCCTCTGTGTTGGGTGTCCCAGTGACTGTGTTGCCTCTGTGATGTGTGGTCCAGTGACTGATTTACCTCTATGATGGTTGCCCCAGTGACTGGCTTGCTTCTGTGATGGCTGCTCCAGAATTATCCTTCTTCTGTGATGGGTTCTCAATTGACTGTCCCTCCTTTATGATGGATGTCCCAGTGACTTTGCCTCCTCCATAATGGGTGCTCCAGTGACTAGCCCTTTTCTGTGATGGGTACCCCAGTGACTGGCTCTCCTCTATAATGACTGTCCTTCAACATAATGGGAGCTCCAGTGACTGTCTCTCCTCTGTGATCTGAGTCTCAGTGACTAGTCCTACTCTTAGATGGGAATTCCAGTAACTTGGCCACTTCCATAATGGGTACCTATGTGACAAGCCTTCTTCCGTTATGGATGCTCCAGTGACTTTGACTCCCTGTGACTGGTTCACCAGTGATAGGCTCTTCTCCATAATAGTTGCCCCAGTGAATAGCCCTCCTCTGTAATGTGGGTCCCACTTACAGGGACTCCTCTGTAATTGGTGTCATAGTAACTGGCCTTCCATTGTGATTAGTGTCCCAGTGACAAACTCCTCCATAAGTGTGCCACAGTGATGGTACCTCATTTGTGATTGGTGCCCTAGTGACTTGCCTTCCTATATGATTGATGCCCCCATGAGTAACTCTGTCCTGTGATGGGTTTCTCAGTGACTGGACCTCCTCCATTTTGGCTGTGGAAGTGACTAGGCCTCTTCTCTGATTGGTGCCACAATGACACACCATCTTCTGTGATGGGTGCCCCAGTGACTATTTTTCTTCTGTGATGGGTGTCCTAGTAACTGAGTCTCCTATAAAATTGATGCCACATTGATAAGTCCTCTTCTATGATGGGAGCTCCAATTTCTTGACCTGCTCCAGAATGGAGGTCCCAGTGATTTTCCCTCCTCTGTGAAGATCTCCTCAGTGATGAAACCTCCTCCATAATAGGTGCTAATTGAATGGAATTCCTTCATGATTGGCACCCCAGTTTCTGGTCCTCTTCCAAATCTGGTGCCACAGTGAAGAGGCCTCATCTGTGAGTGCTTCTCCAGTGACGGGCTTCCTCTCTAATGGGTGTCACTGTGAGTTGGCTTCTTCTGTGGAGATGCTCCCATGACTGTCTTACATTGTGATGGGTGCCCCAGTGACTGGCTCTCCTCAATTATTTGTGTTCCAGTGACTACTCATTCTCTTTGCTAGGTGACCAGTGACTGGCCCTCTTCTGTGAAGTGTGCTTCAATGACTGGCCTTCTTCTGTGGTCACTGTCCCACTGACTGGCTCTTCTTTGTGAAGCTACCTCAGTGACTGTCTTTCCTCTCTGTTTGGTGCCACTTTAACTGGCACTCATCTGTTTTTGGTGCCCTAGTGACTGACTCACCTCTTCAATCAGTGCCCCTGTGACCTGCCCTCATCTGTGATGGGTACCCCAATGATTGACCCTCTGTTGGTGGGTGACCCAGAGACTGGCCGTCCACTCTATTAGGAGTCACAGTGACTAGTCTTCCTCTGTGATGGGTGTCACACTGCCTGGGCCTCCTTAAATATGAAAGCCCCAGTGTATGAACCTCATTTGTGACTGATGCCCTAATGTATGGTCGTTCTCTCTGATCGGTGCCACTAAGTCTCTTTTGTGATAGACGTTCTAGTGACTGGCCCTCCTCCAAAATGTGTACCCCAGTCACTTGTCCTCCTCTGTGAAGGGAATCTCAGTGACTAGATCTCCTTTATAATAGATGCTCCACTGTGTGGGCCTCTCCTGTGATTGGTGCCCAAGTCACTGGTCCTCCTCCAAATTTGTTCCCCAGTTATTAGTCATCTTGAGTGATGAGTATCCCATTGACTTGCTCTACTCCGGGATAGGTGTCTTAGTGACAGTCTCCTCACTAATAAATACCACAGTGGCTGATGCTTTTCTGTTATAGGTACCACACTGATTTTGTCTCCTTTGTGATGGCTGCCCGAGTTACTGGCCCTTCTGTGTAATAGGAGCCCCAGTGATTGAGCTCCTCCTAATGTCACCACTATATCTGGCCCTCATCTGTGATGTTTGCCCGAGTGATTTTTCTCTCCTCTGTGATGCATTCCCCAGTGACTGGCCCTCTTCTGTGATAGCTGTCCCAGTGACTAGACCTCCTCTATGATGGATGTCTCAGTGACTGAGCCCCTTCTGTGATCAGGACCCAAGTGTCTGACACTCATCTGTAATGGGTGTCAAAGTGATTGGACCACATACAAAATATGTTCTTCATTGATTGGGACTCCTCTGTGATTGAGGCTCCAGTGACTGTCTCATCTGTTGTTGGGCCTCCTCCATATTGGATGCCCCAGTGAATAGCACCTTTCTGTGATGAGTAGTCCAGTAACTAGGCCTCCTCTATAATTGATGCCCCAGTGACTCGCACTCCTCTGTGATGTGTGCCCCTGTGACTGTCTGTCCTCTGTGATTGGTGCTCCTGGGAATGAGTCTCCTCTACAATGCATGCCCAAGTGATTGATCCTTCTTTTTGATGGGTGCTCTAGTGAATGACCTTTCTCTGTAAAAAATAACAAATTGACAGGTCTTCCTCTCTGATGGGTGCCACAGTGATTATCTTTCCTCTGAGATCTCTACCTCAGTGACTTGGTCTCTTACATAATGGTTGTCCCAGTGAGTAGTCCTCCTCTATTATGAGTGCCCCAGTGACTGAAATGCCTTGGTGACTGGTTCCCCAGTGACAGGTACTCCCCCATAATGGGTGCGTTAGTAACTAGCCCTCTTCTGTGATGAGTGTTTTACTTACTGGACTTCCTCCATAATGGGTGCCCCCGTGGCTGGTCCTTTTAAATGGATGTCCCTGTGTCTGAGCCTTCTCTGTGATGGGTGCTGTAGTGACTTGCCTTTATTTATTTTGGGAGTTCCAGTTACCAGTCATCCTCTGTGGTGGATGTCCCAATGACTACCTTCCTCCTAATGGGTGACCCAACGACTGCCTCTCCTTTGTGTGGGCCTCCTAGTGATGGGCCTTTTTATGTTATGGCTGTCCCTGTGACTGGCCCCTCTGGATGAATTCCTCAGTGACTGTTCTTCCTGTTTATTTTATATGTCATTGGCCTTCCTCTGTGATCAAAGCACCAGTGATTGGCTATTGTCTGTAATTAGTGCTTCTGTACCTGGACTTCAATAGTTATGTGTGCTCCTAAGACTATCCCTCCACTGTGATGGGTGGTCCAGTGACTGGCTTTCATTTTTGATGGGTGTGCCAATGGCTGACACTCTTCTGTTATTCCTTCTTCTTTGAGTGTCTCATTGACTGGCATTCCATTATAATGGGTGCCAGATTTATTGGGCCTCCTCTGTAACGGGAGTTCAAGTGACTGGAGCTTCTCCATAATAGGAACCCCAATGATTAGCCCACCTCTGTGATTGGTGGCCCAGTGAGTTATCATCCTCAAAATGAGTGCCCCAGTTACTCACCCTCCTCTGAGTCAGGTGCTCTAGTGACAGGACATTCTCTGTGATGTCTGCTCCGGTGATTGGTCCTCCTCCATAATGAGTGCCCTGTTTACTGGATCTCCTTTGTGATGGGTGTCTCAGCGTCTACCCATCCTTTCTTATGGGAGTCCCAATGACTACCCTTCCTCTGTGAAGAGTGCCCCTGTGACTGGCTTGTCTCTCTAATGAGTCCCAATTGAATGACCCTCTTCTATCTTTGTTGCCCCAGTGAATGCTTCTCCTCTGTTATAGTTTTCCAAGTGACTGCCTGCCTTTGTGGTGGATGCCCCAGAGAAAGATCATCTTCTGTGATGACTTTCCCAGTGATTTGGCTTCATCTCTGATTAATGTCTTAATGACTGACCCTTCTCTGTTATAGGTATCTCCGTGACTGTGTTTCCTCTTTGGTGGGTGTCCAAATGTGTAGTTCTCCTTTGTAACTGACCCTTTTCTGTGATGACTACCCAGTGACTGAGTCTCTTCCTATTGGCCATTGAAGGAACTACCCCCTTTAATAATGGGTGTCTCATGACTGGCTCTCCTCTATGATAGGTGCATCAGTGACTGTGCCTTCTCTGTGATGGTTTCCTCAGTGAGTAGCACTGCTCTTTAATGGGTACCACAATCTCTTGACCTCCTCTGTGAATAGTGTCCCAGTGACAAGTCCTCCTGTTTGAAGGATGCCTTGGCGACTGTCTCTCTTCTGTGTTTGGAGCCCCAATGATAGCTCTCCTCTGAAATGGGTGATACAATACCTGGTTCTCCCTTTTGATGGTTGTCCCAGTGACTGCCTTTCCTTTGTGATGGATGCCCAGTGACTGGACATCCTTTATAATATGTGCCACAGTGACTGGCACCCTTCTGTGATTGGTGACCCAGTGACTGGCTCTATTCTATGATGCATGCCACAGTGCCTGACCTGCTCTGTGTCCAGTGTTCAAGTGACTGTGACTCATCTGTAATTGGTGCCCAGTGACTAGACTTCATGTATGATGGGTGCTCCACTGACTAGCCTTGTTTTGTAATAGGTGTCTTGGTGAATAGGAATCCTCCCTTTTGGTTGCTGCATTGACAGGACCTCCTCTGTGATTGGTGCTCTAGTGATTGGCCTCATTATATGATGGGTGCCCCAGTGAGTAGTCCTTCTCTATGATGGGTGTTCTAGTTACTGGGCCTCTAAAAAAATGGTTGCCTCTTTGACAATTCCTCTTTTGACATGGGTGCCCCAGTTCCTGGGCCTCCTCCATAATGGGTTCTTCAGAGTCTTACCCTCCTCTGTGAAATGTGTCCCAGTGATTTGACCTCCTCCATAATAGGTTTTCCATTGACCAGACCTCCTTCATGATTGGTTCCACAGTGAACAGCCCTCCGAAAAATTAGGTGTCCCAATGACTAGCCCTCCTTTATGAATAGATTTTCCAGTGACTAGATTTCCTCTATAACCGGTGTCCCAGTGGCTAGCCCTCTGTGATGGGTCCCCCCGTGACTGATTCCCATCTGTGATTTGTTCTCCAGTGACAGGCCCTCCACTGTTATGGATGCTCCAGTGACTGTCCCTCCTTCGTGTTTGCAGCCCATTTCGGCCCCACCTCTGTTATGGGTGCCCCAGTGACTGGCCTTATTCTGTGATGCCTTTCCAAGTGACTGGCCATCCTCTATGATGGGCCTCTGCAAATATCCCTTCTCTGTGATAATGCTTCAGTTTTTGTGCATCCTCTGTGATGGGCATCCCAGTGACTAGCCTTCATACAACATATATGCCCTAATGACCAGCCCATTTCTGTGATGGGTGCCACAATGATGAGCTCTTCTCTATTATGTGTGCCCCAGTTAGTGGGCCTCCACCATAATGGGGCCCCAGTGACTGACCCTCCTTTGTGAATGATATCCCAGTGATTTGTTCCCCTCCATAATAAGTGCTCTATTGAATGGGCCTCCTTTAAGACTAGTGCCCTAGTTACTGACCCTCCACAAAATTGGGTATTCCAGTGACACCCTCTTCTGAGATAGATGATCAAGTGACTGGGACTCCTCCTAATGGGTGCCCCGGAGACTGGCTGACCTTTGTGATGGGATCCTCTCTAATTGGCATTTCTCTGTGTTAGATGCCACATTGACTGTGCCTCCTCTGTGATGGGTGCTCTAGTGAATAGCCCTCATCCATAATGGAGGCCCCAGTAACTAGACCTTCTCTGTGATGGATGCCCAGTGACTGGGCCTCCTCTATAAAGAGTGCACAAAACACTACTATGTGAGGGATGTTCCTCTGAATGGACTGCCTCTATGATGGATGCCCCAGTGACTGACCCTCCTCTGTCATTAATGTCCCAGTGATTAGCTTTCTTCTGTGATTGCTACCCCACTGACTGAATCTCCTACATAATGGTCCCCCATTGACTATCTTTTCTCCATTATGGGTGTCATGGTGACTGGGTCTCTTCAGTGATTGGTGCCAGTTACTGATCCTCCTTCATAATGGGTGCCTTAGTGACTCATCATCCTCTGTGATGGGTATTCCAGTAACTAGGCATCACTCATAATGAGTGACCCAGTGACTTGTCCTCCTCCATTATGAGTGCCACGGTGACAGGGCCTCTTCAGTGATTGGCGCCTCAGTGACTGGACCTCCTCCATAATAGTTACCTCAGTGATTATCCATAACCTGTGATGGGTGCCCCACTTATTGGGCTTACTCCATAATGGGTGCCCTAATGACTGACCCTCCCATGTAATGAATGTTCCAGTGACTGTGCCCATTCCATAATGTATTTCCTAGTGATGGTACTTCCTCTATGATTGTTGCCCCAGTGACTGGACTTCTTATATGTTAGGCCTGCTATGTGAAAAATGTCTCAGAGCTGGGCTCAGTGGCTCAGCCTGTAATCTCGTGCCTTTGGGAGGCTGAGGTGAGTGGATTACTTGAGCACACAGGTTCGAGACCTGCCTGAGCAGCGAAACCTCATCTCTACAATAAATCAAAAAATCAGCCGGGCATGGTAGCGCATGCCTGTAATTCCGGCTACTTGGAAGGCTGAGGTGGAAGGATCGTTGGAGCCCAGCAGGTTGAGGCTGCGGTGGCTGGGAGTGGCCACTGCACTCCAGTCTGGGTGACAGAGTGAGACTCCAACTCAAAAAAAAAAAAAAAGAAAAATGCCCCAGGCACTGAATATCCTCGGTGATCAGTGCCCTATGACAATTTTCAGTGTGATTACTGCCCCAATGACTGAGTCTCCTACATAATGGTTGAAATAGTGACTTGACCTCCTCTATTTTGGGTGCCCCAGTGACTGTCTCCTCGTTGATTTGTGCTCCAGTGACTGTTTCTCCTCCATAATGCATGACCCAGTGACAATACTTTCTTTGTGATGGGTGTTACAGTGACATTCCCTTTTCCGTGTTGCATGCACCAGTGACTGTCCCTCCTCTGTGATGGGTGCCTTAGTTACTGGCTTTCTTCTGTGATTTCTGTCCCAGTGACTGGCCCTCTTCTTTGATGGTCTCTTCAGTGACTGACACTGCTCTGTGATGGGTAACCCAGTGACTAGGCTTCCTCTATGATCAGGACACCAGTGATTTTCTCTCCTCCTGCAATTGGTGCCATGATGATTAATCTTCAGCTGTGATAGGTACCCAGGAACTGACCTCCTCTGAAGGTGACCCCAGTAACTGGCCTTCCATTGTTAAGGGTGTTCCAGTGAATGGACTCATCTGATAGGTTCCCTGTGAATTTCTCTCCTATGTTATGGATGACATAGTAACTGGCTTCCTTCTCTGATGGGTGTCCCAATGATTGGTTCTCTTATGTGATGGGTGCATCAGTGATTAGCTTTCTTCTGTGATGGGTGACCCATTGACTGGCCTTCATCTATAATGGGTGTGCCAGGGACTGGTCTTCCTCAGTGATGAGAATTCCAGTGACTTGGCTTTCTCTATAGTGGGTGCCACAGTGACTAGCCCACCTCTGTGATGCATGCTCCTGTGACAGGCGCACCGCCCAAATGGGTGTCACAGTGACTCATCCTCCTCTGTGATGGCTGTTCTAGTGACTAGCCCTCCTCTGTGATGGGTGCCTCGGTGATTGGCCCCTCTTTATTATGGGTGTTCTAGTGACTGACCCTTCTCTCTGATTAATATCTCAGTGAATGTCCCTACTCTGAGTTAGATGTCTCATTGATTGACTGTCCTCTGTGTTTGGTGATCCAGTGACTGACTACCCTAAGTAATTGGTGCCCCAGTGACTGCTTCTTATCAGTTATGGGTACCTCAGTGAGTGGCCTCCTCTGTGATGAGTACCATAGAGACTGACTCTGCAGTATTATGGGTACCTCAGTGACTAGACTTTCTCTGTCATTTGTGCACCCGTGACTAGACCTCATTGATGCAGTTTCCAGTGACTTTGCCTTCACTACAATGAGTGCTTCAGTGACTGGTCTTCTTTTGTGATCAGTGCGCCTATGATTGGCCCTCCTTCTAATGGATGCTCCATTGACTGGGTCTCCTTGGCGAGGGGAGAATCAGTGACTGGCTCTCCTCTGTGATAGGTGCCTTGGTGACAAGACTTCTCTGTATGGTTGCCCCAATGACTATATCTCCTCCTAATGGGTGTCCTATGACTGACTCTATTCTGTGATGGCTGCCTCTGTGACAGGTCCTTTTTTGTGATAGGTGCCTCAGCGACTGTGCCTCCTTTGTGATGTATGCCCTGGTGACTATCACTCATCTTTGCTGCATGATTTAAGGACTAGCCCTCCTATGTGCTGGGTGCCCCAGTTACTGGATCTCATCTGTAGTGGATGTCCCAGTGTCCGTGACTCCTTCATGCTGAGTGGCCCATGACTGGCCCTCTTCTGTAATGGGTGCCCACATCAACGGTCCTCCTCTCTGATGGGTTCACTAGTGATCAGTCCACCTTTGTGACTGGTGTCCAAGTAACTGGGCCTCCTCCATAATGGGTGCTTCAGAAATTGACTCTCCTTCATTTTGAGTGTCTCTGTAACTGGGCTTCCTCTGTATCAGACTAACCTTTCACCATAATTTTTGCCCATGTGACTAGACCTACTCTTTGAAGCTTTTCTCAATGTCTGGCCTTTCTCCAGTCTCAGTGTCTGGCTCTCATCTTTTATGGGAGCCACAGTAACTAGCCCTATTCTGTCTTGAGTGAACTAATGTCTCGTCCTCCCCTGTGAGGGGTGCCACCTTGGCTAGTCAGCATCTGTAAATTGTGCCCCATTGACTGATACCGTTCTGTTATTTTTATCCTAGTGATTATTCCTCTTCTGTTTTGGGTGGCCCAGTGACCGGCCCTTTCCCTTATACATTCCCCAGTGATTGGTCTTCCTCTGGGTTGGTTCCAAGGGACTATACTTCTTCTTTGTTGAGTGAACCAGTGAGTGGCCACCCTCTGTTATGTTTACTCCAGTGACTGACCTTCTGTGAAAAATATCCCAGTGACATCTTCCTTGGTGATCAGTGACCCTGTGGCAAGTTTTTGTCTTTTTTCACTGCCCCAGTTGCTGAGGCTCCTACATAATGGGTGCACCAGTGACTAGTCCTCCTCCACTATGGGTTCTCCAGTAAGAGGATTTCCTCTGTGTTTGGTACCCTGTGATTTAATCTCCTCCATAATGTTTTCTCAGGGACTATATCTTCTCTGTGATGGGTATCTTACTTACCAGGCTTTCTCCATAATTGGTGCACCAGTGACTGGCCTTCCTGTGTTATGGGTGTACCAGCAACTGGGCCTCCTCTATAATATTTGCTGCAACAATTGCGCCTCCTCTGTGATTGGTGTCCCAGTGACTGGCCTCCATGTTTAATGAGTCCCCATCATCTAGCAGTCTTGTTGTGGGTGCCATGGTGACAAGGCCTCCTGAACTTTGGGTGTCACAGTGACTAAGCTTCAACTGTGATTGGAACACCAATGATTGGCCATCCTCTGTGATGAATGCTCCAGGGATTAGTGCTCTTCTGTGATGGTTTTCCTAGTAATGGGACTTTCTTCAAAATGAGTGTCCCAGTGAATGCCCTACTTTTTTATGGGTCCCCCAGTTTCTGGGTGTCCTCCATATTGGGTGACCCAGTGACTGCCCCTCCTTTGGGTAGAGTGTCCCAGTGATTGGACCTTCTCCATAATAGGTGCTCCATTGACTGATCTTCCTTTGTGATTAGTGTCTAAGTTACTGTTGCTCCTCTAATATTAGGTGCTACAGTGAATAATCCTCCTTTGTAATAGGTGCAGCAGTAACTGGCTCTCCTCTGTGATGGGTGTCCCTGGGAATGACTGTCTTCTGTGATAGATACCCCAGTGACTGGGCCTTCTCTATGATAGGTGCTTAGTGACTAACCCTTCTCTGTTAAGGGTGCTCCATGACTGTCCTGCCTCTGTAATTGTTGCCCCAGTAACTGGTCATTTTCTATTATGTATACTCCAGTGACTGTCCCTCCTCTGTGTTGGGTGTCCAGAGATTAGCTCTACTCTTTGATTGGTGTCTCAGTGACTGGTCCTCTTCTTTGATGGGGGCCCCAGTGCCTGATTTTCCTCTGTTAATGGATTCACCAGTCACAGGTTCTCATTTGTAATTGATGCCCCAGTAACTGGCCCTCCTCCACTATGATTGCCTCAGTGTCACGGTCTCCATTGTGATTGTTGTTCCAGTGACAGGCATGCCATGATAATGTCTGCCCCCAATGACAAATCCTCATCTGTGAAGATTGACCAATGGCTGGTTCTCTTCCAAAATGGGTGCCTCAGTGATTGGCCCTTCTTTATTGTGTCCCAGTTACTGGTCCTCCTCTGTTATGGTTGTCGCAATTCTAGTCATTCTCTGTATTGGATGGATAAATGACTAACTCTCCTCTGAGAGGAGTGCAACTGTGACTGGCCAATCTCTGATACTGATGTCCCAGTGACTGCTTCTACACTGTGATGGGTGCCCCAGTGATTGGCTCTCTTCTGTGATGAGTGTTCTCATGACTTGACCTTTGTGTAATGGCTGTCCCTGTGACTAGCCTTCATCTGTTATGGGTGACCAGGGACTACACCTCTTCTGTGATGGATTCTTCAGTGACTGGCCCTAATCTGTGATGTGTACCCTAGTGACTGAGCTTCCTCTGTGATCAGTGCCCCAGTGACAAGCTTTCCTCTGTGATCGCTACCCCAGCAACAGGGTCTTCTACATCATGAGTGCATCAGGGACAAGTCCTCCTCCATTTCGGGTGCTCCGGTGATTGTGCCTCTTTGGTGATTTGTGACCCAGTAATGGACCCTACTCCATAATGGGTGATCAAGTGATTATCCCATTTTTGTGATGGCAGTTCTAGTGCCTGGCCCTCCTCCTTGATGGTCACTCCTTTGTAATGGGTATTCCAGGGGCAGGCCTTCCTCAATACTGGGTGATCCAGTGACTGGACCTGACCTATTACTGTTGCTGCAGAGTCAAACACTTCTCTCTGTGGATGTCTCCACAGATGAGTAGACCTCCTCTGGGAGGTGTGTCCCCTGACAGGTTCTCCACTATTATGGGTGCCATATTGACAGTCCCTCCTTGTGATGGTTGCCCCAATAATTGGCCCTTTTCTGTGACTGTCCACCAATGATTGGCCTTCTTCTCTGATAGCTGTCCCGATTAGGGGCTCTCCTCTGTGATTGGCATCTCAGTGACTTTATCTCTTCTGTGATGGATTTCCCAGTGACTGGGTCACCTTTTTGATTGGGGGCCCTGTGATGGATTTCTTTTGTGGTATGTCCCTCAGTGACTGCCCCTTCTCATGTGTTTGATGCCTCATTGACTGGCCTTCTTCTCTGATCTCTGCACCAGAGACTGACATCATCTGTGATGGGCACTTGTGTGCCTGGCCTATTCTGTGATGGGTGTCCCAGTGACTGGCCCTTCAATGTTAGGGGTGTCCCTGTGACTGTCCTCTGTGTTGAGTGTCCTAGTGACTTGCACACCTCTCAATTGATTTTCCAGTGACTGTCTCTCCTCTGCAATAGATGGCCCAGGGAACATGTCTCATCACTAACAGGATCACCAGTAACTAGGTCTCTTCCATTATTTGTTTCCTAGTGACTAGCAGTCCCATATGATGGTTGTCGCTGTGACTGCCCCTCCTCTGTCATAGATGTCCCTTGACTGAGACTCCTCTATAACAGGTGTCCCAGTGACTGACTTCTCTGTGATTCGTGCCCCAGGGAATTGCCCTCCTCTGGAAAAAATTCCCCAGTGACTAATCATCCGCTGTGATGGGTGCTCCAGTAACAAGATTTTCTCTGTGATCACTACCCCAGTGATTTGGTCTTCTACATAAAGCGTATCCCAGTGACTAACCCTCCTCCCTAATGGTGACCCAGTGGCTGAACCTCCTTGGTATTGGTTCCCCAATGATTGTGCCTCATCCATAATTGGTGTTCCAGTTACTGTTCCATCTTCATTATGGTTTCCCCAGTGACTGAGCATCCTTAGTAATTGCTGCCCCAGTCACTAAAACTCCTCATAATATTTGCCTCTGTGACCAGCGCTCCTGTGATGATTTTCCCACTAAATGGGCCTACTAAATAATTGGTGCCCCAGAGAGTAGCCCTCCTGTGTGATGGGTGCCCCAGTGACTGGCCCTCCTCTCTAATATGAGTCCCAGTGACTGTTTCTTCTCCATGATTGATCCCCCAGGGACTTGCTGTCCTCTGTGATGAGTACCACAATTACAAATTCTTTTCTATGATGAATCTTCCAGTGATTAACCTCTGTGATGTAGGTATTTGTGATTGTACCATATCTGATGGGAGCCACATTGAATGGCCCTGTTTTGTGATGGCTGCTCCAGAGTTTGCCCCTTCTCTGTCATGGGTGGCCTTGTTATTGTCCCTTTTGTATGTTGGGTTCCCCAGTGACTGGCACTTATCAGTGATGGTTTCTCTAGTGACATGTCTTCTTCCAAAATTGGTGCCTTAGTGAATTTCCCTCCTCTCTATTGGATGTCCCATTGACTTCCCTTCATCTGTGAATGATGCCATAGTTACTGGGCCTTGTGTTGTTGCCCCAGTGACTGGCCCTTCTCTATTATGCGTGCTCCATTCACTGTGCTTCCTCTGTGACTGGCCCTCTTCCATAATGTTTGCCCCAGTGACTATCCCCCTCCTGAGACGGGTGTCATACTTACTGAGCGTCCTCCATCCTGAGTGCTCAGTGATTGACTCTCCTTTGTAGTGAGTTTCCTAGTGATTGGCTGTCATACATAATGTGTGATCTGATGACTGGGTCTCCCCTGTAATTGGTGCCCCAGTGACTGGCCTTCAGATATAAAGGTTGCCCCAGTGACTAACCCTCCTCTGTGATAGGTACACCAATGACTGTCTATCTTCTATTGTGGGTGTCACAATGACTAACTCTCCTCTGTGATGAGTATTCCAGTAACTGAGTCTCTTCCATAATTAGTTTTCCAGTGATTAGCCCTCCTTTGTGATGGTTGCCCCAGTGACCGGATCTTGTCTGTGATTGATTTCTAAGCGATTGGCTCTTTTCTGTGATAAAATTCCCCAGTGACTGGCTGTCCAATATAATGTTTAATCCAGTGTCTAGCTCTCCTCTGTGAAAATTACCCCAGTGACTGATTATCTTCTATGATGGGTACAGCACTGACTTTTCTCCTCTATGATGGCTGGCCCCGTTGGTGGCCTTCCTCTGTGATGGGTGCCACAGTGCCTTTATGTCTCATGGTTGTCCCAGTCATTAGCCATCCTCTCTAATTTTTTTACCCAGTGACTAGCTCACCAGAGTAATAGGTGATGAGGGACTGGCCCTACTTTAAAATGGGTGAACCAGTAATTCACATTACTCCATGATTAGTACCCAAGTGAATGGCCTTCCTCTCTTATCAGTGACCCAGTGACTGGGCCTCCTCCATATTGCTGCCCCAGTAATTGAACCTCCTCTATTATGGGAGACACAGTTACTGTGCTTACACTGTGATTGGTGTCCAGTGATAGATCCTCCTCCACAGTGATTTCCCAATGACTAGTCCTCCTCTGTAATGGGGTTCCCAATGACTGACAGCCCTACATAATGGGTGCCTCAGTGACTGTCCCTCCTTTGTGATGGAATTCCCAGTTTCTGTCCTTCCTCCATTATGGGTGACCCAGTGACTGGGCCTCTTCTGTGATTGGTGCCACAGTAACTGGCTCTACTCTGTGAGTGTTGTCCCATTGACTGGCCATCCTCTACAATGGGTTCCCCAGTGACTGTCATTTTTTTGTTATAGGCGCCACAGTGATTAGCCCTCCTCGGTGTTTGTTGTACCGGTGACTAGCCCTTCTCTGTGTTTGTTGTATTAGTGATTAATCCTCCACTATGAAGTGTGTCCTTGTTATTGGCCAATATCTCTGATGGGTACTCCAGTGATTGCCGCTCCTCTTTTCAGGGTACCCCCATTGACTGACCATTTCTATGATGGCTGTCCCAGTGACTGACCTTACTCTGTGATGAGTTCTCATTGACTACAACTTCTCTTTGATGGATGTCCCAATGACTGACCCTCCTCTGTGATGTGTGCCCAAGGAACTGGCCCTCCTGTGAATGTTGTCCCAGTAACTGGCACTCCTCTACAATTAGTGCCCTAGCACTCCATATTATGGGTGCCATAGTTACTAGCCCTTTTCTCTGTTAGTGTCTTAGTAAATAGTCCCCCTCTGTGAAGGGTGACCCCGTGACAGGTCCTCCTGTAATGAGTGCCCCAGTGACTACCCCTCTGTCATAGGTACCCCATTGACTGGCCCTCTTCTATGACAGCTGTACAACTGATTGGCCCTCATTTTGAGAGATGTCTCAGTGACTTTCCTCTGTGATGGATTCCCCAGTGACTGGGCCTTCTCTGTTATCTTGTCCCCAATGACTGCTTCTTCCCTTTTATAGATGACATATTGACTGTCTCTCCTCATATGTTTGGTGCCCCATTGACTAGTTCTCCTCTGTGATCAGTGCTCTAGTGTTTGGTCTTCATATGTGTTGAGTACACCAGTGATTGATTCTCCACTGTTATGGGTGTACACGTTACTGGCCTTTTGTCTAATGGGTGGCCAGGTAACTTGACCTCTGCGATGAGTGTTTCAGTGACTGACTCTCCTCTGCAATTGCTCTTCAAATAACTGAGCCTCCTCCATAATTAGTGTCCCAGTGTCTAGCACTTCTCAGTGTTGAGTGCTCCTGTGACTGGCTGTCCTCTGGGATGGCTGTTTCAATGACTGACTCTTCTCCATGATAAATGCCCCAGTGACTGGCCCTCTTCTGTGATAAGTGTCCCAGTAACTGGTCCTCTTCTCTAAAAATAGTCCAGTGACTGATCCTGCTCCTTAATGGGTTCCCCAATGTCTAGATTTCCTCTGTGATGGATGCTCAAGTGATGAGTAACATACATAGTTGGTGACCCAGTGACTGGTCCTCCTCAAAAATGGGTATCCAAGTGAATGAGTCTCCTCAGTTATTGGTGCTCAGTGACTAGCCCTTCTCAGTAATCTGTGTCTTAGTGACTATTCCTACTCAGTGATGGGTGTTCCAGTAACAGAGTCCCCTCCATAATGGGCTCTTTGGTTACTGGTCCTCCTCCATTATTGGTGCTCCTGCAACTGGGTCTCCTCTGTGATTGACTCCACAGTGACTTTACGTCCTCCAAAACTGGTGCCACAGTGACTAGTAGTCTTCTGTGTTGGGTGCCCTATTTTCTGGACATCCTTCATAATGGGTGCTCTAGTGACTGACCCCCCTCTATGAAGTGTATCTCAGTGATTGGACCCCCCCCGTAATAAAATCTCCATTGAGTGGGCCTCTGTGACTGGTGCCCCAGTGATTGGTCTTCTTCCATCTTGCATGTCACTGTGAGTAGCTCTTCTCTGTGATGGGTGCACCAGTGATTGGTTCTCCTCTGTGATAGGTGTCACAGTGTCTGGCTCTCCCCTGTGATAGATGCCCCACTTACTAGACCCCCTCTATAATAGGTGCTCCAGTAACTAACCTTCTTTTATGAGGAGTGCCTTCTTGAATTGCCTGAATCCGTGATCATTGCAACAGTGAATTTTCCTCCTAATTACAGGTGTTCCAATGACGGTACCTTCTCTGTGTTGGGTACGCAGTAATTGGCTCTCCTCAGTGATGGGTGCCCCAGTGACTGACCTTCTTCTAGGATGACCGTTCCAGTTACTGGCCTTCCTTTGAGATGGGTGCCTCAGTGAAATTCCTTCCTCTAGGCTTTGTGCCTCATTGACTGTCCTTCCTCTGGGATCAGTGCTCCAGTGAATGCATCTCTTTTGTAATCGGTGTCCCAGTAACTGGCTTCTAACAGTGATAGGTGCTTCAGTGACTGAGTGTCTTTTGTAATGTATGCCCAGGTAACAACTATTCATCTGTGAGGGGTACCCTAGTGACTTAGGCTCCTTGCAGTGGGTGCCCCAGTGACTTACTCTTCTTTATGATGGATGTCTCTGTGATCGGTTCTCCTCTTTGATAGGTGTCTCAGTAATGGTGGCTCTTCTGTGATGGGTGTCCCAATGACTAGTCCTCCTCTGTGTAGGGTGCCCCAGACATGGCTGTACTCTGTGATAGGTGTCTGTGATAGGTGTCTAGTCATTGGATTTCTTCTGGGATAATTATCCCAGTGACAGAACCTTCTCAGTAACTGGTGCACCAGTGACAGACACTCTCCCATGATGGTTGCCCTAGTGAGTCATCTTCCTCTGTTATGGGTGCCTCAGTTACAGCCCCCCACTTTGTGACTGGTGCCTCAATGACTGGAACTCCTCTGTGATTGGTGGCCCAGTGACTGCCCCACCACCATAAGGGTTGCTCCAGTGACTAGCCCTTCTTTGTGGAGGTTGTCCCAGTGACTTGCCCTCCTTTATAATGGATGCTCCAGCGACTGATCCTCCTCTATAATTGATGCAAAAATGACTAGGCCTTCTCTGTGTTGGGTGTACCAGTGTCTGGTCCTCTTCTGTGATGGGTGCCCCTGTGATTGGCCCTCTTCTGTGATGGCAATCCCGGGAACTAGCCAACATCTGTGGGGAGTGACCAGTGGCTGAACCTATTCTGTGTTGGGTGTTTCAGTGATTTGGCCTCTTCTGTGATTGGTACCCCAGTGACTAATTTCCTCTTTGATTGCTGCCCCAGTGACTGAGTTTCCTACACAATGGGTGCCACGGTTACTAGCCCTCTTCCACTATGGGAGCCATAGTGACAGTGCCTCCTTGGTTATTTGCTCCTCAGTGACTGGCCTTACTCCATATTAGGTGCCCTAGTGACTAATCCTCTCGTGATATGTGTTCCAGTGATCAGTATGCTTCAGTGATAGGTGCACTAGTGAGTCACCCTTCTATGTGATGGTTGTCTCAGTGTATGGCTCCCTTCCATAATGGGTGCCCTAGTGTCTGGCCTTTCTCTGTTATTGGTGTCACAGTGACAAGTCCTCCTTTGTGTGGGAGTCTCAGTGATTATCCCTCCACTTTGAGGGGTTCCACTGTGACTAGACCGCCTCTGTGATGAGTACCTCAGTGACTGACCCTCCTCAGTAATGGGTACCCCAGTGGCTGCCCCTCCTCTGTGATGGGTGCTCCAGTGACTGACCCTCTTCTGTCATAGCTGTCCTAGTGTCTGGCTATCCTCTCTGATGGGTGTCTCAGTGATTGGTCTCCTCGGTGATAGTGCCCCTCCCCTGTGATCAGTGATCCAGTGACTGAATCTCCTCTGTGATCAGTGCCTCAGAGACTGTCCCTCCTCTGTGTTTCATGCCTCAATGACTGACCCTCCTCTGTGTCAGTGCTCTAATGACTGACTCTCCTCTATAATCGGTTATCCAGGAACAGGCCCTCATCTGTAATGGCAGTCCCAGTGACAGACTTTCATGTGTGATTGGTGACCAAGTGACTAGACTTATTCTGTGACAGGTGTCACAGTGGCTAGACTCTACCTTAATGGGTGTCCCAGTGACTGGACCGCCTCTGTAAAGGGTGACTCAGTGATTGGTCCTCCTCCATAATAGAGGCTCCATTGACTTAGCCTCCTTCGTGATTGGTGCCTCAGTGACTGGTCTTACATCAAAAAGGGTGCCACAGTGAATAGGCCTCCGCTGTGATGGCTGCCCCATTGAATGGCTCTCATCTGTGATGGTTGTCACATTGAAAAGCACTCCTTTGTGATAGATGCAACAGTGATTGGGCTTCCTCAATAATGGGTTCTCCAGTCACTAGCACTCCCCTGTGCAGGGATCCCCTGTGACTGGGTACCCTCTGTGATGGGTGCAACTGCAACAGGCCCTCCTCCATTTTTGGTGCTCCAATGTTTGTCCCTCCTCTGTGTTGATTGCCCTGTGACTGGGTCTCATCTATTATGGATGCCTCAGTGATTGACCGTCCTCTGTGTTTTGTGCCTAATGGACAGGGCTTTCTCTGTGATTGTTTTCTCAGTGACTGGCTCTCCTTTGTAATAGGTGAGCCAGTGATTTGCCCTCATCTGTTGTGGGTACTCCAGTGACTGACTTTCTCTATGATGAGTGCCAAAGATACTGCCGCTTACTGTGATGGGGTCTTCAGTGACTAGGGTTTCTCTTTGATAGGTTCCCCTGTGACTAGACCTCCTCTATTACAGATGTACAAGTGAATGGGCCTTTTCTATGATTGGTGTAACAGTTTCTGGTCTTCTTTTGTAATCAGTGCCCCTATGATTGCCCTGACTTCTAATACATTCCCCCTTAGAATAGGCCTACTGTCTTTTGGATGCCTAAGTGACTGGCCTACTTCTATGATAGGTGGCTCTGCTCTGGGTGACCTTTGTAATGTGGTCCCAGGTGAGTAGCGTTCCTAAGTGAGGGTTGCCCCATTTTACTTCCTCCTAATAGCTGCCACAGAGACTGGTTCTCCTCTATGAAGTGTGCTTCTGTGACTGGCACTCCTCTGTGATTGGAGCTTAAGTGACTGTGTCTCTTCTGTGATGGATACTTCAGTGAATAGTCCTCATCCATAACAGATGCCCTAGTGACTAGCACTGCTCTGTGCTAGGGGCAGCAGTGACTGACTGTCCTCTCTGATGGGTGTCCCAGTGACTGGTTTTCCTCCATGATAGTTGTCCCAGTGACAAAGCCTTCTCCATAATGGGTACCCTAGTAACTGGCCTTCTTTTGTGGTGTGTGCTCTAGTGACTGGTCTTCCTCCATTATGGGTGCACAAGTGACAAACCCTCCTTTGTGAAGTGTCCCCTATTGAGTGGCCTAACTCTGTTATGGGTGCACCAGTGACTGACCCTACCCTGTGATGGGTGCCACAGTGACTGGGAAACTTCTGTAAAAGCTGTCCCAGTGACTGGGCCCCTCTCCTCTCTGATGGGTGGCCAGTGGCTACACCTCCTCTGTGATTGGTGCCCTAGTTACTTCCTTTCCTCTGTTATGTGTACCCCAGTAACTGGCCTTTCTTTGTGAAAAATTCCCCAGTGATTGATACTTCTTTGTGATTGATGCCCCAATGACATGTTTTTCTTTGTGATCGCTGCTCCAGTGACTGGAACTCCTACATAATGGATGCCTCAGTGAATAGCCCTCAATTAAAAGTGCAACAGTGTGTGTGCCTCCATAGTTGTTTTTGTCACATTGGCTGAACCTTCTCCATAATGGGTGCCATAGTGATTGGCCCTTATCTGTGATGGATGTCCCAGTAACTAGGCCTCCTCCATAATTGATGTTTCAGCAACCAAAACTTCCTTTGTGATGGGTATGCCAGTGGCTTTTCCTTCTCAGTGACGAAAGCCCCAGTGACAGGCCATCACCCTCCTTGATAATGGTTGTACCAGTTAGTGGCCCTCCTCTATCATTGGTGCCAGACTAAAAAGCCCTCATCTGTGTAGGTGTTTCAGTTACTATCCCAACTCTGGGAAGTGTGCCTCCATGACTGGCATGTCTCTTCTGTGGATGCTTATGTGACTATTTCTCCTCTCTGATGTGTGCCTCAGTTACAAGGCCACCTCTGGGATTGTTGCTGCACTGACTGGCTCTCCTCTGTGATGGGTACCTCAATGATTATCCCTGTTTGTGTTTGGTGTCTAATTGAATGGTGCTCATTTTTGATTGGTGCTCTAGTGATTTGCTCTCCTCCATAACTGGTGAGCCAATGACTGGTCCTCATTTGTGATAGGTACCCCATTGTCTGTACTCCTTTGCAATGGGTTCACCAGAAATTGACCCTCCACTGTTATGGGTGTACCAGTGATTTGCCTCCTCTGTGTTGAGTGCCCCCACTGAATGCTCTTCTCTGTGATGGTTGCCCCAGTGACTGGCTCTCCTATATAATGGGTTCTCTGAGATTAGTCTTCTTCTGTGTTGGGTGCCCCATTTACTGGTCCTTCTCCATAATGTCTGTTCTTGTCAATTTCGCTCCTCTGCAATGAGAGTCCCTGTGACTGGGCCTTCTCTATAATAGGAGCCCTTGTGACTAGCCCACCAATCTGATGAATATGCCAGTGATGGCACTCCTCCAAAATGGGTGCCCCAGTGAGTAAAATTCCACTGCGATAGGTGCCCTAGTGAATGGGTATTCCAGTGTTGGGTATTCCAGTGATTGATTCTCCTCTGTGTTGGGTATTCCAGTGATTGATTCTCTTCTGCAATGGCTGTCTAAGTGACTGCCGGAGACCAGCTCCAGCAGGTCCAAGTTTCCTGAAGGAGAGACGGAGTTGGTGAAAGAGAGAAAATCTTGGGACACCTGACTCTGCTGCAAGCAGGACAAATGCCAATTTATTGTCTTTTTCAACTCCTTTTATACGCTGGATTTTGGCTTGAGGTTAAAACATATTTTTTGTTTTCAAGACAATCAGTTTCAATGAACCGGATAGGCAATGTATCTTTATCCTATTTTGTAAGTTACACCTGTAACACAGCAATTTGCAATTAACTGGGAAAAAGCAACATTCTCAAGGTCTCTTAATCGCAAGTTGGCCAGACACCCTTTCCATAATGTCACAACTGGTATTTACAATCTGCGTCAATTATCCCTTGTCAGGGAGAATGGGCTTCAATATTTGTAAAACAAAAGTCTCTCTGGGCTCAATTTATCTTAGTCACAATCCCTAACCAAAATTACAGGCCTTCTTAACAAAGGGAAAATAAGGACAAGGATGCTCTTAAAGGAAGAGTATACTTCTAACAAAACGAATCCTTCCTTTACTAAGTATTACCATTTGGTAAGAATTATTTCTCCCATATAGAATTTTTTACATCTTCCAACTTCCAGGTTTCCAGTCGTGAGATCTAGAGTGAAGGTAGAAGAAGCAGGGACAACAGCTGCCCAGAGTTGCCCTGCAACCTGTGGTCTTCGGCCTTCCAGACCCTGTCAACATGAAGGCCTCTAAGTCTGGCTCCCAGCAAGTGACTGGTTCTCCTCTATGATGGGTGCCTCAGTGATTGTCCCTCTTCTTTGTTTGGTGCCTCATTGCCAGATTCCCTCTGTGATCATTGTTCAGTGACAGGATCTCCTCTCTAATTGGTGTCCCAGAAACTGACCCTCTACTATGATGGGTTCCCCAGTGACTAGGTTTCCTCTGTGATTGGCATCACAGTTACTAGACCTCCTCTGTAATGTGTTCCCTTATTCCTTAACCACTTTGTAATGGGTGCTCCAGTGACTAGCCATTCTTTGTGATCAGTGCCACAGTGATTACCAATATTCCTAGTGGGTGCAAACAGTGGCTGGGTTTCCTCTATGACGTGTGCCCTGATGACTATCCTGCCTCTTTCATGGGTGCCCCAGTGACTGGTGCTCCTCCTAATGGGTGCCACAGTGGCTGGTTTTCCTCTGTGATTGGTGCCTTTGTGACTGGCCCTCGAAAGTGATTGGCGACACAGTGACTAAGCTTTATCATAAATGGATGCCCTAATGACTAGCTCTCTTTTGTGCTGGGTGTCCCGTGACTGACTCTCTGTGATATGTATCTCAGTGATGGGTTCTCCTCTGTGATATTGTCATAGTGACTGGGTCTCTTCCATATTTAGTGCCCCAGTGATTGACCATCTTCTGTGCTGGATGACTCAATGACTGATATTGCTATGTGATTGGTGAAACTATGACAGACCCTCCCTTGTGATTGGTGCCCCAGTGACTGAGGCCCTTCCATAATGGGTGCCTCAGTGCTAGCGCTCCTCCATCATGAGTATCTCAATTACTGAAACTCATTTTTTTTTTGAGTTGGAGTCTCACTCTGTTGCCCAGACAAAAGTGCAGTGGCTGCTCCCGGCCACCACAGCCTTGACCAGCTGGACTCCAGCGATCCTTCCGCCTCAGCCTTCCAAGTAGCTGGAATTACAGGCGCACGCTACCTTGCCCGGCTAGTTTTTGATTTATTGTAGAGACGACGTCTCACCAAGTTGCTTAGGTGGGTCTCGAACCCGTGAACTCAGGCCATCCACTCACCTCAGCCTCCCAAGGCACGGGATTACAGGCTGAGCCACAGAGCCCGGCTAATTACTGAAACTCTTTTCTGATTGGTGACTCAGTGATTGGCTGTCACCATAACTGTTACTCTAGTGACTAATCCTCCTCTGTAATGGTTTCCCATTGACTGACCCTTCTCCATAATGGGTGCCCCAATGACTGGCCCTTCTCTGTTACGTATGCCACCACGAGTAACCTTTCTCTGTTTTGTGTGTACCACTGACTATCTCTCCTCTGTGAGGGGTGAACCCATGACTGACCCACATCTGAGATGGGTGCCCCAGTGACAGGCACACCTATATTAAGTGTGCCCCAGTGATTGGTCCTTCTTGTGATGATGTCCCAAAGACTGGCCCTCCTTTGTTATGGGTGCCCGAGTGACTGGCCATCCTGGGTTTTGGATGTCCCATTGCCTGGCTCTCCTTTATGATACATGAGTGTCTCATTAAGTGGGCATCTTCCATAATTGGTGGCTTAGTTAATATCCCTCCATTGTGATGGGTGCCCCAGTGACTGGCAGTCCTCTCTGATAGATGTGCCAGAGACTGGGCCTCTTCTATAATGTGTGCCCCAGTGACAGAACTTTCGTGAAATATGTCCCAGTGACTGATTGTCCTCTGTGCTGATTGCTACAGTGACTTGCTTTCCTCTGTGATCACTGTTCTAGTGACTTTGTCTCCTATGTAATGGGTTACCCATTATGTATTCCTCCTCTATTATGGGTTACCCAATGACAGTGACTACTTGGGGATTTGTTCTACAGTGGTTGTTCCTCCTCCATAATGGGTGTCATAGTGACTAGCCCTCCTTTTGACATGTGGTCCGGCGATTGGGCCTTCTCCATGGTGGGTGCTTCAGTGAAAAGCTGTCCTTTGTGATGGTTTTCCCATTGATTGTCCCTCCTTAATAATGGCTGCTCGAGTGATTTTTCCTTTTCTCTTGTTGGTCCCACAGTGTCAAGCCCTCCTCTGTGTGTGTATCTCAGTGACTAGTCCTTCTCTCTGGTTGGTGTCCCACTTAACGGGCATCCTTTATAATGGGTGCCCTAGTAAATGGCCCTCTCTTTTGATAGTTGTCCCAGTGACTGGGCATCCTCTATAATATCTACTCTAGTGACTAGGCCTCCTCTGTGATTAAGGTACCAGTGACAAGCCTTCATATATATATTGGGTGCCTCAGTGACTATCCCTCCTCTTTGATGACTGTCACAGTGAATGGGCCTCCCCCATAATGGGTGCCCTAGTGACTGGACCTCCTCTGTAATTAGTTCCCCAGTGATTGCCCATCCACTTGGATGGGTGCAGTAATGACTATCACTGTTCTGTAATGGGTGACTTAGTAACTGGGATTCTTCAAAATGGGTAACCCAGTGACTTGTCCCACTCTGTGATTGGTGCCCCGTTTCTGGGCCTCTTTCATAAAGAGTGCCAAAGTGATTGGGTCTCTCTCTTCTGGGTACCTCGTGTTTAAGTCTCCTCCATCATAGGTGCTGCTTTGTTAGGGTCTCCTTCATGACTGGAACACCAATGATTCACACTCGTGCAAATTGCATGCGCTAGTGTCTGGCCCTCCTGTGTTATGGGTGACCCAATGACTAGTTCTCCTCTGTAATGTGTTTCACAATGACTAGACCTCTTCTGTGAGCAGTGCCTCTGGGACTGACCCACTTCTATGATGAGTTCCCCTGTGACTGACCCTCTTCTGTTATGGGTACTCCAGTGATTGCTCCTCTTCTGTGTGTTGTGTATCCAGTAAATTGCTTCCTCTGTGATGGATGCCCAAGTTACTGACCCTCTTCTGCAATGGCTGTCCCATTGACAGGCTTTCCACCATAAGGTTGCTCCAGTGACTAGCCCCCTTCTATGGAAATTGCCCCACTGACTGGACCTCCTGCATAATGAGTGACCCAGTCACTGGCCCTCCTCTACTATGAGTGCCACAGTGACTAAACCTTCTATGTGTTAGGTTTCCCAGTGACTTGGACTCTTCTGTGAGGGGTGCCCCATAACTCATCCACCTCTGTGATGCATGGCCCTGTGACTGGGTCTCCTCTGTTATTGGTACCCCACTGACTCACTGTCTTCATAGAAGCATACCTGAATGATTGGCCCTCATCTGTGATGGCTGTCATAGGGACTGGCTCTCCTCTTTGTTGGGAGTCCCAGCTAATAGCCCTCCTCTGTAATGTGTACTAAAGTGACAAGTCCTCTTCTGTGATTTGAGTCTCAGTGACTAGCCATACTCTATGATTTGTGCCTTTTTTACTTACCTTCCTCCATAATGGGTGCCCAGTGACAGTGTCTTCTCTGTGAAGAGTACACAAGTGACTGGCCCTTTTCTGTGATAGCTGTCATAGAGAGCCAACCGTCCTCTTTGAAGTGTGTCCAAGTGACTAGACCTATTCTGTGATGGGTACCTTCGTGATTGGACTTCATCCATTATTGGTGCCCCCATTACTAGCCTTGCTTTGTGTTGTGTGCCACAATGACATGTCCTCTACTGTGATAAGAGACACCATGACTAGCCCTGCTTTGTGATGTGTACCTTTTCAACTGACCCTCCTCTGTGATGAGTGCACCTGACTGGCCCTCCTTTGTCAAAAACTGCCCAGTAATCCACTTTTGTGATGAGTGCCACAGTCACTTGCTATTCTTTCTAATCACTGCCCTAGATACTGACCTCCTACATAATGTGTGTCCCAGTGACTAGCCTTCCTCCATTATAGATTCACCAGTCAATGTGCCTCCAGTGATTGGTGCCTTGTGACTGGTCCTTCTCCATAATGGGTGACCTAAGACTAGCCCTCTTCTTTGAAGGGTGTCCCAGTAAATGGGCCTCCTCTATAATGGTTGCCTCAGTGACTGGCACTCCTCTGTTTGGTGCCACTGTGACTATCCCTCAACTGTGGTGTGTTTCCAGTAACTAACCTTCCTTTGTGTGGGGTGCCCCATGAGTGATCTGCCTCTGTAATGGGTTCCCCAGTAACTGCCTTTCTCTGTAATGAGTACCCCAGTCACTGCCCCTCATTTATTTGGGTGCCCCAGTGACTGACCATTATCTGTGATGGGTGCACCAGTGACTGGACCTTTCTTGTCACGGCTTTCTGAGTGACTGGCCCTCCTCTGTCATGAGTGCCACATTTGACTTTCTCTCCTCTTTGTTTCATTCTTCTTTGACTGACCCTCCTCTGTGATCAGAGCTCCAGCAAGGGCTATCCTCTGTAATTTGTGCTCCAGTGACTACCTTTTCATAGATGGGTACACCATAGACTATCCCTCCACTGTGATGGGTGTCCCAGTGACTCACTTTTGTGATGGGTATCCCAATGACTGGCTTTCCTTCATGATGGTCAGCCCAATGACTGGTTCCCACCTGTGATGGGTGTCTCAGTGGTTGGCACTCTTCTTAGATGGGTGCTCCAGAGATTAACCTTCTGTGAGAGGTTCCCCATTGACTTGCACTGCTACAAAATAGGTGTCTCAGTGACTGGACCACTTCTGCAGTGAAAGTTCAATTGACTGGACCTCCTCCATAATGGATGCCCCAATGACTAGCCCACATCTGTGATTGTTGGCCCAGTGACCGATCATCCTCAAAATGGGTGTTCCAGTGACTTACCTTTTTTTGTGTTTCTTAATCTAATGACTGGTCCTCTTCTGCAATGTGTACCCGTTGATTGGTCCTCCTTCATAATAGGTGTTCCAGTTACTGGCTCTTCTCTATGATGACTGCCTCAGTGACTAGCCCTGATTGTGATGGGTGCCCTTGAGACTGGATCTCCTCTTTGATGAATGCCTTAGTGTCTACTTGTCCTCTCTTATGGATATCCTATTAACTAGCTTTCCTCTGTGAGGGTGACTTTTTGTGTGGCACACCTCTGTGATGAGTTCCCAAGTTAGTGGCCTTCTTTTGTTAATGGTTTGCCCATGACTGCCCTTTCTCTGTGATAAGTGACTCATGTTTTCTTCTGTGATGTCTGTCCCAGTGACTTGCTCTTCTCTGTGCTGGGTGACTCAGTGTCTGTCTCTCCTGTTTTTGGTGAATCAATGGACTGCCTTGGGGATAGGTGCCTCAGTTACTAGGTCTCCTTTTAAATAACAGCCCAAGTGACTAGTCCTCCTCTGTGACCCTTGTTCCAGTGACTTGACTTTCTCCTATTGGATATCCTCAGTGATGGGTGCCTCAGTGACTGGCCCTCCTCTTTGAGAGGTGCCTTCATGATTGTGCCTCCTCTCTGATGGGCTTCCCAATAATCAGCTCACTTCTTTAATGGGTACCAGAGTTACTGCACTTCCTCTCTTATGGGTGCCCCATTGACAGGCCCACCTTTGTGATGGGTAGACCGGTTCTCCTCTGTGTGGAAACCTTAGTGACTGGATTTTTTCTGTTATGTTTTTCTTAGTGCTTGGTTCTACTCTGTGGTGGTTATTTCAGTGATTGGCCCTCCTCTATAATGTGCTGCAGAAGAGGATTTGGGAAGAGGGTTGCTGAGTCAGACTATGTGAGTCCTGGGGTGAGTGAATGAATGTATGGAAAACTTTGTGTATGTTTCAGTGAGTGTGTGGGCACATGAGTGGATGACTGAGTGAAGGCTCAAGACCAAGCAGCCAGGGAATCTCTTGATGTAGAAGCTGGTGCTGCAGCTGCTTGGTTTGGACCCCAGAAATTCCCAGAATGCAGAAGCCAAGCACCATTTTTATAAATTAACACAACTCTTCCTGAAAAGAAGATGCTGGGGAAAACTGACAAAGTGGGGGCTCATGAGCAAGTGGCCATGGTCCTTCTGGTGAAGCAGCTGGTGCTGCAGCTGCTTTGCTAGGAACCTAGCACTTCTTGGGTCACAGAAGCTGAGCATCATTTTTTTAAAACTGACAAAAGTTTTCCTGCAAAGAAGCAGTGGGTAGAGTCTACCAGCTCCAGGCTCTGCCTTAAAGCACAGTGGAAGAGGCTGCTGGCTCCAAGCTTTGCCTCACCACTTAAGCACCTGGCTGGACACTGGCAGCAAGCACTGTGGAAGGAGACTAGAGGCAGAATCCCATCAGAGAAAATGAAAGAGGCACCCTGTCACGATCTTGAAAAGGGGGCTGCAATGTGCTGTGACTTGCTCATTATGGAGTAACAGACCCAATCTCTCTGACTGGTGGATCTACTACTCAGGGGTTGATCGTGACCCAGAGGGAATATCCTGAAAGCACAAACTTTGGAAGGACAAGCCAAGTGCTGAGTCTCAGACGCCCCACCTCCTACTCTGATTCAACCATGGAACAAAAGGTGTGCCTAGAAAAGGATGAGGAAGACCTCCAAAGAGATCAGAGTAGACTCCAGGCTGACCCAATCCCCTTCTCTCCAGCAATCCTGTGAATGTTAGACCCACACTGCTGGGGCATGACTGAGAGGGACGAATCTAGGCAGAGCTTGCTTGTCAGTCTAAATAGAACTCCATTCACAGGATAGACCTGGCTGGGGCACCCCTCGAGAGTACATACCTGGGGAACAGAAAATCTTACACCTTCCCAACAGAAGGAATCCCCCCTGACCATACAAGAGTGGGAGGAGATGATTGCAGCCTCATTCACACTCACTGTCCATCCTCTTTCCCTGGTCTGGACACTATGAAGACAGTGAAAGTGGAAGAAGTTCTGCAGAGAAGAAGAAGTGAGAAACAATTACAGAATTGCCACAAGAACACATGTTTTTAAATTTTTAAAATTTTTTTTGCATTTTTGTTAGTTTTTAAAATACTTTACCTTTGCATGAATGTGTATGTGAGGGTTTGATCTGCCTCGTCCCTTTTTTCTTTTCTTTTACTTTCTTATATTTTGCTTTCTGTTTATGTGTGCATGTGAATGACTGAGTGTTCATCTTTTATTTTATCTTGTTTTTTGTCTTTTTGTTGGGTTGTTTTTGCTCTTTTGTTATTTCATTTTTTAAATAGCATAAGGTGGATGCAAATATATGTGTGAAGGTACAATCTGAATGCTTATTTTTTTCTTTTATTGGCCTTTCTCTTTTTCTTCTCTATTCTTTTTATGCTAGGCATGTGTGTGTGTGTTTCATTTCCCCACTTTTTTGTTGAGTTTGTGCTTTGTTTCACCTTATTGTTATTCCAGTTTGTTTTGGTTGTGTGTGTGTATGTGTGTGTGTTCAATTGTTTTTTATTTGGTTTCTACTTTCGTTTTTATGTGCTTTTTTTATTTTTGTCCATATTATTTTGTTCATTTTTTCTCTCTTTCTCATTGCTGCTACTGTATGTTGGACTGGAGGGTTCATGCACATACCCACATAATAAATACATAGACTGGTGGTGGGGAGTGGGTCTCAAGGGAACACATACCACAACCAGTGAACACTGACTTGCATGTAGTTTCTGAATCCTAGCTGCCCATCCTCTACTTATTCAACTTCCAAAACCACAAGAGACAGCAAAGTTTCTCACACACAGTCTTGTTTCAAAATAGAACAAATTCAGAGCACGGATCAGGGAAGGATAGAAGGCTGAACAAACATCAGATGTGAAAACTTCACTTATTGCCACTGGATAACAGAACTAAAAAGAGAAGCAAGAGATCTATCATAAATGAGGAAAAACTAACAGAAGACCACAGATAATTTTAAGTATAGTAAAGAGAAAACACTTGAGAAATCAGATCTGAGAGCCCAAACAATGGAAATCACCAACTGCTGGTCTCTGAATGCAGCAGGGATTAGAAAATGGGTGGAAAGAGTAAATAAGATTCAAGAAAGACAAGATGCAACACTGAAAGAACTTGTAATAGATTTTGGCCCAAAAGTTTCATTCAGGAAATAAATAACAAGACAACAATTGTGAAATGCAGAATTAATATAGCAGAAGAAAGAATCTCAGAACTTTAAGTGCAGAACATTGAATTAACATGATCTGTAAAAAACATAGAAGCAAAACTCAGAAAGAAAGAAGAAAGCCTACAAGAGATGTGTGATTATATAAATAGGCTGAAACCACACCTGATTGGTAACCCAGAAGAAGAAAGGGAAAGGGAGAACAACTTGGAGCAAGTGTTCAAGGAGGTTATCCAAGAAAATTTTCCCCATCCCACTAGAGATGTGACAAGTCAAACACAAGCGAAATAGACACAACCCCCACAAGACATCAAATGAGAAGAACAACCCTTAGACACATAGAAATTCACCTACACAAAGTAAGCACAAAAGAAAAAACACTAAAGGCAGCAAGAGAAAAAGATCAGACTACCTACTGGGGAAAACCAATCCGAATAGTAGCAGACCTATTGGCTTAAACACTATAAGCATAAAGGAATGGAGTCTAATATTTAAAACCGTCACAGATACACAATTTCAACTAAGAATTCCCTACGCAGTCAAACTCAGCTTCATCAGTGAAGGATAAATAAAATTGTTCCCAGACATCCAGTACCTAAGAGATTATGCAGTTTCCAGAACAGCTCTACAGGATACACTTAAAAAGTTATTAAGAACAGAAGAAATAAAAATAAGTATGACCATACACTTCCCAAGAGAACAGCAGAACACAGAATCAACAGAGAATACATTGCAACAACAAACTTGAAAACACACACTTACATCAACTCTAAAGATAAAAGAAGGCATGAAAACAACAAAGAAAATACTTTATAAGAACCTTATGACAGGGATAAACAATCACATCTCAATAATGAGCCTGAGCCAGGCTCAATGGGTCAGCCTGTAATCCTGTGCTTTTTGAGGCCAAAGTGAGTGGATTGCCTGAGCCTGCGGGTTTGAGACCTGCCTGGGCAACTTGGAAAGACCTCATCTCTACAATAAATTAAAAAATTAGCCGGGCATGGTAGCGTGCACTTGTAGTTCTGACTACTTGGAAGGCTGACATGGAAAGATTGCCAGAGCCCAGCAGATCAAGGCTGCAGTGACTGGGAGCGCCCATTGCACTCCAGTCTGGGTGACAGAGTGAGACTCCAACTCAAAAAATAATAATAACAAGCCTGAGTGTGAATGGTCTAAAAGCATAACAGAAAAGACACAGAGTAGCAAACTGTATAAGAAACCATGGCCCAATTACTTGCTGCATCCAGGAAACTCATCTCACCACTAGGGACACCAACAGTCTCAAAGTCAAAGGTTAGAAAAAGAGTTTCTAGCAAGTGGCTCACAAGAGGAGACAGGTGTTGCCATCTTACATCAGACAAAAAAATCTTCACCTATCAAAAATTTTAAAATGCATAAAAGGAAACTGCATAATGATAAAATGTTCAATCCATCAACAAGAAATATACACCTTAAACTTATATGCACCCAACACAAGAGCACCAGCATTTATAAAGCAACTACTAAGAAAACTATAAAAAGATAATGACTTTGACACTATTATAACAGTTGACTTGAATATTTCACTAACAGCCCTAGATAGTTCATCAAGGCAAAAAATCAAGAAGGAGATTGGGAACCTAAACTTGACACTCAACCAAATGGACTTAATAGATGCATACAGAATATTCTGCCAAACAACCACAGAATATACATTCTGCTCCTCCCCACGTGAAATATACTCCAGGATTGATCATATCCTCGGCCATAAATCAAGCATAAACAAATTCCATAAGGTTGAAATATTACCATGGACATTTTCATACCACAGTGGAATAAAAATAAATATCAACACCAACAAAATTTATCCAAAACCCACAAAGACCTGGACACTAAACAGTATGATGCTGAACAACTACTGGGTAATCACTGAAATGAAAACGGAAATTAAATTTTTCCTGGGAAAAAATGAAAATAAAGAAACATCTTACCAAATCTCAGCGTGACATGAAAGTAATTCCAAGAGGGGAATTTATATCTCTATGAACACACATAAAGAAAATGAAAAGATCACAAATTGAGAGCCTAACAAACCACCTAAGAGATCTGGAAAGAGAAGACCACCAGTATCATAACTTAAGCAGAAGTATCCAAATCACCAAAATAAGAGCCCAAATACAGGACATAAAAGACAAAAATATCATAGAATACCTCAACAAAACAAAAAGCTGGTTCTTTAAAGGATTAACAAGATTGATGGACCCCTTGCCAGAAGGACCAAGAAAAAGAGAGAAGACCCAAATAAACACAATCAGAAATATAAAATGTCAAATCACAACTGACTCCCCAAAATAAAAAATAGTGTCAGAAAGTACTATGCACACCTGTTTAGGAACAAACTTGAAAACCTAAATGAAATGGAGGACTTCCTGACATGACACAATCTCCCCAGGTTGAAAAAAGGAGACACTGAGACAACAAATAGACCAATAACTACCCAGGAAACCTGTCATAAGAAAGCTACCTACAAAAAAAAAAAAAAAAAAAGCCCTGGGCTAGACAGTTTTCCGGCAGAATTCCACAAAACATATAAGGAAGAGATAATACCAATCCTATTGAAAGTATTCCAGGCAATTGAGAAAGATGGAATTCTCCCCAAATCATTTTACAAAGGTAACACCACACTGATACCCAAACTGTGTAAATATTGAACAAAAAAAGAGGCTATAGGCCAATATTCTTTATGAACATAGATGAAAATACCCTCAATAAGACTGTACCAAACTGGATCTAAAAACACACTGCAAAAATCATCCACCATGACCAAGTAAGCCTCAAACCCAGAATGCAGAGCTGGTTCAACATCCGCAAGATTATAAATGTAATTACATACATCAACAGATATAAAAACAAGAACAACTTAATTATGTCATTAGATGCAGAAAAAACTTTTAATAAAATCGAGCATTCTTTCATGATTAAAACCCTCATACATCTAGAAATAGAAGGAAAATATCTCAAAATAGTAAGCACCATTTCTGATAAACCCACAGCTATCATATTGCTAAATGGATAAAAATCAGAAACATTTCCCCTGAAAACTGGAACAAGACAAGGCTACCAATTCTCACTCCTGTTGTTTAACATCAGGCTACAAGTCCTAGCTAGAGCAATTAGACAAGAGAAGGAGATAAGGTGTATCCAAATAGGAAAATAATTATCCCTCTTTGTTGATAATATGATCCTATACCACTAAAATCCAAGAGATCCTTCAAAAACCTGCTTGCACTGATAAAGGCCTTTGGCAAAATCTCAGGGTATTAAATTAATTTTCAAAAGGTAGGTGCATTCTTATACACCAGCAACAAGCAGGCAGAGGCCCGAATAAAAGTTACAATCCCATTCAAAATAGCAACATACACAAAATAAAATGAAATACTTCAGCCTTTTCTAACTAGAGAAGTGAAAGACTTTTACAATGAGAACTAAAAACCACGCTCAAAGAAATCCAAGAAAACACCAAAAAATGGAAAAATATTCCATGCTCATGGATAGGAAGAATAAACATTTTTATGATGTCCATCCTACCAAAGGCAATCTACAGATTAAATGCAATACCCATTAAATTATCAACATTATTCGTCTAAGACCTAGAAATACAATACAGAAACTTATATGGAAACATAAAGGACCTCAAATAGCCAAAATATTTCTTAGAAAAAGAAACAAAGCAGGAGGTATCACACTTCCATACTTCAAACTTTACTATAAGGCTACAATAATCAAAACAGCCTGGTATTGGTACAAGAACAGACATAGGGACCTATGGAATAGGATAGAGATTCCAGAAGCAGTCTAAATTTATCAACCAACTCATCTTTGACAAAGCCTCCAACAGCAACCACTGGAGAGAGGAGAACCTGTTCAGAAAATGGTACTAGGAAAACTGGCTGATCGAATGCAGAAGATTGAAACAGGATCCCTATCTATCACCATACCCAAAAATTAACTCGACATGGATCAAAGATCTAAACATAAAGCCTCAAGCTATAAGAATCTTAGAAAATGCAGGAGACATCCTTATGTAAATTGGAACTGGAAAACAATTTCTGATCAAAACCCCAAGTGCCCAGACCATAAGGGATACGATAGACAAGTTGGACCTCGTCAAACTGATGACCTTCTGCAAAGCAAAAAAAAAACCATCAAGAGAGTGGAGCTATAGCCCACTGAATGGGAAAAATATTTTCCAACTGTATATCTGACAAAGACATAATGCTGAAAGGAAAAAACCAACAGCCCCATTAAAAAGTGTGCAAAAGGCATGAATAGACACTTCACAAAAGAATATGTATGTTCAGCCAATAAACACAATAAAGTGCTCATTTTCACTCATGATCAGAAAAATGCAAATCAAAACCACATTAAGATACCACCTAACCTCAGTAATAATGATCATCATTAATAAAACAAACAACAGATCCTGGTGAGGAGGTGAAGAAAAGGGAACACTTCTGCACTGCTGGCAGGAAGGCAAACTAGTGCAAACACTTTGGAATTAGTGTGGAGATTTTTGAAAGAACTAGAAATTGACCTTTATATGACCCATCAATTCCCTTACTGGGAATACGCCCAGAGGTGCTCAAGTCTTTCTATCAGAAAGATACCTGTACATGCATGTTGTTGCAGCTTTATTCACAATAGCAAAAACATGGAGCCAACAATGCTGCCCACTGAGGCTGGAGTAGATAAAAAATTGTGATTCATATGCACAATGGAATATTATGCAGTCATAAAGGACAAACATATGGACTTTGCAGCAACTTGGATAGATTTAGACTCCATCATACTCAGTGATATATCACAGAAACAGAACAGAGTACCATATGTTCTCACTCATAAGCGGAACTTGAACAATTGTCATACTATTAGAAATATTGGCAGTAGTGGGAAACTGCCAGGGGAGAGGGGGTCGGGATTGGCAGTTTAGAGAAACTCCCAGGAAACAGAGGAGCACACCTCATCATCAAGAGTACAAGTATAATGAACGTTTGTATACCTACCCTAAATTTACCCCACATCTTTAAAATAAAGGGAAAACAAAGTGCTGCAGTGGTACTCACTATTCTGTAATTAGGGCCCTGGTAACTGGTCCTCCTCTGTGATAGATGCCACAATGACTGGCCCACCTGTGTGATTGGTGCCTCAGTGTCAATGCCTTCTTTGTGGTTGGTTGCCTATGACTGACTCTTCCCTGTATTAGTCGCTTCAGTTACTGGGGTTTCTCTATAATGTGTGCCCCAGTGACTGGCACTCTATTGTGCCCTAGGGATCAGTGCTCCTCCATTATGGGTACTCCAGTGACTGGACCTCCTCTTTCATAGAGTCCAGATGACTTGCTCTCCACCATAATGATTGTTCTAGTAACCAGTTCTCCTCTGTAATTCATTCCAATGAATGACCCTTCTCCATAATCAGTGCTAGAGTAACTGACGTTCCTCTGTTATGGGTGCCACAGTGAGTAACCCTCCACTATTTTGGGTGCCCCATTTATTAGTCTTCCTCTGTGAATCATGCCCCTGTGAGTGGTCCACATCCGTGATTGGTGCACCAGTCACTCCACCTCCTCTGTGATTCTCTGACCTTCCTCTGTAATGGGTGCCTCAGCAACTGGCCCCCTCTATGATGGTTGCCCCAGTGACTGGCTCTCTTAGTGATTACTGTTACAGTGACTGGCCCTCTTCTGTAATGGGAGGAAAGTGAATACACCTCCTCTGTGTTAGGTACCCCAGTAACTGGTCTTCCTCTGTGACGGGAGTCCCACTGACTGGCTCTTTTCCATGATTGGTGCCCCAGTGACTATCCCTACTCAGTGATGTGTGCCACAATGACAATCCATCTTATATAATGTGTGTGCCAGTGACTGGCCCTCCTCTGTGATGCATGCGTTTTTGACTGGCCTTACTCTGTGATGGGTGCCCACAGGCACTCCTCTTTGAAAAATACCCCAGCAACTGTAGCCTTCTAGGATGGGTGCCCCAGTACCTAGCTTTCCTCTGTGATCATTGCTCCAGTGATTGGTTCTCCCACATAATTAGAGTCAAAATAGCTAGCTCTTCTCCCTTATAGTTGCTTTATTGACAGTGACCCCTTGGTGATTTATGTCCCAGTTACTGGTCCACCTCCATAATTGCTACTCCAGTGACAAGGCCTCCATTATGATGGGATACTCAGTTACTGCCCCTCCTCAATGATGAGTGCTCCAATGAATAAACCTCTATGGTGACTGTCCCAATATCTGGCCTTCTTCTACAGTGAGTAGCCCTGCTCTGTGAGGTGTGTCCCAGTACCACTCTTCCTTTGAGAGGGGTGCCCTTGTGAGTAACTCACCTCTGTTATGGGTCCCCAAGTGAATGGCCCTCTTCTGTTATTGCTGTCCCAGTGACTTCCCATTCTCTGTGATGGGTGCCTCAGTGACTGGCCCTTCTCTGTGATGAGTGTACCAGTAACAGGACCTCTTCTGTGATGGCTGTCCCAGTGACTGGGACTCCTCAGAGACGGGTGCCTCAGTGACTATCCCTCCTCTGTGATAGGTGCCTCAGTGACTGGGTGCTCAAGTCTGTAGCCCTGTCTGTGAGTTGTGACCCAGTTAATAGGTGTCCTTCTAATGGATACTCCAGTGACTACCCATCCTCAGTGATGAATGCCTCAGTGACTGGCCTTCCTTTATGATTGAGGACTCAATGACTGTACCTCCTCTGTTATAGGTTCCCCAGTGATTAGATCTTCTCTGTAATGAGTACCACAGTGATGAGGCCTCTTCTCTAATGGATCTGCTAGTGACAGGACCTTCTCTGTGATGAATGCATCAGTGACTGGTTCTCCTCTGTTATGGATGTCACAGTGCCAGGCTCTCCTCTGTGATGGCTGTCCCAGTGACTGGCTATCACTCACTGGGATTACTCTATATGTGCCGCAGTGACTGGCACTTCTCTGTGGTGGGTTCCCCAGTGACTCACCCTCTTCTGCAATGGTGTTCAAGTGACTGATCTTCTCTGTGATCAGTTCCCCAGTGACTGTGCCTTCTCTCTGACTGGTGCACAGTGACTGGCCTTCATATATCATAGGTGCTCCCATGACTAACCCTCCTCTGTGATGGGTGTCTCCATAACTGGGCCTCCTCATTTTGGATGTCTCAGTAACCAAACACCCAATGTGCCGAATGCCCCATTGACTGGCTTTCACATACAATGGATACCCCAGCGAGTAGTCCTCCTCATTAATGGGTGTTCTAGTAACTGGATGTCCTCCAACATGAGTGCCCCTGTACTAGACCTCCTTTGTGTTAGGTGTTCCAGTTTCTGGGTTTCCTCCCTAATGGGTGGCCCAGTGACACGCCCTCCTCTGTGAAGAATGTCCCAGTGATTGGACCTCCTCCATAAAAGATTCACAATGAATGCTGTCCCAGTGACTGGTCCTTTTCCAAATTGGATGCCACTGTGAATAGCCCTCCAGTGTGATAGATGCCCCAGTGACTGGGCCTTCTGTATAATGTGTGCTCCAGTGACTGGCCCTCCTCTGTGATGGGTGTCTCCATGACTGGACTGCTTCTGTGATGGATGCCCCTGTTGCACAGCCTCACTTTTACTGGTGATCCAGTTATTTTCTCTCCTCTGTGTTGGGTCCCCTTTACTGGTCCTAATCTATGATGGGTGCCTGAGTGACTGGCACTCTTCTTTGATTACTGTCCCAGTGAGTGGCACTCCTCTGAGGTGAATGCCTCAGTGACTGTCCTGCTTCTGTGTTTGGTGGTTCATTGACTAACCCTCCTCTGTAATCAGTGCTTCAGTGACGGAAACCCCTCTGTTATCAATGCCCAGTGACTGTAACTCATCTGTGATGGGTACTCCAGTGACTGGTCTCTTCTCTGAAGGGTGCCCAAGAGATTGGCTATCAAGTATGATGGGTTTCCCAGTAAAGGAGGCTTCCTCAGTGGTCAGTGCTCCTGTGCCTAGACCTCCTCTCTAATGGGTGCCCTAGAGACTGAACCTCCTTCTAATGGGTGCTCCAGTGACTGGACTTCCTCTGTGTTGGCTCCCTAAGTGACTAGCCATTTTCTATGATAGGTGACAAAGTGATTTGGCCTCCTCTGTGATGGGTGCAGAAGTGACAAACCATTCAATGTGAGGTGTGTTCCAGTGACTGGGCCTCCTCCTAATGGCTGCCCCAGTGATTGGATCTACTTGATGATGGGTGCCTCTGTGAATGTCCCTTCTCAGTGATAGGTGACTCAGTGACTGGACCTTTTCTGTTATGTGTGTCGAGTGAGTGATTCTCTTCTGTGTAGTTGTGCAGTGACTGGGCTTCCCCCATAATGGGTGCTCCAGTGACTGGCACACTTTTGTGATGGCTACATTAGTGCCCGGTCCTCCTCTTTGATGGGTGCACCAGTGACAGGTCTTCCTTTGCGATTGGTGCCCCAGTGACTGGGCCTCCTTCATCAAGGGTGTCCCAGTGACTGTACCTGTTCTGTGATTTGTGTCCCAGTGGTTAACACTTTATCACAATGGTTTACCCAGTGACTTGCCCTCCAGCGTGAAGGTTGTCACATTAACTCTTGGTCTTCCATAATGAGTGCCCCAGAGTCTAGCCCTCTTCTGTAATGTGTGCCTAGTGACAATCCTTTGCTCTGATGTGAGTTACAATGAACAGTAGCTCCCCTGTGTTGGATGTTCCAGTGGGTAGCCTTCCTCTGTGTAGGGTGCCCCCTTGACCAGCCTGCCAATGTGATGTGTGCCTCAGTGATTGTACCTCCTGTGTTATGGGTGCCCCAGTTATTGTCCCTCCACTGTGATGAATGTTACAGTGACAAGCCTTCCTTGGTGATTGGTGTCTAGTGATTACACATTATCTGTGGTAAGTGTCCCAGTGACTAACCTTCATCTGAGATGGGTGCCCCACTGACTGAAACTCTTCTTCTGTGATGACCTTCCAGCAAATGACTCTCCTCTGTGGTGGATGCCAAGTTACTACACCTGTATAACATGTACCTTAATGACTTATCCTTCTCTGTGATATTTGTCCCAGAAAATAACCCCCTTCCATGTTTGCCCCAGTTACTAGTCTTCCTTTGTGATTGGTGTCCCAATGTCTTGCCCATCTCTGTGTTTATTGCCACATTGAATGATTCTCCTCTGTTGTGGGTGTCCCAATGTCTAGTTATCCTCCATAATTTACACCCCATTGATTAGTTTTCCTCTGTGATGGGTGCCACAGTGAAAAGCCCTCTTCTGTGATGCATGTCCTGCTGATTAGACCTCCTCTGTGATGCATGAATTTTTGACTGATCCTTTTCTGTGATAAGTGCCTCAGTGTCTGTCCCTCCTCTGTGAAAAAATGCAGAGTAATTGTTCTTCTTTTGTAATGGGTCCCAAAGTGACTTGCTGTTTTTTTAATCTCTCTCCCAGTGACTGGGTCTCCTACAAAATGGTTGCCGCAGTGACTAGTCCATTTTTATGGGTGTTCCAGTAACTAGGCCTCCTCCATAATTGGTGTCCCAATAAACAAGCCCTCCTCTATAATGGGTGGCCCAGTGACTGGCCTTCCTCTGTGATGGGTGCCCCAATGATTGGCCCTCCTCTGTGAAAAATGCCCCAGTGATTGATATTTTTCTCTGATGGATGCTCCATTGACTACCTTTCCTCTGTTGTTGTACTTTTCCTCTGCTGGGTCTCCTACATAATAGGTTCCCAGTGACTGAGCCTTCCTTATGATTGGTGTTACAATGACTGGCCATCCTCTGTGATGTCCATTGCAGTGACTAGCCTTCTTCTATGGAGGGCATCCCAGTAATTGGGCATACTTCAAAATGGGTGCCCCAGTGACTAGCTTTTCTATATTCTGGGTGCCTCAGTTTCTTTAACTCTTCCATTATGGGTACTCCAGTAACTGGCCCTTCTCTACAATGTGTGTCCAAGTGACTGTCTCTCCTTTGTGATCAGAGTCCCAGTGAATGAGCCCTTGGAATGAATGCCCCAGTGACTGTGCCTCTTAGGTCACTTGTGGCCCAGTAATTGGTCCTCCTCTATGTTGGGTGCCCTAATGACAAGACTTCCTTAATGATGGGTGTCTCATTGACTGGTCATTTACGGTAATGAGTTCCTCGGTGACTGAGTTTCCTTAGTAATGGTTGTGCCAGTGACTATACCTCCTACATAATGACTGTCCCAGTGACTGGCACTCTCCTCTTATCAGTGCCCCAGTGACAAGGCCATCTCTCTGTGTATCTTGGTAATTAACTCTCCTTTCTTTGGGGTTCCCTCATGACTAGCTTGTCTGTTATGGGTGCCCCAATGGGTGGTCTTCCTCGGTTTGGGGTACCTCAGTGACTGTCTATACATTGTTATGGGTGTTTGATGATTGGATCTCCTCTGTGTTAGATGTCTCAGTGATCATCCCTCCTCTTAGATGATGGCCCAGTGACAAGACCTCTTCTGTGATGTGTGTGATGGTGACTGGGCCTCCTCCATAATGAATGTCCCAGTGACTTGACCTCGTCTGTGATTGGTGATCTAATGACTGGCCATCCTCTGAGATGGCTTCTCCAGTGACTGGCCTTTATATATGAAGCCTACCTCAGTTACTAGTCATCTTCTGTTTTGGTTGACATGGTGACTGGGCCTCCTCCATAATGGGTGCCCCAGTGACTGGGCTTCTTTTGTGATTGGGACACCAATGAATGGTCATCCTCTGGGATGGGTACTCCAGTGATGATCCTTCTTCTGTAACGGGTGACCTAGTAAGTGGATTTCCTCCAATATGGATGCCCCAATCACTAGTCCCCTCTTGGATGGGTTGGGTGGTTCAGATCCTGGGCCTCTGCCATAATGGGTGCCTAAGTGACTGGCTTTCTCTGTGATGCGTGCCCCAGTGATTGGACCTCCACATTAGTAGGTGCTCCATTGTTAGTGCCTGCTTTGTGATTGGTACCCCTGTGACTGGTCCTCCAGCAATTTGGGTGTCCCAGTGTCTGGTCTTCCTATGTTATGGGTGGCAAAATGACAAACCCTTCTCTGTGATGTGTGTCCCAGTTACTAGTACTATTCTGTGAGCATTAAGCCCGTGACAGGCCTGCCTCTGTTATGGGTATTGACAGTCTCTCTTCTGTGTTGGGAGCACAGCAATAGGCCCTCTTCTGTGATGGTTGCCCCAGTGACCGCCCCTCTTCTGCAATGACTGTCTCAGTAGATAACCCTCACCATAATGGTTGCCTCAGTGACTTGCCCTCCTCTGAGAATGTTGTCCCAATTACTGGTACTCCTTGATCATGGGTGCCACAGTGACTGGACCTCCTCTGCTAAGGGTGCTACCTTGCCTATCCCTCCTCTGTGTTGGGTATCCTAGTGAGTGACCTCATCTGTGAGAAGTGCCCCATGATGAGTTATCTTCTGTGATAGGTGCCTCAGTACCTGGCCCTCCTGTGTGAAGGGTTCCTGAGTGACTGACCCTCTTCAATGATGGCTGTCACAGTGACAAGTCCTCCTCTTTGATGGGTGCCACAGTGATTACACCTCCTTCATGTTCAGTACCCCTGTGACTGGTCTTTCTCCATGATTGTTGCTCAAGTGACTAGCCTTCTTCTGTGAAGTGTGCCGCAGTGACAATACCTCTTCTGTGATGTGGGTCCCAGTGACTAGCCCTCTTCTGTGACATGTGTCTTTTTGACTGCCCTCCTCTGGATGGGTGCCCCAGTGACTGGTCTTTCTCTATGTTGGGTGCCCCAGTACTAGGCTTCCTCTGTGATCACCGCCCCAGAACCTGGTCTCCTATATAATGGGTGCCACAGTGACTAAACCATCCCCATTATGGTTGCCCCAGTGACTTTGACTTCTTCGTGTTTGGTGATCCAGGTGCTGACTGTCCTTCATAAAGCACGCCCTTCTCTGTGAGTAGCCCTCCTCTGTGAAGGGTGTCCCAGTAACGCAACATCCTCCATAATTGGTACCTCAATGAGATAAACTGCATTGTGATGAATTTCTCAGTGATTGTCCCTCCTCAGTGATGGGTGCCTCAGTGGCTTGCCCTCCTCTGGGAGGCTGTCCCAGTGACTGGTCCTCCTCCATAATGGGATTCCCAGTGATTGGCTCACCTCTGGTATGGGTGTCATCTGTGATGGGTTTCCCAGTGACTAGCCCTTCTCTATGAAGTGTACCCTGATGACTGGCGCATCTCTGTGAAGGGTTTCCCAGTGACTGGCCCTCCACTCTTTTGCATACTCCAATGACTGCTCCTCTTCTGTGATGGGTGGCCCAGTGACTGGCCCTTTCCTGTGTTGGTGGTCTCAGTGAATGACACTCCTCTGTGATAAGTATGGCAGTGACTGTCCCTCTTCTTTGTTTTGTGCATTCTTGACCAGCCATCCACTGTGATTGGAGCAGCAGTTATTGCCTGTCCTCTGTAATTGGTTCTCCAGTGATGCCCTTAAATGTGATGGGTACTCCATAGATTGTCCTTCCACTGTGATGAGCATGCTAGTGACTGACCTCTTCTGTGATGAGTTTCCAAATGACTGACTTTCCTTTGTGATGGGTGGTCCTATGACTGACTCTCACATGTGAGGGTTGTCCCAGTGGATGAGTCTCCGATTTGTTCCCCAGTGATTAGCCTTCTTCTCTGATGGGTGACCCATTGACTGACCTTTCTCCATAATGTGTGCTGCAGTGACTGGGACTCTTCTACAATGGGAATCCAAGTGACTGAAACTCCTTCATAATGGGTGCCACAGTGATTGGGCCTATTCTGCAATGGGAGTACAAATGATTAGGCCTCCTCCAAAATGGGTGCCCCAGTGACTAGCCCACATCACTGATAGGTAGCCCTCTGAGGGACTGTCCTCCAAATGGGTGCTCCAGTGACTCGCCCTCCTCTGTATTGGGTGCAATAGTGACTGGTCATCCTCTGATGAGTGCCCTGTTGATTGGTCCTCTTCCATAATGGGTGCGACAGTTATTGGCTTTCCTCAGTGTTTGGTGCCTCAATGAGTAGCCCTCCTCTTTTTTGGTGCACCAGTAACTAAAACCTCCTCTGTTATATGTGTCACAGTTACTAGCACTCCTCTGTGGTGTTTGTCCTAGTTACTAGACTTCCTCTGTGAGGGCAGTCTCCATGTCCGGCCCACCTCTGTGATAGTTTTCCAAGTGAATATACCGCTTATGTTATTGATGCTCCAGTGACTACCACTTATCTGTGATTGATTCCCCAGTGACTGAGGCAGTCACTAAGCACGTCACTGGAGCACCAATCACAGAGGACAGCCAGTCTCTGGTGTTCTGATCATGGAGGAGGGACTGTCAAGGATGCATGAAACAAGGAGGAGGGACAATCTCTGAGACACTCATCCCATAAGGGGCCAGTCACTGGAATAGCCATCACAGAAATGAGACAGGGTGATCCAGTTGCTGGTCCCTTGGGTGATGGTTGTCCCAGTGACTAAGCTTCCTCTGTGATGGATGTTCCAGTAACTCTCCCTCCTCTGTGAAAAGTACTCAAGAGACTAGGCCTTATCTGTGATGGCTGTCAAGGTGACTGGTCCTCCTTTTGATGGGGGCCCCAGTGACTACTCCACCTCTGTCTTGGATACTCCAGTGACAGGCCTTCTTCCATGATTGGAGCTCCAGTGAATTCTCTTCCTCTGTGATCAGGGCTCCAGTTACTGGCCCTTATCTATGATGGGTTCCTGAGTAACTAGCCCTCATCTGTGATGGTTGTCCCAGTGATTGTGCCTCCTCTATGATGGATGTCTCAGTGACTAGCCCTTCTCTGTGATAAATGCCTCAGCAACCGGTCTCTCTTTGATGAGTGAGCAAGTGACTAGCTCTCCTTTGTGAGGAGTGAATGAGCCTTCTCATAATGACTACCCCTCCTCAGTAATGGGTCCTCATTGACTGGACCCCCTCTTTGCCCTCAGTGTTTCATCAGTCATACTTCCTTTTGTAAGGAGTGTGAATTGTGCTGAGCTGGATGGAGCCATATGATTCTACCTGGTGCTCCATCTGATTCTAGCTGGTGCTCTTTCTGATTCTAGCTGGCGCTCCATCTGCAGGGCCATGATGGAGATTCAGTGGATGTTTTGTGGGTGACGCTAGTTGCTCTTTGTAACACCTTCAAAACATCGACATTGCCTCAATGTATCCACATGTTCCTTAACAATTCTTAGGGCTAGATTATCCAGGAAGGTGTCAAGATAGTTTTGGGGTCTCTGTATCTGCAGTCCATCTCTCTAACTTAATCAAGTACTGAAAATTCTTTTATTTTTTTTTCCATTTCTTTTTTTTTTGAAAGTGGGGTCTTTGCATGTCATCAGATATTTTCTAGATCTGGGAGCCTCTTCGCCTAATGCATACTATTTCTCACTTTTATTTTGTCCAAAGAGAGGTACCCAAGAAAGATGGTAGGACTGGAACTCAGCCTTCATCTTTTCTTCCTACCTTTTCCTTATCTTGTGGAACCTTGGTCCAATTGCTCCCTTACTTTGTCTGCCCTTGAGTTTTCTCCAGTTTTGCTCTTGTGAAGTGTGTGACCTAGAACTGCACACATTATCCTAAGTCAGGAATTGCCATGGTTTTTACACCGATAGGATTATGCTTTCTGATTTATTTCAAATACCTTTCTTGGCGATGTCCAGGATTTTATTGACTTTTTTTGCCTGTCCTATTTCCTTATTTAGGCTTAGAGACACATGTGTTATTATCCTTTAATCAATCACCTGACTTGATGAGCTCCAGCTGATGGGTCATATCTCTTACCAATCTAGAGGAGTTAGCCGAGGTAGAGCCTGGTGGGGTTGAAAAGCATGTGGTTCAAGGTCTCTGACATTAATCATTAAGTAAGCTTAGCTCAAAACTGCCCCATCCCTAGTGTGAGGGTCTTTTTAGGTTTCAATAGACCCAGTATCAGGTCATATAATGCCTTTGGACTGAGAATTTGTTTTGTTTAAATAGATTATCAATAAAAAATTAAATATCAACTGTAATTAGCTGACTTTTGTATAAAAACAAGACAAAACAAATTACATGGATTGATTGTTTTGTCTCAGAAACAGAACTTATTTTCTTTTGTGCAGACCAGATTTTGGTAAACTAAAAAACAGCTATGCTTGTCCTGAGTACGTCCCTCCTTGGTGACACTGATGCTGTAACTGCTTTTCCCATGTCTCTTTTATTGTCCCTCAGCTGCTGGTTATCATCAAGAGTCTCATAAACTTATCCTCTGTAGAGTATTAAACCTCTTAAGTTTTGTAATTCTTAGAGGTAGTTGCATTTTCATGCTAGTCCGTGAAATCACCAAAGTAATGAATCAGTCATGCTAGAATTATTTTGGAGAGTTGGGTGAAAGAACTAGATAGATATCCCTCTGTTTACTGGTAAGGCTAGATATAGTGATCCTAAGTAGATGCTTTCAGATTTGTTACATATCAAAGTCTTATAAAAATGGCATATAATGATATTGAGAGCTTTCTCTCATCGCCTTAAAGGCAACACTAATCAAAATGAGCACTATAGTTCAATTTGTCACATCGAGGATGACTCCAGTGATTCACTGACCCTCCTCTGAAACCTAGGCTGCTTGAGCTGATGGGTACTGAGATGGAAACATCTGGTCTGTCCTAAAGCTTCCAACCCTCCACAAGAGCACTCGTACTGTAGGCCACAAGTCGTTTTCATGCAATTTTAATTAGTATGGCACAAACATTTGAATTCGGTAGACTGTTAACAAACCATACAAATTTTCTTTCAACAAGATAGCTGGGTGGCCTCAAGTGATGAATAAAAAACTTCCAACTCCCTAATTGGAGGAGATTGAAAAGCTTCATACCACAGGGCCGGTGTCATGGAAACAGCTGGGAGCCCCTGCCCAAGTGTGCCCTGGCAGAGGGAATGGCCACGTTTGTTTTTGTTTTTTGGGGGTTTTTTTGAGTTGGAGTCTCACTCTGTCACCCAGACTGGAGTGCAGTGGCCGCTCCTGGCCACTGCAGTCTCGACATGCTGGGCTCCAGCGATCCTTCCACCTCAGCCTTCCAAGTAGCTGGAACTACAGGCATGCACTACCATGCCGGCTAATTTTTTGATTTATTATAGAGATGAGGTCTCACCAAGTTGCCCAGGCAGGTCTGGAACCCACGGGCTCAGGCAATCCACTCACCTCAGCCTCCCGAGGCATGGGATCACAGGCTGAGCCACTTAGCCTGGCTGACCACGTTGTTGACACAGCTAATGCTATCAGAGAGACAGTGTTTTCAGGGAAACACCAAAGGCTTTAGATCTCTTGTTGAATCATCTTAATGTGTTTCTAAAGCAAGTAAAAACCATCTGTCAAAAAAGTAAGAATAATACTGAATGGGATGGAGCCTTAAATTACGCAATTCTTTGGTATCTTTAAGTCCCTTTGTAGTTTGCTTATGATTACCACCTTTTTTTTAAGTTTTGTGAAATATATTTTGGATGACATTTTGCAGTCCTGGTGGCTAGCAAGTTGAAATATCTTTTGGGAGCCACTAGTCCAAAGCTTGGGATCCTTTTTATTATTTGAGGTACATATTTTACATTTAAAATTGGACCATAAGTTATATTTTAAGCCTTCACTGTGGTACACGATTAGAGAGCTTGGCAAGGGTCTCAAACAATGCCCCTGCAGAACGAGGTTTATCCAACAGATTAGCAAGGATGGAGAGAACAAGGCTGATACTTACCAAGGCCTGTTTTGCTCAAGACCACAATAGGAGGACGACAGAACAGTATGGTCCTGCAGAAGCTGAAGCCTGACACACCTTACATGATCACAGTGTCCTCTTTGTATCCCAATGGTGAAGGAGGTCGCATGACTGGAAGAGGCAAGACCAGTAAGTTAAACCAGGGTTCCCATGGTTTCCTTAATAATCACCATTGAAATGGAATCATATCTTTATCTGGAAACACCAGGTGACACAGAGTTTTCCTAATGGCTTAAAATTCCTTTAAAATGGTATTAATTGCTTTAAACATCTTTGCTTGGGATGATCTGTCTCTGTGGAGAAAGATGATATTACTTTTGGGGACCAAAAAGTGTTTTGATGCCCAAGTGTCTTATGTATAGATGAGACCCAGGTGCCGGACCACACGGACATCCAAAGTGTGCTGTTTATTTGCTACTTTAGCAAATGAGTGTGGAGTACCTTCTGTGTTCAGGATGCCCTGGAGACATCCCAGCCTGTGTTTCGTGTGTGCGTGGCTATTAGCACGCTAATGCATGTGATGTCTCTGGATTTCAGAACCCCTGAACACCATGAGGCATCTAAGAGTGTATGATCCTTCTACCAGCACCCTGAATGTTTGCTGAGACCATGCAGAGAGAAATCCTCACCCGTACAAGCTCTTTTATGCACCCACAGCAGATGGCCCAGAGGAACTAGTAATTATGTCCCTTAGTGAAAATGCTAGTTTGTTTCAGTTATAGCTAAAGGACACAAAAGTGTAACTAGAGGGGGTAACCCCTTTGCTTTAGAGATAAAGAAGTTCATACTTATTTAATAGGACTTGACAGAGGGTAAAGTGTTGTGCCTTAGAGTCTGAGTGGCAGAGGGCTTGAGGAACTGGGGATGAGAGGAGTGGCCACTCAAGGACTTTCTGCAAGAGGAACATTGGGAGAGCAGAGGGGCGTTGAGAAGTATACAGTTTATTGGGGGGGTGGGCACATCATGACATCCTGTGCTAGAATCTGCTTCTCGACTTGGTCTTGTGTTGGTATTATGGTAAATGAGTATATAGTCACCAGTATGCTGCTTTAGTTATTCTCTTTCACTGGTAAAAATTTATTGAGCTTTGCTTTGTGTCTTCTAAATTTGTATGAAGTCGTGTTTATAATTGGCGTTCATAGTGTGAGTTGTTAAAGTCTGTTCAGCACATGATGAAATTGCACAGTTTCTGGTTTGCTGAAGTACTCTTAAAAATCTGTGCACTTTTATTTGAGAATCCAGGTTATAATGGTTTTAATATTCTTTGTAGTAGTGCTTAAAGGCTTCTGTGCAGACTTACGAATGCTTTTGTGGCTTTAAAATATACTTACTGAGAGTTAAGAGGAAGCAAGTCTCAATGTCTTTTTTGGTTTAAAAAAGTTAGTGGTCTAGGAAGATGTTATTGGCTGGACTGGTGTTTGGGACCAGTACACGGGTTTAATTTGAAGGTTTTTCTAAGTCTCGATTGCTATAGTTAATTGGCAGCTGATAATATTTTATTTGTTTCCTTTTACTTTTCTCTTCATTGCAGAAGGTGCTGAGTAGATATTTGTTAAATAAAGAAGGAATGAGTGGTTGAAACATGCTAACTGAATTAGATGGGCTTCACAGTTGTCAGGTTTTATTTAGAAGGCAGACTCTTAAAATTATCTTCTTCCTCTTTCCATTACCTGTGTTGGAAAACAGAGGCTCCTTTTCAATTCCTTTTCCTGTCCCATGTCACTTTATGGCCAGTCCAGTTCTACCACTTTTACTAACTCATTTGGATTGAAAACCATGTTGCTTCCCTATAGTCAAAGGCCATAGTTGCTAACTTGGATTAAATTTGTTTCTAGAGAGTTTTAATCTGCTGTTGTGTGTGGGTAATTAGAAGTTTAAAGATGATAGTATTTTATTCTACTATGGAGTGCATGTTCTGGAAGAGTGATAACAAAAGCTTGACACGTACAATCAGACCTGAAAAACAGGTGTTGTCTTTCATTTCCCCAGTGGTGAGAGGACTGGCCAGTAACATCCAAGTGTACAATCCCACGCTTAACAGCCTGGATGTCCACTGGGACCCCATGCCCAGACTGTTGCAGCAGTATTGTGTTGTGTATTCTCCTGCAGCTGGCACGAGACCCTCAGAATCTCTATGTCATTCATCCCCGAAACTGCATTTTTGGATTAATGTAGTTGCATGTTTGTGTCATGTTTGGTTTTGAACACTCAACCCACAAACCTGCCAGCATATAATAATTAAAATGCTGCTTTTGATGAATTAAGGTAGGTTAGTTAATTATAGGGTTTGTGAGAATACAAAGCATATTGGGAAAATGCAAACTAGTTCAATCAGACATGCAAACCATAGTTAGACCTTGTCAGTATGGACTTTTGTTGTAAAGTACAAATTTCTTTGCTATGACAATATCTTATTTTTTAACGAATGGCCTGAGGTTAGCAATGATATCAATATGTATTTCTGTGAATCTTAAATAGCCATGAATAAGGAAACAGCTATGATCTGCTATGTTTTCTTATTGCTTAAGTAAGGTATAAGAATTTAAAACACATAGAACATGCTTTTGTGTCTATATGACAATTTCTTAAAATTTGCCCTCACTGGCTCTTACAAATTGTCCGGTCAATCTTTAATTTATGAGATTAGTCAGTTTTGTGAGTGGATGAACAACTCAGAAACCAGAAATTACCAATTTGAATAAGGAGATTATCAGAACTCCTAAAAGAATGTAAATTTATAAACTCATCGAAGTTATAGGTTGTTGCCAAAATAAACAACAATGATAAACACAGATTAACAAATGACAAGCAATGCATGTAGTCTGTAAGAACATTGGTTTTCATGTCCCCATATGGCAGGATGCATTCAGACTTCACCCTTATCAGTGCATGGGGTCTCTATTTTAATAAGAAATCTCTCCCTGTGCAGGAGACCCTGTCTCATGTGGATCCAGCATATGAGATATTCTTTGGGTGAATAGCTGAGCCCGAGGGACTGCATTTGGGAATTGTGATAGTAAATATCAGTGGAGATCACTAAACTGCTAAGGGTGATCTCCATTGAAAAACAGAAAGAGAACTTGAAGGAGAACTCCAGTTAGCAACTGAGAACTTTCAGTAACCAAATTACGTAGAATGAGGTGCAAGTAGAAGTTCTTAGGTCAACTCTACAGCAAATCAAAAAGTGTTAGTTCAACACCTACTGTATGCAAAGCAGCATGGCAAAGAAAGGCTTAGAAAAGCAGCCCAAGAATGTTTTCACTAAAGGAACATTGATTATAAACCTACTACATTCTGGGTCCTGCGTTATGTTTTGAGAACAGGAGCATGAAAAATTCCATTTTTGTTTACAGTTTCCTAGTCCTCATATAATACAGCATGTGCTTCAGTGAGCAAGGGTGTAAGGGATCATGGCATGAATGGCGTTCAGATTACTATTGAACTGAAAATTAAGATCTTTAATTTTAAGCAAAGTTTCAGGCGAGTGATGGCATGTTTCTGTGTGCTTTTGCAATTGTTCCTGAAGGTTCCAATGAGCCCATGGAAGTCTTTGTGGGAGAAGTGAAATCATACATGTTACACAATCTCAGTCCCAGCACCACCTATGATGTGAATGTTTATCCTCAGTATGATTCTGGACTCAGTGTTCCCCTGACAGATCAAGGCACTACATGTGAGTCATGGATCTTTTCATGGTTGTACAAGAAAGTGTAGTACGATTTACTAGGTCAGCCTGTTTTAATTTCACTTTTTCTAAATGTATGTGTTTACTCAGTATTACGTGGGTAGGCCCTTTTGTGTCTATTTAATCGAAGTATGGCATCTAAATTCCTCAGTATGGCATATATGCAAATGTATATAATGAGGAAATGTTCTTTATTTCACATAAAATATTGTATTTTGGATTATAATTCATTTTTATTTTATTTTAAAATTGTGGGGTACTTGTGAGGATTTGTTACATAAGTATATTGTACAAAGGTGTGGTTTAGGCTTCTGACATGCCCTTCACCCCTGCCCCAGTAGCGGGCATGGTACCAATGGGTGGTTTTGTATTCCTTATTCCCTCCTTCCTCCCTCCCTTCTTTAGCAATGTCTGGTGTCTGTTGCTCCTATCCTTAAGCCTGTGTGTCCAGTGTTTAGTATTCACTTATAAGTGAGAACGTTCTGTATTTAGTTTGGCAATTCACTTAGAAAGATTGTCTCCTTCTGTATCCATGTTGCTGCAAAATACATGATTTTCTTCTCCTTTATTACTACATAGTATTCATAGTACTACATTGACTTTATCCAGTCAATGGGTATCTGAGGTGGACATCGGAGTTGGTTCCATGTTTTTTCTACTGTGAATAATGCTGCAATAAACATACATGTGTAGGTGTTTTTTTTGGTATAGCATTTTGTGTTATTTTGGGTATATTCTTGGAAGTGAGATTGCTAGGATGAACGGTAGCTTTGTTTTAGTTTTTTGAGAAATCTGCAAACTGTTTTCTACAAAGATTGAACTAGCTTATATCCCCACCAACAGTACATGAGTGTCCTGTTTTCTCCACAGTCTCACCAAAACCTGTTGATTTCTGACTTTTAATAACAGCTGTCCTGACCGGTGTGAGATGATATCTCATTGCATTTTGGATTTGCATTTCTCTGATGATTGGTGATGCTGAGCGTTTTTTCGTATATTTGTTTATTGCTTGTATGTCTTCCTTAAGGACTGTCTATTCATGTACTTTGCTCGCTGTTTAATAGGTAAATAATCATTTTATTGTTCCTTTGAGGATTCCCCTAAGAATTGGTACAGGACAAGTTCCTTATAAATTCTGGATGTTAGGCATTTGACAGATGCAGTTTGCAATTTTCCCCCCATTCTTTGGGAAGTCTCTTTTCTCTCTTGATTGTTTCTTTTGCTGTGAAGAAGCTTTGTAGCTTGATAAGGCCCAACTATCAATTTTAGTTTTTGCCGAATTTGGTTTTGATAACTTGGCCATGAATTTATTGCCTAGGCCAATGTCCAGGAGGACATCCCCTGTGCTTTCCTCTAAGATTATTACAGTTTGAGGTTTCACATTTGAGTCCTTGATCAGTTTCTGTAAATTTTTGTATATAGTGATAGGTAGGATCCAATTTCATTCTTCTGCACGTGGTTAGGCAGTTTTCCCAGCACCATTTACTAAATAGGATTTCCTTTTTCCCAATGTTTGTTTTTGTTGGCTTTGTTAAAGATGAGTTGACTGAAGGTTGATGGTTTTATTTCCAGATCATCTGTTCTGTTCCATGGTCTATGCATCTATTTTTGTACTAGTACCTTGCTGTCATGATTACCATACTCCCGTAGCAAAGTTGAAGTCTGGGAGTGTGATGGAACTAGCTTTGCTCTTTTTGCTGAAGATTGCTTTAGCTATTTGGGCTCTTTTTTTTTTTGCTTCCATATGAATTTCACTATTGTCTTTGCTAGGTCTGTAAACAATGTTGCTGGTAGTTTAATAAGGGTTTTGTTGAATCTATAGATTGCTTTGAGTCATGTGGACATCTTGACAATATTGATTCTTCCAATCCAAGAGCATGGGATATTCTTCTATTTGTATCATCTTTGATTTCTTTGAGCAGTGTTTTGTAGTTCTCATCATAAAGACTTTTCAGCTCTTTGGTTAGATGAATACTAGGATATTTTTTGTGTGTGGCTATTGTGAATGGGATTGTGTTTTTAATCTGAATCTCAGCCTCCTTCTTGTTAGTGCATAGAAATGCAACTGATTTTGTATTGTGAAACTTTATTAAAGTTGTTTATCAGTGCTAGAAGGTTTTTAGCAGAACCTATGGTGTTTTCCTAGATAGAACAATATCATCTGCAAATAGGAATAACTTAATGCTGGAAGCCAGCCTTAGAGGCCTTCTTGTGGACAGGGTCTGGAAGGCTGAAGACCCAAGGTTTCAGGGCAACACTGGGAAGTTGTTGCTCCTGCTTCTTCTATCTCTACTCTCGATCTCACCACTGGAAACCTGGGAGTTGAAAGATGTAAAGAGCTCTATATGGGAGAAAGAATTTTTCACCAAACAGTAGTGTTTAGTAAAAGAAGGATTTGTTTGTTAGAAGCATACTCTTCCATTAGAGCACCCTTGACTTTACTCCCCTTTGTTAAGGAGGCTTGTAATTCTAGTTAGGGATTGTGACTAAGGTCAATTAAGCCCGGGGGGGGGGGCTTTTGTTTTACAAACGCTGAAGCCCTTTCTCCCTGACAGGGGATAATTGACACAGATTGTAAAAAACAGGTGTGACACTACAGAAAATTGTTCACATCAACTTGCAATTAAGAAACCTTGAGAATGTTGCTTTACCCCATTTAATTGCAAATTGCTATGTGAAAACTTAAAAATCAATGTGTGAAAACTTACAAATCAATGTGACAATTATAGTGCTTAGGACTCAGTAGTGATTTATAATGTAATGGTTATAGAGATAAGTAAGTTTTTGCATGGACATTGAGAAATGGTAATCATTAGAAAATGTTAGGAGTTTACAAAATTTGTAGTTAATGTAATATTTTAGAATATTGTTTTTTTAAGATAAAACATTAAGAGAATTTGTAACTCACTGTATGTAGATGAGAAATAACATTCGGAGATAACATTCAGGGTTAAAAATGACATGTTTGACGTTGTAGTTTTAGAAAGTAAACAGGATGTCATTATGGTTCAAAGAAGAAGATAGACAGAACCCCATTAGGGTTGAAACAAAGATCAAAGCAGAATGGACAAGAAATTTATTAAACTGGGAACTGACTAACTCTGAAATAAAAAACATGCTTTTGCCTTAAACTGGAATCTAGGGTATAAAAAGGAGTTGTAAAAGACAATAAAGTGGTATCTGTCCTGCTTGCAACAGAGTCAGTGTCCAAGTTTTCTCCTGCACTGACGCCATTCCTCCTTCAGGAAATACTGACCCTCTGTAGCTGGACTCTGGCAATTTAACTTTCTCTTTTCTGATTTTGAGGCCTCTAATTTATTTCTCCTGCCTGATTGCCCTGGTTAAGACTTTCAGTACTCTGCTAAATAGGAATTGTGAGAGTGGACATCCTTATCTTGTTACTGCTCTAGGAGGGATGCTTCCAAGTTCTGTTCATCAAATATAATACTGGCTGCAGGTTTGCCATAAATGGCTCTTACTATTTTGAGGAAAGTTCCTTCATGCTTAGGTGTTTGAGGGTTTTTTACATTTTATTGTAGAGACGAGGTCCTGCCAAGGTCTTAAACCCTTGGGCTCAGGCAAGCCTCTTGCCTCTGCCTCCCAAAATGCTGGGTTTACAAGCATGAGCCACCATGCCTGGCTTGGTGTTTGAGGGTTTTTTTTTTTTTATCAAGAAGTGACGTTGGATTTTATCAAATGCTTTTTCTCCATCTTGTGAGATAATCATGTGGTTGGAGAGTTTATATCTGTTTGTGTGGTGTATTACATTTATTAATTTGCATATGTTAAACTGGGCTTGCATACTGGGAATGAAACTCATCTGGTATTGATGAATGGTTCTTGAAATGTGTTGTTGGAAACAATTTGCTACTGTCTTGTTCAGAATTTTTGCATCTATGCTTATCAGGGAATTGCCCTGTAGTTTTATAGTTTGCAGTGCTATAAAATTAAGTCTTTGCCATTTGGGGGCAACAGGATGATATTGACTTCATAGAGTGAGCTAGGGAGGATTCTTTCCTTCTCAATTGTGTGGAATACTTTCAGTAGGATTGATATTAGTTCTTCCTTGTATGTCTTGTAGATTCAACTGAGAAACCATCAAACCCAGGGCTTTTTTTGTGGGGAGGTTTCCTGTT